>OY992876.1:214253279-214258279 GCA_963921405.1 Cepaea hortensis | reverse complement strand
ATAGGTGGGGGTATATGTATGGGTGGGGAGATGTGGGTGTGGGGATATGTGGTGGGTGGGAGATGTGTGCAGGTGGGGGTGGTTGTGGGTTTGGGGGTGTGGGTGAGGAATGTGTATGGGTGTGGGATGTTTGGGTGGATGGGTGGGGAGTGTGTGGGTGAGATATGTGTGGGGGATGTATGTGGGTAGGGAGGTGTGCATGATGGGTGTGGGTGATGGATTTGGAGATGTGTGTGTGGGTGGGGGATATGTCTGGCTGGGTGGGGGTGTGTGGCTGGATGGAGGATATATTTGTGGGTAGTGAGGGTGATTGTAGTTGGATGATGTGTTGATGGGTAGGAGATGTGTGGGGAGATGTGTGTGTGGGTGAGGGATGTGACTTTGGGATGTGGGTGTGGTGTTGTGTGGGAGGGGAGCCGGGTGTGGATAAATGATGTGTGTGTGGGTGGGTAAAGGTGTGGTTGGGTTTGCGGGTGGGTGAAGGATGTGTGTGAGGGTGGGGATGTGTGCTTAGATGGGTGGTTGGGGTGTGTGAGTGTGGGTGGGTAGATAGGAGATGTATGTGTTGATGAGTGGGTCAGGGATGTGTGGGTGTTAGTTGTTGAGGGATAAGTACGTGTGTCTAGGGATGTGTGAGGGGATGAGTGTATGAGTTGGGGATGTGTGTGTGGGTTGTGTGTGTGTGCGTGGATGGGAGATGTGTGTTTGTGAATGGGGGATGTGTTGGTGGGTGGGGATGTGTGTAAGGGATGTGTGTATGGGTGGGGAGATTGTGCGTGGGTGGGGATGTGTGTGTATATGGGTAGGGGTGTGTGGTTAAGGGATGTGTGGCTGGGGGATGGTTGGATGGAGGATGTGTGGTTGGGTAGAGGATGTGTGGGTGGATGATTGTATATGAGTAAGGGTGTGTGGTTAAGGGATGTTTGGTTGGGGGATGGGTTGGTAGAGGATGTCTGGGTGGGTAGAGGATATGTGGGTGGGTGAGTGTGTGCAGGTTAGGAGATGGTGGGGGTTGTTTGTAGGTGTGGGCTCGGGATCTATGAATGGGCTGGGAGGGGATGGGAGATTATGTGGGTGGGTGTGGAATTTGTGTGTGGGTAGGTGCGGAATATGTGAGTTGACGGGGAGATGTGTGTGTGGCTGAGGAATGTGTGTTTGGCTGGGTGGGTGTAGGTGTGTGGGTGGAGGAGGATATGTGGGTGAGTGATTGTTGGTGGGTAATGCGACGGGTAGAGGATATGTGAGTGGGTGGGGTGATGTGTGTAGGTGGGGGATGTGTGGGTTATTGAATGTATGTGTGCTTTGGGTGTGGGTGGATGGGATGTGTGGTGGGTGAGAGGTGTGTGTGGGTGGGGAGATGTGTAGGTGTAGGGATGTGGTGGATGGGTGGGGAATGTTTGTGTGTGTGGTTTATGTGTGTGGTTGGGTGGGGGAGTTGGAGTGAATGGGGGATGTGTGGGTGGGTGGTGGATGTGTCTCATAACATAGTAATATGCATTGTTTATGTCAATGTTATTTCCTATGCACTGTTGATGAAAGAAAGATGAGTGAATGGAAGGGCCGAATGTAAGACGGGCCTGCGTGCCCAATTTGTTACCCTTTGAAAATAAAGTCTATTTGTTCACAGGATTGGCGGTTTCCTTTACGTTTGTAAAGGTGGACTATTGAAGCGTTCCTTGAAATCTTGTGGCATGGTCTCGTTCACCTATATGTTTGTAAAGACTTGGTGAAGCTGCTTTGTTAGGACCGGCCCACCTGCCTTGTATATCTCTGCTGGGATGGAGTCAGGACCAGGTGCCTTGCCGCTGGAGAGTTGCTGGATAGCTTTGTTTACTTCCACTATGGGTGGCAGGTCATCAAGTGTCTCATTGGTGGGAACTTGAGGAAGGCAGTTGATGATTTCATCATCGAAGAAGGAAGTTGCATTTAAGATGTTGCTGAAATGCTCTGCCCAGCGTTGAAGGATTTCTTTCTTATCGGTGATTAATGTTCCCCCATCTGCACTGAGGAGGGGAACTATGCCTGGTGACGTAGGACCATAGACCGCTTTCAGTGAGTTCCAATTGTTAAGAGAATATGGTTTACTCTTTTAGCTTTGCTTGTTTTATCTTTGTTTGTATGTCGACCGCAGTTAAGGGTACCCCCAACCGCGGCTATCTGGTTAGGTAGTGATGGAGCCGACAATGTTTAGGGCACCTTTCCTAGCCCCTTCCTCATGCTATGGAGGTGAGCAGTGTGTTCCTATAGAGGGCTGCTCAGTCGCTCAGGGGGCTGCCGAATCCCACTGCTGCTCCGGTCAGTAGGAGACGACCATATGGCCTGAGCCGCCTGTGAGCAGGTCTGCGACTACGGCTGCCAGCGTACCCACGCCTGCCGCTTCACCGCTCGCCCATCGCCATAGGGCTTGAAGGTGATATGTGACGTTGGATGAAGAATGACTTACGCGATGACTTGGATTAAAGTGAGGAAGAGTTGCGCAATTCGTCGACCTCACTCTCTCGCCCGAGTCCATATGAGTCCAGTGGCAAGACAAGTCGAGACTGGAGACGAATACAGGTGTAGTGGATGACCAGGGCACTCTACGTGCCTTGCCGTGCTCATTACGTTCCACAACGCTTTGCAGGTAAACACCGTCTTGCCCGTTGAATCAGTAATGATTTCTTCCGCGCAGTCTGCCGAATCCTGTCTTCACATGCTGGGTAGGCATACCCTAGTTTACCGCTTGGTTTGACACCAAATCGGCTACCCATGCCTGGTTTAGCCAGCCTCTCACAGCTGTTGCCCGGAGTGGCCACTGTCGCATGCTGACAGCTACTAGGAGCCACAGGCGTGAGCTGAGTATCAGGCTTGGACCAGTGGGGGATGGGTCCTGAAAAGGACATGAGAGTCATCCTTACCAAATGTCAAGGAAGGTCATGAAGGTTTAAATAGCCAAGATTGTATAGATACATGAATGCTTGAGTTGAGATGAGTCAAGAACCGACATCACAGCACTCAGGATATTCCCATACGTGCTCCGTCCTCATCTGCAACAGCCAGTGCAGAGTCCTAATACTAATGTTACCAGTCAGTTGCATATCCTTTACAGGACGCAACAATAAACACCAGCATCGTTAGGCTGTTCGTGATTCCTGGGCAAGATTACGTTCAGTAGTTTGCCATTGCTTTCTGAACTACCAGCACCCACACCATTTCATTAAAAAAAAAAAACGCCAGGGGGTCTGCTGCCAAATCGCCAGCAGCTGTGTTTCGAACGCGGTATGCAGGATTACGAACTACCTTCGTAACCCCTTTACCACGGGACAGGCTACAGTCTGATTATGTGTCCGAATGGACTTTCCTCGGAGTTCTGAGTGTCGGCCAGGTCCTGTGGTAACTCTCTGCAGCACCATTCTCTCCAAGCTGTAATGACCTACCAGGTTTTCTGCACGCGATCGCAAAGGGCCGCAATCATGTCTGCGGTATCATGCACCAATACGCCAGTGAGCGGTTCAGACCCAGCCAGTATGTCCACCTGCTCGTCTCACTCTACACCAGCATATCATGGAGGTGGAGAGTTGTGTGAGAGGAATCCATCAGATGCTCTCTATTTTTTATTGTTGAATGGAATACTGTTTCCATAAATGCTAGAGCCAGACCATAAGGTGCGTGCAGAAAATAAATCTGCGCAATGTACCTATTTGTCGAGAAAATCAAACACATGCAAATAATGACTGCATTAGATCAATAAAAGATGCAAATTGCAACGAGTAAAAGTGTTGAAGTGCTGCATACAACCTGTACTTTTGTATTTATGTGAAACGTGGAGAATGAGCTGAAAAACATCTCATGGCAGTGGAAATGTGGATTCTGAGGAAATGCAACGAATACTATGGATAAACAGAAAAAAAAAAAGAAAAAAAAAGAACTAATTAGCAAGTTCTACAAGAGGGAAATGAAACCGTAAACTGATTAGATAAATTAAACGTAGACAGCCAAAATCTGTTGGCCAAGTTATAACAAGAAAGAAACTAGAGAACTTGGTGAAATCTGGCAAGATTGAGACGAAAAGAACAAGGGGAAGGCAGAGGACTAAATATCTGGATAGTTTGGCCGCGAGGCATGGTCGGGACAAGAACACAAAACTGATCCACAACTCTGGTGATCGTGTCAGATAGCGAAACATGACCGCCCCCGATTATCGGTATGGCACACAATGATGATTACATCAGTCATGAGGTCAATCACACACCTATCATTGACAAACAAAATTGCAACGACAAAGAAAACAAAACGTTATAAAGCTCAAACTACCTGTGACGTGAGATTGTGAATAATGTCATTTCCAATCCAAAAGTCGGTGTCTGGGGTTCCAAACCCATTCTTGTATTCGGCCCAGCCTCTGTAGAAGTCTACATCTTTCCCACACACGCCTCTAAGAACAGGGACAATAAAATAAACATCCAGTCATGCATTAAACAAAGACAAACACATACAGACATGCATACAAGACAGACTGTTCGTAGTGTGACCACAACAACCACTATCGCTTCTATGAGTACTCTTTTTTTTATTTTTTTTCCCGCATATCCTTTACAGGACATCGCTGTCAACACCAGCATTTTACCGCTGTTGTTGATTTCTTGGCAAGATTACGCTCAGTAGTTTGCCATTGCTTTCCGAGCGACCGGCTCACTTATCCTGCAAGTCACCAGCGGCGAGAACCGCTACCAATTCTCGCGCGTTGCGTGACCCTACGTGGATAAACGGGATTACGGAGAAAGTCCATGAGTACTCTTAGAACTGTTAATATTAGTATCGTTTTTTTTTCTTGTGCTTTGAACTCAAACCATACACCTGCTACTACTACTTGTATAATGGGCTGGTATGTGCGTATGGATTAGCTTTCCCTATTACCAGTGTTACTTGTCATCAGCCGAACCAACTCCGACTTCAGAGGTACTTGTAATTTACGTCTCCAAGTCAAGAATGAGAAGTCAATATTTCAATCCAACAGTCCG
>OY992876.1:214235039-214253079 GCA_963921405.1 Cepaea hortensis | reverse complement strand
CTCCTCTCTCCTCCTCCTCTCTCCTCCTCCCCCTCCTCCTCCTCCCTCCTCCTCCTCCCCCTCCTCCTCCTACGTTCTCCTCCCTCCTCCTCCTTCTCCCTCCTTCTCCTTCTTCCTCCTCCCTCTTCCTCCTCCTCCTCCTCCTCCCTCTTCCTCCTCCTTCCTCCTCCTCCTTCTCCCTCCTCCTCCCTCCTCCTCCTCTCTACTCCTCCTCCTCCCTCCTCCTTCCTCCTCCTCCCTCCTCCTCCTTCTCCTCTTTCCCCCTCCTCCTCCTAATCCCTTCTCCTCCCTCCTATTCCTCCCTACTCCTCCTCCTCCCTCCTCCTACTCTCTCTGCCTATCTCTTCCTCCCTCCTCCTCCTCCATCCTCCACCCTCTTCCTCTTCCTTCCTCCTACTCCTCCTTTTTCTTCTTCTTCTGCTGCTGCTGCCGCCGCTCCATTTACCCAAGTTAATTGTTGGGGGAATATGTAAAGATCTTTCAAGTGCTCTTTCTAATGCTTTTTGTATGTTGGTCTTCGTTTATCTAAGGTTGTTCTAACCGCAACCAATAAATGATTAGACAGACAGACAGACAGACAGACAGAGAGGGAGGGACAGACAGATAGACAGACAGATAGATAGTCGGGAACGGGAACGGGAGCTTATATGACTACTTATATGAATTAAATGAGATGCTCCACACCAGGAGCCAGGCGATGCTGGGCAGGGTCAGACAGACAGACAGACAGACAGACAGACAGACAGATAGATAGATAAACAGACAGACAGACAGACAGACAGACAGATAGACAGACAGACAGACAGACAGATAGACAGACAGACAGACAGACAGACAGACAGACAGACAGTCAGGAACGGGAACGGGAGCTTATATGACTACTTATATGAATTAAATGAGATGCTCCCCACCAGGGACTGGACGAAGCCGGGCCGGGTCTGCTAGTATATATATATATATATATATATATATATATATATATATATATATATATATATATATATATATATATATATATATAATATACATTTTGTTTACAGCAACCTATCACAATAAGTAATTATTAATTATTTATAGGTTATTAAGCAGTATAAATAACTAATTATTGCAATTTTATTTTACTTATACACTTATACATTATATTTGACAACATGGATAAAAACTTTTACTAATTTGTTAACACGATTTTACAACGTGTTATTATAACAAATATTCTTTATTATCTATCAATGGCTTTAATTTAGACACACACAACTACATTGTCACTACAGTTGTTGATTTCTAATGAGATGTAAGTAACTGCTTGCACGTTTTGACAATATTCTTGAAATCTGGAGCAAGTTTACTTGTTGAAATTCGCATGACAGCATGCAAGTTGCAGTCCGACAATAAAGACATATTCTTAGATTTGTTGATCTTCAAGCAAGAGAATGCTTGTTCGCAAATGTATGTTGATCCGAATAATGATAAAAGTTTAGCTGCAAAGTTTTTCAAGTTGGGAAATGATTCTTGTGATAAAGAGCCATAGAAATCCAGCAAACCATCTGTCTTGAATTTCTCTTTCAGGTCATGATCTGCTTGTAATTCAAGCAGCTCCAACTGTATGTCCTCTGTGGCTGTATCAGCTTCTGCACTAAATGGTGAACTGAGAATATTGAACTATGGCTCTAATTTCTTGAAATCTTGGAATCTCCTTCCAAATTCTTCAATCAATGCATCTAATTGGGCTTTGTATTTTTCAGTCATTTCACCAGAAATGGTTTCTTGTTTCAGCAAAGGGAAGTGACATAATCTTTTTTCACTTGCTTGTCTGGAGAACAGTGAGAGTTTTGCCTGAAATGATTTTACATATACATACAATTCATGTGCAAACACACCATTGACCTGAAGTTTGACATTCAGTTCATTTAACTTTTCCATAATTTCAATGGCAAACATAAAGTCTAACTGCCACTCTTTATTGACAATGTTAGTATTAAAGTCACATGCAATGCCCTTCATCTCTAGGAACAACACCTTGCCGAGACTCAGCCATCGAACATTGGTGTGGTTCAGGACATCGGAATGTTCAGTTTCCAAATCGTCAAGTAATGACTTGAACTGTCTGTGATTAAGTCCTCTTGATCTGATGAGGTTGATGACACTGACAACTGGGTCAATAACATGCTTGATATTTAAAACAGTTTTACACAGACTTTCTTGATGAATCACACAGTGAAGTGGTAATAATGTGTGGTCTGGATAATCTGCTTTAATCTTATCACTTATAAACTTTACCAGACCTACATTTTTTCCAGTCAAAGCACGAGCTCCGTCAGTTGTAACACTTGCCATCTTGTTCCAAACCAACCCAGTTCTTTCAATACAGTTAGTAACAGCATTTAATATATCATGGCCTGTGGTTGGGTCTTTGAGTGACTCAACACTCAGTAACTCTTCAGTGAGTTTCAAAGAAGTGTTTATCCCACGCATAAATATCAATAATTGGGCAGTACCATGTACATCGGTACTCTCATCCAATGCAAGAGAGTACCACAAATTGTTTTTACTTGCATCTTGAAGTTTATGCATCAAATTGTCACTGATCTTGTCAACACGTCTGACCACAGTTCTCCTTGATAAAGTAATGTTGTTAAATCTGTTTTGTTTTGTTCTGGACACATAATGTTTGCTGCATCTAGCAAACATTCCTTGATGAATTTGTCTGTTTTACAATTCTGTGTGACAGGACAAGACTAGCTTCAGTTGCAGCATCTTGAATTGAAGACTGTTGAGTGAAAACAGTTTCCTGTTTCTCCAAATTTTTCACCAACTCAAGGCATTTCCTTTCCTTCTCTTCGGTCGTTAAATTGTATCCGAAATCGGAATGTTTTGTTTGATAATGAACGGATGATAATTGTTTGATAATTCCGGATGAACGAAGAAGAAGAAGAAGAATAAGAATGTTTCCATTATATGTGTATATAGAATATTTATATTAATGTTTCTTGACTTTTTCCATTACATGATTGTGGAATGTTTCAGTTATATGGATATGGAATGTTTTTATGAAATGTTTATGGAATGTTTCTATAATACATTTGTGAAATATTTCTTTTATTTGGTTGTGGAATGGGTCTATTACATGGTTGTAATATATTTCTATTGTATGTTTATGGAATGTTTCTATTATATGTTTGTTGAATGTTTCTGTTATATGGTAGGGGAATGTTTCTATTAAAAGTTTGTGGAATGTTTCTATTACATGTTTTGTGGAATGTTTCTATGAAATGTTTATGGAATGTTTCTGTTACATGGATATAGAGTGTTTGTATTACATACTTGTAAAATGTTTCTATTATATGCTTGTGAAATGTTTCTATTATATGCAAGTGAAATGTTTCTATCACATGGTTGTGAAATGTCCTTGATGACATGTTTGTGGAATGTTTCATTATGCCAGTGCTCTTATTTATTATATATTGTGAAATAGTCAGTCAGGTCTTAGTCAGATATGACTGAGCTACCGTATAACAGTAGACGGTACTACCTGGTTTCTGTTAGTGCCGAGCGTTGGGCGGCGCTTACCAAACCCGACACCCCACATTGTGCCAACGGCTTCGGGCGGAAGAGCGCAATTGGGAGGGTACAAGCCTTACCCTGGTGCGAGGAAATGCAAGCTAAAGACAAAATTGTCATGGCAGGGCAGACCAGGCCCTAAGCCTTGGTTGGCGACTGGTCTAGGATCGAAGCTCCGACAGGCGGACAGTTAGAGCATTGCTTTGCTGATCCGGCATCTTCTGCAGCTTGTCTTGTTCCAGATGTAGGGGTGTTACCTTTCCTCTGGAGTGAACTAGGCAGGCCGAGAGAGGGATCATGCTGCATGGGCAACACATGATCTCTATATTTTAGCCCAGGCTTTGTGCTATGGAGAGGCAATAACTCCATCCCTGGTCTTAACTGGTCTCGGAATCAAAGCGAGAGGCAACTGTTACGGGTTATAAGTCCTTGTCAGTTGGCGTAGACATGGGGCGCCACGCGTTGCAGGCTGTAAAACCAATGCACCAGGTACAAACAAAAATATAAATAGAAACCTCAAGCTACGGCTTGCAACCTGGAACGTGAGAACCATGTGTCCAGGATTTTCCACTGACTTGACCAATATTGACGATGTGAGAAAAACGGCTGTGATTGATGCCGAACTCAATCGTCTTAACATTGATATTGCTTGCCTGCAGGAGACTCGCCTCGCTGAGGAAGGGTCACTAAGGGAAAACAACTACACCTTTTTCTGGAAGGGTAAAGGGCAGGCAGAAAAAAAGGCAACACGGTGTGGGCTTTGCAGTGAAGAATTCGCTACTGAGAATGATTGAAATTCCAGCAGGAGGCAATGAAAGACTATTATCCCTGCGCTTGGCAACCTCTTGTGGGTTTGCCACCATTATTACTGCATATGCACCGACACTCGATTCCTCTGATGATGTGAAGGATTTGTTCTATGAGGAGTTAGACTCTGTGATTAAGGCAGTTCCAAAATCCGACTACATTTATATGCTCGGTGATTTCAATGCTCGTGTGGGCAAGGACTCGAGTTCATGGCCAGTGTGCCTTGGAAAATACAACATCGGTCGCATGAATGAAAATGGGCAAAGGCTGCTGGAGCATTGCACCAGTAATGACCTATGTATTACAAACTCTTTTTTTAAAACAAAAGAGATGCATAAGGTCACATGGAAACATCCAAGATCCGGCCATTGGCACCAGCTGGACTTCATCATCACACGGAGACAACATCTGAACCATATATCATTGACTCGTAGTTACCACAGTGCTGACTGTGATACGGATCATTCTTTGGTTGTTGCAAGAGTTAGACTGAGACCAAAGAGAATCTACACAGCTAAACACAAATCTAGCCGCAGGATTAATATTATTAACACTCATGATCCTGAAAAGTGCTTTCAGTTTCAACAGCAACTTGAAGACGCTTTCACTGATACACCAGAAAATTGTACAGTAAATGAAAAGTGGGGTCAAATTAAGGAAACTCTTTGTAAAACTGCCGTAAGGGTTTACGGCACTGTGGATCATAAGAGGCAGGACTGGTTTGCGGCCAACAGCGAGACTCTGCAGCCCTTGATTGATAAGAAGAAGAAAGCTCTCTTAAGAAACAAGGAAAGACCAACGCGTAACACTCTGAGTGAGCTAAGGCAAGCTAGGAAGGATGTGCAAAAGGCTGCCAGGCAGTGTGCAAATGATTATTGGATCAAGTTATGTGAGTCCATTCAAATCGCAAGTGATAAGGGAGACATAAGAAGCATGTATGAAGGAATAAAGAAAGCCTGTGGTCCAGTGATCAAAAGAAGTGCACCATTGAAAACCTTGACTGGAGAAGTCATCACTGATAAGAAACAGCAGATGGACAGATGGGTAGAGCACTATTTGGAGCTTTACTCAAGTGAGACCAAACTAGCGGATAATGCCCTCAACGCCATAGAGGCTCTACCAACTCTTGACCACCTGGACACACTTCCCACCATAACAGAAGTTAAGTGTGCTATAAATGAACTTGCATCTGGCAAGGCTCCAGGTAAGGATGGGATTCCAATAGAGGTTATCAGGAGTGGGCAAGACACACTCACTATACAGATCCACCAGCTAATAGAGCTATGCTGGCGTGAAGGACAAGTCCCACAGGATTTCAAAGATTCAAGCATCATAACACTGTACAAGAACAAGGGCGATTGGAGCGACTGCAACAACTATAGGGGTATCTCACTTCTGTGTATTGTTGGAAAAGTATTTGCCAGAATTGTTCTGCGCAGACTTCAAGTCCTAGGAGATCAAGTCTACCCCGAATCAC
The DNA here is from genome assembly GCA_963921405.1 of Cepaea hortensis. Classification (NCBI taxonomy): domain Eukaryota; kingdom Metazoa; phylum Mollusca; class Gastropoda; order Stylommatophora; family Helicidae; genus Cepaea; species Cepaea hortensis. The sequence continues at coordinate 214,247,237 of OY992876.1, read as the reverse complement.
AGTGTGGCTTTCGACAGAACCGGTCTACCACTGATATGATATTCTCATTGCGACAAATGCAAGAAAAATGCCGTGAACAGAATCAACCACTGTTTATTGCCTTCATCGACCTCACAAAGGCATTTGATTTGGTCAGTCGTGAGGGTCTGTTCAAGGCACTAAAGAAGATTGGCTGCCCACCAACTCTTCTGTCCATTGTGGAATCGTTCCACACAGGCATGAAGGGTATAATCAAGTTTGATGGTGCAACTTCTGAAGAATTTGAAATCAAGAGTGGAGTTAAGCAAGGTTGTGTACTAGCTCCCACCCTCTTTGGAATATACTTTTCACTTCTACTGAAATATGCATTTCGTGATCAGGATGGTGGTATATACATTCACTCACGCTCAAATGGCGGCCTCTACAATGCTCAGAGATTGAAGGCTAAGACCAAAATTAGGAGGGTACTGATCAGAGAGTTGCTTTTTGCAGATGATGCTGCAGTTACGACCCACTCTGGGGAAGAATTGCAATGTCTACTATCTGCATTCTCCAATGCTTGTTCTGAATTTGGTTTAACAATTAGCAAAAAGAAGACACAGATTATGTCACAAGGTGCACATGGGGTACCATCAATCTTTATTGACGACGCCGAACTAGAGATAGTAGACCATTTTACATATCTAGGATCAGTGGTAAATAGCAAATTATCCCTAGATCAGGAAATCAACATCCGGATTGGTAAGGCAGCAACAACAATGAACAGGTTAAGAAAAAGAGTCTGGGAGAACAGGAAGCTTACTGCCAAAACAAAAGTCCTTGTCTATCAAGCCTGTGTCCTTAGTACTCTTCTCTATGGCAGTGAAACCTGGACAACTTACTCACACCAAGAGAACAATTTAAACAGCTTTCATATGCGGTGTCTGCGAAGAATTCTTGGTATTAAGTGGCAAGACAAAATCACAAATACTGAAGTATTGGAAAGATCAGGTTGTGTGACAGTTTATTCCATGCTCAGTCTTCGTAGACTTAGATGGATAGGACATCTTAGGAGGATGGATGATGGTAGAATACCAAAGGATATCTTTTTTGGCGAATTACAGATGGGTAAGAGATCTAAGGGTCGGCCTCTACTACGATACAAAGATGTGTGTAAGCGGGACATGATTGATACAGGCATTGATAATGCACATTGGGAGCAAGTCGCCGCTGAACGTGTTGCATGGAGGGCAAATATCAGAAATGGAATAAAGTCAAAGGAGAAAATTATTGCAGAAAAGTCACACACCAAGCGTTTGAGACGTAAGATGGTGCATGATGGTGGAAATGACCACGTGTTCACATGCACCCACTGTGAACGGACATTTACAGCGCAAATTGGCCTTATCAGTCACACTCGCTACCGCCATAGTTAAAAGTTATTATGCCTTTTTAAAGCACAAACTATCGTCTGTCAAGACGGCAAGGTGCCAATGATTGTTTGATAATGTCTTTTTAAACTGTACTCCTTGAAGACAGCCACTGACTCATGACACAACAAGCAAACTGATTTGCTACCAACTTTTATAAAACAGTACTTAGTTGTCCATTCATCATTAAAAACACGGCATTCATCTTCAATCTTACGTTTGTTATTGACACTCATCATAACGGTACATGAAATTCTGTAAAATTCAACAAAATAACTTAAAAACGGATTAAAAATTTGTATTTCTAAATGCCCTCGCGGGCCGCATAAAATCACTTGGCGGGCCGCATGCGGCCCGCGGGCCGTAGCTTGCCCACCCCTGTGCTATACGAATACCTTATCACCTTATTTTCTATATGCGCACATTTGGCCTGTTGTGTGAATGAGTACACGGGTGAGATAACACCGACTGATATGGAAACATTAATTGTGGAATACAAATGGGTGAAATTGAATGATGAGTGTCTTAAATTTCATCTCATCTCATCTCATCGTGTTCCTCTTGTACCTTGCGGTGTCGAGTTAAGTTTAAACAGCGGGAGAGTGTCCTCTTATGGTCTTCATGTATCGAAATTCCATTGGACTCTGTTATTCCCTCTGTCCATCGTTTCTATGGTCGGCCTTTTCCTCTGCTTCCATCTGGTCTGTACATCATCGCTTTTTTTATAGTATACTGTAATTTGGTAACCTAATTACATGGCCGAACCATTCGACTTGCTGTCTTCTAATACAATCTAACCACCAATTTAGTCCTGATTTCTTCATTTCTGATTTTCTCTCTTCTTGATACACTGAGTAATCTTCTCAGGAATCTCATTTCTGTTGTGGTTTTTCTTTTTTCTTTCTCTGTCATCGTCCAGGTTTGGCATTGGTAGTATGGAGTTGGTAGGAAGATTTGTGTTGTAGAGTGCTTTCTTAGTAACTACTGATACATGTGTGTTCTTTAGTAATCGTGCCATTTGTCCAATGAGTTAGTTTCCCTTAGTGCATCTATTTTCGATCTTGTCTTCTGATTTGCCATTTGATGATATTAAACGTACTAGGTACTTGAAACTCTTTACTTGTTTCAGGAGGTCTTCTTGTAGTTGCATCATTGTTGTTGCTTCTTCTTTGGTTACAGTCATTACCTCTGTTTTACTTGTGCCAATTTGTGTGTTATGTTCCCTACACACTTTAGACTATTCATGTGGTCTTGTAATTCAGCTTCTGATTTTGCTATTAGTTATTGATGGTCCGCAAATAGGAGTTCTATAATGTTGTAATATACTGATGGTTCTTTTTCTGTGTTCTGTCTCTATTTGGCTGGTTTCTTTACATATACTGTCTATATAGGTTATGAACATGAAAGGGGACAGTAAAGGAGATCCAGCAAAACATCAAACAACAGGTGGAGTTCTAGAGGTTCACAAGAGGTGGAGGCGGAGCAAATAGGAGTTCTAAAACGTTGTAATATACTGATGGTTCTTCTTCTGTGTTCTGTCTCTGGCTGGTTTCTTTACATATGCTGTCTATATTAGGTTATGAACATGAAAGGGGACAGTAAAGGAGATCCAGCAAAACATCAAACAAGAGGTGGAGCACATGGCGGAGAATGAAGAGATCCTGCAAGCTATCAAAGCAGAGAGAGAGAGAGAGAGAGAGAGAGAGAGAGAGAGAGAGAGAGAGAGAGAGAGAGAGAGAGAGAGATGCTAAGAACTGAAAGGGAGCTAACCCAAAACAAACCAGCAGAAGCCACGGAAAAGATCACAGAGAAGCCGCAAGATGAAACCAACAAAAGTCCGAGCCGGAACCGCAAGCTAAGGCCATCAGTCCAACCACGATGCCCAAGAGGGAACGACTATACAGCCGGATATCTGGAGGCGGTACAGAATATCCACTTCCACCTACCCTGGAGGAGTGCCAAGAATCGGCAAGGAGGGAGGAACTCAGGCGCTAGGAATTCAGAAGACGCTGGGAAGAAAAAGAAAAGAAGAAGCCCAAGAAATTCAGGGAGAAACCGATAGAATACCCAGATTTACACTACGACTGTGAACGAACGAACGAACGAAAATCTTTATTTTCAAAGGGTTAAGAATTGGGCACGCAGGCCCGTCTGACATTCTGCCCTTCTTCACAATTTCCTCTCATACACTCTTTCATTCAACATCACTTATGAAGCAAATTTTTGACAACAAAAGAACAATAGCATTATAACGCATGAAAAATAATCAATAACAAATGACTCACTGAGGCAATGTTTAACATGGGCATTATAAATACCTAAGGAAGGTGTAACATACATATGGGAATGTTTTTGGCTAGTTGTCGTTTGAGATAATTTACCATTATTATTGTATTTTTTTGTTTTTGTTTATGGAGGAATGTAGTCAGTACTGAGGTAGTGTTCAAACAGATTGCGAATGTATGTTTAATGATTTGTGGTGTCTTTGATTTCTTGTGGAAGATTGTTCCACAAGTGAGCGGCAGAGTATGCAAAGCTTGTTTTATATAAGTCTGTCGCTCGCTATGTCTTGCGTTATATTTAAACAATGGCCAAAGGTAGCTTGGAGAATTTTGAAATAGGATTTTGTGAATTAGTTTGGCCTTATTAAAAAGTAGTCGTTTGTGGAGTGGCAGTAACCGAAGACGTTTATGTAAGTTAGAATTGTCGGTGAGCTTTTCACCATTAATTAAACGCACTGCCCTTTTCTGGAGTGAATATATGCGTTGTGTTATTGATTTGGAACACCCATCCCAGATTGTGGAGCAATAATCAATATGTGTTTGTATGTGGGAAGTATAGAATATCTTTCTTGTGTTTTCGTAAAGGAAAATTTTAATTTTGGCAAGTTGGTATACTTTTTTGGATATTTGTTTTACGAGAGTATGAACATGTGAGTTAAAGGTTAGATTTTGATCTATGATAAGACCCAGTGCCTTGTGCTCTGTCTAAAAAAACAATAACTCACCAGGACTTGATGGAATCAGTAATCGTATTCTTTGGCCTTGTGCTCGGTTACACTTTCTATAGGCATGCTACCAATGTGCAGCTGTAGAGTTCTCTGCGAGTTTAGCGTGTGAAGTCTTTGCCTGGTTCCTATTAACATAGATTTTGTTTTAGAAATGTTAATTTGCATGCGGTTTGTATGACTCCAGTTAAATACATTATTTATTTCCTGTTGCGATGATAATTCTAGCACAATACGATCAATAGCGTTTGTATGTACTGTGCAGTCATCTGCAAATAGATCGCAGGACGACGATAGATATAAGGGAAGATCGTTTATATAAATGGAAAAATAAGAGGGCCAAGAATAGATCCCTGCGGTACTCCAATATTAATGGTAATGGCTTGAGATAAAGATTTATTGTGTGATACTATTTGTTTTATGTCTAATAAAAATGAGTTAATTAATGTCACTATTTTAAAGCTTATTTTCATTGTTTCTAGTTTTTTAATTAAAATATTATGATCTATCATATCGAACGCTTTTCTAAAGTCTATAAACACCGCTCCACATAGAGTATTGTTGTTAATATTTTGATGCCAGGTTTCTATCATGTTTGTTAGAGCCGTATGACAAGAATATTTTGGCAGAAATCCTGACTGACTGTCAACTATTAGTTTGTGGCGATCTAAGTGCTCTAGTGTTGTTTGGTGGATGTGCTTTTCTAGCGCTTTGGATAGTGAGGATAATATGGAAATTTGCCTATAATTACTCACGAGGCAATAGTCTAGAGAACCAGTTTTTAAGTGGGGATACACTTTAGCGTTTTTAAAGGCTGATGGGAAGTGACCTTTGGTGAGACACTGATTATATACAAAAAAGTTAGTGACTCGCAGATCGCCGGTGCAGCATGGCGAAGGATACGATTACTGATTCCATCAAGTCCTGGTGAGTTATTGTTGTTTTTTTTTAGGTTACTGAGATGCGTAAATACTTCTGTGGTCGTCATTAGTGGTATGTTAGAGGGAATGTCTCCATAGCATTTGTTTTCACAGAATGATGATAATAAAGATATGTCATCAGGCGCATCTGGTATTGCAGCCTTCAGCTGGTTTATGTCGGACTGAAAGAATCTACTGAATTGATCACATGTAACCTGATTTGATTGTATTGATTGTGATGATTTGTGGTTGTTTGTCAAAGTATTAATTGCTTTCCATATATCTTTAGTGTTGGCTTTACCTATTATTAAGTTCTTAAAATAGTTTTTCTTTTCCTTTCGAATAACATATTGAACTTTGTTTCTCAGACTACGGTACATAGTTAGGTCTCTATTTTTATGTGCCCTGTCCCGGTCTCTCATAAGTTCAACTACCTCCTATGTGATCCACGGGGTCTTAGTGTGATGTTTAACACGAACTTCCTTAAATGGAACATGCTTATCAAATATACTTAGAAAGGTCTTCAGCCAGTGGTCTAGAGCATCGTCTGGGTCAGGAAGCTGGTAAACATAGTCCAGAGATGAGTTGAGCAAGTCTTGTAAGGAGACGTCTCGATTGAAATGTTTGTAATTTCTATATTTTATACTTATATGTTTGTGTTGTGGAGTTCTGGTACCTCTTTTCGACCACGTGCAACACACTGGGTAGCGATCGCTCATTGCGTTAATAGGTACAGTCCATTCTGTGATGTTGTCAGCACACGTAGTATAAATATGATCTATAAGTGTTGCAGATGATTTTGTTATTATAGGGGCTTGTTTGACTAACTGTTGGAAGTTATATGACTCTATTATGTTTTCCCATGTTTTGTTTGATTTGTTGGTGTCTATGCTGAAGTCACCTAGCAGTATTATTTCTCTCGCATTACTAAAGACTACATCCATCATAGTGGTGAAATTTTCATACCAGATATTTCCTGCACTGGGATTTCGATAAAGATAGCCAACTACTAGGGGTATGCGATTTTGAAGTTTAATCTCAAGCCATACACACTCAATCTCGCAGGTTTCAACATTTAGCCTGCGGTGGGCGTTAAGCGAGTTAGAAATATAAACTACAATACCCTTCTCTTGTTTCTGATAGGGATCTCTTCTAATGGTTTTAAAACCTCTGATAGCGATGTCATCATCTGAGATGTTACCATTTAATCGACTTTCGCTAACACCGAACATATGAAAATTTTGATTAAGTATAAGTGATAGTACTGGAAGCTTCCCTAATAGATGGCAGACGTGTAAAAGCCCAATTCTGAGCCCATAATTACTGAGCCAGTGATCGTACTTATTAGACATTTCGACAATGCGTAATCATAAGTTTAAAAACTAAATAAAAAATGAAAAAAGCACACACACACAAAGTGAATACAACTTACGTCCCTTATTACAATACACACTCTAAAGTACAGAGAAACAGTAATATCTCTGCCAATATATAAAAATACGTACACGGATCCGTAAGGCAGAGCAGTGAAGATCCCCTTACTCACAGTAAAAACACAATTAAAAGTATTATAAAAGATATACAGCAAAAGTATTGAAAGGTATACTGCTAAGTACTATCAATTAATATAATGTCACAACAAGCCAATGTTTGTAGTTGCATATAACCTAATACGTTACTACATCAATTAGTACCCAAATATGCAGTTAATAGTTTCAGGAGAGGCTCTTTCTTGAACCGAGATCTGGTGTAGCTTTGTGCTAAGTTGCAAGTAAATACCAGGTTGTGTTGGTTGTTGGTATAGCGACATTATAAGTGTTTGACGAAGTGTAGCTGGGCTATAACGTGTGAGGTGCAACCATTCTGGGTTACAATAGAATGGGTACTGTTGATGTCTTATGGGTATGTAATGACTACCAACTACAGCCTCTGGTTGATGGCTAACATGGGGTTGTGGTGGCACGTCGTTGTTGCTGAGAGTTGGTTCCTTTCTGGGGAGAATAGGAAACATATCTTCATAATTATTAACCTGCTGTGTGAAAGATGACGTATTGTACGGACTTGGTGTGGTGGTAGTGTTCAGTCTGGCTTGGATTTCAGGTGGAGTGTTTATGAGTGGTCTGCACACTTCTGGCCTATTGGTACTTGATGTAACGGGAGTATGTCGTCTGGCTTGAGTTTCAGGTGGAGTAGCTAAAAGTGTCCGACGTGATCCTGTATTGGATGTATGGTGTATCCGTTCTGGATATTTAATATTTTTGGCGAGCAAGCAGGTGCCCAATGTAGATAAATGTATTTGATCCTTATAAAGACTCTTTTTTGGTGCACCAGCCTGTGAAGTGAATGATGGCTTGTTGGTGATGAACTGTATCTTGTTTTGAGAACAGAACTTCTGAAAACTGTTGTTATTTATGTCAGCTAGACGGCGCTGGAGTCCATAACTCGGTGATATGATGGAGGAGAAGAAAATGGACGAGTTAGGAAAAGTGTGGCGCAATCCGCTCAAGAGTGCCAGCAGTTGAGACCCTGTGATTAGTTGGTTGTTCATGGTGTCATTAATACCAATATGTACGCTTGCCTTTTTTAACATTATGATTTACAGCGAACCTGCTAATATTGTCTTTTAGCCGGTCAACACCAGCCTCAGGTAGTTGGATTATGGAAACAATGTCTTTTTCTGAAGTGGCCATCCGGTCGCTGTATAAAATATTCATTCAAGAATCGCATAGTATAATGTGTGTACAGTCAGGTCGTGATGTCTGTACATGTTGGTTGTCAGCACGTCTCGCCCGTTGTTTCATCCATTTTCGAGTATCAGCAGTCTGTATGTCTCCACGTGTTCTTCCGATGTATCTTGTAGGCATGTGTTGCCCGTTGGCGGCATGTTAAAGTACTGTACATTTTCTGGTGATTTTTCTTTAAGCACTTCGAATCTATTGCTTATTTTGACGTCAATGGGGTAGACTACTTGTTGTTGTTTCTCTTCCTCTGCGCATTGAGGTGTTTGTTGTTGTTTATCTTCTTCTGCGCGTTGAGGTGTTTTCGTAGTGGTTATCTGTTCTGGGTGGGGCTGAGTTTCACCAAGATTTCCCAAGGATGAAGCGGTTGCTTGGGAATTACATGCTTCTTCTGTTGGGTCGGTAGAGGACACATTCTGTAGGGTTTGAACTGTTTTTCTCAGCAGCAAATTTTCCTCACGTAGGAGCGCGACTTCTGTCTTGAGAACATTGTAATCACTGCTTATCTTGCTGTTTGCTTCGATGTTAGTTGAAACAGTGACAGTGAGAGCCTTTAGTGATTGTTCTAGTTCCTCAATGCGCTGTTTACAGTCGCACGAATGTCCATTGATAGTTAACATGCTATTGTTATGTGAAGCAGGTACTTCTTTAACAATGTCCACGTTGTGTTCTATGTTGTTTTGGATGTGCTCCATTGGCCAAGAGCACTGGTATGTTGGCAGGCCTCGTGTTGATGTTGTCATGTACACTCGTCGTATGAGTTAATTGACGATAATTGTTAGCTGGTGTGCTGTCGACAGCTGTAGTTTTGGGCTGTGTAGATTTGGTGAATGTCTGTATCGAGTTTTCAAGTTCAACAAAATCTACTTTTATTCAAGAATTAATGTTTTCAATACTACCTTGTGTCATGAGTTTATTCTTACTGTGGTGCAAGTGTATAGTAATCACTGGCGTCGTAATCAGGTCCTCAACGTGGGCCCCGCGCTTATCTTGCCTGTGTTCAATTAGTTCAAGCCTGTAGTAGTTGAGTATGCAATTTCGGAATGCCTCATAATGCAGTGTGTTGTTGAAGGACACAGTAGCACACTGTCCTGGGTTGGTGTATTTGACGACTAGGCCGGTGGGATTCATACACTTGGATAGCTTGTTTTTCACGGCCCTCTCTTTGTTTAGTGTGTAAGTTTTACTGGCAGCCGATCGTAAACCGGAACGAGTCCTTTCACCATTCACGTCCAGTACAGAGCCCTCTCCTTCCCCTGACATTATTGCATAATCTTACGAATAACTAAACTTGAAGAATGCAGCAATCGCATTGTTATCTAGCCACGCCGAGGGCAATTTGAGTTCCCGTGTAGTGGTTGGTTGTTTCTGACACGCCTCGTACACTTGATTGGTTAAAATTTAATAGTGTTCAACTATCACTTGAAATTAATATTATATATAACACACATTTTTGTGATAATCAACACTTGTATTAATCTAAAAACTATTTAACCACATCCACGGAATCACAACGAGCACATTGATATAAGACACCATGATAGGTGAATTCAGCTTGCAGTAATAATATTCCGAGAAGTGAGAGATACAACAACACGTCTTCACTCTCCGACAGACACATCACATTGAGTACTATATAGATGACGGAGAGGTCGTCCCGTGGTTGACCACAGAGGAAGAAATTGAAAGGCAGCAGATACTCAAACTCGACAGTGAAAATAGGCGCAAAGAGGAAAATAACACCGAAAAGCGTCTATGGAAATACACACAAAAAAAGGAGACAAAAAGACCAAATAAAAAGTCCTTATAAGGACTGCACCCAGCCAAGCGAAACGCACAAGGAGCCCACACTGACAAAAGAAGCCGCCAGAGGAAACGGACACAGAGCAAAACTCGCCGGCCTTCCAATCCCTCAGCTGACGTCACAGACACAAACTCTTGTACAACCAGTCCGAGATAGGATTCACTCGTAAGAGCGCACAAGACAAAAACAGGGTAAACAACCCACAAAAACCACGGATCTCAAGTCTAACCACGACTGAAAGAAGCAGATTGAACAAGACCGAATTTGTAATTTTTGTTTACGAATCAAGTCAAGGTGATAGGACACAACCTTGTCGTACTCCGGATCTTATGATGAAGGGTTCTGAATGTCCTCTATTTGTTCTCACTATGCATTCACTGTTGTTATATAAGCTTCTAAAAAAGTTTGTTAGCTGTGTACTCCCTCCATATCGTTTAAGGATTTCCCTAAGTGTGCATCTTCTTGGTCGACAAAGACTAGGTAGAAGTTTTCATTAAATTCGGTTGATTTTTCTATAAGTTGTCTAAGAGCAAAAATGGCATCTGTGCATCCTTTGTTTTTCCTAAAGCCAAGCTGTGTTAAGCTTAGCTGGGTTTCTATAGCATTTCGTTATCTTTTCTCAAGAATTTTGCAAAATGACTCAAAAGGGCTTTTGTATTGTGTGCAGTCTCATTTACTGCCTTTGTTTTTGCAAATGGGGATATAATTATGGCGTTTCTCCAGTCACATAGTGTCTCTTGTTTTACTCAAGCATGGTTGAATAGTCTATGTAGCCATGCTGTTCCTACTTCTCTTGCTGCTTTAATTAGTTCAATTGGTATTTCGCCTTGTCCCGGTGATTTATTATTCATTGGGGCTAATCTGACAACTTCTCCAATTTCTTCTTTCAGTATGTCTGGTTCTAGTTCTTCGAGATTATCTGTGTCGGTTTCCTGAATTCATGCGGCATCTGATGGTATGTTGAGAAGCTGTTCGAAGTACTGCCTCCATCTAATGAGATTTTGTTTTGACCGGGAAATATACAGCACGCCTTGATGGCCTGTACACTTGACCTGGAGATATACAGCACGCCTTGATGTCCTGTATACTTGACCGGGAGATATACATCACGCCTTGATGTCCTGTACACTTGACCGGGAGATATACAGCACACCTTGATGTCCTGTACACTTGACCAGGTGATATACAGCACGCCTTGATGTCCTGTACACTTGACCGGCAGATATACAGCATGCCTTGATGTCCTGTACACTTGACTGGGAGATGTTGGTATGGGAGCCGATCGTTCAAAAAGCAATGGCAAACAACTGAACGTTTAATTGATAAGACATCAACAACAGCAGTACAATGCTGGTGTTGACAGCGATGTCCTGTAAATAAGATATGCAAAAAGACTGGACTTTGTAATAACACGTAGAAGCGAGTGCGACGTAGTGACAAGACGTATAGAACCTTGACAAAGATTGACGAAGCCATGGGATAGTTTTACACCGCTCAGTGCGGTGGTGGGGGTGGAGTGGAAGAGGGGAGAAGGGGGATATTAGGCTCAGGACGCCGAGCGAATGGTGGAAATAGACAGTTGAACGCGCGTGAGCGGGAGCGTTTATAACTTGTAAATAAGAATATATAACTGGACGTATTGTAAAGACGTCTAGTTTATAACATTAAAATGCAACCCTGTTTAATCTCGCTCCTAGTGTTGGAGTTGTGTATATAGCTAATATTGACACTTAGCCTTTCGTGCCGCTCTGTGTACGAGCGACTATTGTCAGACTGACGTACTATAAAGGGGAGGTTCATGACAGTGTGCTCCCATTCCCTGAACCCGCGGAGAGGCAAACAGATGAAGAGAAACTCCTGGTGTGCTCCCATTTTCTACGCCAGGGATGGGCAAGAGTGCAATGTTTTCGGAGGCCACAGAGCGTCGGCGCTGGTACTACATAGTTCCTGATCGGTGCGACGCTTTTGGCAGACCTCGCTCCAGAAAGAAGATCGCGTCATGTGGGATTGAAACCGGTGAAATCAATTTGGTCCTCTTGCTTTTAACTCGCTTCGTTTTGTTTTTCTATGTCCATGCCATTCTCAACATTCCTCTTCTAAACAAAATCACCAATACTTCCAGATTCTTCATTGCTTTATTATCCAGAGTCCAACATTAACACCCCAATGTCCAAGATTAAAACACCCAATGCTCAACATTAACACACCCAATGTCCAACGTTACCATCCATGCAGAAGTACACACAAATACAGCCTTTGTGTAATTAGACGTTTATTAATGTTGCAATATTTGTTTACAGTGTACGACAGACATATAGAATATAGATATAAGATATACAGA
>OY992876.1:214182539-214230039 GCA_963921405.1 Cepaea hortensis | reverse complement strand
TACACGCCACACACAACCTTTGTGTAATTAGACTTTTATTAATGCGGCGATATTTGTTTACAGTGTAGAACAAACACCCTTATATAGAGAACTACAAACTTAAAGTAAAATGCAAATAATTTATAGTAAATAGTTCTACCTTTAACTGCGCAAAATAAAAAAAAAAATTAAAAACAACAACAACAATATGTAGTCTATACAATATAGAATTGAGGGAGGGGGGGGGGGAACTGTGAAGAAAATGCTTAGACTAATATGAAAATCAGAATTGTTCAATATTTATGAACAAACTAATAAACATTTCATTATCTGAAATAATAATCGACACTATTCATCCCAAATGTAACTCAACAGGTTGAACAGGCTATTACCTTTTTAAACTAAAATACTGCAAACTACAGTCTCTGGTCGATCTAACTATGCACAGCTAAGTTACGATATGGCGTTCTCTAAATGCCTGACCTTCATCTCTGTAAAGGTCAGCGGCCTCCGGCTGTCACTTGAGCTAAACAACCAAGAAATACCCGTTTCATCTGTTTTTGCCCAGGCTCCATTCAAATTGGCATAGTAACAGCGGGTGTACCACCAAGATCCATGCTCCTCTTCGGAACAGCTGCCGCTCCAAAGGTCATTGTCCCTGTCTGGAGTGCTGAAACTGCCATCATTATGATATTCCATACTGTCGTGAACATTTCCAGAAAATCCACTAATGGAAATGCGGTAATTAGATGACTCGTCGGCCACACCGAAGTTCGTGTATTGAGCGAAATAGTTATATCCGTTGTAGACAAAGTCAATCCGGAGTTCGTTGTAACCCTGAAAATAACAAAGAAAATATTGAATCCATCATGCTATAAAAAATAAGTGGGATAGCTACTACCGAGCCGAATAAAAACACAAACTATGACGAGGAACCTCAACCATTGGAAACACACACAGAGATACCGGATCCGTTCACGAATGCAAGGTTTTCTAAGACCTCTGAGTGTCGGCGTTGGTGATGCAGAGTTCCTGCTCTGTGCGAGTGGAGTGAATGTTGGAGATTTCCTTCAGTTGTCTAGGCTCTCCAGATCAGTCCCGCCTAAAAAATGGGTGCAGGACATATTCCTGGAGATAATTATTCCTGTATCGGTCGACGTGATATTGACGACATGACCCATCATGTGCTGCTTGGTCTAACAAATATGGGACAATATTGATAGGCTACAAGACAATGGATGGTTATTGTAATTTCTATCACACTTTTAAGGTTTTCTTTTGAAACCTTGTCGTATTTACCCCAGTCGAAGGTCTGTTACTTGTTAAAGAGACTCGTATTGCTCGATGTTACATTCCCTAAAGACGTAATCATCGGGCTGAAACTGCTGTTGCAATGTTAAGCCTTGTCCCCAAAATATTGCAGGCCACTGTATAATATTGTAATGTTCATCGTTGTCCCCTATATATTTCAGGTCACTGTATAATGTTGTAATGTTCAGCGTTGACTCCCACATATTCCAGGCTACTGTATAATGATCAGCGTTCTCCCCCACATATTCCAGGCCACTGTATAATGTAATGTTCAGCCTTCCCCCCCCCCCCCACATATTCCAGGCCACTGTATAATGTTGTGATGTTCAGCGTTGTTCTCTCCCCCCCCCCCACATATTCTAGGCCACTGTATAATGTAATGTTCACCGTTGTCCACCACATATTCCAGGCCACTGTATAATGTAATGTTCACCGTTGACCCCCACATATTCCAGGCCACTGTATAATGTAATGTTCACCGTTGTCCCCCGTATATTCCAGGCCAATGTATAATGTTGTAATGTTCAGCGTTGTCCCCTACATATTCCAGGCCACTGTATAATGTAATGTTCAGCGTTGTTCCCCACATATTCCAGGCCACTGTATAATGTTGTAATGTTCAGCGTTGGCCCCCCACATATTCCAGGCCACTGTATAATTTTGTAATGTTCAGCGTTGTCCCCCACATATTCCAGGCCACTGTATAATGTAATGTTCAGCCTTGTCCCCCACATATTCCAGGCCACTGTATAATGTTGTAATGTTCAGCGTTGTCCCCTACATATACCAGGCCACTGTATAATGTAATGTTCAGCGTTGTCTCCCACATATTCCAGGCCACTGTATAATGTAATGTTCAGCCTTGTCCCCCACATATTCCAGGCCACTGTATAATGTTGTAAATTTCAACGATGTCCCCTACATATTCCAGGCCACTGTATAATGTTTTAATGTTCAGCGTAATGTGTGCGTAAGTATGTTGGTGTGTGTAGGTGTGTGTATGTGCGTGAGTATATGTGTGTATTTGCGTGTGTATGTTGTGTAATGTTCAGCGCTGACTGCCACATATTCCAGGCCATTGTATAATGTTGTAATTTTCAACGATGTCCCCCATATATTCCAGGCTACTGTATAATGTTCAGCGTTCTCCCCCACATATTCCAGGCCACTGTATAATGTAATGTTCAGCCTTGTCTCCCACATATTCCAGGCCACTGTATAATGTTGTAATGTTCAGCGTTGTCCCCGACATATTTCAGGCCACTGTATAATGTTGTAATGTTCAGCGTTGTCCCCCACATATTCCAGGCCACTGTATAATGTTGTAATGTTCAGCGTTGTCCCCCACATATTCCAGGCCACTGTATAATGTTGTAATGTTCAGCTTTGACCCCATATATTCGAGGCCACTGTATAATGTTGTAATGTTCAGCGTTGTCCCCCACATATTCCAGGCCACTGTATAATGTTGTAATGTTCAGCGTTGACTCCCACATGTTCCAGGCCACTGTATAATGTTGTAATGTTCAGCGTTGTCCCCCACATATTCCAGGCCACTGTATAATGTAATGTTCAGCCTTGTCACCCACATATTCCAGGCCACTGTATAACGTTGTATTGTTCAGCGTTGACTCCCACATGTTCCAGGCCACTGTATAATGTTGTAATGTTCAGCGTTGTCTCCCACATATTCCAGGCCACTGTATAATGTTGTAATGTTCAGCGTTGTCCCCCACATATTCCAGGCCACTGTATAATGTAATGTTCAGCCTTGTCCCCCACATATTCCAGGCCACTGTATAACGTTGTAATGTTCAGCGTTGACTCCCACATGTTCCAGGCCACTGTATAATGTTGTAATGTTCAGCGTTGACTCCCACATATTCCAGGCCACTGTATAATGTTGTAATGTTCAGCGTTGTCCCCCACATATTCCAGGCCACTGTATAATGTAATGTTCAGCGTTGTCCCCCACATATTCCAGGCCACTGTATAACGTAATGTTCAGCGTTGACTCCCACATATTCCAGGCCACTGTATAATGTAATGTTCAGCGTTGTCTCCCACATATTCCAGGCCACTGTATAATGTTGTAATGTTCAGCGTTGTCCCCAACATATTCCAGGCCATTGTATAATGTTATCGTTGTCCCCCACATATTCGAGGCCACTGTATAATGTTGTAATATTGAGTGTTGTCCCCCATATATTCCAGGCCACTGTATAATGTTGTAATGTTCAGCGATGTCCCACACATATTCCAGGCCACTGTATAATGTTGTAATGTCCAGGTTGTCCCTCAAATATTCCAGGCCACTGTATAATGTTGTAATGTTCAGCGTTGTCCCGTCTGACAGAATGTACAATCACGGCGAGAGATATACAAGTGCGAAGATGACACCAAGCGATGGAAGAACAGCAGTCTGTCAGAAGGTACAATCACGGCGAGAGTCATATAAGTGGCAAGATAATATCAAGAGATGAGCGATCAGCAGTCTCATAGAATGTACAATCAGGGCGAGAGACAGACATCGTTGTTTCTCTAGACCAGAAGGTTTGCCTACATATATCGTAATGTGGGCAGTCTTGGATTATGTGATCTTGTGTCTGCGGCGCCAATCGACATGTGCACACATTGGTTCACCAATCTTGAAATGTGCATCAGGAAATGAATACGGCGGTGTTGACAGGCGTGTGTAAGAGCAAGATGGTCGACTTCACTGCACCGAGTTTTATCCCATATGCTCAGTCTCTTTCCGCAGAGCGGATTGTCGAAAGGGTTGCACTAAGTGCGAAATCCGTAGCTCCAGCGACTACCGTCAGGAGTCTCCGAGTAAACTGCACTCGTGAACCAAATGATGGAGATCAAAGCGAGCGATTAGATCAAAGTCGTGAAGTGAATCGCCCATCTATGAATGACAAATAAAATCGCAACTACAAAGAAAACACAACGTTACAACGTTATAACTACCTGTGACGTGAGATTGTGAATAATCTCATTACCAATCCATAAGTCGGTGTCTGGGGTTCCAAACCCTTTCTTGTAATCGTCCCAGCCTCTGTAGAAGTCTACATCTCCCCGCACACGCCTCTAAGAACAGGAATAAATTTAAAAAAAAAAAAACAGGCAAGCATTAAGCACTGTGATATAATTTTGTCCAGCCTCTGAAAATTGCGACAACACAGCAGAGATATAAAGAGAAAATCCTCCAGTATTAAACCGGGTCTGGACCAGGGTTGCCAAATTGGCTTTTGTAACGCCAAATCCGATAAATCTGGCTGTTTAAAAACAGGTTTGGCGTTAAAAAAAAATTCAGTTTGGCTTTCGTTTGCTTTTTTCCTGGCTTTTGAAAAAAAATCTTAATGGTATAATAATAATTAGCTATAAATGCCTCATGTTCACGTCCTTACCAAGAGAATAGCACAAAAAGTTTACCAACTTGCTAAAATTCATTAAAATATTCTATGCATCCTATATCTAATCACCTCTCGATTATTGTTCCACAGTCTGAGATGGTTGCCCTAAATCTAATATGAAACGATTGTGTTCGTTTCAAAACCGCGCTAAATGTCTAGTTTCTAGCATAAAGCACGTTGAAAGTAATAAATTATACAGCCATCTAAGACTTCTACCACTTCAAAAGGGCTTAACAAAGCCAAATTAGTGAATAAAATTATATCTGAAAATATCCCAGAGTATCTTCTACCGTTAATTCCATTTAATGCAATGTACAGTAAGCGCTTAAAGTTATTACAGGTTCCTAAGCCTAGACTGGACTTAAACAAAACTTGTTTCGCGTACTCTGATGCTCACTTGTGGAATAGCCTTCCACCATATCTGAAAACTCCAATGAGTCCCTACACATTCAACCGAGAACTCTTTCAATATTTACTTCATACCGACTATATGCCTCCATAAGAACCTACTGGTATCATTTTTCCACTATCATTCTTCACTATATGTGTGTGAGCTAGAGAGTGGATGAGGGAGTGAGGGAGAAAGAGTATGAGTGGAACGAACGAACGAACAAACTTTATTTTCAAAGGGTTAAGAATTGGGCACGCAGGCCCGTCTAACATTCTGCCCTTCTATCACTCTCTTTCATACATTATTTCATTCACACATCATTCAAGGCTAACAGAGAACAACAACAATATAAAGGATATGCATTATAAAGGCATAGGCAAAATGCGAACATCAAAACTACACGACACAGTAATATTAGATAATGGTCTGACACTTGTTGTTAGCCATGTGGAATATACTGGCCTACAAAAAGGGGACTGGCTGTTATACTAGGGTTTTGTTATTATTATTATTATCTCTATTATTAAGGGGGAAGGTAATCCATATTGAGATAGTGTTCGAATAATTTGCGATTATATGAAAAGGGATTGGTGATGTCTTTGATTTCTTGTGGAAGATTGTTCCACAGCTGAGCTGCAGAGTACGTTAAGCTTGTTTTGTATAAGTCAATCCTAGGCTTCGGAATGTGTAATATATTTAAACGTTTACTGTGTCTAGCATTATATTTAAACAATGGCCAAAGGTAATTTGGGGCATTCCGATGCAGGATTTTGTGAATTAGTTTAGCTTTATTGAAAAGAAGGCGTTTACGGAGTGGTAGTAACTGGAGGCGTTTATACAGGCTAGGATTGTCAGTTAAATGTTTGCTATAAATTAGACTCATGGCCCGTTTCTGGAGTGAGTAAAGTCGCTTGGTGTTTGAATTAGAACAACCGTCCCAGATCGTAGAGCAGTAGTCAAAGTGTGTCTGTATATGAGAAGTATAGAATAGTTTCCTTGTGTCCTCATCAAGGAAGTTTTTAATTTTGGCGAGTTGGTAGACTTTTTTCGCTGTTTGTTTAATGAGCACTTGAACGTGAGAATTAAAGGTTAGGTTTCTATCAATGATTAGGCCTAATGTTTTGTGCTCAATTACACTTTCTACTGGCATGTTATCGATGTGAAGTTGAAGTGTTGTGTGTGAGCTTAGAGTCTGAAGTCTTTGTCTGGTTGTTAATAACATTGATTTTGTTTTAGTGATGTTAATTTGCATACGGTTTGAATAGCTCCACCTAACTACATTATTTAATTCTTGTTGTAAATACGACTCAAGTAAAATACAGTTTTCAGCGTTTGTGTACACTGTACAGTCGTCTGCAAATAGATCGCAGGACGACGAAAGATGCAAAGGTAGATCGTTAATATATATGGCAAATAGTAGAGGGCCAAGAATAGAGCCTTGCGGTACTCCAATATTGAAGGTAGTGGTTTGAGACAGAGATTTATTATGTGATACTACTTGCTTTCTGTTTGATAGAAAAGATGATATTAGAGTGACTACATTAGGGCCAATTTTCATTGTCTAAAGTTTTTTAATTAAAATAAGATGATCTATCATATCAAATGCTTTCTTGAAATCAATAAACACAGTTCCACATAGACTGTTGTTGTTTATATTCTGGTGCCAATTTTCTATCATGTTTGTTAGGGCCGTATGGCAAGAATATTTTGGTCGAAATCCTGATTGGCTGTCCACAATAAGCTTGTTGAGAACTAAATACTGTAATGTTACTTTATGGATGTGTTTTTCTAGTGGCTTAGATAGTGATGATAGTAAAGAAATGGGTCTGTAATTGTTCGGGAGACCATTGTCTAATGAACCAGATTTAAGAAGAGGGTACACTTTGGCGATTTTGAGAGCTGATGGAAAGTGGCCTTTGGTGAGACACTGATTATATACATAGGTTAGTGATATACAGATCACTGGCGCAGCACAACGGAGAATTCGGTTGCTGATTCCATCTAACCCAGATGAGGTTGTGTTTTTTAGGTTACTGAGGTAAGTGAATACTTCAGTGATTGTCATTAGCGGTATGTCGGAAAGAATATCGCGGGAGCATCTATTCTCGCAAAACGATGACAATAAAGATAAGTTGCAAGGAGAATTAGGTATTGAAGCCTTCATCTGGTCTATGTCAGTTTGAAAAAAATCACTGAATTGGTCGCATGTAATATGATTTGATATTAAAGAATTGCGGAAGTTATTCTTGTTTGTCAAGGTGTTAATTGCCTTCCATATATCCTTACTATTTGTTTTATCCATTACTAAGTTCTTAAAGTAATTTTTCTTTTCCCGTCGTATGGTATATTGAACTTTGTTTCTAAGAGTACGGTATGCACTGAGATCCCGCTTTTTATGTGCTTTATCTCTATCTCTCATAATTTCAAGTATTTCCTGAGTGATCCAAGGTGGCTTGACGTGGTGTTTTACTCGAACTTCCTTGACTGGCACATGTCTATCAAAAACATCAATAAAGGTTTTCATCCAGAATTCCAGAGCATCGTCCGGGTCAGAAAGCTGATAAACATTGTCTAGAGGTGAACTGAGCAAGTCCTGTAAAAATGCGTTTTGGTTGAAATTTTTGTAACTTCTATATTTTACACTTATGTGTTTATGTTTAGGAGTTTTAATTCCTTTTTTAGACCACGTGCAGCATATTGGGTAGTGATCGCTCATTGCACAATTGGGTACGGTGCATTCTATGATGTTGTCTGAGCAAGTTACATAAATGTGATCTATGACTGTTGAAGATGACTTTGTTACTCTAGTAGCTTGTTGTACTATTTGTTGGAAATTGTATGATGCAATTATATTTCCCCATATTATGTTGGATTTGTTGGTGTCAATGTTAAA
The DNA here is from genome assembly GCA_963921405.1 of Cepaea hortensis. Taxonomy (NCBI): domain Eukaryota; kingdom Metazoa; phylum Mollusca; class Gastropoda; order Stylommatophora; family Helicidae; genus Cepaea; species Cepaea hortensis. Next base: position 214,222,049 of record OY992876.1, on the reverse strand, counting down.
GTCTCCGAGTAGTATAATTTCCTTCCCGGAAGCGAAAACCACGTCCATCATTGTAGTGAAGTTTTCGTACCAGACGTTTCCAGCACTGGGATTTCGATAGAGGTAGCCAATTATCAGGGGTGTGCGGTTTTGAAGTTTCAGCTCTAACCAAATACATTCTATTTCGCAAGTTTCAAAGTCTAGCCTACGGTGAGCATTTAGTAAATTAGAAACATAGGTTACTATGCCTGTCTCTTGTTTCCTACAGGGATCCCTTCTAAAAACTTTGTACCCTTTAATAGAGATGTCCTCATCTGAAATTTTATCATTAAGCCTACTTTCACTAAGGCCGAATAAATGAAAATTTTGATTAAGAATAGAAGATAACTCTGGTAGCTTGTTAAATAAGCTGCAAATGTTTAAGTGTCCAAGGCGTATTCCTGACTTATTGAGCCAGTGTTGCCACTTCTCAGACATTTTATCCACGAAGAAAGTGTAAATAAGTCAAAGTTAAGCAAAAATACAAGATAATAAAAAATCACAATTACATTAACTTACAAAATATCAGTAATACAAATCGATAAGTAAATGACAGTATTATAACGATATAACTAATCAGACCAACGAATATAATGCAAACACGGAACAAAACGAATTAAAGAACATACAACAAATAATTAAACTGAAATAAACTACTTCACAAGCTAAGTAACCAACTGATATCCAAAAGAATTAATAAATGACTATACAAGTCAATGTCTCTGTTTAAAGCGGTGTATCCCACACGGGAAATAAAACGTTAAGCAGTAAGCGTTTAGAGTTCAAGGAGGAAGCTCTGTTGCTGGTATCAATTCATATAGGGTTCCGTTTTTAATACGTATCCTATCACACAGGTCTGTATTGTAGAGACATCATGAGGGCTTGATTCAGTGCGGCAGGGCTAAATCGCATCAAGTATAGAAGTTCTGGACTCCAATGATGCGGAACCTGTTGTTGTCCGCTTGGTCGCTCATTACTGGCGTGAACTTGGTGATGCGGAACCTGTTGCCTACTTGTTCGTTCATTGCTGGCGTGAATTTGGTGATGCGGAACCTCTTGTTGTCTGCTATGGAGCCCATAGCTGTCTTGATCTTGGTGTGTCAAGGTGGTATTACTGCCGTGCGTGTGTACCGCTGCTTGCAACGAGGGTTCGTTGGAAGTGAGGTTAGGGAAATCTTCCTGGTAGTTATTTCCTTCACGAGTGAGGGTGGGGGTAGGAAGGAGCGGTTGATATATTCTCGGTAGCATGTGTGCACCTTGAATAGCAGGCGTTCGGGGGTCAGACGTCAGCTGAAGTTTATCCGGGGTGATGGGGATATTTCGACTGGCTTCAGTAGTCAATGTTCGTCGTGTTTGTGTGTTGGTCTTGTTTTGTGCCCTCTCCGGAAACTTGATATTTTTAGCAAGGAAGCTATAACCTAATGTGGATGCGTGGATCTGGTCGCTGTACAGTCGTTTCTTTGGCGCGCCTCTTTGAGATGTAAAAAATGGTGTGTTGTTGATCAAGTGTACATTATACTGAGTACAGAATTTCTCTAGGGTGTTGTTGTTTATGTCGGCTAGTCGACGTTCGGTGCCATAACATGGTGGTATGATGGAAAAGAAAAACACGTTAGAATTTGGAAAATTATGGCGTAATAAGTCTAGTAGTTTTCGTAATATTTTGCTTTCTCATAGTGTCATTAATTCCTATATGTATTGTAATCCTCTTCACGCTTTCGTTGATCTCCATTCTACGTATACTGTTTGTTAGACTGTCTAACCCTGCACCTGGAAGTGGAATTGTTGTAGCTATATCGGCGTGTGATAAGGACATACGATCACTGTATATGCCTTTCATAAGGAGTCGCCAATTATCAAGTGGGTGCAGTCAATTGGTAGTCTCTGTATGTAATGGCTTCTGGTACGTTTTGCACGTTGATTCTGCCATTGATAATTATCCGGCTGTGGACTGCCTTCTTGCCGGTTACCAGCCGTTTCTTGAATAGGCGGGTTGTCTGTCGGCAATGTCTCGTACTGACTGCCGCTTACCAATTGCTCTTTTGGTAGTTCAAATCGATTGCTGACTTTCACTTCTATGGGAAATGTCGAGTCATGTTCAATGGCTTTGTCTGTTTGTTGATGTGTATTCGTTGGCTGTATAGTTGGCGCTCCCAGGGATGGTTGTGTTGTTTCGAAGCTGTTAGTCTGTGCTGCCTGATCAATAGTGTGTTTCAGAATATAATTTTCCTCTCTCAGGAGAGCGACCTCTGACTTGAGGTTGATATAGTCATTAGTGATCCTGGCGATCTTGTCTGTGTTGTCAGAGGCGGCGTCTAAAAGTACCTTCAAACTTGCCTCTAACCTTTCAATGTGCTGCTGACAACCGCATGAGTGTTGATTTGTAGCTGGACTTTCATCTAGTACCGATGGTGCAACCTCAAGTTGGTTTGAATTGTTTTCATTTGGTTGTATACTGTCCCCTAGGCTCCCCATCGGATATTCAATGGCTAGCAACACTGGTTGGTTAGAAGAAGCTGAGTTCGAGCTGCTGGTGTGTTGAGTCGTGGCATGTTGGAGTATGTTGTTACTATCGCCTGATGCTGTAACGACAGCGGCTGCAGGCTGTGTTGATTTAATGGTTCTGTCTGACAATAGCGTGACCGCTGTAGGCTGTGTTGGTTTTACGGCAGGGCCCTGAGAATTCTTGGGTAGACAGAAAATATGTCAAGGTTATTTTACCGACTCGCAGAATCAAATAGAGACGGGGGGGGGGGGGGGGGGTCCACGAGATAAATAAACTTGTTCGTGTCGATCGATGACAAACTAGACCCGACCTTAGTCGGCAAAAACAGCAACCCTTTGAGGTTGAACAGACTGAGAAAAATACGTTGTTAAAACTGTCTGCACCTGGTCAGCATTGGGGTATGAGATCAAAGTGAGTCACGTCGCGATGTCTGCACACGGTCGACAATTTGTTGACAGGTTGTTGTTCGAGAGATGTGCACTGGCGTCATCTGTTTACACTAGCCACTGTTTACACTCTGTGCTAGAGGTCGGAAGGATTCTGTGATGTGAGGGAAAGGTCTCTGGCTCACAGACAGCCGGGATATTTGTTGGATGAGACAAAGAACTCCCCAGATGAAAAGGAAACTTGACAGCTAATTGACTCTGGTTAGTCTAGAAACTGGAGGACAAAGCCAGATTCTGGACTGATTGGCGTCTGGACTTTTTGGTGACGTCACTCAAGCACCCATATAAAACCCAGTTGCAGTAAACAGGTGGAGGGAGTCGAGAAAAACATTCTGAAGTGTTAGGATAGGTGCATTATTCCGAGTTGCGTTACATGAGTGAAACTATAATGTCTAAGTGGTGATAGTTATCCGCGGACATAGATCCAATTTGATTGCATAGTTTCTCTAGTGGCAACAGAAATAAGCATATGGTAGGCTATTACTAATATCCAACTTAAGAGTATGATTAGGGATAGAAATAATGTATTATAGGTGCTGTGATATAGTGTATTATTATTAGTGATAGAATGTATTATAAGTGTGGTGCTAGAAAGTATCATAGGAGCGTCGGCACTAGTATCCTATTGTGTGGCTTCAACTAGCTTGTGTGATATCTCATTTTACTCGGGGAGTTGAGGACAATGTAGTGGAATAATAATTAGAGAGATTAAGGATGGTTGAGAAGGAGGAGGGGAATGTAAAATGATAGGATCTTCCAGTAGGGCATCTGCTGGGTTTCTACCCGTTCCTTTATTCTTTCCTGGTGTTGCCATGTATAAGACCATTGTGATGCGCGATTTGGCTGTATGACAGAGATCGGATCTCTGTTACAGATCTGAGTGCTGCTATTGGCCTACAATCACCTAATTACGGTCAGGGTTGAGTTGCCCTCACCATGATGTTATCTACTCTACAGGTTCCATTTACAGTTCCCCTTGAGTGTTCCACGTGAGTGTGAGATGATTTATTACGAAGAAGCAGTTCAAAGTTTTATACAATGATGACTCATGGAAAGAAGACAGAGGTTGCTGAGAGGGTTTTACACGGGGCTCAGAACCTAGTTGTTCCGCAGAAACCTGACTTCTGCTGAGTAGGGTTTGATGAACATAAGTGTTGTGTTTAATGAGTGATAAGCTTCATCACCGAAGATTAATAACTCGCATACCAAGGACATATATATATATATATATATATATATATATATATATATATATATATATATATATATATATATATATATATACACACACACCTAACAAACATTAATAGGTTGTGTTCTAAAAGAAGGGAAAATGTTATAATCAGAGACTTATGAACATTAGATTTTCTCCAAGTGACATTTCAGTTAATTGGAAGATTATCAGTTCAACAAACAGAGTAACTTCACCGTGTGGTAGAGTGAAGACCAAGATCAACAGTGTCTATCGGATTACCAGCATCCTGTTTGTTCGAGTGATTGGAGAAAGTTGTCATCTTCTGGGTGAGGTTCACTGTCCGGAATAAATGGTGCTGTTGTGTGCCAAGCACTATGATGTTACAGACTTTGCTTCTAAATCACTGGTCTACCATTAGAATACACGTCACACATTCTACACCTTATACACACACACACACACACACACACACACTTCTCCTACATATACTCTTTGCTTTAATAAATTTCTTGGTTTTATTTGTTGAGGCTAGAGTTGTCAAGTATGTTATGTTGGGGAAGAATGAGAAGGGGCATGATCCAGGAGTGAGCAAGAGTGAGAAGAAGGTGTCCTCAGATTGAGGGAGTGTGTGGACGGAGTCTGCTGGGTATCTCCAGAATAGAGATATGGAATTAAAACAAATGTGGGTGTGGATTCCCTTCACTCCAGGGACGACACTAAAGTGGTAAAGAAGAACAAGTAACTACTACTACATTCATTCTTTACACACACGACAGGGGGGGGGGGCTGTTGTTGAAAGTTTGCCAAAAGACAGAAATATGTAGGCATATGTTGAAACAGGGGAAGCAACTTTTGTATTGGTGGATCACAGGGCAGAGAATATTTCTGAAATGGATAGTCTGCCCCTGAGAACACCTGTGTTGTACATCAAAGAAGTCACGTGAACAATTCACGGCTGTTTGACAAAAACATGATCTGTTTACAGCTAGTGTAACTCAGAAAGTGCACTTAGGCAGACGTGCTCTGTCACTGCAGTTATGGATGTTAATAATATCTACCGTGTGCGGGATTAATTAGATTTAATTTTACACGTGCCTGTCATAGCAAAATGTAGATGTGATTTAGGAGAACTGCAGTGTTGTATAAGGTATTACTTGTTGTGTAATTAGGCCTAATTAATTTAGGCATTAACATGGTTGAAACTAGCTAGAGTGTGATGATTAGCTCTGTTAGTTGAGAATAGAGTAGTGAAGTGATGATTAGCTCTGTTAGTTGAGAATAGAGTAGTGAAGTGATGATAAGCTTTGCTAGTTGAGAATAAGTAATGGGGAATAATTGGGAGATGGGGAAATTGTCCAATAGTGGGATCTTCCAGTGGGTTGCTCCCTGGGAGTTCTGCACTCTGTTTGTTGGTTTTTTTTCTTGTCTTGGCCTGATGCAGACCTATGTGATGAGCTCATCTGTCCCTGACAGAGTTTGGTTCACTATATTTTTCTGAGCGAGGCCAGTGGCCTACGCTCATCTAATAAGGATCAGTGGCGGGGTGGCTCTCACCAGTTGTGTTATATATTTTACAGGTTCCCTCTGGTTGGGATGAAGAACACAGAAACATTGAAAATTCCGATCCCGGATATTTTTGGTGCAGGAAGATTGGCCAGCCACTTTCTCACTGGGCCTATGCTAGAAAAAGTTGAGGAAACATTACTCGGTGGAGCTGAATAGTATAAGTATCCCACAGGGTAAATACTGAGAACATTATTGAGAATATTTCATACGACCTGTGGACAGCAACATAGTAATGGGTTCGGGTTTTCATACCATTCGTGAATAAACCTGTGGTGATAGATGTTCATTCACTTATTACTAGAACAGTAGGGATTGATTTTCACACTACATGAAACCAAAACATTGGAGAGTGTTTGTTCCACTTAACAAGGACATCAGAACATTAAGACTTTATCTGGGAAATTAAGAGATCTATTTGAGACTATATACAATGACTGTTTTAAGAGTGAAAACTTTAGAACATTTCATAAGAAGGAAGAATGTCATGTTCATGGGACAGTGTTCCGCTTTTCACTGTGCAGGAATTGTGTGGTCTCAGTGTCTATAAACTATTAGGAACATTTTTCTTTTAGGAAAAACAATAGTATCAGTCCCAGACTGTATAGTTGAGTGGGGATCAGGCCTCGTGGTTATCAAAGCTCCTGGATGTGGACAATGTCTGGCGGGAGAGACGCAGCGTTTGGTGAGGTCCATTGTGCTGATTCCTGTTATGTCTTGTAATCCTTGCCATGATGAGTGGACTCTGATCCTGAGCTTTGTGGTCTGATTTCTACATTTACCCTAGAATATACAACACACATTTTCTTCGCATACACGTCTCACATACATTACACTTTTCTTTTAATAAATTAATTGTTATTAAATTTTGGAAGCAAGAGTTGTTGAGTATGTTGCGTTGGGGAAGAATGAGAGGGGGCATGATCAGGTAGGGATAGAGAGAGAGAGAGAGAGAGAGAGAGAGAGAGAGAGAGAGAGAGAGAGAGAGAGAGAGAGAGAGGTGTCCATGAACCGAAGGAGTGTGGTGGACGGAAGCTAGTGGATTCTCCAGGATATTGATAATGGGTTAAATATAATGTGGGTGTTGACTCCCCTCACTCCAGGGACGACACTTTAAACGAAGTCACGACACAGTGTATGAGAAAGAAAAATAAATAGAGAGAGAGAGCAAGCGAGAGAGAGAGAGAGAGAGAGAGAGAGAGAGAGAGAGAGAGAGAGAGATGAGCGCAAGCATATCATTATGCCATATTTTTTTCCTGTATCCTCATCTTTTATATTAGCATTTTTACTGCCAATTGAATTTAACATGCACTGCTTATTTCATCATGTTTATGTCAATTCCAGGAATGATCTTGCTGGATTGAACCACTATTTAATTTTTACGTTACACAATGTATACCATACTTTCATCACCATTTTCCATATTTTCCATGTTTTCCCATTGTTTCCCAATTTTGAATGTTCTTGTGGTGATGCTCACGATAGTTGACAGTGTGAAAAGTGTGGGAGTTTACTCATATTAGTTTTAGTGATTATGTGAGGCAGCGTGAATGTGTGTGGATGGATTGGTATGTCTATGTTTGTGTGTGTTTATATGTGCGGATGTATGTGTGTGTGCATGTCTGTATGTGTGTATGGGTGTATATGTGTGTGTACATGTGTGGATCTGTATGTGCCTCTGTGTGTGTATGTCTGTACGTGTGTTAAAGTGTGCGTTCATGTGTGTTTATATGTATGTGCGTGTGTATATGTGTGTATGTATGTGTGTATGTATGTGTGTGTGTGCTCGTGTATGTATTGTATATCTTTGTGAATGTAAGTGTGCATTTATGCAGTGTACACGAGGGAGTGTGTATTCGTGTCCTATGTGAGTACGTGTGCGTAAGTATGTGGGTGTGTGTAGGTGTGTGTATGTGCACGGGTATATGTGTGTATTTGCGTGTGTATGTTGTGTGTGGGTGTGTGTGTACGTGTGTGTGTGTGTGTGTGTGAGAGAGAGAGAGAGAGAGAGAGAGAGAGAGAGAGAGAGAGAGAGAGAGATGAGTGCACGCATGTCATCTAACATGCTGTTCCATATTTTTTGTGTATTCTCATTTTCATACTATCATTTTTAATGCACTTTATTTTAACATGCATAAAATAAACACATGCAAATTACTGTAGAGTAAGTGAGAGAGTTAGTGAGTGTGAGTGAGATAGAGTGAATGAGTGTGAGAGTGTGTGTACGTAAAGAGAGAGAGAGAGAGAGAGAGAGAGAGAGAGAGAGAGAGAGAGAGAGTTGAGCGCACGCATGTCATGTAACATGCTATTCAATATTTTTTATGTATTCTCATCTTTCATATTACGAGGTATCAATTTGTATGCCACTTGATTGTCCTGTAACATGCCATTCCATATTTTTGTGTGTGTGGTGTATTCTCATCTTTCATATTATCATTTTGTATGCCACCTGATTTTATCATGTACGATATAACAATACTGTGATGTGAGTGAGAGAGTTAGTGAGAGAGAGAGAGAGAGAGAGAGAGAGAGGAGAGAGTGAGAGAGTGAAAAGAGAGAGAGAGAGAGAGAGAGAGAGAGAGAGAGAGAGAGAGTTGAATTGCATCACTAATTGTTACGCTACACAATGTATATGTACAATTTTTTCTCCACTTCTTACAATTTTTGCGAGAATGCTCACGACAATCATCAGTGTCTCAACTGTGTGTAAAGTGTGGGAGTTTGTTCTTATTAGTTTCAGTGATCATGTGAGGCATCATGTATGTGTCTAGATGTGAGGATGTGTGTGTGTGTGTGTGTGTAAGTGAGGGATGTGTGAGTGTGTGTGTGTGGGTGTGGGGAATGTATGTGTGGAGGGGTTGTGTGTGGGGGATGTGTATGGGTTGATGGGTGATGTGTGGATGGGTGAAGGGATGTGTAGTCGGTGGGGGATGTATGTGTGTGTGAGGGATGTGTGTGTGTGGGGGGGGGGATATTTGGGAGGATGGCTGGAAGTATGTGGGTGTTGGTGGGTTGGGGTGTGGGTAGGGAATGCGTATTTGGGTGGGTGAATGGGTGTGTAGGAGATTGTGTGGGTTGGGGATGGGTGTGTAATGGGTGTGGGGGATGAGTGTTGGGGTTTCTGTGAATGGAATATGTCTGTGTGGGTGGGAGTGTGTGAGTGTGGATGGGGTAAATGTGAGTGGGTGGAGGATGTATGTGTGGGTGGTGAGGATGTTTGTAGGTGGTGGATGTGTGGGTAGGTGGGGAGATGTGTGTGTGGATAAGAGATGTGTGGGCGGGGATGTGTAGGCGGGGATGTGTGGGCGGGGATGTGTATGGGGAATGCATGTGGGGTGTCTGTGGGTGAAAGTTGTGTGCTTTTGGGTGTTTATGGGTGGAGGATATGTATGGGCAGGTGGGGAGATGCGTTTATGGGTGGGGATGTGTGTATAGGTGGGGGATGTGTAGTTGAGAGGTGGTGGATATTGGGTGTTTGAGTGGTGTAGGTTGGCTGATGTGTGTGTGGGTGGGTGGGGAAAATTGTGAGGGTGCGGGATGTGTGTGTGGATAGGTGCGGGATGTGTGGGTTGGCGGGGGTATGTGTGTGTTGTTTTGTGATGTGTGTATGGCTGGGTGGTTGCGGGTGCGTGGGTGGGTGGTGGAGAATATGTGGGTGGGTGTGTGCGTGTGGGTTATGGGATGGGTGGGGGATGTATGTGTTGGTGGGGAAATGTGTGTGGGTGGGGAAATGTGTGTGGGTGGGGGATCAGTGGGTGGGTGGCATGTATGTTTGCCTGGGCCTGTGTTAGTGCGTGGAGGTATGTGTGGGTGGGTGGGGGAGGTGTGGTGGGTGGGGGATGTGTGGGTGGCTGCGGGATGTGTGGGTGGCTGCGGGATGTGAGGGTGGATGATGGATGTGTCTCACAACATTGCAATATGCACTGTTTATGTTTACAACTTTCATTTGACAATGTTTTTCCCCCATATGAATGTATTAAGCGTAATATGCATTTTTTATGCTTACAAAATCCATTTGATAAAGTTTCTTTTCCCCCTATGTAAATGTAACATACACATTTGATGAATGAAAGATGAGTGATTGAAAAGGCCGAATGTAAGACGGGCCTACGTGCCCAATTTGTTACCCATTTAAAATAAAGTTTGTTCGTTCGTTCTTTTTTTTAATTGGTCAAGACAATTTCTATCTTGTTTTAACACTTTTTAGCTAAAACAAATGCAAAACAATAAGCTTAGCTTATACTGCTTTTGGTTAATTCTCGAAAACGAAAGTAACAACTAACAAGTATTTAACACGTATGGTTTTCGGACTGTACTTGTACTGTTCTATGCGCACTCACGCACTTCGCAGCTACCTTACTGTTCAGTTAAGTTTTCAAATTCATTATACCTTCATGGCAAGTATTTCTTATTATTGAGCCCATTATCATGCCAAAGTGGAAACCATCTTATGATACTAATCGGAAATAGAATGATCAATGAGAAAAGACATTTGTGTGGCTCAAGAAATCCACTGATGGTTCTGAATCGGCATATTGCAAATTGTGCCGGTGTAATATTGTTCCAAGACTTTTACATCTCGCAAATCATGAAATAACAGAAAAACACAAGCGGAGCGCGCCATCTTCTTCACAAAAAACACTTCCAGTGATGAAAACAAGTAAGAAAAATTATGATAAAGTCAAATTAGCAGAGTTACAAATTGCTGTTAGCATGTAATTTTTTTTTTTTTTTTTTTTTTAGCATATCCTTTACATGACTTAGCTGTCAACACCAACATCTTTCAGCTGTATGTTGATCTCTTGGCAAGATTACGCTCAGTAGTTTGCCATTGCTTTCTGAGCGGCCGGCTCATTATCCCGCAAGTCACGAGCGGGGGTCGAATCGCCTCAGCTCTCGCTCCGCTACGAGACTCTGCGTGATAAACGGGATTACAGAGAGAAAGTGTTGTAACCCCACAGCCAGAGAGACCGGCTAGCATGTAATAGAGGCATAGAATTAGAGCAAAACTATTATCTTCAAACAAGTGCTGTAATGTTTCTTCATCAAAAATGTTGAATGATTTCAAAGCTGAAATTGTATATTCTAAGGAATCCTGAATTGAATCTCTCAACAATGAAGAGGAATACTTATTTGAAGAAGGAGTTTTCATGTGATGCAAATATATTTTTAATAGATATTTTTATTGGGTAATGTTTGGCTTTTTTTGCTTGTTTTATTTCATGACTTGGCTTTATTTGATCACAGTGATCTGGCAACCCTGCCCTCTGTGATAAAATGAGTACGGTTGGAGTTGACAAGAACATCTAAATATAACTGGGGGAGGGTACTGAGATAGTTAATGCTCTTGTTTCATATGTTTCCCCTTGTTTTTCTTCCAAGCTTGAGTTGTCAAGATTATCTCCTCCTTTCATCACTGGAGATATCTAAAGTTACGTCCCATGTAGATTTGTAAAAAAAAAAAACTCGCCAACGTAGGAGACATATCATGTTCGCGGCAAAATTCTAAAATTCTGATTGGAGGAGGCAAAGTCAACTTCTAGTGACGTCAGATATGATAATAATGAAAATTGGAAAGAGCATGGAGAGATTGTTTTTTGACGCCTAGTTTTACAGGAATGCCCTGACCTAACTTGACGTTTGAGCCAGTCGACTGTTGTGAGTGTTGTGGTGTTGTATGTTATAATTTCATTAAGGAACATTCATGAGGATTGTTGGGCACTGTGGTTTTCTTCCTTAAGCAGACATGGTCTTTGTATAAAATGAAGATGGGGAATTTTTTTTTTTTTTTTTTATAAATGATGACTCTCAACAATAGGAGGGTCATATTCCTTGGGGCAGAAGGAGAAGATGCTTTTCCAGTACAGGGATAGTGATTCCCCCTGAACCATCACCGGCCTCTCCATTGTCTGAACATCAACCCCAGCAGGATAAACGTCACTGGGCCTCTTTTATGAACACTTCATGTTTTCCCCCGTGCCAACACCTGCAGGCTTATGGACATTGTTCTCCGATACAGAATGGAACTTTTGCACCCCCTTTGTTGTTAGTCATGGACATTTACACCTTCTGTGTATTATGACAAAAAAATGGACTATATTGTTTAATGTACTCATGAACATTTGTTTTCCGTGGGACTTATTTCAGTGGAGCGAGGAAGATGAGATTTCATTCCTTCATCACGACAACATCTGGATAGTTAATTAATTAATTAGACATAATTGCTATAGTGTAGAATAAGATGTTATTATTCATTTGTAATGTTGGTGTATGATCAAGCCATAATCTATTAAACTACAGATATTTTCTTTCTTTTCCCAGGTTATCTTAATATAACATTTTTTGTTGGGGCCAATCGTTATTTAGTTACTCGTTAGTTGGTGTTTGAGTTTTATCTTTTTTTTCTCATGTGTGTTCACATTAAAACTAGTCCAGGAACAACATTACTTTGGAGCATGCTGTGGGCTGAAAAAAAAACACATGGACCCTCTGTTTATAAAGAGTGAGTGCTCTCCTCTAGACGGTTCGGTAAACGTCCAGTGCTCTACTGGCCTCTGTTAGGAAACATCACTTTATTCTTCATCTCCATCCATCATGTGCCATGCCGGTAAGCGTGGGCGGTCATGTTCTGCCATCTCACTCGATCAACAGAGTCGTGGATCAGTTCCGTGTTTCTGTCTCGACCATGCCACAAGGCCAAGCTATCCAGATACTTGTTTCTAGGTCTTCCCCTTGGTCTGTTCCCCTCGATCTTACCAGTTGTCACCAAGTTCTCCAAATCATATCTTCTCATAACGTGCCCAAAAAATTGTGACTGTCTACGTCTAATGTCTTTGATCAGTTTACGATCTTCATTTGTTTCTTGAAGGACTTGTTCATTGGTCTTTCTGGCTGTCCATGGTATTCTTTGCATTTTCCTCAGAAACCACATTTCTACAGCCATCAGATGTTTTTCAGCCTGGCTGCTCATTGTCCAAGCTTCATATCCATATAAAAGTACCGGTTCTATGTAGCATCTCAACACTCTTTTTCTCGTTTCAATTGACATCTTTTTATTGGTCAGTATGTTTTTCATCTTGCTTAAGGCTACTTTTGCCATGGCGATTCTTGTTCTAATCTCTTCAAGGCATCTCCCATCAGATGTTATTACTGTTCCGAGGTAATTGTACCTATTCACTTGTTGAAGAATATTCCCATTTACTTGTATATTACACTGTGGTATTTCGTTCTTCCTAGTGACGACCATAATCTGTGTCTTTTTACAATTTAATTCTAACCCTTGTTGTTCACTGTGTGTAACAACCGCATCTACTAAATTTTGCAGGTCCTGTTCATTGTCTGCAATCAAGACTGTATCATCTGCATATCTAATGTTATTGATGCATCGTCCCCCAATGTTGATTCCTTCCATATTTTCAATATTTCTGAAAATATTTTCACTGTACAGGGAAAACAGATCTGGAGACATTACACATCCCTGTCTCACACCTCTCTTAATAGGCTGATATTGGCTTACTTCATTATCAACTCTTATGGCAGCTTGTTGTTTCCAATATATGTTTTTTACAAGTCTAAGGTCTTTCCCATCAATTTGTAGATCTTCAAGCATCCTTATCATGTTGACATGTCTCACTTTATCAAAAGCCTTTGTGTAGTCAATGAAGCAAAGGTGTAGATCTTTGTTTACTTCTATAGAAAGTTCGATTACGGTTCTCAGTATATACACAGCATTTACTGTACCCTTGCCTACTACAAACCCACATTGTTCTTCTCCTATTTCAGGTTGTATTTTCCTCCTAACTCTTTGCATGATAATTCTTAGCAAAATCTTCGTGATGTGACTCATTATACTAATTGTTCGATGTTGATCACATTCCAAGGCTCCTGATTTCTTTGGGATTGCAATAAATACAGAATTACATAACTCATGAGGTATATTTCCAGTATCATATATTGTATTAAGCAGACTGGTAACTTGATCTATTCCATATTCTTCTAAAGCATTAATCATTTCTGTTGTGACGCTGTCTGGACCGGGGGGTTTGCCAGATTTCATATGATTAAGAGCATTCTGAACCTCCATCTTCAAAATTGCTGGCCCTTCATTGTTATTTTGAACAATATATTGTTCGTCTCTGCTATTGTCATAAAGGTTTTTCACGTAATCTGACCATACATGTAAAATCTGATCTTTTTCTATTATGACTCTTCCATCTTTTGTCTTTAGGCAGCCTGCTGATGTACGTGTTCTTTGATTCTTCATCTATACCCCTAGATAGTCTTTGAAGCCAGGTCATGTTCCTTATACAGTTGGATATTAAGATTTGAGGATTATTTTCCATATATCTTCGCAGAACCCACACCCCTCATCCCCACTCCCTCACCCCCCCCCCCCCCCCCACCCCACAAGCACAGACAATGAAATAAACAGCCAGAAACGTATTAAGCAAAGACAATAAAATATAGCATCCAGTCACAAATTAAGCAAACACAATAAAACAAACTTCCATACAAGCATGCAAAAACAGTTAGTTGCATATCCTTTACAGCAGGAGTGGCCAACCTTTTCAGCAGGCGGGCCAAATTTTAGAAATAATATTTCCTGCCGGGCCACACACCTAATTTTTTTGTTAAATTAAAGTAAACAAGCAAGCGTGCTACAGCTTCGACCACATCGTCGTTTCCCACTCCGCGGGCCGCAACATGACGGGTTGCATGCGGCCCGCGGGCCTCGTGTTGGCCACCCCTGCTTTACAGGATGCAGCAGTTTTTTGTTATTGTTTTTTTTTTTTTTTTGGCGCTCAATCACTAGCTGCGCCTGCCCACAAGGCCCGAGTACTAGCCACTGCACTATCGCGAGTTCCAAACCTACTAACCTGTGCTAGTTTGAAACTTAAATCGTAGATACATCACCTGAATGATTACCCAACCTCCACCATCAGTCTCGGTGTCACACAGCGCCAGAACTTTGCCAGACAGAAGAAATTTCTCCCTGACGTTTTTGTGCGGCATTCCCCGATAACATGAACTCCCCAATGGCTTAAATAATAAGAGATAGTGGAAAAAAGAATAACATGCGTTCCCTGCAAACACGTTCACACTGGCTATGCTATAATACAAAAGTTAGCTGCATATCCTGTACAGGACGCCGCAGTCAACCCCAGCATTGTCTTGGCTGTTTCTGATTTTTTGGCAAGTTTGTGTTCAGTAGATTGCCATTACTTTCTGAAAACCAGCACTCATACTGTTGTATGAAAAACAGCGCAAGGCGGTCTGCTGACAAATCTCCAGCAGTTGTTTCGATCGCGGAATGTGGGATTGCGACTTCCCACAGTGCCGGTATTCGATATTCTTAATAATATTAGGGACGTTCATTTGAAACCCGTTCCAATGGATTTATTACACAAGCATGAAAGAAACATTAACAGGTGTGGTAGAATTATACAAAGCATTCATTTTGAATGAATTATGCACCATGGAATGGTCAGAAGAAGTTGCCGTAGGCCATTCCGGCAAGCAACTCATTGCTTAGGTAGGCGGCGAATGCCGTCCGCAAAAAAGGATTGCGGTTGCTCACTGAACCAAGTGTTTACCGCGTTCATTACGTCTGCATCTGTGTGAAATCGTTGCGCCTTGAGAGATTTTTTTTTAGAGGTCCGAACAAATTAAAATCATATGGTGACAAATCAGGACTATAGGCTAGATGTTGCAGAATTTCCCACTTCTTCCAAGTTAATGCTTTCTGCACAATCTTTGCGACATGCGAACGAGCATCATCGTGCAACAAAATCACACCGCAAGAAAGCATGCCGGGTCGTTTTATTCTTCATGGCTTTTTGCAGCTTGTCTAGTGTTTGCAAGTAGTGGGTAGAGTTGATGTGGACACCAGGTTCTTTAAAGTCAACAACAATAGCCCTTCATGGTAAAAACAAAAATGTGCTCAGCATAACCTTACCAGCGGAAACCTGTAACTTGAATTTTTTGGCCTTTGGTGATCCAGCATGCTTCCATTGCATGCTCTCTGTTTTGCTGCTCGGCTCAAAGTGGTGACAATGATTCATCGCCTGCCACTATGCGGAAGAGAAATGCATCACCTTCCACTCTGTAACGCAGCAAGTGGTTCAAATACCATCCCATGCGTTCCTTTTTTTTTTTTGGGTGGTCAGTCAACATCCGTGGTACCCACTGTGAACACACCTTCCGATATTGCAGTTTCTTACGAACGACCTTTTGAATTGGCCCAATTGACACATCAAATTCTTTCGCTAGCGAACGTATGCTTCGACAACGGTTCATCTGTACTGCTGCATCAATTTTGGCGATGGTTTTTTTCTGTTGCAACAATATGCTCTTGACCCGGCCGTCGAAGATCTATCGTGAACTGACGTCCTTTCCGAAACATGAGTGCCCAGTCTGTCACTGTTGTTTTCGACACACAATTGTTACCGTTGGCTGCCTGCATTCTTCGATGAATGTCCACTGGTCGACATCCTTCAAATGAAAGAAACTGAATCACCGCTCTTTGAGCTTTTTGGACGGATTTTGGATCAACCCGACCATTTTCTCAACGGTCAGAAACAGAACCTATGCATCAGAGGAAGATAAGCACGTGATATTTTATTCATTGGTCAGTACTTATCACATGACTACGACATGATCATGTTCAACGCACAATTACGCGCGGCACGAACGGATTTCAAATGAACGCCCCCTATACAATTAATAATTATAATATAAATAATAAGGTAGAGCCCGTTACTTTAGTGGTACTTGTAATTTACATCCCTAATTCAATGACGAGAAGTCAACATTTTAGTCCAATAAATCACCCAGTTATCATGCCTAAAATCAATAAATAAATAAAGCAGTCACGTGCTGTCTCCATAATGAAGGTTTTCTACAATGGATCTCCAACGCTGTCTGTCTCTCGCCATGATTTTATATTCTATGAGACTGCTGTTTGCCAATCTCTTGATGTTATCTTCCCATTTGTATGTCTCTCGTCGTGAGACTCCCCATTTATGTCTAAATACACGTGAAATAGACAGACAGACAGACAGACAGACAGACAGAGCGATAGATTGATATACAGACGAGAGACAAACAGACAGCCAGACAGAGAGAACCAGAGACAGACACAGAGAAAGAGAGAGAGAGAGAGGGGTAGACACACAGACCGACAGACAGACAGACAGAGAAAGACAGACATACATACAGATAGACAGATAGAGAGAGAGAGTGACAGATAGACAGATATATATACAAACAGACAGAAGAGACAGAGAGAGATAGACAGACAGAGAGACAGACAAACAGAGAGAGAGAGAGAGAGAGAGTGAGTGAGAGACATCCAGACAGACAGTCATGCAGACAGGCACACACACACATTTAGTGTACCTGATCTACGCTGTGTGTTGAGTTCAGCAACTCTTCTACCTTGGACAGTCCCACTATCACGCTGCCCAACATGGTCTTCAGAACCTCATTGTCCTGTTGCAAGGCCTTCAGATCCTCCGAATGCTCCTTCAGTTGTGACTTAATCTCGGCCAGCATGTACAACACGGTAGCTGCAAAAACAAAGCGTCCCTAAACAGTTTCATGCCATGGGTATATTATGCGACGGGACTCACATTAAGTATGCCTGAATGCACGGAGGGGTAAGAGCGCACTTATGACCTTATCAGAGGAGTTTCCTACCAGCTACATCAACGCTCCCCAACTGCCTTCCAGACAGGCGATGTATTCACTTGGCCACGGAGGCTTATTGAACAGGAGCAACAATCACCCATGCTCGGGACTGACCTGGCAAAGAAGGTGTTTACGCTAATGATATGCACTAATAGCCAAATCAGAGGCATAATTAAACGTCCACATAAATAGTTTGCGGAACATAACATGGAAATTAGCAACAGTAAAACAGGGGTAATGGCTATAACCAAAAAAGAACAAAACAACAAAGATTCATCTAAAAGAACACTCACTGATACAATTAAAGAGCTTTAAATAATTAGGAGGTATAATATCATCAAATGGCAAATCAGAAGACGAGATCGAAAGTAGATGCAATAAAGCAAATCAACTCAGTGGACAAATGGCACCAATACTAAAGAACAAACATGTGTCAAAAGTTGCCGAGAAAGCGCTCTACAACACAGTCTTCCTACCAACTCTATGCTCCCAATGTCAATGCTGGACACTGACAGAAAAAAAAGAGAAAATAAAAATTATAACAGGAATGGGATTCCTGAGAAGAATATTCAATGTATCAAGAAGAAGGAAAATCAGAAATGAAGAAATTAGGACTAAAGTGGGGGTTGCAGCACCGCTGATTTCATCAGAAAGCAGCAAGTTAAATGGTTTGGCCATACAACTAGGTTACTAGCTAATAGTATACCACAACAAGCAATGATGTACATACCACTTAGAAGCAAAAGACGAGGCTAACCATGTAAACGATGGACAGAGGGAATCCCGATATATAAAGCCCATAAACGGGTGCTCTTTCACTGTTTATGCTTCGCCTCAACACCACAGGGTTCAAGAGGAACATGAGGAGCTGAGATTAGATGAGATGAGATAGGACGAGATGAGATGTGATATCGTATTACCGTTTTGTTCAGTTGCGCCGGTCAAGTTTGCTCTGACAACATCGGGCAGACCGCTGGCATCGATGAAGTTTAGCTCACATTGAAAAGATCCATACAAGCATTTGGCAGCTTTCGCAAAACTGATACCCAAGATTCCTTCGTACGTTGAGATGGTCCCTGAAGCATTGATAATATGGATCTGAGGTTGTTCTACGGAGATTTCTGGGGCAAAAATCGAAATCGAGACAAGTTTCACCGGGTTGTCTTTCTCTGTGATGTTATATATGGTCATGGCGATAACTGGCCGGGAACTGTTGGCTGCACATTGAAGATACCCGCAGTAAGTGTCACCCGGGGTAGGTTGCATCCTGATGTCAAGAACTGGGGAGTGGATTAATATTACCAGCATGAGTACAGTGAACATCGTCATGGAGTAATATAAGTAAATTAATCTAAATCAGTATGTAATAATAACATTTTTTTTTTGGGGGGGGGGGGGGGGGGGGTTGCATATCCTTTACAGGACATTGTTGTCAACATCAGCATCTTTCAGCTGATTGTTGATTTCTTGGCAAGATTACGCTCAGTAGTTTGCCATTACTTTCTGAGCGGCCGGTTCACATACCCCGTAAGTTACCGACGCGATTCGAACCACTGCTGATTCTCACCGTCGTCACGTTACTTACGAGAGTATACGAGATTACGGAGAAAAGTCGCTAACCTCTAGGCCAGGAAGCGGGCAATAATAACAATACGAGAAGGAAAACAATATTGTAAAAATAATAGATGTAGCAGAGCTGGGAAAGCAGGGAAAGCTGCTGGTCCAGATAGTACCCCAGAATAATCTATTAAAGCTAATGTAAAGTGGACTACGTCACGACAACGGGAAAACTGGATGAGAGAATAAGCACTGGAAGCCAGAGAGAGAGAGAGAGAGAGAGAGAGAGAGAGAGAGAGAGAGAGAGAGAGAGAGAGAGAGAGAGAGAGAGAGAGAGAGAAGGAAGGACCTCAGACTCCTAAAACAATTCTGTATCACTGACCCTACAGAACGGGTGGCGGGGTAGGAGTATTCCCTATCAAAGGAGAAGTAAGGTGCCTCTTTCCCTCCGCTAGCCTATAGGACACCCTCGGGCAAGGTGGGGTACCCGTTTAGCCGCCCGATCAGGTTATGTGAAGCCATGGGTGCAGGTGGTGGATGAAGTTGAAGAGGAGCCAACAGATAGTTGTAGGTTATGGTCTCCAGCTTCACGACGGTAGGCAGAGGATCTCTTTTTTGGGAGACAATGGCTACGGTCATCGACCAGTATGGTCACTGCTAACAAGGAAAGCAATGGCAAACTACCTTCTTTACAGGTGCCAAGAATAGCATGTATTGCAAACTCATCGATAATCAGAAAAAACTGTGTAAATGGGTGTTCCATGGGTGCAGCCTCGCCCGTTAGGGGTAGTCATGTGCACCAGGTGACTCCAGACCGTCAGCAGGCGACTGAGTGCAAAAGAGTATCAACATTTAAAGTAGGAACTTGATACGTAAGATCTATTAGTGAGGATGGAAAATTTGATAACATTAAGAATGAAATGAGAAGACTAAATTGTAACCTGTTAGGTATATACCAGATACCAGATGGACAGGAATGTGCATTATAACATCTGAGGAATATAGAATAATATATTATGGTGGAGAGAAACAACAGCGAGGAATAGCAATTATAATGGATACAGAGAGAGCAAAATCGATCAAAGGATATTGGACTGTATCAGACAGAGTGTCACTGGTGAAGTTGAGTGGAAGACCTTTTGATGTCAACATCAATTTATGCACCAACAGCAGATAGTAGTGATGACAGCATTGATGAATTTATAATGATTTAGAGAATGCTTTCAAGAAATGTAAGAACTCTGAAGTAAATATCATAATGGGTGACTGGAATGCCAAAGTTGGAAATCAACAGGACGGATGCATAGTAGGCAGGTATGTGTAACAGTACAGGTACAGGGACACTTATAACACGAGTCCTGATGGTATCTTCTTAAAAAGCTTTATTTAACATAATAGGCCGATGAATAATACACAGACTACAAGGTATGATGTTCACTTCTCCGGACCTTAGCTGTAACTAACCTCCCCAAAAACCCTACGTCACGGCTTGAGCATCCTTAGTAACGTTCTTATAGGATACTCAACCGTGCCCAAACCTTGCACATCAAACCTATTAACAGAGATGGTACTCACTCTGTTATACCTCCCTTTCTTTAAAAAGACTTTTCTTCAAAAGTCTTAACCCCTAACCCCCTTATTCTAAACATCCTTTCCCTCATCAAATCCTTAACCCCCACTATTCTTTCTCTAAGCCATCCCAAAGTAGCTCTACCTTAAGTAACTACTTTCACTTCTACTAATTCTCCACTTGTCTCTTATCACTGTCCCATATAGCAAATCGCTATGAAGTTATACTTCTTCTTCGTTTCTGACTCTTCAAAGTTTCATTACAAAAATATAGGTCATAAGAATGGTTCATAAAAATCGTTGGTATACACTTGGCATTATGAAACTTCTCATTCTTCCTCAACATTAACAACACAACACAGGATATACAGAAAGGATGGGGTTAGGAATAGAAAAAGAAGGGGTGCGCACCCAATTTATGAAGATATTAAGAAGTAGTCAAGAACAATCACATTTACCTCCCTTGCAAACGAAAAAACTTTTACAAAAGTTTTTCAAAAACACATCTTATGATTTATAAAGCTACATCTCTGTTCGTTATAAATTAAGTTGATCCAAATTTTCTTCTATATACTCAATATTTGCACTGCCATCCACACCCCTGCCCATATTTCACCTATCTCACGTCCAACCATGAAACCAATAACAATGTTCATATTCCATGAACATTTTAAATTAATTAACGCTGTTTATCACAGCTCCTATATTTTATCCCCTCGGATCCCATGACAATCATCATTGTTTATATATGTATCTAACCCTATACCAAACCATATGCACTGCCATTCACAGCCCCCTTAATATCTACTCTCCATCAACCAACCTCTTATATTTGTTTAACTATCACAGCCTCTTTAGACGTTAATCACATGTATAGTATGGCATCCAATCCATATACCTTTAATCCACGCTGACTTAATGCAGCTCCTATTTTAACTCCCCAGAACCCTCTTATTTGTGTAGGAACCCCGTCACTTAAGTATGGCATATGTTTCCAACACTATATGATTAACTTCTCTATTCTACCACACCAATGCTGATTAGCACAGCAGTCTTCCTACCAGCACAAGGTACTCATATTTACCTTTAAGTCATTACTCATAAGGAGAATGTGTCTCTCTTCTAGTTCTCAGTAGTTTATTAGCTATTTTCTGAACGAAGGGTTTTAAATAAAGCCCCCTGTATTGCCTTTATTCTAGACACAACCAACTAAACTTAAACTAAAACAATTTTCAACATATTTATAAACAAGGTAATTACTATTCAACACACAAGACAATTTAACTTAAATCATGAATCAAGCAAAATAAAATCACAACAGGATATCATACCCCCCCCCCCCCCCCAGGTTTTTAAGTATCATTTTTCTTTCCCCTCATATCCAATAAAGGTAATCAACTCATTCAAAGAAAAACATATTTATAAATAATATGACATACATCCTATCCATTGTTAGTCACTTTTACGGACTAACAATAACTTATTTATCTATTAAGAAAACTCAACAAGTCAAATCATAAAATCAATTGGCAATAAAACTACAATAAAAATACACCACACTCGAATTTACATCCATATTAGCTATCTCATCTCATCTCATCTCATCATGTTCCTCTTGTACCTTGCGGTGTCGAGGTGAAGTATAAACTTCGTGAGAGTGCCCGGTTATGGGCTTCGTATATCGACATTCCAATGGATTCTGTTATTCCCTCCATCCAACGTTTACGTGGTGGGCCTATTCCTCTGTTTCCATCTGGTCTGTACATCATTGCTTGTTGTGGCATGCTGTTGACTGGTAGCCTACTTGCATGGCCAAACCATTTGACTTGCTGCTTTCTAATAAAATCTAGAGCAGCTTTAACCCCTACTTGAGTCCTGATTTCTTCATTTCTGATCTTATCTCTTCTTGATACGTTGAGTATTCTTCTCAGAAACCTCATTTCTGTTGTTGTGATTTTTCTTTTCTCTTTTTCTGTCATTGTCCAGGTTTGGCATTGGTAGCACAGAGTTGGTAGGAAGATTGTGTTGTAAAGTGCCTTCTTAGTAGTTATTGATACATGTTTGTTCTTTAGTATTGGTGCCATTTGTCCAATGAGTTGATTTGCCTTATTGCACCTATTTTCGATCTCGTCTTCTGATCTGCCATTTGATGATATTATACTTCCTAGGTACTTGAAGCTCTTTACTTGTTTCAAGGGATGTTCGTTTAGGTGAATTGTTGCTGTTTGTTCTTCTTTAGTTATAGTCATTACCTCTGTTTTGCTTGTGCTAATTTTCATGTTATGTTCCCTACACATTTCGTTTAGACTATTCATGTGGTCTTGTAATTCAGCTTCTGATTTTGCTATTAGTGCTTGGTCGTCCGCAAACAGGAGTTCTCTAATGGTTAGATTTGCAGATGGTTCTTCTTCTGTGTTCTCGTCATGCGGTATTCTTGCTGTCTCTGCTTGGCTGGTTTCTTTACATGTGTTGTCTATATATGTTATGAACAAGAGAGGGGACAGGACACAACCTTGTCGTACTCCAGATCTTATGGTGAAGGGTTCTGAGTGTTCTCCAGTTGCTCTCACTATGCATTCACTGTTGTTGTATAAACTTCTACATTGGTTTGTTAGATGTGTACTTACTCCATATTGTTTAAGGATTTCCCACAGCTTGTTTCTATCTACCCTATCAAATGCCTTTTCTTGGTCGACAAAGGCTAAGTAGAGTGTTTCATTGAATTCAATTGATTTTTCTATAAGTTGTCTAAGAGCAAAAATGGCGTCTGTGCATCCTTTGTTTTTCCTAAATCCAAGCTGCGTTTCGCTTAGCTGGGGTTCTAAAGTAGTTCGTAATCTTTTTTCAAGAATTTTGCAAAATATTTTCCCAGTATGACTCAACAGTGAAATGCCTCTGTATTGTGTGCAATCTCTTTTGCTGCCTTTGTTTTTCCAAATTGGGATAATTATGGCGTTTCCCCAGTCTCGTGGTGTCTGTTGTTCTACCCAAACATGGTTGAATAGTCTATGTAGCCAAGCTGTTCCTACTTCCCTTGCTGCTTTAATTAGTTCATTTGGTATTTCATCCTGTCCTGGTGATTTGTTTAATGGGGCTAATCTGATGGCTTCTATAATTTCTTCTTTTAGTATGTCTGGTTCAGTCCGTTTATACTTCTTAGTTTTTCTACGAGCAGTATGAAGATCCCCTGCCGGCTTGCTAGGGCAGTCGCAGGTTTAGGACACTAATCTGACCACAGGGAGTCCATCCCCTATGGCGAGCCATAGCCCCATTAGCCCATGACCTCGCGGTCATGGTTGCCCGGTCTGCACCACGTGGAGGTGGGGGTTGACTTATGTAGTCTGCGGGTCATCGGCAGGCTACTAATTTTCGCTCTTCACCCCTCCTGGGAGAGGCTAGCCGATCCTAACCCTGCTGGCTGCAGGGCCAGGCGCATTCCACACCTTACAGATATTAGCTATCTTAATACCTAAATATATAGTGTCATGTCTACTCCTCAAGACAACTCATTATAAGTATCAATAAAATCATTTTCTATAACGCACGTGTAATACACAGCTAGCGTATTTCATCAACGATCACTTTCCTCTTTAAATCACAAAATTTACATCCTGCTATCTGCAGCATTTTCTATCAATTTATCTACCATGTTTCCATTTTCTCAGTAACTCCAGATTTCTCTGAATAAGTGCTATCTCCACATCAATGTCTTCTTCCTCTCGTAAAGAAATATTTTCCTCCATGCTACTATCTCTATTAGATTCTGACTTTTCATCCATTCCTTCTTCTTCATCTGTATGTCTATTGCTAACAGCCGCTAATTTTTTCCTTTCTTATATCCAATCTAATTTGTCTATCATAGTTTCTTAACGACCTTTCTAGTAGTGGCATGTCATCGCCGCTTGATGAATGTTCTCTAATTTTTCTCTGTCTTTTCACCTCTTTTTCTCTCTGTCTTTCTATTCTCCTTTTCAGTGCTTGTCTGGTATTTTTGAATGGAGCGTTTACCTCTTCTTCCATTGATTTAACAGTCTTATAACAACCATCATACGTATTCCTCTCTTCTTTCATCAACGTTTTCGGTGTTGTCTGTTCATGAGTATCATCATAAACTGGTGTTGTTATTAGTTGACTTTGTACCGGATCTTTTCTAAAATCTGGGGGTATTGTAGCTCTTCTGACGATTTGTCCATCTGAGTATAAGTCGTCTGAATAATAATAATTATTATAACTATTGTTTCCCTTATCATCATTATCTCTTCTTAAGTGTTCTACGTGTGCCCTCGCTACATGTCCTGTGATTTGGTTCTTTATACTGTATGATACAGTACCTAACCTTTCTAAAATATAATAACCTGGAATCCAATGAGCATCAATTTTGGAGTTCCTTCTATGCTTCTTATAATAAACTCTATCACCTATTTTGAATTCCTGTAATTGTGTATTTTCGTTTCTGTACCTTTTTTGTCTTTCTCTAGCTTTAATTATATTGTTCTTTAACCTTACGTGCGCTTTGTGCATTTCTTGTATAATAACTTCCTGAAAATCTTCCCCCATATATTTACGTCTTGGTTTTAACAGATTGTCAATAGGTAGTATAGGCTCTCTCCCGTGCTATAAATAAAATGGTGAAAACCCTGTGCTCTCATTTTGATTTGTGCGTATTGCGCTTAGTGCAGGTCCCAGGAATAGGTCCCAGTCTTTTTCATGTTCATCGACAATCTTTGCTATAATGTTATACACTGTTCTATGTTGTCTTTCGTTTTTAGCATTTGAAGAAGGTCTATAATACGAGGTCTTTATAGGGTTTATATTCAAATCTTAAAATAACTTCTCAAATTTCTTGTTCACAAACTCTTTACCGTTATCTGTGAGTACGATCTGTGGGCAACTAAATCTTGGTATGAACTCCTGTAAAAAAATATTAATGATGGTATCTGCTGTTTTATCTGGAATTGCATAAATTTCTGGCCATAAACTATAGCAATCTACAATATGTAGTAGATATAAATTCCCCGATAGTGTTCTAGGATGAGGACCTGATATATCTAAGCTCACTTTCTGCATTGGAAATTGTGGAATATCAGTATCTTGTAAGGGACATTTGATTGTTTTCATATTTCTTAATCTACATTTGTCACACGTATCGACGTATTTACAAGCAGTTTTAAATAAGTTCGGCCAATAATATTTATTCGTGAGTGCTTTCACTAACTTATCACGACCAAGATGACCATTTTCATCATGATATGCTTTTAAAATTTCACTTTGCAAATGTTTTGGAATATATTTCCTTAACTGTTCGTTTCTTTCATTCACGTAATATAACTGACCGTCATCCTGCAAAACTAAATAATTCTTCTTATACTTGTTCTCACCCGTTTCTTTTAATTTCTGTTTTAATTCCAGAATTTTTGGATCTAATTCTTGTTCTTCTTTCATATTAAATTGCATTAAATGTGGGTCTTCTGCTCTAGGTTCTGATTCTTGATCCGACGGTAAACTCTCAAAATCTTCTCTATTTATTATGGCAGAATCTAATATATTTACTTGCCAGTTTCGGTCGTCTATTTCCGGTTCGCCTTCGTCTTCCGTGTTTCCTGATGTCTGTGGATACGGGATTCTGGACAATAAATCTGCACATGTATTGTTCCTACCTGGTACATACTCTATTCTAGTATCGTATCCCTGCAGATTCAACGCCCATGTCTGTATTTTTCTGTTCTGCACTGGAGCTTCTAATAAAGATTTTAAAGGCATGTGGTCAGTTCTAATAATGAAATTTGCGTTATGTGGATAATAATTAAGTTTCTGAAGAGCATAGTGGATAGCGTAAGCCTCCTTCTCAATAGTCGACCATTTACGCTGAGAATTGCTAAGTTTATGTGACAAAAAATATATTGGTCTTTCATTTTTAACTCCTGGTATCCCAGATTCTTTTCCTTCATATGGTTGAACCAAACATGCTCCTATAGCATTATATGAAGCATCTGTATACAATATTAGCTGTTTATTCAAATCTGGATGTGTCAATAGTGGCACTACTGTTAAGCTATTTTTTAAAAACTCAAACGCTTTTTGACATTCATCATCCCACTTAAATCTAGCATATTTGCCAGTCAGGTTAGTAATAGGCTCTGCTATCTTTGAGAACCCTGGAATAAAACGACGATAATACCCACATGTACCGATAAACGCACGAACTTCTTTAACGTTAGTTGGAGGAGATAGTTCTCTAATAACCTTTACCTTATCCTGATCTGGTTTAATTCCGTCTCTATTAATAATGTACCCCAAATACTTTGTTTCTGTTTTTAGAAATTCACATTTACTAAGTTTCAATTTAACATCATGTATTCTTAATCTATCAAATACTAATTTTACATGTTTCAGGTGATCTTGTATATCTCCTGCTGTGTAGATCAAAATGTCATCTATGTATGCCAATGCAAACTTTTGCATGCCCTCTAATACCTGATTTATTAACAACATATAGTGAGAAGGCGCCGTACGTACTCCAAATGGCAGTCGTAAAAATTTGTAAGAACCTGCGTGTGTACAAAAAGCACTCTTCTTTTGGGCATCTGGGGACATAGGTATACACCAAAATCCTGACCTTGCATCTAATGTAGTGAAGATGGTAGACCCATTAAGTAAGCCTAAAATATCGTCGATCACTGGCAATGGGTACGCTACATTCTTAGTGATTTTGTTCAACGCCCGATAATCGCAACAAAATCGATGTGAACCATCAGCCTTGGTCACGATGACGATCGGAGATGACCATTCCGACTTTGATCTTGTTATTATTCCTGCTTTCAGCATGTCTTCTATTGCTTTTTCGACAATTTCCCTATTCCTTAAAGGTGTTCTATACGGTTTTAAACTAATTGGTGGATGATCTCCAGTATCTATTTCCATCGTAACTGTTTTTGTTTTTCCCAATTCTAAATCATTAATTGCAAAAACGTCTTGATTCTCTTTTATAAGTCGTTCTAATATTTCCTTATTTTCTGGTGGAGTTTTTAACTGTGCTAATAATGCTTGTTCTCTTGTTATTTTGTCTACTGAATGTATTTGAGATGTATGTCTTCTGAATGGATGGATCAATTCATCATTCTGCACGTTCCCTTTTCTTTCGCGATGCTAGACACAGTAAACGTTTAAATATACTACACATTCCGAAGCCTAGGATTGACTTATACAAAACAAGCTTAACGTACTCTGCAGCTCAGCTGTGGAACAATCTTCCACAAGAAATCAAAGACATCACCAATCCCTATTCATATAATCGCTAATTATTCGAACACTATCTCAATACGGATTACCTTCCCCCTTAATAATTGAGATAATAATAATAATAACAAAACCCTAGTATAACAGCCAATCACCTTTGTGTAGGCCAGTATATTCCACATGGCTAATAAGTGTCAGACCATTATCTAATATTACTGTGTCGTGTAGTTTTGATGTTTGCATTTTGCCCATGCCTTTATAATGCATATCTTTTATATTGTTACTGTTCTTTGTTAGCCTTGAATGATGTGTGAATGAAATAATGTATGAAAGAGAGTGATAGAAGGGCAGAATGTTAGACGGGCCTGCGTGCCCAATTCTTAACCCTTTGAAAATAAAGTTTGTTTGTTCGTTCGTTCGTTCGTTCGTCTATGTCTGTTATTAATTCTTTCCCTGGGAGTTTCTGAATAATTTATTCTCGGCATTTCTACTCTATCTGTTGCCAATATGCTATTACTATCATGTTCGACTTTGGTTATTACACATCCTCTGTACAATTTAATTTCTTTACCTGTGTTGTTAATAATCATTATTGGAAAAGTTAAGTTTTTATCTAATGTCATTATCCCCTCTGGAACCTCTAACCCAGGCTCATCAATCACCTCCCTTTGTAGTTCAGTTATTCTAACTGTATGTCCTACCAAATAATATGGATTTCTTTTCACTTTCGCCTGTATCAGATTAACCGTTTGTGGTTTTAAAGTCGTAGACATTTTAACTCTAACCAGTGCTGATATGTGCATGTCTTCTTCTAAATCTACATACACATTCTTCAATTTTAATTTGTGCAGATCAAAAAAAACTCTTACCTCGTTTTTTATTAAGAAATCTCTACTTATAAGTACGTTCCTATTTAACTCTTTCACTACATGAAAAAGATGTCTTACGTTGATCCCTCCTAATTTGAGATTTATAATTGTTTGCCCAACTACTTGTAAAGTTTGTCCTGTAACAGGGTGAATATTATTATGACTCCTGAATATTTTGCAATTTCTCATTATTTTGTATAGAAAACTTTCTTTGATTACACTAACCTGAGCTCCCGAATTAATTAATGTACGAATTCTATACTTGCCTATCTCTATTATGCATGAACTGGGGTCCGTTTTATTTACTAAAAATGTTTTTATTTCACCCAGTTGAGAGCACTTTCTACTCGTCCTCCTATACTTGTCATTAAAATATTCTTTAAATCTTGGGACCTTATTATCTTCCCTTCTACCGCAGGTCCTATTCAATAGGTGGGACGCCGGTTTTCCTTCGTTCTTGGCCTTGTAAAGCTTCTGTGTCTGTCTTCAAAGTTCCTATTTGACCTGTTATTGACATTTCTATTTTGTATATTCGGCTGAGCACGCCTGTTATCACAGAACCTAAGAACGCGTCCGCGTTGGCCACAACCCCAACAGACTATATTTTTATTACCCACTGTTTCTCTTATAGGATTTCTCATTTGTCTTCTTCTTTCATAATCATTTTCATTGCCTTCCTGTAACATCTGTATTCCTCTTTCTCTATTCCACCTGAACCTTGTTTGTCCTATTTCCATGGGCTCTTCAATCCTGTCTTCTCGACTAGTTCCTATTTCTCGTCCTACCCTCAATCTAAATCTTCTTCTCAAATTCTCCTCATGTACAGCTATATCTACAGCTTGTGACAACCTCTCAGGGTTTTCTCTCATCAATTTAAATTTAAGTCCATCTGACTTTATACCGTCTACAAAAATCCTGACCAACATCCGTTCTACTTCTTCCCCTCGTACGTTCTGTCCCAGGAATGCTTCCTCAGCTAGGTTGATCAATCTATCACTAAACAATTGTACAGTTTCTCCAGTGTTTTGCTTGGATTGTCTTAACACTGAAAACGCATGTTGTGGGTCCGTGATTTCAGCATACTTATGGGCTAAATCGTCCTTGAACTGTTCCCATGTCTCATCCACCCTAGACTCTAATTTTCTTCGAATATTATCAGAAACCGGTTCTGTCGTGGCCTGATAAGCAAGTTTCATTTTTTCTTCATCTGATGCTACCACCAAATATGCATGCTTCTCTATTGAAGTTATCCACTTCTTAAAATCTTTAGGCAGTCCACTAAATTTAACAATTTCAGCTGCCATTCCTTGTTGTTTCATGACTGTGTTAAGTCTATCTGTCGCCGTTCCTACTCCAGTCAAAACTTGTGCTAATGAACCCTGTTCTTCTGCCATCTTGAAATATGCTGAAATATCAATTCATATAAGCAAACTCACAGTTATAACAATTTAATTAACAATTATCAACGATTATATAGGCCCATTTAAACTAACCAAGGGACGTAAGCAACTGTTTACTATTCCTCTTACTTGCGTCCTTACCTTGAATACAATGATAATCAACGGCAAAAGTCAAGATATCAAAACGCCACCAGAAGTTTATTCCGTAGCAGACATGTGAACATTAAACTCACGCAGACCTGTAGGTTGACCCCTATAGACGGGGTCGGCACCTACTTTACTAATCCACCGATGAGTGTCCAGTCTACTGCGCTCTGCTTGACACCCTGATCCACTGATTCCATTTAAGCTGTAATTCCACTCTAGGTTTTTCCGCCTGGTTACTTCACTGCGGTGTCATCATCAACAGATCCCTCTCCTGACTCAGAGCTACCTCACGCTCATATCATCGCGTCCAGAGGTCACCTCACACAGATCCTTTGAAAAACACGTCCTTGTTCAAAAGCACAATCACAGCGTCTCCCGTTGCTCTCCAATTACGTTCTCCACATTCTCCTTGGATTCCTTTGTTGACGTCCACTTTAGTGTCTGAATGGGAAATTCCGTAAATGATTTTCCACCGCCTATTCCGATGACGTCATTCTGTCTAAACGCCATGTGGCAGTTACCGCGCAAAATTCAACTAATTTAACTCCCTTTAATACGATTTAGCTGAAAGCGAACGTCATCTTGCAGACAAGTCCAAACGTCAATACATTAGCTTGTAATCGAGTTCATAATTTTGTGGTGTCTACATTATCCTTTCATTTAAACTTATTTGTGTTTCACAATGAGCAAGAAATATTGTCAACATTTCAGAGAACAGTGGCTCAGTGACACGAGATTTCAAAAATGGTTGTTAAAAGTAGAAGGGGATAATACTAAGTGTTTTTGCAAATATTGCAAATGTTCCATTGCAGCCAGGTTAAATGATATTGAGAGGCACAAGAATACAACGAAACATCAGAAAGCCGATCAACCATTCAGTACACAAAGGCAAACAACAATTGCATTTGACAAACTGAAAGTTGATGTCAAAGAAACAGAAGGATGCATGAGTTTGATCATAGCTGACCATTGTTCGCTTCGCGTTGTTGACCATTTAAGTGAACTCTGAAAGGTACACTTTGGTGACAGCAAAGGTTGCAAGAACTTTAAGCTTAGGAGAACTAAGTGCAGAGCAGTTATTTCAAATGTACTTGCACCATATTTCACAACAGACTTGACAGCTGATATTGGCAAAAGTAAATACAGCTTATTGATTGATGAGAGCAATGACATTTCTGAAACTAAGCTACTTGGAGTAGCTATTAGGTACTATTCAGAGACAAGAAAGCAATTTGTGGTTACTTACTTAGATTTAGTTGAACTGAGTGACTGCAACGCACAGGTAATATGCAATGCGTTAAAAGATTGTTTAAACAAGAATGGACTTGAGTTGCAAAGACTAGTTGCACTCGGCACTAACAATGCGTCTGCGATGACAGGTGTAAACAATGGAGTATATACAAAATTAAAATCCGAAGTTCCTCATCTGGTACTAATTAGGTGTGTATGTCATTCCCTTCAGCTGGCAGTGTCACAGGCTACATCTGCTTTTCTGCCAAGGAACATAGAGTTCATGATTAGAGAAACATATAACTGGTTTTCTCACTCAAGTCGTCGTCAAGCAAAGTACAGGGAGCTTTTTGCTTTATTACATGATGGACAACATCCACTGAAGGTTGTTCAATTAAGCCAGACACGATGGATGTCCATTCAATCTGCCATTGTCAGAATATTGCAGCAGTGGGTCAAGCTCAGAACTCATTTTGATGTAGCAAGACTCAACGAGCGCTGTTATACAGCAGAACTTCTACATTCTATGTTTAACGACATGAAAAACTATGTGTATCTCATATTTCTCAAGCATATTCTCTGAGAAATTCAAAGTGTGAATAAGAAATTCGAATCAGATATACAGGATCAAACAAAACTACTCAGCGGTCTTGTCCAGCTCATTGATTCTATCAGTTCAAAGATTGCTATTCCTGGGGGGAAAAAATAACAGAAAGTGATGCTATTCAAGATTATTTAGATCCTAATCCCAATCTAGGTTATGAGTTTGAGAAAGAAATAGCAGGCTACAAGTTTCCTGATGAGAAATAAATTCGTGGAAGGTGCATCCAGGTTTTAATAGAGCTATTGACACAGCTGCATTTACGTACACCCGATAACGTTCGAGTGTTGCAGTCCATGTCATGTCTTAGTGGAAGTGAATGTCTACAGCCAATGAAGCCCTGTATATTGGATCTTGCTAAAATAGCTACAGAAACTGAAGAGGAGTTGTTTGACTGGGATTTGGCAGATCTGGAATAAACATCATTCTAATATTCAGTGATAATAATAAATTATAATGTGCTACTTTATAACAATTTGAATGAATACCACCAGTGCTTGTTTTAGTGATTTCCCAAAAAATAGTATTGGAATATGGTGCTTTTTTGGCTCGAAAGTAGTTCTGATTGGGATTTGGCGGATCTGGTATAAACTTCATTGTAATATGAAGTGATAATAATAAATTATACCGTGTTACCTTCTAACATTTGTAATAAAAACAGTTGGTGCTTTTCTTGTTTTTTGGTGCTTCCTAAAAAATTTTGGTGCTTTTTAGTCCTTTTTTGATTCGATTTTGGTGCTTTTTCATCAAAGGGAGATGGCAACACTGCCAGCATGCTTCCATTGCATGCTCTCCCTTTTGCTGCTCGGCTCAAAGTGGTGACACCATGATTCATCGCCTGCCACTATACGGAAGAGAAATGCATCACCCTCCACTCTGTAACGCAGCAAGTGGCAATCACCATGCTATGCGTTCCTCTTTTTAGTGGTCGGTCAACATCGGTGGTTCCCACTGTGAACACACCTTCCGATATTGCAGTTTCTTACGAACGACCTTTTGAATTGTCCCAATTGACACATCAAATTCTTTCGCTAGCGAATGTATGCTTCGACAACGGTTCATCTGTACTGCTGCATCAATTTTGGCGATGGTTTTTTTTTTCTGTTGCAACAATATGCGCTTGACCCGGCCGTCGAAGATCTATCGTGAACTGACGTCCTTTCCGAAACATTCGTGCTCCGTCTGTCACTGTTGTCTTCGACACACATTTGTAACCTTACGCTGCCTGCATTCTTCGATGAATGTCTACTGGTCGACATCCTTCAAATGAAAGAAACTGAATCACATCTCTTTGAGCTTCTTTGGGCGGATTTTGGATCAACACAGCCATTTTCTCAACGGTCAGAAACATACCCTATGCATCAGGGGACTATAAGCACGTGCTCTTTTATTCATTGGTTAGTACTTATCACATGACAATGACATGATCATGTTCAACGTACGCAATTATGCGCGGTGCGGCACGAACGGATTTCAAATGAACGCCCCTTATAGAAGTAAACAAAGATCCATATCTTTGCTTTATTGACTACACAAAAGCTTTAGATAAAGTGAGACATGTCGACATGATAAGGATGCTTGAAGAACTACAAATTGATCGACAAGACCTTGGACTTGTAAGAAAACATATAATGGAAACAACAAGGTACCATCAGAATTGATAATGAAGTAGGCCAATATAAGCATATTAAAAGAGGCGTGAGACAGGGATGTGTAATGTCTCAAGATCTTGTTTCCATGTACAGTGAAAATATTTTTTTAGAAATATAGAAGATATGGAAGGAATCAACATTGGGGGAAAATACATCAAATCAAATCAAATCAAATCAAATCAACTTTATTTTAAAAGGGTCACAAATTGGGCACGCAGGCCGTCTTACATTCGGCCCTTCCAATCACTCGTCTTTCGTTCATCAAGAGCATTATACATTTACATAGGAAGAAAAATAAACATTGTGAAATGAATGTTGTAAACATAAACAAGGCAAATTACCATGTTATGAGGTAAATCTCCCACCTACCCATACTCACCCCACCCACACACACATCCCCACCTACCCACACACGCGCACACCAAGGGACACATACATACCCCACCAACCGACCCATCCCCCTCCCGCAAATCCCCCAACAACACACACACTGCCCTCACCTGTTCCCCCAAAACCAAAACACACTCGCCACCCACAAACATTCCCCCACCAACCCACACATCCCACGTCCACCACATACACATCCCAACCCACACATCCTCTCCCCACCCACACCTTCAACCACCCATCCCTCAGCCACATCTCCATCGACCACATATTCCCCACCCACGCACACAATCCCCCACCAACCCACACATCGCACATCCACTCACACATCCCCAAACCATACACACACATCCCTACCAACTGACATCTCCCTACCCACACACACACACACACATCTCACTAACCACCCATACATCCTCAATCCGCTCACACACACCCCCACCACCCACACATACATCCTCCACACACCCACACATGCCTTAACCCAATCCCCACCACACACATCCCCCACCCGCACATCACATACATACCCTACCACGCAATATTCCCAACCCACGCACCGCACACACACATATCCCTCACCAACACATCCCACACCCACATACCACCACACATCCCCACCTACACACCACACACATATCCCCCACCCACATACTACACAATATTCCCACCCACACACACACAGATACCCTTACCCATCCACAACATATACCCCCACCCACACATCACAAAATTCCCCCACCCACACACACATATCCCACCCACACAATATCCCCAACCAAAACACCACACACCTCTCCCCACCCACTCACGCATTTCCCACTCATCCGCCAACACACACTCACTCACGCACACATCCTCCACTACGCACCCATACACCCCACCCACCCCCAACCAAACATCTCTCGATCACAATACCCTTACCCACACACATTCTCCACCCACTCACGCATCCCACCCAGACACATACACATCCCTCACCCACCTACACATCCCTAAGCCACTAACACCCCCCCACCCACGCACACATCTCCCATCCACACACCCCCACCACCCACACATACTTCCCCCAACCACCACACATCCCCTACTCACCCACACATATCCCCCACCCATACACATATTCCCCGCACCCATCACACACATTCCCCACACCACACACTATCCCCCAACCACATACATATCCTCACCCATACTACCACAAACATAACCCCCACCCACACACCATGCACACATCCCCCACCAACACACCGCACACAAGTCTCAAACCCACATACAATACACTTCTCCCCACCCGCCTTTGCATCCTCAATCCACCCAACACAACCCCCTACCCACACAACCCCGCCACCCATACATGCTTCCTCAAACCATCCACCCATCTCCACCCACATAAACACACATCCCCCGCACCCGTCCCATACACATATCCTCCACCCATACACACATCCCCCACACCCATTCCCACACTACTTTCACCCCCACACATCCATCCACACATCCCACCAACACCCACAAATATCACTACCTACCAAAACCCACACACCCCAAACCATCCAAACGCACACCCCCACCCACACATCCCCCACCCACACATCAATAACATTAGATATGCAGATGATACAGTATTGATTGTAGACAATAACCAGGATCTGCAACATTTAGTAGATGCGGTTGTTGCACACAGTGAGCAACTAGGGTTAGAACAGAATAGTAAGAAGACACAGATTATGGTCGTCACTGGGAAGAAGGAAATACCACAATGTAATATACAATTAAATGGGCATATTCTTAAGCAAGTTAATCGGTACACATCATAACATCTGAAGGGAGATGTTTTGAAGAGATTAGAACAAGAATTGCCATTGCGAAGGTAGCCTTTTGCAAGATGAAAAATATACTGACCAATAAAATGATATCAATTGAAACGATAAAAAGAGTGTTGAAGTGCTACTCAGAGCCTATACTTTTGTGTGGATGTGAAGCGTGGACAATGAGCAGTCAGTCTGAAAAAACATCTGATGGCTGTGGAGATGTGGTTTCTGAGGAAAATGCAAAGAATAACATGAACAGATAGAAAAACCAATGAACAAGTCCTTCAAGAAACAAATGAAGATCGTAAACTGATTAGAGACATTAGACGTAGACGGTCAAATATTTTTGGATATGTCATGAGAAGAAAATTATTTGGAGAACTTGGTGACACATGGCGAGATCGAAGGAAAGAGACCAAGGGGAAGACCGAGAAGTAAATACCTGGATGGCTTGGCCTCGTGTGTCAGAATCTCCCTGTTCATCGGCTGGCGATGAACTAGGACGACCGTGAACTCAACTAGTAGCTACTGCGCAGTGTATGGCAAGTGGTCAGTGTGCCGCATGAAGCGCACGAGAACTAAAAGCAGGGCCAACAAGAAACCATCGCTGGTAGCTCAGACTGCCGACGACTTCGAGACTGGACGGACATGGAAGAAAGTGGTGCATGTATTTGATGTATTATTCAATGCTTGATGTATGAAAGCTTGTATGCTCTGTAGAGACTGAGTAAGTGTACTATTCTATGCATTGATGAATTGGTATATTGTAGATATGCATCTGTAAATGACATGGTGAGCGCATCATGATATGAAGAGTGTGATTAAAATGTTTTCAGTTATGTTACCGTGTGTTTTCATATAATCATTCGTAGTGGATGATTGTTTCAGTCCCTGTCAGAAAAGACGAGCCATTGTCAGTAATAAGTAAGACCCTTACAGACAGTGAACGTGGGGGATCGTCCGTGTTTGGACCATATGTAAGCTAGAGATTGAACGTGGGGTATCTCGTCCGGCTTGAACAACTTACATTTGGAAGATAGGTGGTTACAGGATAAAAAAAATGAGCGACGTTGTAAGATAGTGTGTGAAGGCAGTGAGTGTGACTTTGAACAGTTGAGAAATAGGTGGGTGTTAAGCAGTTGAACGTGAGAAAGACTATAGATATATACATTATTTGATGATATGAGATGTAATGGCTTATAAAATGTTCTAAGATACGAATGAAAGCAGCAGCAAGCAAGCTATACTAAATTTCCATAATTTTGAAGTCATCTTATAAGGAAGATGATTTAGGGCCTGAAATGTTCTTTTTGTGATTTTTTTTCTTTTTGTTGTGAGGTAGTGCGTTGCTTGAAAGATAGCGTTAGTCGCGGATAACTACCGGACTGGCTAAGTCCATTAGCAACCAAGGTACTGATCCAACTAGGGGACAATACTGATGAAAGTAGCCTCAGGAAAACACTGAGGAATATATATATATATATATCATGCATTACTACCAAGTCAATGTCAATCCAGAAATATATCAGAGAGTCATCTAACAATATAATCAGTTAGTCGATTCTGACTTAGAAAGATATTAACTTGTACCAAGTATAAGCCGGCTTCCTGGCTTAGAGGTTAGCGACTTTTCTCCGTAATCTCGTATACTCTCGTAAGGAACGTGACGACGGTGAGTATCAGCAGTGGTTCGAATCGGGTCGGTAACTTACAGAGTATGTGAGCCGGCCGCTCAGAAAGCAATGGCAAACTACTGAGCGTAAACTTGCCAAGAAAACAAAATACAGCTGAAAGATGATGATGTTGACAGCAATATCCTGTAAAGGATATGCAAAACATATTTTTTTACCAAGTATAAACACCCAAAATGAAAGGATACTCCTTTCATAAGAGGGGACGGTGGAGAATGTCAGAATCTCCCTCGCCATCGCCTAGCGACGAACTAGGACGACCGTGAACTCAACTAGCAGCTACTACGCAGTGTATGGCAAGTGGTCAGCGTGCGCATGAAGCGGACGAGAACTAAAAGCAGGGCCAACAAGAAACCATCGCTGGTAGCTCAGACTGCCGACGACTTCGAGACTGGACGGACATAGAAGAAAGTGGTGCATGTATTTGATGTATTATTCAATGCTTGATGTACGAAAGCTTGTATACTCTGTAGAGACTGAGTGAGTGTACTATTCTATGCATTGATGAATTGGTATGTTGTAGATATGCATCTGTAAATGACATGGTGAGCGCAGCATGATATGAAGAGTGTGATTAAAATGTTTTCAGTTATGTTACCGTGTGTTTTCGTATAATCACTCGTAGTGGATGATTGTTTCAGTCCCTGTCAGAAAACACGAGCCATTGTCAGTAATAAGTAAGACCCTGACACGTGGCATGGTTGAGACAGGAACACGGAGCTGATCCACGTCTCTGGTGATCGAGTGAGATGGCAAAACATGACCGCCCACACGTATCGGCATGGCACATGATGGATGGATTGATGGATGGATGGACCCTATGGAGAGAACTGAGAGAGTGAGATAAAACTGGAATGAAGTAAACACTATTCTGGTGTCACATGGATCAAAAATGGTGTCAAGCCACAGATTTAAGAACTTCCCGCAGCCTAATTTACACTTAAAAACAACAGACGACTCTGATATAGAAAGATGAAAGCTTTATTATGTTATAACCAATTCCTTCTATGGACGACAATCCCTTTCATATTAATCCTGACACTTTGGTGTATCGGTCACAAGATTATTAACCTGAAGCTGGGATGTATATTTTCTAAGTATATCTTCTCATTTGAGGTTGAACGAGGTAGAGGTAATGGAAAACTGACTGAATACGGCATGTATACCCTAAGAAGATTTCATGTTCTCAGAAAATGCAGATTTCAGTCATGTTCACAACAAATCTGAGAAGATATGTTAATAAAACATAATAATACAACTGACGGCAATAACATTAATGGTAATAAAACAGAAGTCCTGAAGCCAAGGGCGAGAAGTCAATAAACGATTTAACTTACCCTGGCAGTCTATCACAACTAGCAGCAGACAGACAAGCACACAAACAGACCTCATCGTCGTGTGTTTGTTTGCTTGTTTGTTTGTTGTTATTGTACCCAACAGACAAAACAACAATTTAAGTGAGAGACCTTTTAAGTTATGTTCTGATTCGGTCTGCCAGTGTAAATAGGTAATCTGTGAAATCCTTTTCTTGTAATGACAACAGCTGGCATTTACACGCCTGAGGTCACGATAAGCCTTAAGTATCGTGTCATTCTTGTCCTGTCTATACTCTGTACCTTATTTGCACGTTTTATTAAATGCTTATCTTAATATGTTTTGTGAACATGACTTGCGGATTTCAATTTTGTTTTCCAGTTAAAACGGTTTCTTAAAGTCCATGCGTGTGTCCTTTGTGATCATGTCTGTCCACAGCCTTCTGTCTTTTGTGATGTTAATTATTTCTGATACTTATGTTCCTTCATTTTATGATCTCATATTGTCCTGCATCTTCTTTATTGGTCTCCGGGTGCCTCTCTTTCACTCCAACCTTCCCTTTCTGACGACATACTCCAGTTGTCCTCTTCGCATGACATACTCAAAGATTTGATTGATTGATTGCGC
>OY992876.1:214175039-214177539 GCA_963921405.1 Cepaea hortensis | reverse complement strand
CTTGTTGTCCATTATATTCTTTCGGTTTTCTCCCCAGAAAGCACGGGGTTAATTGTTGTAATTAGTATGTGGTAGGGAAGGTCAAATGACACCACATGCATATTATATTCCACCTCTTTCTTCAAACGATCGTCTCTATCTCTCTCTCTCTCTCTCTCTCTCTCTCTCTCTCTCTCTCTCTCTCTCTCTCTCTTTGTACTTTGACAACCTAAACGTCATGAACAGTAAATAAAGTTGACGTGAACATCAAATGAGGATGCACTGATTACCAACAAATAAAGATAACCTGCAATAAGTTACTATCGCTTAATTTTCTTATTTTTTATTGTATAAATTTACTTTTTCAAACGTTATTCTTAAAGTTTAATATTTAAAATTTATTTTTTACTTTCATGATAGTAACTTATTGCATAAGATACTTTTCATTTTCTGAAATATAACTTTTGTTTGCTCTACTATATCCTTAATCTCTTTTGTGTATCTTCCATCTGCCGTTATAAATGTCCCCAAATATATAAAATTATCCACTTGGTTAAGACGTTTCTCTTCTATCTTGATCTTTCTATTAGTGTTCGTAATGTATATCTTGCCTTTTGTGTCCCCTTTTCCTTCCACACAGCCATACTACTTTTTCGCCAATTTTCAATATATATTGTCTTTCTTATTCTTCTCATTATAATTCTGAGTAGAATCATAAAGGTATAGGAATCTGTAAAGAACATCGCTTGGCATTGATTTCCTTCTTAGCAGTGATCATACAGGTTCAATTATCATATTCATTGTCAAACGTCTAGTGGGTTATGGGCCAGACGATTTATCTCCAGTAGGTTGTAAAATTTGCCCAGTCAGCAGAAAATGGGTTGT
This sequence comes from Cepaea hortensis, assembly GCA_963921405.1. Classification (NCBI taxonomy): domain Eukaryota; kingdom Metazoa; phylum Mollusca; class Gastropoda; order Stylommatophora; family Helicidae; genus Cepaea; species Cepaea hortensis. The sequence continues at coordinate 214,176,675 of OY992876.1, read as the reverse complement.
GGTGTAATGACTGTTAGCGTTACGTGGTATGATACGATGAAAATCTTCTAGAATATGTGGTTTATATGGTACTCGAGAGATAAATAAGGCAGACGCGGATTTAAGAAAGTCTTTATTGGCAATAAGCAGGCTCGGAGACTTGAAGATATGGGTAATATAAAGTGTTATAATGACCACACAGAGGCTGGGTCTTGGAAAGCAGTAAGTTGAGAGCTGAAGTGACTATACTGTGAGAGCAAGTGGGTATGTAAGCAGGTTATCTTTATTTGTTGGTATTCAGAGCATTCTTCATTTGATGTTCACGTCAACTTTATTTACTGTTCATGTTGTTTAGGTAGTCAAAGTACAGAGAGAGAGAGAGAGAGAGAGAGAGAGAGAGAGAGAGAGAGAGAGAGAGAGAGAGAGAGAGAGAGAGAGAGACGATCGTTAGAAGAAAGAGGTGGAATATAATATACATGGGGTGTCACTTGACCTCCCCTACCACATACGAATTACAACAATTAACCTCGTGCTTTCTGGGGAAAAAACCGAAAGAATATCATGGACAACCAGAAAAGTCACGAGCAAGTCCTACAAGACACAGATGAAAAGCGTAAACTGTTTAGAGTGGTATGCGGTGATTTTTAATATTGGTATGAGTGTCGGTAATTCAGGAGGAAAATACATACTAATAACTTAGGTTAGTATTACTTTCGATACTAGTAGTAGCTGTGGTATTTGTAATTGTGCTCTTAAGAAATATTAACAGAGACCGAATGCCCACTAGCATAATATAACTTAGTGTTGAAAAGTACTCTATACCCATGGAGAATGTCGTGTCGTGGTCAGTTATATAATCAATATGTCACACTTTTGACACATCCTGTTTAGTTGACGTCAGTGGATTTCTGATTGAATGGACAAGGTTGCTGCGGTAAGGTTAAAGAAGACCATCGTTACTGTTTTCTTGAAATGTAATATGTCCACAAGACGAGAGAGAGAGAGAGAGAGAGAGAGAGAGAGAGAGAGAGAGAGAGAGAGAGAGAGAGACAGAGACAGAGACAGAGACAGGGACAGAGAGACAAGGAGAGAGAGAGAGCGAGAGAAAGAAACAAAGAGAGAGAGAGAGACAGAGAGATAGAGAGAGAGTGAGACAGACAACAGACAACCAGAGAGACAAAGATAGAGATAGAGAGACAGAGTCAGAGAGAAAGAGAGAGAGGAGAGAAAGAGAGACAGACGACCAGAGAGACAAAGAGAAACAGAGAGTGAGACAGACAGTCAGACAGACAGACAATCAGAGAGACAAAGATAGAGACAGACAGCCAGAGAGACAAAGAGAGAGAGAATGAGTGAGAGAGTGAGACAGACAGACAGACAACCAGAGAGACAAATATAGAGATAGAGCGACAGAGAGATAGAAAGACAAAGAGAGAAAGAGAAGAACATTTTAAAAGTCCGATAAATTGTTGACGCTGTAGTAGAATCACGCTCACACCTGTGGGTCATGTCGATTTAGGTCCCCTGGCTCGACAACCGACATACAAGTAATCCTCTTAACGAAGTTTCTCGGATGTATATTATATGTGTAGTATATAAAAATTTAGACAAATACCATTTAGTACAAACGCATTGCTTTGTTTCCCTAATCCGGCTT
>OY992876.1:214110039-214172539 GCA_963921405.1 Cepaea hortensis | reverse complement strand
TATGTTAAAAAGACCTTTTACACGGTGTCCTTTAATAAACTGATTGTGTGGTTTATATAAGAAATTATGTGAAAGTTACAGTTGATTTTATAGAAGAATGATGAAAAAAAACCTTGAACGGATATGGTAATAAAGATATCTTGAAAGAAGTTAACTCACACAGAGAACTGGTAATTTGCATCAAAAATCGCCTGTCGACATTCTTTGGCCACGACTAGAGAGAGAAAAAGTATATCTTGACAATAATTACGATATGTATGAAATGAACTGTGATACAGCTGTGAAAATGAATGAAAACACGCTGTATAGGACCGCTTTGCAAAGTAAAAACTTATGGAAAACAGAAAATGTTGTGGTGTCAAGTCTTCATAACCAAAACACAATCATTACAGAGATGACACTACAGTGACTGTACTAATGTACAATAGACAGAACGAGCTGTGGAAAAATGTGTACCAATGATCTCAGAATGTGAACCATCAGAACACCCGTGAATGATGATAGGGATCACCTTATACTATATAACCAGGAGTGTTAGGCGGTGAAAACAAGCCAGTGAACATGTCAGGTGTCAAGTTATTGGGAGTATAATTATTTGTATGATAAAAAGTAGGGCGGGGAAGGTGGTGATATTGATGGCCCACGAATGACTCTAAAGAGGAGTATCTCAACAAAATGTCTCAAGTTTGTTTAAATTTTAACACATGGTACTTACTTAACTTTCAGTTTCTGACATTTTGAAACTTTTAAAAATTCTTAAAAAATTTTAAACTTTTTTAAAATTGTTAAAATTGATTGAAATCTTGTGGTTTTTAAACTTTGAACGCATGATACTTAACTTTCAGTTTCTGACATTTTGAAACTTTTTAAAATTATTAAAGTTATTTAAACTTTTTTTTACAATTGTTAAAATTGGTTGAAATCTTAAGATTTTTAAACTTTGAACACATGGTACTTACTTAACTTTCAGTTTCTGACATTTTGAAACTTTGTAAAAAAAAATTATAATTTTTTAAACTTTTTTTAAATTGTTAAAATTGGTTGAAATCTTAAGTTTTTAAAACTTTGAACACATGGTACTTACTTAACTTTCAGTTTCTGACATTTTGAAACTTTTAAAAATTTTTATAATTTTTAAAAATAGTTTGACGTGTGTATTTCTCTTAGTACGGATCTGGATATACAAATAATAATTACATTAAGGTACCTGTAGTCGAGGTATGACCAAATAGACACAGGGCATCTATCATACCCACGTCACTACCTTTACACATACTCTTGATACTCTATCCTTCAACCACCCCCAGTCACTCAACCCGACCACTAATATTCACCATCTTTACTTCATTACGGTTTTTAATTTGAAGATATGTGACCCTTATCTGATGATGACACTAATAGTCTCTACAGACCATATAACCGACTCCTTAACAACGAAAAACCGGCTTACACTCACCCCACAGCCACTTCCCCACCGTGTGGACGAGCACTGTAACCCTAACACAACCGCTCACATGCGCGAGCACGCCGAACATGTAACCTCATGATGATAGTGTATAGGCCACTAATAGTCTCTACAGACCATATAACCACCTCCTTAACAACGAAAATCCGACTTACACCCACTCCACAACCACTTCCCCACCGTGTGGACGAGCACTGTAACCCTAATACAACTACTCACACGCACACGCACGCCCCACATGTAACCCTATGATTATAGTGTATAGACCACTAGTAGTCTCTATAGACCATATAACCGCCTCCTTAACAACGAGAATCCATCTTACACCCACGTCACATATTGAATTGGGTTCGAACACCGATCGTCCGCGTTCCTCCCGGTCGCCCGCACCCGTTCACACCCCCACACCCACCTCACGTACACCGGCTTTTAAAGGGATGTAATAGTGCCAGAAAAATACCCGAACGATTCATGAGTTATATCCCTTTGACTCCGCATCTGGAATGCGGAGTCGATTTTGACCGGAGCCGGATGACGTCACATAGAGCTATATAAGAAAATACTCGGCGGAGCAGCCTCTTTTGGCTCCGCATTTTCAGGTGGCAAATGCGCATCCTATACTACTCATATCACATTAAAGAGGGTCGCATAAGGAAAAACTACTGTATAAGCTGTTATATAAGTCCATGCTAAAGCCAATTAATCATCCCATAGCAAGTACGTTGACTTGTTCCATATTTGGATTCATTTACTTGGTTGTTGCATTTGTTTATACACTTTTTATGGGATAGTAACCATTACTTTTATTTTTCTGTTTTGAGAATTACATTTTAAAGTCCGCTTGTAAATGATAAACCCCATTTCAGTGTTACAGGAGCCTAGTTAGGCTGATGTCATTAATGAGCGTGGCGCACAGATTAAACGTGATTGACAAGAATCACTTGACCATCAACGCAAGAGTTGAAAAGACTCACAAAGAGTGTTCCGTTGAGTTGAGTCAAGAACCGACAGCATAGCTCTCGGGACATTCCCATATGCACTCCGTCCTCATCTGCAACAGCCAGCGAAGAGCCCGAATGCTAGTTAATGGTACCAGTAGCAGTCGGATTATATGTCCATCTCTACTTTCCACGAAGTTTTAAACATTCGACAGAACCTCTGGTCACTCCATGCAGGACCATTCTTTCCAAGTCGTTATGATCTATCTTTTCTTCTGCACTATACATACGATTCCAAGGGCCCTGACCACATCCACCTTATTATGCACCAATGCCACATCAAAAAGCGTTATTCTGATCAAAGATGCCGTGAGAGAAACACCTCGCATCGAAAGTCGGAACAACTCACCTTGCCGCATCATTAGGTTAAATTGTTTTAAGAATAATTTTAATTTGTGAATATTGAGAATCGCATTCCTGATTCTGTGAATAATGTTTGAAGGAACAATTGCGTGATTTACAATGATTTGCCGTTCTGTGCAAAGCTTTTCGTGTGTCCATAGGGATAACTGGCCATGGCAGCCTAACGTCCACTGCATCTGTGTTCGTCTTCCAGTCGTCTTGCCATGCTCGCCACTGGAGCCAGATGGACACAGACCAGAGAGCGCGGACGACGGAGTTGCGCGACCACTACCTCGCTATATTAAAACTAAACCGCAAGTCATTCGTTCCTCATCAAAAGATGCAGTGTAATGAATGGTCCTCGTCATTCATGATGGACGAACATCGCACTTAGTGGCTTCAGAATGAAGGAACTGAAGTAAAGGGCCAGTTTGGACAGAATTAGAATAGTGAGACAAATACCCATAGAGTATTATATAAACACTTGGACAGAATTAGAATAGTGAGCCAAATACCCCTAAAGTATTATATAAAAGCTTGGACAGAATTAGAACAGTGAGCCAAATACCCGTAGAGTATTATATAAAAGTATGAACAGAATTAGAATAGTGAGCCAAATACCCTTAGAATATTATATACATGTGTGGACATTATTAGAACAGCGAGCCAAATACCTTTAGAGCAGGGGTGGGTAAATTACGGCCCGCGGGCCGCATGCGGTCAGGCAAGTGATATTATGCAGCCCTCTATAGCATTTAGAAACAAAAACATTTACTTCGTTTTTAAATTATTTTGTTGTTTTATAAAATTTCATGTACTGTTATGATTGTTTTAACATTTTCATAACATTTCTTTCTAATTTTCTATTTTGTAAACTTGTATCTTCGTTTGGATAAAGATAATTTGCGAAAAAGCATTTTCTTGTTTGAAGATCAACAAAGAATAGAGGGCTGAGAGGTATGGTGTCCGCCTCGAGTGCTGGAGGTCCCGGGTTCAGGACCCGGTGAGGACCAGGATTTATTTACAAAATCCACTTGGACTTCCAGTAATAAAAATTCCCCTGGTCTCTGGGTAGTGAGATCGGACGCCCGTGTGCATTGTTGCGAACTTAAAAAATCCCTTGGCAGTTGGAAATCGAAAAAGAGTAGCCTAACGGCGCTACCCGGGCAAAATTTCGAGTTAAAAATCTACCCAAAGAGTTTCAGGATCCTCGCCGATGCAACGGAGTTCGTGCACTGAGCTGAGTTTCTCCAGACTCAGGTTTGAGTTAGGAGGAAAACGGAGCACTTATGGGTTAAACCGTGTGCCGTGATGTTGATCCAACGACTAAACGACTAAACGACTAAACTAAATCTAAGAATAGGTCTTTATGGTCTGACTGCACCTTGCATGCTGTCATGGGAATTTCAATAAATAAACTTGCTCCAGATTTCAAGAATATTGTCAAAAATTACAAGCAGTTACATACATCCCATTAGAAATCAACAATTGTAGTGACAATGTACTCGGTTTTGTGTCTAAATTAAAGCCATTGATAGATTTGTTTAAAAAAAATTATTATAATAAAACATTGTTCTATCTTGTTATCAAATTAGTAAAAGTTTGTGTTCGTATTGTAAAATATAATGTATTATTGTATAAGTAAAATAAAATTGCAATAATTAGTTATTTATACTGTTTAATAACCTATAAATCCTTAATAATTACTTCTTGTGATAAGTTGATGCAAACAAAGTGGGCATAATATATATGCGGCTCCCCAATAGCTTTATATTTGTCAATGTGGCCCTATGCACAAAAAGTTGTTCCACCTCTGCGCCTTAGAGTATTATATAAAAGTGTGGACAGAATTAGAATAGTGAGTCAAATACACTTAGAATATTATATACATGTTTGGACATAATTAGAATAGTGAGCCAAAACCCATAGAGTATTATATACAAGTGTGGACAGAATTAGAATAGTGAGCCAAATACCTCTAGAATATTATATAAAAGTGTGGACAGAATTAGAATAGTGAGTCAAATACACCTAGAATATTATATAAAAGTGTAGACATAATTAGAATAGTGAGCCAAAACCCCTAGAGTATTATATAAAAATGTGGACAGAATTAGAATAGTGAGCCAAATACACCTAGAGTATTATATAAAGGTTACGGCACTGTGGATCATAAGAGGCAGGACTGGTTTGCGGCAAACAGCCAGACACTGCAGCCCTTGATTGATAAAAAGAAGATAGCTCTCTTAAGAAACAAGGAAAGACCAACGCGTAACACTCTGAGTGAGCTGAAGAAAGCGAGGAAGGATGTACAAACGGCTGCCAGGCAGTGTGCGAATGACTATTGGATCAAGTTATGTGAGTCCATTCAAATCGCAAGTGATAAGGGAAACATCAGAAGCATGTATGAAGGGATAAAGAAAGCCTGTGGTCCAATGATCAAAAGAAGTGCACCGCTGAAAACCTTGACTGGAGAAATCATCACTGATAAGAAACAGCAGATGGATAGATGGGTCGAGCACTATTTAGAGCTTTACTCAAGTGAGACCAAGCTAGCGGATGATGCCCTCAACGCCATAGAGGCCCTGCCAACTCTTGACCACCTGGACACACTTCCCACTATAACAGAAGTTAAGTGTGCTATAAATGAGCTTGCATCTGGCAAGGCTCTAGGTAAGGATGGGATTCCAATAGAGGTTATCAGGAGTGGGCAAGGCACACTCGCTCTACAGATCCACCAGCTAATAGAGCTATGCTGGCGAGAAGGACAATTCCCACAGGATTTCAAAGATTCAAACAACATAACGCTGTACAAGAACAAGGGAGATCGGAGCGACTGTAACAACTATAGGGGTATCTCACTTCTGTGTATTGTTGGGAAAGTATTTGCCAGAATTGTCCTGCACAGACTTCAAGTCCTGGGAGATCAAGTCTACCCCGAATCACAGTGCGGCTTCCGTCAGAACCGGTCTACAATTGATATGATATTCTCATTGCGACAGATGCAAGAAAAATGCCGGGAACAAAATCAGCCACTGTTTATTGCCTTCATCGACCTCACAAAGGCATTCGATTTGGTCAGTCGTGAGGGTCTGTTCGAAGCACTAAAGAAGATTGGCTGCCCACCAACTCTTCTGTCCATTGTGGAATCATTCCACACAGACATGAAGGGTATAATCAAGTTTGATGGCTCAACTTCAGAAGAGTTTGAAATCAAGAGTGGAGTTAAGCAAGGTTGTGTACTAGCTCCCACCCTCTTTGGGATATACTTTTCACTTCTGCTGAAATATGTCTTTCGTGATCAGGATGACGGTATATACATTAACTCACGCTCAGATGGTGGCCTCTATAATGCTCAGAGATTGAAGGCCAAGACCAAAATTAGCAGGGTACTTATCAGAGAGTTGCTTTTTGCGGATGATGCTGCGATTACCACCCACTCTGAGGAAGAATTACAACATCTACTATCATCATTCTCCAATGCTTGTTCTGAATTTGGTTTAACAATTAACAAAAAGAAGACACAGATTATGTCACAAGGTGCACATGATGTACCATCAATCTTTATTGACGACGCCGAACTGGAGATAGTAGACCATTTTACATATCTAGGATCAGAGGTAAATAGCAAATTATCCCTCGATTAGGAAATCAACATCAGGATTGGCAAGGCAGCAACAACAATGAACATGTTAGCAAAAAGAGTCTGGGAGAACAGGAAGCTTACTGCCAAAACAAAAGTCCTCGTCTACCAAGCCTGTGTCCTTAGTACTCTTCTTTATGGCAGTGAAACCTGGACAACTTACTCACGCCAAGAGAAACGTTTAAACAGCTTTCATATGCGGTGTCTGCGAAGAATACTTGGTATTAAGTGGCAAGACAAAATCACAAATACTGAAGTATTGGAAAGATCAGGTTGTGTGACGGTGTATTCCATGCTCAGTCCTGGTAGACTTAGATGGATAGGACACGTTAGGAGGATGGATGATGGTAGAATACCAAAGGACATCTTTTTTGGTGAATTACAGATGGTTAGGAGATCTCAGGGTCGGCCTCTACTACGATACAAAGATGTGTGTAAGCGGGACATGATTGATATAGGCATTGATAATGCACAATGGGAACACGTCGCCGCTGAACGTGTTGCATGGAGGGCAACTATCAGAAATGGAATAAAGACAAAGGAGAAAATGATTGCAGATAAAGCACACACAGAGCGTGAGAGACGTAAGATGGTGCACAATGGTGGAAATGACCATGTTTTCACATGCACCTACTGTTGGCAAACATTTGCAGCAAGAATTGGCCTTACCAGCCACACTCGCCACCGCCATGGATCGTAGTTATTAAGCCTTTTTGAAGCACAATGTACCAAACTATCGTCTGTCAAGACGGAAAGGTGCCAATAAATAGAATTAGAATAGTGAGTCAAATACACCTAGAGTATTATATAAAAATGTAGATAGGATTAAAATGGTGAGCCAAATACACCTAGAGTATTATATAATAGTGTAGATAGAATTAGAATAGTGAGCCAATTACACCTAGAGCATTATATAAAAGAGTGGGGGTCAGCATGGCCAAATGAATAAGACCGATTATTCTTGAAATCCCAGTTATCTGATGCCGAGGTAAGGGGTACAACCCCTGCACAAGTCATTTGTACTAAAATGCTGACTTCTCATCCTTGACTTTGGGACGTAAATTATAATTATCCCAGAAATCGGCGAGGGACTGTGGTAATGGAGCATGAAAAGGCATAGGTTGTTGCGGCCCTTTGGGATCGTGTAGATAGTGCAGAAGAAGGGATAGATCTTTATTTACTTCTATGGAACGTTCAATTACTGTTCTTAACATATACACAGCATTTACTGTACCATTGCCATCTTCAAACCTACGTTGTTCTTCTCCTATTTCAAGTTGTATTTTCTTCTGATTTCTTTGCATGATAATTCTTAGCAAAATCTCCGTGATGTGAGCCATTATACTAATTGTTCCATCTTGATTACAATGCAAGGCGACTTTAGGCTTCCAATAAATACAGAATTATATATTTCATGAGGTACATCTCCAGTATTAATCATTTCTGTTGTGATGTTGTCTGAACCGGGGGTCTTGCCAGTTTTCATATGGTTAAGAACATTCTGAACTTCCATCTTCAAAATTGATGATCTTTCATTATTATTTGGAATATCATAATGTTCCTATCTGTTATCATCATAAAGGTTTTTTCATATAATCTGACCACACATGTAAAATCTTATCTTTGTATATTAAGATTTTTCCATCTTTTGGTTTTAAGCAGCCTGCTGATGTTCGTGTTTATTTATTAGTAAGCTCCTAAATGTTTAGTTTAGTTTGTTTAGTTTAGTCCACGGATCAATATCACGGCACAAGGGTGCAATCCATAAGTGCTCCGTTCTACTCCTAACTCAAGCCTGAGTCCGGAGAATCTCAACTCAGTACACGAACTCTGTAGCACCGGCGAGGACCTGAAATACTTTGGGTAGATTTTTAACTCGAGATTTTGCCAGGGCAGTGCCGTTAGGCTACTCTTTTTGAATTTCTAACTGCCAAGAGATTTTTTAAGTGTGCAACAATACACACGGGTGTCAGATCTCACTACCCAGAGACCAGGAAAATTTTGCTACTGGAAGTCCATGTGAGCCACTTATCAAAACAAGAAGAAGTCGAGGAACGTTTGGTTCGCTTTAGGAGTCAGAGTCTTAAACTTTGTTCATAAACCACATTCATCTAAAAAAAAATTAGCAAGAACCCTATCTCGCTTGCATTTGTAGTTGGTCCGTAGATTCTCAGGAATCAACTCAATCACTTTTAAAGGCTCCAACGCAAGATGTCGATGAAACAAGATTGGTAAGTCCTGTTCAGGACTTTTATAGAACTTGGCCAGATCTTCAAAATTAGTAATCCAGGAACTTACTCAATCACCTTGTTGGAAATTACGAATCAGCCCTTGGTATTTCTTAACTGGGTCATTAGACTTTTCTTGTAATCTTTCTCGTTCTATCTCTGCTTCACGATCCATTTCCAAAGTCTTAACCTTCAAATTACTTTCAAGTTCTTTGTCTTTTAGCAACACCTCAGTAGCTAACTTCTCCTTCTCAAATGCTAGCTGTCTTTCTTTTATTTCCGTCTCTGCCGCTAATTTCTTTTCCTTTTCAGCTGCTATTTACTCTCGTTCTAAAGTTTATACTGTATCATTTGCCGCCAGTCGCTCCTTTTCCATTTCTTTCTCTGCTGTTAATCTTTCTCTTTTACATGCTGCCTGTAGTTCTTTCGCTTTTTTCTCTGCTGCTAATCTTTCTTGTCTTTCCTCTCTTTAACGTGCTGCCTGCAGTTGTTTTTCTTCCTTCTGTTGATTTTGGAATTTCTTAAACTCCTGCTTCGCCCACGTTCTGAGTTTCAGACCAGTCAAACCAGACTTTTCACCCATATTCATAACGTCTTGTAGTGTCGACATGATGACTAAATGCGCTATCACATATTTAGCTGGAATAAACATAGCGGAGCGCAAGAGAATCGAAAAGATGCAAGTAGGTTGTCAAAAGAGTAGTAGATATCTCAAAATAAAAAAACGTTTAATGAAATGTCAACAGCAAAATCAACAATTTTATAGAGCAGAATAGATTAAAAAACAAATTAACAAACTGGCGCGAAATAAATATCGTCTTACTACGTTACGATATGTAGCTACCAGAAAAGAAGGTAGAAAATATATTAAGTATAAAGATAATAACGACACAACAATTAGGTAGTTACGAGAAAAATGCACGAAGTGTAACGCCATATATATATATATAGTCACGTAATAAAAAGAAATAAATATTGATTAGTGATAGAGCTAAAAAAAAAACGTGTGCAACCGCTAGGAAATGACACACATACCAACGAATAACGAGATCGCCAAACACAAAAAATCGTAACGAGTTGACAACCGTCAGTGTATAACGTATCCCTGTGACATATAAATATATATACTTATTTGTCACCAGAATAGCCCTCCAACCGCCCGCGTCGTCATACAAGCGACGAATCGGCCATCAATAAAATAATATGTATAGTACGTAGACACCCAACTAAACAACCATTAAACACATTAATCAACAAATACAGGCCTTATTTTGAAGTAATGAGTTGACTGCAGTTGATGCTGATGTAGGTATCTGCCTATACGATACAACCACAGTTAGATGATGCGGGTAAGAGATTGAGAATCAATGACGAAGTAGTAATAATGCTAAATATGTCGCGAAAAGTAATATCCTATATCCTCAATTTGTATCGATTAATGTCTTGCAATGTGTTCGTATTGAAGTGTGTAACCGTCCTGATGTCCATGTTGAAAACCAATCGTGTATAATCCCAAAAACACGTGCAGTGTAAAGTCCAAATGTCCTGTATGAATTTCATGGAGGGAAGCGTACGTGTGAAGGGTAAAGTCCATCTTCTGCTGTATATCAATATAGGTATCTAAATGCTCCAAAAATAATGTCCAAGAAGTGTATGTAAATGTCCCGACTGTAAAATGGATGCGTGGTGGTAGATACGATATATATCCTCAGGTAAATGAATATACACAGAAATTATACCAATATATTCTGACTTTGGGAGTGTGCTGATGTTTTGGCATGTGCATGTTAGTGGCTAATGGCTGAAAGTTGCTGGCATTCCCCCGGAAATCAAGGCCCCATCTCTGCCATGTCGCTGTTATGGGTTATTCTTAACAATTCCAACTGACAACTGTAATAAGAGAAACTATAGGCTCGCTCCAACAAACTCAACAGCAATATGGGCTTCGCGAGTGAACCCAAACAGAAATAATAAAAGGCCGATTCCTGAACGTGAGTAATTGAAAATCGCGGTTTTATTTATCTACAGCGCATAGGGTTTGCATATCACACAATATTATTCAAAGTTTACATGGCCTGTACTACCAGGACCGGCTGTAAATACGCTATTGAACTTGATATTAATGATAAAAATTACAAACCATCTCATAACAAACTGTTTAGAATTTACGTCATACGTCCTTGAAACGCCTTCACTCTATCCGTTAGGTACATTGCTCGCCGCTCTGAAATTATGTCTAATTTCCTCGTCTGTAAGTTCATTTGTCCGTGGCGTTATCACACATCAGTTCGTTATGCGTCTTCTCTGTCTACAATTCCTATTCCAGCCACTGTTTAAATGCCGAATTATTTATTAGCCAACTTGAATGTACTGATAATTTCAAGCACTGCCTTCCATTCCAAAACTCCCCAAAGTCTCCCGCTTCTATTGAAATCTCTATGTGACGTTTACCCTGTTGCGACGTCTCTTCTATTTCCTAGTCTTTTCAGTATCGAGATTCTACTTTATTTATACTGCGTCATTACGTTGCACTCTCTATTATGGCATGCATATATATATATATATATATATATATATATATATATATATATATATATATATATATATATATATATATATATATATATATATATAATGCCGAGGTAAGGGGTACAACCCCTGCACAAGTCATTTGTACTAAAATTCTGACTTCTCATCCTTGACTTCGGGACGTAAATTATAATTATCCCAGAAATCGGCGAGGGACTGTGGTAATGGAGCATGAAAAAGCATAGGTTGTTGCGGCCCTTTGGGATCGTGTAGATAGTGCAGAAGAAGGGATAGATCTTATTTACTTCTATGGAACGTTAAATTACTGTTCTTAACATATACACAGCATTTACTGTACCATTGCCATCTTCAAACCCACGTTGTTCTTCTCCTATTTCAAGTTGTATTTTCTTTTTATTTCTTTGCATGATAATTCTTAGCAAAATCTCCGTGATGTGAGCCATTATACTAATTGTTCCATCTTGATTACAATGCAAGGCGACTTTGGGCTTCAAATAAATACAGAATTATATAATTCATGAGGTACATCTCCAGTATTAATCATTTCTGTTGTGATGTTGTCTGAACCGGGGGTCTTGCCAGTTTTCATATGGTTAAGAACATTCTGAACCTCCATCTTCAAAATTGATTATCCTTCATTATTATTTGGAATATCATAATGTTCCTCTCTGTTATCATCATAAAGGTTTTTCATATAATCTGACCACACATGTAAAATCTTATCTTTTTATATTAAGATTTTTCCATCTTTTGGTTTTAAGCAGCCTGCTGATGTTCGTGTTCATTTATTAGTAAGCTCCTAAATGTTTAGTTTAGTTTAGTCCACGGATCAATATCACGGCACAAGGGTGTAATCCATAAGTGCTCCGTTCTACTTCTAACTCAAGCCTGAGTCCGAAGAATCTCAACTCAGTGCACGAACCCCGTAGCACCGGCGAGGACCTGAAATACTTTGGGTAGATTTTTAACTCGACATTTTGCCAGGGCAGTGCCGTTAGGCTACTCTTTTTCGATTTCTAACTGCCAAGGGATTTTTTAAGTGTGCAACAATACACACGGGTGTCAGATCTCACTACCCAGAAACCAGGGAAATTTTGCTACTAGAAGTCCACGTGAGCCACTTATCAAAGCAAGAAGAAGTCGAGGAACGTTTGGTTCGCTTAAGGAGTCAGAGTCTTAAACTTTGTTCGTAAACCACATTCATCTAAAGAAAAATTAGCAAGAACCATTTGTAGTTGGTCCGTAGATTCTCTGGAATCAACTCAATCACTTTTAAAGGCTCCAACGCAAGATGTCGATGAAACAAGATTGGTAAGTCCTGTTCAGGAATTTTATAGAACTTGGCCAGAATTTCAAAATTAGTAATCCAGGAACTGACCCAATCACCTTGTTGGAAATTACGAATCAGCCCTTGGTATTTCTTAACTGGATCATTAGACTTTTCTTGTAATCTTTCTCGTTCTATCTCTGCTTAACGATCCATTTCCAAAGTCTTAACCTTCAAATTACTTTCAAGTTCTTTGTCTTTTAGCAACACCTCAGTAGCTAACTTCTCCTTCTCAAATGCTAGCTGTCTTTCTTTTATTTCCGTCTCTGCCGCTAATTTCTTTTCCTTTTCAGCTGCTATTTTCTCTCGTTCTAAAGTTAATACTGTATCTTTTGCCGCCAGTCGCTCCTTTTCCATTTCTTTCTCAGCTGTTAATCTTTCTCTTTCACATGCTGCCTGTAGTTCTTTCGCTTCGCTCTCTGCTGCTAATCTTTTTTGTCTTTCCTCTCTTTCACGTTCTGCCTGCAGTTGTTTTTCTTCCTTCTGTTGATTTTGGAATACCTTAAACCCCTGCTTCGCCCACGTTCTGAGTTCCAGACCGGTCACACCAGGCTTTTCACCCATATTCATAAAGTCTTGTAGTGTCGACATGTTGACTAAATGCGCTATCACATATCTAGCTGGAATAAACATAGCGGAGCGCAAGAGAATCGAAAAGATGCAAGTAGATTGTCAAAAGAGTAGTAGATATCTCAAAATATTTAAAAAAAACGTTTAATGAAATGTCAACTGCAAATCAACAATTTTGTAGAGCAGAATAGCTTGAAAAAAAATTAACAAACTGGCGAGAAATAAATATCGTCTATTTAAATACCAGAAAAGAACGTAGAAAATATATTAAGTATAAAGCTTATAACGACACAACAATTAGGTAGTTACGAGAAAAATACACGAAGTGTAACGCCACATACATATATAGTCACGTAATAAATTTAAAAAAAATATTGATTAGTGATAGAGCTAAAAAACGTGTGCAACCGCTACGACACGACACACATACCAACGAATAGCGAGATCGCCACATATTTCCTAGTCTTTTCAGTATCGAGATTCTACTTTATTTATACTGCGTCATTACGTTGCACTCTCTATTATGGCATGCATATATATATATATATATATATATATATATATATATATATATATATATATATATATATATATATATATATATATATATATATATGATGCCGAGGTAAGGGGTACAACCCCTGCACAAGTCATTTGTACTAAAATGCTGACTTCTCATCCTTGACTTCGGGACGTAAATTATAATTATCCCAGAAATCGGCGAGGGACTGTGGTAATGGAGCATGAAAAGGCATAGGTTGGTGCGGCCCTTTGGGATCGTGTAGATAGTGCAGAAGAAGGGATAGATCTTTATTTACTTCTATGGAACGTTCAATTACTGTTCTTAACATATACACAGCATTTACTGTACCATTGCCATCTTCAAACCCACGTTGTTCTTCTCCTATTTCAAGTTGTATTTTCTTCTTATTTCTTTGCATGATAATTCTTAGCAAAATCTCCGTGATGTGAGCCATTATACTAATTGTTCCATCTTGATTACAATGCAAGGCGACTTTGGGCTTCCAATAAATACAGAATTATATAATTCATGAGGTACATCTCCAGTATTAATGTTGTGATGTTGTCTGAACCGGGGGTCTTGCCAGTTTTCATATGGTTAAGAACATTCTGAACCTCCATCTTCAAAATTGATTATCCTTCATTATTATTTGGAATATCATAATGTTCCTCTCTGTTATCATCATAAAGGTTTTTCATATAATCTGACCACACATGTAAAATCTTATCTTTTTATATTAAGATTTTTCCATCTTTTGGTTTTAAGCAGCCTGCTGATGTTCGTGTTCATTTATTAGTAAGCTCCTAAATGTTTAGTTTAGTTTGTTTAGTTTAGTCCACGGATCAATATCACGGCACAAGGGTGTAATCCATAAGTGCTCCGTTCTACTTCTAACTCAAGCCTGAGTCCGGAGAATCTCAACTCAGTGCACGAACCCCGTAGCACCGGCGAGGACCTGAAATACTTTGGGTAGATTTTTAACTCGACATTTTGCCAGGGCAGTGCCGTTAGGCTACTCTTTTTCGATTTCTAACTGCCAAGGGATTTTTTAAGTGTGCAACAATACACACGGGTGTCAGATCTCACTACCCAGAAACCAGGGAAATTTTGCTACTAGAAGTCCACGTGAGCCACTTATCAAAGCAAGAAGAAGTCGAGGAACGTTTGGTTCGCTTAAGGAGTCAGAGTCTTAAACTTTGTTCGTAAACCACATTCATCTAAAGAAAAATTAGCAAGAACCATTTGTAGTTGGTCCGTAGATTCTCTGGAATCAACTCAATCACTTTTAAAGGCTCCAACGCAAGATGTCGATGAAACAAGATTGGTAAGTCCTGTTCAGGACTTTTATAGAACTTGGCCAGAACTTCAAAATTAGTAATCCAGGAACTTACTCAATGACCTTGTTGGAAATTACGAATCAGCCCTTGGTATTTCTTAACTGGATCATTAGACTTTTCTTGTAATCTTTCTCGTTCTATCTCTGCTTCACGATCCATTTCCAAAGTCTTAACCTTCAAATTACTTTCAAGTTCTTTGTCTTTTAGCAACACCTCAGTAGCTAACTTCTCCTTCTCAAATGCTAGCTGTCTTTCTTTTATTTCCGTCTCTGCCGCTAATTTTTTTCCTTTTCAGCTGCTATTTTCTCTCGTTCTAAAGTTAATACTGTATCTTTTGCCGCCAGTCGCTCCTTTTCCTTTTCTTTCTCAGCTGTTAATCTTTCTCTTTCACATGCTGCCTGTTGTTCTTTCGCTTCGTTCTCTGCTGCTAATCTTTTTTGTCTTTCCTCTCTTTCACGTGCTGCCTGCAGTTGTTTTTCTTCCTTCTGTTGATTTTAGAATTCCTTAAGCTCCTGCTTCGCCCACGTTCTAAGTTCCAGACCGGTCAAACCAGGCTTTTCACCACTATTCATAAAGTCTTGTAGTGTCGACATGTTGACTAAATGCGCTATCACATATCTAGCTGGAATAAACATAGCGGAGCGCAAGAGAATCGAAAAGATGCAAGTAGGTTGTCAAAAGAGTAGTAGATATCTCAAAATAAAAAAAAAACGTTTAATGAAATGTCAACTGCAAATCAACAATTTTGTAGAGCAGAATAGCTTGAAAAAAAAATTAACAAACTGGCGAGAAATAAATATCGTCTATTTAAATACCAGAAAAGAACGTAGAAAATATATTAAGTATAAAGCTTATAACGACACAACAATTAGGTAGTTACGAGAAAAATACACGAAGTGTAACGCCACATACATATATAGTCACGTAATAAAAAGAAATAAATATTGATTAGTGATAGAGCTAAAAAACGTGTGCAACCGCTACGAAACGACACACATACCAACGAATAGCGAGATCGCCACACAATAATATCGTAACGAGTTGACAACCGTCAGTGTATAACGTATCCCTGTGACATATAAATATATATACTTATTTGTCACCAGAATAGCCCTCCAACCGCCCGCGTCGTCTTACAAGCGACGAATCGGCCATCAATAAAATAATATGTATAGTACGTAGACACCCAACTAAACAACCATTAAACACATTAATCAACAAATACTGGCTTTATTTTGAAGTAATGAGTTGACTGCAGTTGATGCTGATGTAGGTATCTGCCTATACGATACACCCACAGTTAGATGATGCGGGTAAGAGATTGAGAATCCATGACGAAGTAGTAATAATGCTAAATATGTCGGGAAAAGTAATGTCCTATATCCTCAATTTGTATCGATTAATGTCTTGCAATGTGTTCGTATTGAAGTGTGTAACCGTCCTGATGTCCATGTTGAAAACCAATCGTGTATAATCCCAAAAACACGTGCAGTGTAAAGTCCAAATGTCCTGTATGAATTTCATGGAGGGAAGCGTACGTGTGAAGGGTAAATTCCATCTTCTGCTGTATATCAATATAGGTATCTAAATGCTCCAAAAATAATGTCCAAGAAGTGTATGTAAATGTCCCGACTGTAAAATGGATGCGTGGTGGTAGATACGATATACATCCTCACGTAAATGAATATACACAGAAATTACACCAATATATTCTGACTTTGGGAGTGTGCTGATGTTTTGGCATGTGCATGTTAGTGGCTAATGGCTGAAAGTTGCTGGCATTCCCCCGGAAATCAAGGCCCCATCTCTGCCATGTCACTGTTATGGGTTATTCTTAACAATTCCAACTGACAACTGTAATAAGAGAAACTATAGGCTCGCTCCAACACACTCAACAGCAATATGGGCTTCCCGAGTGAACCCAAACAGAAATAATAAAAGGCCGATTCCTGAACGTGAGTAATTGAAAATCGCTGTTTTATTTATCTACAGCGCATAGGGTTTGCATACCACACAATATTATTCAAAGTTTACATGGCCTGTACTACCAGGACCGGCTGTAAATACACTATTGAACTTGATATTAATGATAAAAATTACAAACCATCTCATAACAAACTGTTTAGAATTTACTTGTCATACGTCCTTGAAACGCTTTCTCTCTCTCCGTTAGGTACATTTCTCGCCGCTCAGAAATTATGACTAATTTCCTCGTCTGTAAGTTCATTTGTCCGTGGCGTTATCACACATCAGTTCGTTATGCGTCTTCTCTGTCTTCAATTCCTATTCCAGCCACTGTTTAAATGCCGAATTATTTATTAGCCAACTTGAATGTACTGATAATTTCAAGCACTGCCTTTCATTCCAAAACTCCCCAAAGTCTCCCGTTTCTATTGAAATCTCTATGTGACGTTTACCCTGTTGCGACGTCTCTTCTATTTACTAGTCTTTTCAGTATCGAGATTCTACTTTATTTATACTGCGTCATTACGTTGCACTCTCCATTATGGCATGCATATATATATATATATATATATATATATATATATATATATATATATATATATATATATATATATATATATATATATATATATGAGCGGAAGTCTCCGTGGCTAGGTCGTCAAGCCGTTTGACTCGGGTTCCGAAGATTGTGGGTTCGATTCCGGGCCGCGTCCTTCGGTTCATGAGTGAAATTTTTCGGAGACTCCTTTGGGTCGTCGCTAGAGCTAAGGAGTTCGTGTTTTGTGCGATGCATTCCGCGCTGCGGAAAGAGACCGAGCCATATGGGATAAAACCCGGTGCAATGAAGTCGAGCCTGTCGACTTTTAAGCGACTTGTCACACACACACACACACACACACACACACACACACACACACACACACACACACACACACACACACACACACATACAGATATATGCACCTACACCAAAAGCAAACAAAAGTGGGGGGGGGGGTAAAATTAAACATGTTTACATCACACTGCTAGACAGATTAGATAAGATTGGTCAAAACGACATAACAATAATACAAGGGGCTTCTCATAAGTCTTTAGCCTGATCTTGAAGGAGTAAGCGGAGAAAATTTAAATTTGGCATATTTATACCTCTTTCAATTTGTAATGGACATATGAATTATGAATTTCCCTCCTCAACTTGTTTTCCCGATATGGTACATGGCACAACACACCCTATTGGCCAAATCTGCACATCCAACGTTTTGTCAGAACAATGGAGAAATCAGACGCCAGGACTGTGATAAAATTATTGATGTCACAGGGAAAAACATCTACAGGGAGATGGAACCAGTATTTGAAGAAGTCTGTCCTACGTATGCTTCTGTAAAAAAAAAATCGGAATTTGCAGTTTAAATGTGGCCGTTCTCAAGTTGTTGATCTGCCAAGATCAGGACAACCATCCTCAGAGTGCAATGATGCAAATGCTGCAAACGTGAAGAAAATCATAGACCAGGATAGGAAAATGACATCTGCAGAGATGTCGGGTTCAGCAAAACTGAGTAAGAGTACAGTTTTTAGAATTTTACACAACAGACTGACCATTCGAAAAGTGTGTGTCAGCTGGGTCCCGCACCTGCTGACATGTGAACAGAAACAAACACGGGTTGATTGCTCTGGCCAGTTGCTCAACATGATGCGGTCGAAAAACATGTTGACGAATATGGTAACGGTAGATGAGACTTGGATTCACCATTATTACCAAGAATCCAAAATAGCCAGCATGCAGTGGAAAATCCCGGGCTGGCCAAAATATGTCAAGCCAAGAGCACAAAAATCTGCAAGAAAATTGATGCTGACTGTTTTTTGTTTTTCTTTGGACATCAAATGTGTCATATTGAAAGATTACATGCTTGATGGCAACACGGTTAATGGGCAGTACTATACAGATAGCCTTATCAAACTAAGAAAGGCTGTGACCAGAAAGCGAGGGACAGCGCTTACGGAAATTCTGCCTTTGCTTCAAGACAACGCGCCCTCCCATAAAGCACGGCTTATGCTGCACACTGCCAACGATTTGATTATTGAAATTCTTCCACACCCACCATATTGTTCAGATTTAGCTCCATCAGACATTTTTATTTTCCCAAATTTTAAAAAAAAAAAAAAAAAAAAAAAAAAAAACAGCTGAAAGGAAATCGTTTTGACAGTGACGAAGACGTCATACTGGCTTGTGATAACTGGTTTAGTTCGAAAAAAGGTTGTTTTATTCTGAAGGTCTTTTCAAGGTCACGCCGAGATGGCAGAAATGCATAAATTCAGGTGGTGGCTACATTGAGAAGGAATAAGCACTGTGCCCAATTTCAATTTTCTCCGCCTACTCCTTCATGGTCAGGTACAGACTAATGAGAAGCCCCTTGTAATGGGAGATTTCTAATGCAAAATTAGGTACAAGAACAGATGAAAATGAGAGACACGTTTCATGAAAATGTGGATTGCGACACAGAAATGATGCCAGTGACAAATTAATTGAATTTTGCACAGAAAGTGTGTCAACAATAGACAATACACTTCTTAAACAACATCCAAGAAGACTCTTCGCATGGAAGTCCCCAGGCAGGACTACTAAATAACAGATAGATTATATTTTAACCCTAGAAATACCAGGATGTTTTAGTAACACTCGTTACCAATGGGGTCCATACGGACCTACCACTTAATATAATTAAAATTAGACCGTTGTTAATGAAATTTTTATTTTAAATTTTGATTTATTAATCATTACAATGTGTTTACTTTAATGAATGCTTAAATATTTCACTTGCGCATATGAACCCAGCATAGAATCTTGAAATTTATAAGGTGTAGCGGTCACAAAAAATTCTCTTATGCTGGCCACAAACAAAGTTATTGAAAGTACCACAAATATTTCTACATTTTCTGTCTATCTCGCTTGGGAAAAGGTGACACCAACCTCGTTTTCTAGATCCACAAGAATTCGCTGCTAGCTTCGGTGGAGGGTTTCCATGTTGACATGTTTGGCCCATTTCGATGAGTCCTTCTGCAAGTTGAACCAAAACCAGTCGGCGCTTATGTGACTTGTTGTTGTTCCATTCAGGATTAAGGTGCATCCACAGAACAAATGACTGCTCTAAAATATGCACTATAATAACAGCGCAACATTTGATCGGCTGTATCCAGTCGACTCTTCGTTTGATTGTAGTCAAGGATCATCAATGTTTTTTGGAGTCAGAAATGTTATCCACATCTGGCTGATTATGCATTGTACTAAGAAGTCAGTTCTGAACCATCAATGAAAGCAAACTTTGTGGAAAATTGAACACGTTCTTTTCCTGAAATGGGCTCTTTTGGAAGTTCAACTCTGTTTTTTTTCTTCTTATTTTTCCTAAAATTGTAAGCTTTTCCCCCCTTCAATATCTACCCCAATTTTAAGCTTGTAACAAGTTTTCGCGAGTAATATTCCCTCAACTATCTTTGTTTTTGTTTTTTCCTCTTCTGGTTGCCCAGATTTTCTGCCTTTGTAAACTTGCATATTGAAAACATATGAAAGATAACTGTTACAACAGCACCAAATGTTAATGCCACATTTTCCAGGTCTTGAGGGAATATATTGCTTGAAAGGGCATCTTCCTCTAAACGTAACTAACTGCTGATCTATTGTTACGAGTGGAAGTCAATAAGTAAGTCACAAATGGTTGTAGAACCGTAACTAAATATGATAACAACTTGAAACCAATTTATTTTTTATACATACATTGTCCCTTTCTTTTTCAACATAATTTCCACCATGTTTGATGCACTTATCCCAACCTTTTATCAGTCCTCCCAAACCGGCTGCATAGAACTGCGTGCTCTGTTTTCTAAACTACGTTTTCACTTCACATTCAACTTCAGTGTTATTCGCGAAATGTCTCCCGCCAAAGTGGGTTTTCAGTGGACTAAAAAGGTGGAAATCGCTAGGGGCTAAGTCGGGGCTTTAAGGTTGATGCTCCAGACCTTCCACCTTAGTTGGTTAATTTTCCCCTGAGTTAATCGAACCGTATGTGATCTGGCATTTTCATGAAGAAGCAACACGCCTCTAGTCAGCAGTCCTGGGCGTTTTCTTCGAATTGCATCAAGAAGCATCGATATAACTTCACAGTAGGATTCAGAATTCACATTGCAGATGCTACAGTGTCTATCATTACTTTCACCTCTAATCATCTCCTCCACCGTTGCACGGATGCTTCTGTTGCAATCTCAACAGGACGACCAGATCGGATGTCATCAACAATTTTAGACCGTCCTTGAGAACATTTTTCTGTCCAGCTATGCACCGCTTTACGGTACAAACATTTGTCAGCATAAACAAGAAGCATTTCCTTATGAATCTCCTTTGCAGGCAGTCCTTTTGCCCACAAAAAACGCACAACAGCACGTTGCTCTTTGGTTATACACTCCGTAAGTACAGTCGCCATTTTGTTTATGCGCTGCGCATACGCATGAGACACCTAGCGCCACCTGACGAACGGGAATATAAAGTTCGATAATGCTGTCACCTAATGACACCTGTAGAAAACACCAACTACATTTACCTGCCATCCCACAGAACTATGTGACTTACTTATTGACTCGCCCTCGTACATTACACGACGGAACATAGCAATCCTATAGATTTTTCGCCAATTGTTGAATACTTGCTTTATTGGCTCAGATTTATCATGTCTTTCATGTTGTCGTCTCTGTTGGACATTATCAAATCGTAGATATCTGGAAAATGCAGTAAATCGATTTCGTTGCATTCTTCTTCTTCTTCGTCAGCATTCCGAGCCATTGGGGTTCTTTGCAATTCGTCTCTCTGGTTGACGTTCTCTTGCCATTCGCTGATTCCAAGTGCTTGTAGGTCTGTATGTATATTATCTCTCCACCGTCTTCGGGGTCTACGATCATTTATTTCTTGAGTGTAAGCGAGTTTTGTTTCCCTATTATCTTCCAATCTTTCTATATGCCCCAGCCATTGCAGTCTATTAGCCTTCATGATACCAGTGATTGAGTGCACCTTACAGTCTTGACAGACCAAAGTATGTGAGTTGGAATGTGGCCAAAATTCCATCACAATGCCTGGACAGAGCGTCAGAGAAACATGTGGTGCCCAAACGACATGTTCCCTCTCTCGGCCTTACCTTGTGTTTTCCAGAGGAATGGATAACCAATACGCTTGGCACAAGATAGGTTGCAGACACTGACGGCTCAGCGTGAAATCTCCGAGAACTCGCCTCCACGAGCAGGTGGCGAGTGGTGGCCAGACCCTGGAACCCAAGGGTCCCGACTTAGAGGCGTTCAGCCAAGTCCCACAGGTGAGGGCCTCGTACGCGCCTGGACCATAGGACTTGTACATCTGTCAATCACAAGTGTCCGGACCTGTGTAAAACGTGTACTGTCGTCAGACTCCCCGTCTGACTTTTGTGAATCCCACGACCAGCGAGAATAGGCCCGCCGGAGATAATGCTCGTCTGTTGCCGACAAATCTCCACCGAGACGACTGAATAAGTAAAGAAACACTTAAACAGATCATAAATGTCTTTGCTGCTTCTTCTTTTCCACTCTCCAATTTGTGTATCCCTAATCGGCCCAAAGATACGTCTTAAGACTTGTTCTTAAAGGTCTGTAACAAGGTTTCGTCTCCTTTAGTTGTACTCCAGATGTAATATAATAATTCACAAGCGTAACATCGCGGTGAATATTTCCAATACAATTCAAAAGTTGACACCGCAAGAACATTATTTTGTTCCACAATTGTACGATCCAAGATTTAATATAACTCATTGTCGGCGTAAAACTCGAACTCGGAAAAACTAGCGTAAAAAGGATGAACAACCGGAACACAGCCTGTTTGTATACCAGCCCAAGGAAGGGACCAGGAGAGATTCGATGAGCTGAGGGAGTGATAGTCTCTTCAAAATCAACTTACCAAAGATAATTTAGTATAAGTTAGATAGATGAAGACAAACATCAGCACACTTACCAGAGTTTGTAAGTTGTTGAACCCATGTGGTGAGTTCTTAATAAATTAATTTAGTAGGAGACTAAATTATAGTATATTTAATTGTTATAGTTTATATATAAACTGTACATTAAGTATAACCATAGTGAGTTTTATTTTTCTCCCAAAGTAAACAACCGATTTAATGTATAAGCATTAGTCCAAGTTGTACATTTATTTCTTAAGCAACTCAATCTACAATGATTTAGAATGGTGAGTTTTTAAGAAATTAATCTAGAAGAAACTAATTTAAATGTGTAAACACTGGTAAGTCAAACTAGTGTAATGTGTATTTGTCAGTAGATTAAATTTTGACATGAGCACATGGACAAACAAATAGTTTATATAGTGTCTTATATTTCATGAACACATGGGAGCAAAATAGAGTCCTATAGTGAACATAATTTTGTGTGTTGAATTAAAGCATCTATGTGGTTAGTCAGATGCATTTTCAATGTTGTAAACATATGGAATTAATGTTTGTGCCACACAGAAATACTTAGTCAACTGGCATGTTAGAATGGTTAAGATTCATAATGCCTGAATGTGGAATGAGTATATCACATAATCTATAAGAATAGGTGGGGACCCATGTGCATTTTTATAATTGCTACACATGAGGAAGTATCCTTTGAGAATCTCATAATTATGTGTAATGATCACATAAATCTATGTCATTGCTGAGAGCATGTCTGTGAGAATTCTTGTGTGATGACATTATTGTTAAACAGGTGTGAATGTATCATTTGTAAAACACCTCAGTATGAATGACTAATTATCAATCAGGAAATATTATAACTTCTGATGAAGGATGAGATTTCATTGTAATATCATTGTTATTGAACCTGTGAATTTATCATGGATAACGCACCTACATATGCATGATTGTCATCCATACAGATATGGTTTTTGTCTGATGAATGGGCGAGATCTCATTGTGATGTCAATGGTGTTAACATTTTAAGTTATCATTGGGAAATCACATAAGTATAATTACCCCCTTTACATGCAAGTATCAATGGTGTTTGAGAAATGATTCCTGAATGATCATCCATGCATTTGAATGATGTCTGAGATGAGTGAATTGACCCTACGTGCACAGATGGATATTGTGACTGATGCATGAGGAGTGTGAGTGAGTGAAGTTACATGCTGAAAGAGAGGGTGTATAGGCCAATATTCAATCTCAGGATAGCCGGCAACTTTGATGTGTAATGGCATGACTATCACCAGAGAACTTGTTCGGCATAACCCATAAACTGAATAATAATTTAGTACACTCCGACGCATGACAACACATCGTATTAAATATCACTTATCGTATAATCATTTGGTTTTGAGCGCTAAGCACGACACAACCAATATTATACATTACGCATACTAACAGCATCAAAATCCCACTTTGTATTTCATGTCACTCATGTTAACACATATGGTCTAGTGTAATGATAATAATGTACAACACTGATGATGATGATGGAGGTGGTGGTGGTGGTGGTGGTGGTGGTGGTGGTGGTGGTGGTGGTGGTGGTGGTGGTGGTGGTGGTGGTGGTGGTGGTGGTGGTGGTGGTGGTGGTGGTGGTGGTGGTGGTGGTGGTGGTGGTGGTGGTGGTGGTGGTGGTGGTGGTGGTGGTGGTGGTGGTGGTGGTGGTGGTGGTGGTGGTGGTGGTGGTGGTGGTGGTGGTGGTGGTGGTGGTGGTGGTGATGATGATGATAATGATGATGATGATAATGATGATGATGATGATGATGATGATAATGATGATGATGATGATGACTGTAATGTAATGATAATAATGTAATAATGATGATAATGATAGAATGATATAAATATTTCTAATGTCATGTAATGATAATGATTGTAACGACAATGATATAAGGAAACCATGATGATGTTGATGATGATGATAGTAAATGTTACATCCATGAGAATGGAAGATAACTTCTCACTTGAAGCATTTAATGAAGAAGAATGCACCTGAATGCTATATGAGAATTGATTCCATGATGTACTTATATTGTTTATAAGCAACTACTCATTACAATGGGAAATTATTTTTAAAAAACATAGTGTATGATACCCTTTTTCCTGAATAGAAAAAGATGTAGAGAATAAAACTAGGTACCGAAGAGAATAGTCAACATAATTGTCAAATTCCAAATCCATCAAGGTATTACTTAAACTATAGACCTGGAGGACAGGCATAAGTGAAGATGAAACTGCACATCTGCTAGTTAAACATTGAACACCTGATAGTGGAAGATTGGAGTGAGAGCAAACAACTATGTTGGTGATAACTAATTGAGAACACCAAGACTGTCTTTCTTCTATGTTTATTTTCTCTAAGAACAAGATTCCTCTTATTGTTTTCACTTGCTGTGTTCTTGGGCTTTTATATTTCATTTCTAATGTCATATTTATGATATCATTAGAATTATATGATTGATGGAATTTCAGGTAATGGTCATACTCAAGTAAATCCTGACCTGACTTGGTGAAGATTGAATGCAACGCCTGTTGAGTGAGCACATTGTTGAGTGATGCCCTTGATAGAGTAGTGCAGAAACTTATCTACCTGCAAGCGTTCCATTTGTCTCATAGGAGAGGTAATCTTTATTTAAACATTTACCTGCCAAAAATGGAAAGAAAACCAAGAGCCAACTTATAATATTCTACTCAGACCTGGAACACTAAGACTACAGAACATACAGCGATTAATTGATAGCCAGAGGGATTCCCAAAGCTGGAAGTGGAGAACCCCGAGTGTAGACAGTTCTTCTTTTTTCAGATCATCCAGGCCAGTAAAAGATTAGCAGTACATGCCACTGAAAAAAATATAGCTGTTATTATACACATTATAATTGGCACATCAATTCTGTATAATTACCATTATATGTATATGTCCTTATTTTATGACAGGAAATTGCAATTTTGAATGCAATTTGCAAAATCCATGTTTGTGTTTATTAAATCATAAAACAATGAGATCATGTCATGTATTAATTGTATTTTTACTTGTCATAGTCAAATTGTTTTAAACTACCCTAGATATAATTAATTAGTTGGTAGATGAGAAGCAAGGAACCACTTAAAGGATATTTTGGGTATAAAAGGGAATACAACTTTTTCAGTTATTTCTTGAAGGTATTCCTTGGTTCTCTAAAACTCTATTTCTGGTCTCAAACAATTGAGTCAGTACAGCTAAATTAATTAAACGCGCAGGATCACATTGGGAAAAAGGACTTTGCATTCTTTCTCTCTTTAGGGTTGAGCCATCAATCTTGACGTATCCGACACCAGGTTTCAGAGCCATGCGGCACAACTGGTCTAATAAGTGTTTTGTATATTGTGATCTTGTGATTTCGTTGTATTACCCTTGCAAATATTGCACGTCCATGTTCTTTACTCCTAAGTTGACCTATAACTTCATGTTTTGATTTACACACACTAGCTTAAAAAAAATGCCGCAGCTCATTTATGTACACAGTTTTCCATTTGTACCGAAAGACAATAATTCCTTCTTAGTTTTTCCATTTCAGTATATCATCTGTCACACGTTTTGTCATAAATAATTGAAACGTTGAAATTATTGAGCCAGTGTTTCTTTTTGCGTGTCGAGTTGGCCAAGATTTTGGATGAAAACATTTTTGGCAAGATTATTAAAAGCACCGATGTCTTTTTTTATGAATAAGTTTTGCCAACCTGCTGAAATACGTGTGTTATGAAGTATTCAAGTCCAGTGTAAATTAATTCTCAAAATATGCATATTTTCAATAGAAAATACATTGGTGTCCAGTCGGACCCCACTGGTAACAAGTGTAAAAAATAGTGTATGTAATGTTCATGCGATTTGTTAAATATTTTAGCATGTTTTGGGGGAATATATTGCTCACATTGTCATAAAATATCAAACATATTAAAACAAATTTAAGAAAAGTAGAGAAAGCGAAAGTTGACACTGGGGTCCATTTGGACCCCCGTGGTAGTTCTAGGGTTAATACAAAGAAGATGGGGATCAAGCATAACATCAAATAAATCCCATACTGTGATGCAGATCATCAGTTATTAGAAGATGTGAAAGTACAACTCAAAACGCTTACCCGAGAACCAAGGCCACATTTTTTATTTCACAAAAATACCAGATGCATACAACGTAGAAGAGAAGATCCGTTTTCGGTTCTTGACGTCTATACAGGAGGGAATGACACCTGGTGAAATGACATTACAATCATGAGATATCTGGATAACAGCAGCCAAAGGTCTAACACCATCAAGACTAAGCAACATTAGCCATGGATTACATCAGACACGTTAGAGTTTACGAATTATCATGCAAAGAGTGAGGAAGAAAATACAACCTGAAAGAGAGGAAGAACAATGTGGGCTTGTAGAAGGAAAGGGTACAGTAAATGCTGTGTATATGCTGCGAACAGTTATTGAACGTGCTATAGAAGTAAACAAGGATATACATCTTTGCTTTATTGACTACACAAAGGCTTTTGATAGAGTTAGACATGTCAACATGGTGGATATGCTTGTGAGGCTTGGGGCATTATCTCTCACAATCCTGTTGTCCAGAGAGCACCACAACACAGCCGCCTTTTCCGGGTTGATGACAGCACTCATTTCAGTGCACCAGTCAATCACTTTGTCTACTGTCACCTGTAGCTCCCGGGGTGTTTGATCCCTATTTCTCCCCTGCCTGTATGCAAGAATATCATCTGCAAATGTTAGAATCCTTCCAACTCCTGGAGCTTCTAGGTATGAAAAACATACTGACTAATAAAAGGATATCAATTGAAACGAGAAAAAGAGTGTTGAGGTGCAGCATAGAGCCTGTTCTTTTCTGTGGATGTGAAACTTGGACAATGAGCAGTCAAGCTGAAAAACATCTGATGGCTGCAGAAATATGGTTTCTGAGGAAAATGCAAAGAATACAATGGACAGACAGAAAAACCAATGACAAAGTACTACAGGAGACAAATTACAATCGTAAATTGATTAGAGAAATTAGACACAGACATGTTATGAGAAGAAATGGATTGGTTAACTTAGTGACAACTGGCAAGATCGAAGGGAACAGACCTAGGGGAAGAACGAGAAGTAAATACCTGGATGGCTTGGCCACATGGCATGGTCGAGACAGGAACACTGAGGTGATCCACGACTCTGGTGATCGAGTGAAGGAAGGGTCACTCAGGGAAAACAAATACACCTTTTTGTTGTGTTTTTTTTTGAAGGGTAGAGGACATGCAGAAAAGGGCAACATGGTGTTG
This sequence comes from Cepaea hortensis, assembly GCA_963921405.1. Taxonomy (NCBI): domain Eukaryota; kingdom Metazoa; phylum Mollusca; class Gastropoda; order Stylommatophora; family Helicidae; genus Cepaea; species Cepaea hortensis. The sequence continues at coordinate 214,144,277 of OY992876.1, read as the reverse complement.
CAGTGAAGAATTCGCTACTGAGAATGATTGAAATTCCAGCTGGAGGTAATGAAAGACCATTATCCCTGCACTTGGCAACATCTTGTGGTTTTGCCACCATTATCACTGCATATGCACTGGCACTTGCTTCCTCTGATGATGTGAAGGATTCGTTCTATGAGGAGCTAGACTCTGTGATCAAGGCAGTTCCAAAATCCGACTACATTTATATGCTCGGTGATTTCAATGCTCGTGTGGGCAAGGACTCGAGTTCATGGCCAGTGAGCCTTGGAAAATACAACATCGGTCGCATAAATGAAAATGGGCAAAGGCTGTTGGAGCATTGCATCAGAAATGACCTATGTATTACAAACTCCTTTTTTAAAACAAAAACGCTGCATAAGGTCACATGGAAACATCCAAGATCCGGCCATAGGCATCAGCTGGACTTCATCACCACACGGAGACAACATCTGAACCAAACATCATTAACTCGAAGTTACCACAGCGTTGACTGTGATACGGATCATTCTTTGGTTGTTGCAAGGTTTAGACTGAGACCAAAGAGAATCTACACAGCTAAACACAAATCTAGCCCCAGGATTAATGTTATTAACACCCACGATCCTGATAAGTGCTTTGAGTTCCAACAGCAACTTGAAGATGCTTTCACTGATACATCAGAAATTTGTACAGCAAATGTAAAGTGGGATAAAATTAGGGAAACTCTTTATAATACAGCGGTAGGGGTTTACGGCACTGTGGATCATAAGAGGCAGGACTGGTTTGCGGCAAACAGCCACATACTGCAGCCCTTGATTGATAAAAAGAAGATAGCTCTCTTAAGAAACAAGGAAAGAACAACGCGTAAAACTCTCAGTGAGCTGAAGCAAGCTAGGAAAGATGTGCAAAAGGCTGCCAGGCAGTGTGCAAATGACTATTGGATCAAGTTATATGAGTCCATTCAAAATGCAAGTGATGAGGGTAACATCAGAAGCATGTATGCAGGGATAAATAAAGCCTGTGGTCCAATGATCAAAAGAAGTGCACCACTGAAAACCTTGACTGGAGAAATCATCACTGATAAGAGACAGCAGATGGATAGATGGGTAGAGCACTATATGGAGCTTTACTCAAGTGAGACCAAATTAACGGACGATGCCCTCAACGCCATAGAGGCCCTGCCAACTCTTGACCACCTGGACACGCTTCCCACCAAAACAGAAGTTAAGTATGCCATAAATGAACCTACATCTGGCAAGGCTCCAGGTAAGGATGGGATTCCAATAGAGGTTATCAGGAGTGGGCAAGACACACTCACTCTACAGATCCACGAGGTAACAGAGCTATGCGGACGAGAAGGACAAGTCCCACAGGATTTCAAAGACTCAAGCATCATAACACTGTACAAGAACAAGGGCGATCGAAGCAACTGTAACAACTCTAGGGGTATCTCACTTCTGTGTAATGTTGGGAAAGTATTTGCCAGAATTGGTCTGGGCAGTTCAAGTCCTGGGAGATCAAGTCTACCCCGAATCACAGTGTGGCTTCCGACAGAACCGTTCTACCATTGATATGATATTCTCTTTGCGACAAATGCAAGAAAAATGCCGTGAACAGAATCAGCCACTGTTTATTTCCTTCATCGACCTCACAAAGGCATTTGATTTGGTCAGTCGTGTAGGTCTGTTCAAGGCACTAAAGAAGATTGGCTGCCCACCAACACTTCTGTCCATTGTGGAATCTTTCCACACAGGCATGAAGGGTATAATCAAGTTTAATGGTGCAACTTCAGAAGAGTTTGAAATCAAGAGTGGAGTTAAGCAAGGTTGTGTATTAGCTTTCACCCTCTTTGGAATATACTTTTCACTTCTACTAAAATATGCCTGTCGTGATCAGGATGGTGGTATATACATTCACTCACGCTCAGATGGTGGCCTCTACAATGCTCAGAGATTGAAGGCCAAGACAAAAATTAGGAGGGTACTGATCAGAGAGTTGCTGTTTGCAGATGATGCTGCAGTTACGACCCACTCTGAGGAAGAATTACAACGTATAATATCTGCATTCTCCAATGCTTGTTCTGAATTTGGTTTAACAATTAGCAAAAAGAAGACAGATTATGTCACAAGGTGCACATGGTGTACCATCAATCTTTATTGACGACGCTGAACTGGAGATAGTAGACCATTTTACATATCTAGGATCAGTGGTATATAGCAAATTATCCCTAGATCAGGAAATCAACATCAGGATTGGTAAGGCAGCAACAACAATGAACAGGTTAAGAAAAAGAGTCTGCAAGAACAGGATGCTTACTGTCAAAACAAATGTCCTTGTCTATCAAGCCTGTGTCCTTAGTACTCTTCTTTATGGCAGTGAAGCCTGGACAACTTAGTCACACCAAGTGAAACGTTTAAACAGCTTTCATATGCGGTGTCTGCGAAAAATACTTGGTATTAAGTGGCAAGACAAAATCATAAATACTGAAGTATTGGAAAGATCAGGTTGTGTGACGATATATTCCATGCTCAGTCTTCATAGACGTAGATGGATAGATCACGTTAGGAGGATGGATGATGGTAGATTACCAAAGGACATCATTTTTGGTGAATTACAGGTGGGTAGGAGATCTCAGGGTCGGCCTCTACTACGATACAAAGATGTGTGTAAACGGGACATGATTGATGCAGGCATTGATAATGCACATTGGGAGCCAGTCGCCGCTGAACGTGTTGCATGGAGTGCAAATATCAGAAATGGAATAAAGACAAAGGAGAAAATTATTGCAGATAAATCACACACCGAGCGTGTGTGACGCAAGAAGGTGCATGATGGTGAAAATGACCATGTGTTCTCATGCATCCACTGTGGACTAACATTTACAGCTCGAATCGGCCTTAATGGTCACATTTGCCACCGCCACGGGTTGTAGTTATTAAGCCTTTTTGAAGCACAAGCTATCGCCTGTCAAGACGGCAAATTGACAATGAATGAATGTACTAGGATAGAGAAATATCATAAGAATGGAAGAGATTACGAAATGTTCAAAGAAATGAACTTATTGACAAGAAATGTTCAACCTCAATTAAATGTTATCTGAGACAGGTTGGAAAATACCCTAACAGAATCTAGAAAAATTATAGAAAACTGGAAGGAGTACTGCAGTGGAATGTGTGATACGAATGACTGTGAGAATATGAATGACATACATGAACCAATGACAGAGTGACAGAACCTAGGCCCTCATTAGATGAAATTGTATGGTCAATAAAGAACACATAAGAATGGTAGATCATCTGGATGTGATGAGCGCTAAAAATGACCATAAGATTGGAAGAGAACTATCTACATTCAAATACAAAAAAGAGCAACTTGAAATTACTCACAGCTATGCAACTGTTGCCCTGATCAGTCATGCAAGTAAACTTCTACTAAAAATCATAATGGGAAGAATTCGTAAGGAAATGGAACGAACGAACAAACAAACTTTATTTTCAAAAGGTTAAGAATTAGGCACACAGGCCCGTCTAACATTCTGCCCTTCTATCACTCTTTTTCATACATTATTTCATTCATACATCATTCAAGGCTAATAGAGAACAGCAACAATATAAACGTGATGCATTATAACGGCATGGGCAAAATGCGAACATCAATACTACACGACTCAATAATATTAGATAATAGTGTGACACTTGTTATTAGCTATGTGGAATATACTGGCCTACCAAAAGGGGACTGACTGTTATACAAGGGTTTTGTTATTATTATTATTTCTATTATTAAGGGGGAAGGTAATCCGTTCTGTGACAGTATTCAAATAATTTGCGATTATATGTATAGGGATTAGTGATGTCTTTGATTTCTTGTGGAAGATTGTTCCACAGCTGAGCTGCAGAGTACGTTAAGCTTGTTTTGTATAAGTCAATCCTATGATTCGGAATGTGCAATATATTTGATCGTTTACTGTGCCTAGCATTATATTTAAACAATGGCCAAAGGTAATTTGGGACATTCCGATTAGGATTTTGTGAATTAGTTTGGCTTTATTGAAAAGCAGGCGTTTGGGGAGTGGTAGTAACTGAAGGCGTTTATGCAGGCTAGGATTGTCAGATAAACGTTTGATATAAATTAAACTCATGACCCGTTTCTGGAGTGAGCAAAGTCGCTTGGTGCTTGAATTATAACAACCGTCCCAGTTTGTAGAGCAGTAGTAAAAATGTGTCTGTATGTGAGAATTATAGAATATTTTTCCCTGTGTCCTCATCAAGGAAATTTTTAATTTTGGCGAGTTGGTAGACTTTTTTCGCTGTTTGTTTAATGAGCGCATGAACGTGGGAAGAATTAAAGGTTAGGTTTCTATCAATGATTTGGCCTACTGTTTTGTGCTCAATTACACTTTCTACTTGCATGTTATCGATGTGAAGTTGTAGTTATGTGTGTGAGTTTAGAGTTTGAAGTCGTTGGCTGGTTGTTAATGACATTGATTTTTTTTTAGTGATGTTAACTTGTATACGGTTTGCATAGCTCCAAATAACTACATTATTTTATTCTTGTTGCAAAGACAATTCCAGGAAATTACAGTTTTCAGTGTTTGTATACACTGTACAGTCGTCTGAAAATAGATCGCAGGACGACGAAAGATGCAAAGGTAGATCGTTAATATATATGGCAAATAATAGAGGGCTAGGAATAGAGCCTTGCGGTACTCCAGTATTGAAGGTAGTGGTTTGGGACAGAGATTTATTGTGTGATACTACTTGCTTTCTGTTTGAAAGAAAAGATGTTATTAGGGTGACTACATTAGGGCCAGTTTTCATTGTCTCGAATTTTTTAATTAAAATAACATGGTCTATCCTGAAATCAATAAACACAATTCCTCATAAAATGGTGTTGTTTATATTATGGTGCCAATTTTATATCATGTTTGTTAGGGCAGTACGGCAAGAATATTTTGGTCGAAATCCTGAGTGACTGTCAACAATAAGCCTGTTGCGAACTAAATACTGTAATGTTACTTTATGGATGTGTTTTTCTAGTGGTTTAGATAGTGATGATGGTAAGGAAATGGGTCTGTAATTGTTCGGGAGACCATTGTCCAATGAACCAGATTAAGAAGAGGGTACACTTTAGAGATTTTGAGAGCTGATGGAAATTGGCCTTTGGTGAGACAATTATTATAAACATAGGTTAGTAATATACAGATCACCGGCGCAGCACAACGGAGAATCCGGTTGCTGATTCCATCTAACCCAGATGAGGTTGTGTTCTTTAGGTTACTGAGGTAAGTGAATAATTAAGTGATTGTCATTAGCAGTATGTCAGAAAGAATATGCCGGGAGCATCTATTCTCGCAAAACGATGACAGAAAGTGGTCACATACTCAACATGCGTTTAATGATAGATAAGTGTAGATAATTTAATGTAAACCTAGTCTCATGTTTTGTGGATTATTCAAAGCATTTGACTGCGTACAACATCATAAACTTTGGGAAATCATGGGGGGAAATGGGCTTTCTATCACATGTATACACTCAAATGCTCCAAGGAGCAATATGATGACCTATTGAAATAGCAGAGAGATTTTATATACTGATGATACAGTATTACTGTTCACAACACATAATGGTATAGAATAACTAATAACCTCAACACAAACGAATAATGAAAATCACAACGTATATATTAGCGTAGCAAAAATAAAGATACTGCATACAGATAAAACTATTGTGGAGAAAGAAAGAAATTGATTATGTGGTTGTTTCAGGATTTGAATTTTAAATATTGAGCACAACCCACTACTGGCAACGCCGATCACATTCTGGTATGAACCTAAGGCCTATCCACGTCAATATGGAAGCACTATACTCGAGTTTCGCCCTCATTTGAGCTCGTCAGTAGTGCATATCCCTGACCGGATCCGGAAACAGTCCCGGATCACGCGTGTGAATCGGGTGTGTCCACGCGGCACACACTGGACACACCAAATTATCACAACAGAATATGACAACGGCACCCATCGTAGGCCATGCTCAAGATTGCCTAATCGCCGCGACCGACGTCCGTCAATCGATGGGACCCGAACGATCAGGACTTCTCACTGGCAAGGAACACCAGGCCTCCTAAATCCAGTGAGCAAAAATCTGATTATTGCACTACTGACGAGCTCAAATGAGGGCGAAACTCGAGTATAGTGCTTCCATATTGACGTGGATAGGCCTTAGGTTCATACAAGAATGTGATCGGCGTTGCCAGTAGTGGGTTGTGCTCAATATTTAAAGAAAGAAATCTTAATGAGTAAAAATTGGAGGTGGTGGAAAATTTCGAATATCTTGGGCTATTAATTACCAACAATGCTGACACAATGAAAGAAATAAAAAGGCAAATATCTATTGCTCTTAAAATATTACAAAAACTGAATAAATTGTGGCTTGGGATAGATAGACCTACAAAAATTTGATTTTTAAGATCATGTATCTTTCCCATTTCAATATATGCATGTGAGACCTGGACACTTACCAAACAAGCTGAACAGCGCCTTTGAATATAAATGTTATAGACGGGTTCTAAGAATACCTTGGGTAAAGAAAAGAACAAATGCATCCACACTTCAAGAGCTAAATATTGAAGTGGGTTGGATATTAAAGACGATAAAACAAATTTAAGTATTTGGGTACTTTAATAACGGTAGATGGACGGTGTATTAAGGAAGTTAAATGTAGAATTGCCCAAGCAAAGGTGGCATCTCACAATATAAATACTATTATCCGCAATATGTGTGTGTGTTAATAGAGGTTAGGTAAACATAAGTTAACTCACACAGAGAACTGGGCACTCGCATCAGAAGGAGACAGTCCACATTCTTTGGGCATATCATGAGACGAGGACGGCTGGAGTTTGTTGTCACAACGGGAAGGCTGGAGTATGTTGTCACAACTGGAAGTTTGGAGGGGAAAAGAGGGACGGGGAGACCAAGAGAGAAGATGCTGGACAGCATAAGGTCATGACATGAAGGACCGTCGGTACGGAAATAATTAACAGCACAAAAGACAGAAGGGTGTGAACAGACATGATCACCCACGACACACCCATTAAAACAAAAGCTACAACTAGGCAATCTGCAAAACAGAATTGAAATCCGCAAGGCATTAGATAATGCTCATCAGAAGTGCATGTTCACAAAACGTATGAAGATAAGCATTTAAGAAAACATGCAAATAAATAGAACAACGCATAAACAGGACAAGAATGACACGATATATAAGGCTTATCGTGACCACGGGTGATGTTCGCGTTTCTGCCAGCTGTTGTAATTACAAGATCAGAATTTCACAGATTACTTATTTACACTGGCGGACATAATTTAGAACATAACATAAAAGGCCTCCCACTTAAATTGTTGTTTTGTCTGTTGGATACAACAACAACAACATAACAAACAAACGATTATGCGGACTGTTTGTTTGCTTGTCTCACTACTTATAGCTATGGTAGAATGCCAGGGTAAGTTAAACAATTGACATCAGTTTATTACCACCAGTTTATAACCATCAATTTATTGAGACCATATTAACATTTGGCAAGGTCCTGGAGAAGATCGTTGCTGTTAAGCTTCAGGAACATTTAGAAAGGGAAAAGCTCCTCCCGAAGGGTTTGGGAAGCTACTGATCAGGGAAGTATAATTGGGCAAATGCAGCCACTTTTGCCTATGTTGTTTATGAAAGGTTCCAAAACATATTGCAGACAGCGGTGGCAGTACTTGATCTCTAGGACGCGTACAGCAGAATCAGATATGATATTTTAATGTACGATCTCATGGAGAGAGTCTGTCCTTGGTTGGTGAACTGGATTGCAGCTGGTTTGTATTCTCGTAGAGTGGCTCACCGGCTACGTGCATGGTACTCTGAGCCATGTATCACAGCCCCTGGACTACCAGCGGGGTCAGCAATTTTACCTGTGCTTTTCAATGTGTATACGAGCAAGATTGCAAGCCTCGAAGCACCAGGGGCTGGAAGGATACTAACATTTGCCGATGATTGGTGCACGGAGATAAATGCTGTCATTAACCCAGAAAAGGCATCTGTCTTGTGGTGCTCTATGGATAATAGGATTGCTAAAGCTGACCTCTCGAACCTCACAATAAATGGTACAAATGTAAATAGGGTATGCAGGCTGAAGTACCTGGGAATCACTAATGATAGCAGTCTGTTCTTTAGGGATCATGTTGAAGTGGTGATTACAAAATGTCAGAAGGAACGTCAATGCACTGACGTGCATGGTGGCAAGGGACATGGAGCATAACATGCTATTCACACTGTTAGAGCGCATATAGAATGAGGCAATTAAAGTGATTCTTGGGTATACAAGGGACATCTCAATAGTGTGTATGTGATACATCCTGGCTCTACCGACCATTGCAGACAGACTCAAGGTGATGAAGGCAAGGTCATACCTCAAGGTAGATGCGGACAAAGAACACTTCCTGCATGATTCCCTGTGTGCAGTCAAGGGCCACAGGTTGTTAATAGAGAGATCATGGATGGCTCAAGCAGAAAACAAAATTATCAGAGAAGTATGCACACTTGAGAAGATTTGCAGAGGCAAGGAGTGGGTCAGAGTGCCAAATAGAAATTTAGACTTGTGTGGGGTTATAATCACATTGGGCCGTGAGTGTAGGGAGTGGCCAGCAGGTAGACATTCAGCAATTAATTCAGAACTACTCTAGTCCTGGCGATGTGATTATCTATACCGAAGCAAAAAGTGCTCGGGATTCATAGCAAAAGCCAATGGCTAAGGGTTAGTACAGGAGAACTTGGCATCTGACACCACAACCTCAAGTCAATCAGTTTTAATATAAGGTTTATTACCATCAATTCTTGTTTACCAACAGTCTTATTAAAATCAGTTTTAATAACATATCTCATCAGATTTGTTGTGAACGTGACTGAAATCTGCATTTTCTGAGAACATTAAATCCTCTTAGGGTATTCATGCTTTTTCCAGTCAGTTTCTCATTATATTTACCCCGTTAAACATGAGAAGAGAAGTTATAATTATGGTCCATAACAGTCTCAGGTTAATATTTATGTGACAGAATCAGCCATATTTCGGAAATTAATTTGAAAGTGATTCTTGTCCATGGGAGGAAATGGTTATAGCGTAAACAAACATATGTCATCTTCTTTAACACAATCCCCTGTTGTTTTTATGTTTGAATTTGACTGCGAGAAGCTCTTAAGTATGTGGCTTGACAACTTGTTTGAGCTATGTGACACAGAAGAGTGTTTATTTCATTACAATTTCATCTCACCATCTTAGTTCTGTCTGAAAGGTTAGTGATACAAAATTGTTTTAGGAGTTTAAGGTCCTTCCATCTTATTGATATATTTATTCAGAGTATCCGCCTTTCGTGTTATTTAATATAATCTTCTCGGTTTCTGACATCTATATTCATCTATGCCTTTGTGTCAAAATGTCCAGCGTCCTCTCTCTCTCTCTCTCTCTCTCTCTCTCTCTCTCTCTCTCTCTCTCTCTCTCTCTCTCCCCTCTCTCTCTCTTTCTCTATCTCTCGCTCTCTCTGTCGACAGTCCGTCCGTTCTTTGTCTCTCCACCAGATTTGCCGTTGTCGCGACATATTCCACTTTACATTATCTTTAAAAGCTTACACTGGGATATTATCTGGACCAGCAGCTTTCCCAGCTCTACCTGTATTATTTTCAGAATATTGTTTTCCTTTTCTTATTTCTATTATTATATAACGAGTTGTACTATTTTATTTATATTACTCCATGACGATGTTCATCGTACTCATGCTGGTAATATTAATCCACTCCCCAGTTCTTGACATCAGGATGCAACCTACCCCGGGTGACACTTACTGCGGGTATCTTCAATGTGCAGCCAACAGTTCCCGGCCAGTTATCGCCATGACCATATATAACATCACAGAGAAAGACAACCTGGTGAAACTTGTCTCGATTTCGATATTTGCCCCAGAAATTTCCGTAGAACAACCTCAATTCCATATTATCAATGCTTCAGGGTCCATCTCAACGTACCAAGGGTTCTTGGGTATCAGTTTTGCGAAAGCTGCCGATTGTTTGCACGGATCTTTTCAATGTGAGCTAGACTTCGTTGATGCCAACGGTCTACCTGATATTTCCAGAGCAAACCTTACCGGGGCAACTGAACAAAACGGTAATAAGACATCACAAGCATAAATATCTTCTTCGCCGAGGCCATGGTGAGTCCTGACGCCTGTCTGCCGGCTAGTGCTTTATGCGACGCTTTCAGCAGGTCGTTCTGAATAAATAGACAGAGCCATATGAGATAAAACCCGGTGCAATGAAGTCGATCATCTTGCCTTTTAAACCTTTGTTTTTTAATTCACTTGTGCTTCCACATGGTCCCAATAGAGAACCTTATGTGAACACTTGATGCCAGAAAAAACACACAAAACATATTGGTTCCTGAAGCCAGCACTGTTTACTCCCCCATATTGGAATTGTTGATATGAAACTGGGGCCGGGAGGTTAAAGGCACAACGATTAATTTCCTAGCGTCAAGTTTTATCCCAGTTGGCTCAGTCTTTCTCCGCAGAGCGGCTCGGATAATGTCAACATAGAACACGAACTCCACAGCTAAAGCGGCCAGCCAAAGGATAACGTCAACATAGAGCAGGAAGGAACACACGGCTACAGCGGCCACCCATAGGAGTCTTCGGAAAGATTGCATTCGCGAACTAAATGACGGAATTCGAATCGAACCAGCGACCTTCGGAGCGCGAGGCAGATTTAATTCACGTTGTTGATGTGGCGTGTCGTGAAGTGATGTGGATAATGTGATGTGATGTGGTCAATGTGATGTGAAGTAATGTGGTGTGGTTAATGTGCTTTGAAGTAAGTTTATGTGATGTGGTTAATGTGATGTGAAGTAATGTGATGTGATGTGATGCGATCTAATGCGGTTAATGTGATGTGAAGTGATGTGAATTAATGTGATGTGATGTGAAATAATGTTAGTTAGTTAGTTAGTCGACAGATCATCCTCATTGCACATCGAACCATTCAGTCAATAAGTGTTCGGATCCCCTCCTCAGCAAATCCCGCAACGTGTAGCGGCTAACGACGCCAGTTCTGTGTTGGTTTATAAATCTTCTTTGGCTTCCTGCGTAGTGTTCTTGTTTGGCCACCCCTCTTTTAATTTGCTGCTCTCGCAGTCTGGCCATTGTTGTAGATTCACAGTCATCACTTGGTTCTCGCAAAAGTCTTACTTCTCGTAGAGCATTCAGAATGTCGGCCTGGTCCATGGCGCGTCCGCCCTCCACAGTAGCCTCACCTGCGAGTTTGTCAGCCCGCTCATTTCCCTGTACCCCCGCATGCCCCGGCACGAAGATGAAACTAATCTTTGCCAGTCGAGACCGCTCCAAAGGCAGCAACCATTCTCTTCGGATCGACCCCTCCTCTATCCTCTTGATCATGTTCATTGAGTCGCTAAGGAAACAAGCCCTAGTGAATGCCTGTGTCTCGAGCCATGTTATTGCTTTACTTACTGCCATGACTTCCATGGTCAGGCTACTTGTGGTTTCAGTGAAAGCACCAGAGTCCTCCTTCACAATTCTCCCTCCGGCCCAAGCTGTAAAGGCCCATGAGCTTCTCACATGTCGGACGACCGACCCATCTGTGTAGATGACCGCGTCACCGTCTAGCGAATTCTCGAAAATCAACGCTTGTACTTCAGCCTCAACAGCAGCCGGATTTTCTTGTCTGCATTTTCTATCTAGTTGGATGCAAACTGAAAAGGATGTGCAGAAGTCTGTTGGCACTTGCACCCACTCCTCGCCAGGTTCTAAGTCCTCAAGTGAACACACCTGTTGAAGAATGTCTTCGGCTTGACCCATCCACGACCGTCCTCTTTTTAACCTGCTGCCCTTCACCTTCCTAATTTCACTATGCAGTGGATGTTGTGTGTTTGCGTTAATTCTGAGGTAGGTTCGTGCCCTGCAACCTTGTATTCTCTCTTCAATGGTTGGAAAACCAAGAAGGTAGCGCATCGCCCTGCATGCTGTATCTCTTGTACATCCAAGAATAATGCGCATAGCTTCATTCTGTATCCTTTCCATCCTTTCTATCTGCTTATGGCTGAGAGTCAGGATTGCCATTGCATACTCCAAAACAGACATGACCAACCCCTCGTACAGAAGACATAGATGGCGCTGCTCACAGTTTGCTGCCGCCATCACCCGCATCGCTGCCAAACCCCGCTTGGCCTTTGTTATCACCTGGTCTATGTGCACATTATAAGCAAGGCTTCGATCAAACCGTATCCCCAGGTAATTCATTGCCTGCGTTCTTTCCACCGTCTCTGAACAAAGCATTACAGTTGGTGTTGGAGTTTTGACAATATGATTATTCAACGAGAACCAAGTCACTGTTGCCTTTGTTGGGTTGACCATTGCCCCAGCTTCATCACACCAAGTACTTATGCGATTGAGTTCGGTTTATAGTTCCACAGCAACCTCCTCTCTATCCTTCCCCTGACGATACACTAAAACATCATCGGCATATGACAATGTCCTGCCAGGTCCAGTGATCTGCTCACTGGTGATTCTCACTGTGTAGGCGTTGAAAAGTACCGGAGATAATGGTGATCCCTGTGGTAGGCCAGGATATATTGTTGTTGGTTCCGAAGTCCAACTGCCACATCTAAAAACTACTTTCCGTTGGAAGAGGGCTGCAGCGATCCAACTAAGGAGGAATGGACTTACGTTTAGTTCGAGAAGCTGAAACATTAAAAAATCCAGTGGTACTCTGTTGTATGCGTCCTCAAGATCAATCGCTGCAGCAACGGTTTCAGTGCCTGAGTGGAAACCTTCATAGACATCCTGGGCAAAGACTGCTGCATTGGTCCAGGTTTCTCTCTTTGGACGGTACCCACCCAGGGTGGGTGGGAAAACACCTTGCCTCTCTAGTTGGCTTGATATTTTCCTGGCAATTACCTTCTCCAGCAGCTTGCCTATTGTATTCTGCATGGTTATAATTCGATATCCCTGAATTTTTTTGTGGTCTTTGTCAGGCTTCGGCAAGGGAATCAGATAGCTGTGTAACCATTCCTCCTTGATGCTAGCACTCCCTATACTGTTGTTGTACATGTCTGCTAGTTTCTCTAGCTCATTGTCGGTACACCTATTTATGTCGTCGTATCTTATGCCATCAGGACCTGGAGCACTGTTTTTTGATCGTCGAAGCACAGCCTTGATTTCTTTCACTGTCACTGTGTCTTCATCCGAAGTGTTCTGGGCCTTGCATCTGTCTGAGGTGACCTCCTTGGCCAGATTTCGGCCTCCCATGTCTGTCTGGTTGCTTTGCTCAAGGTAGCGTTCAAAGAGGGCTTTGCCCTTGTCCTCGTCAGTCCTCTGCCAGATGAGGTCAGCACCTTGGAAGTCAGAAATGCTCTTATTCTTGACTACACCACTCATGCTTTTATGTAGTCGCCAGAACAATTTTAGTGACTTGTCTGTGCTTACTCTTTGACACACCTCTGCCCATTTTTCGCTTTTAACAACCTTGACCAGTTTTTTTGAAGTAGCTTACTTTTGTGTGCATCTCTCTTTCTAAGTGCAAGCAGGGACTAGGATGACCAGCTCTGTTCTTCTTGGCATTTTGCCATCTCCTTACAGCACTACGCTTATCCACCCAAGCCTTCTCCACCTCGAAACTCCACCACGGTGGCTGCTCCCAGCTTTTTTTCCTGCCCTGAAACGTTCTGCGCTTGTCACGTCTTATTTTACTCACCACATCTTGCCCTGTACTGTCATACTGGAACGTCTTTACCTTTAGCTTGTGCTGCCTGGAAACTAGCGCCAGATCAATAGCACTGTCCTCATCGCCCGGACGGCTTGCTGTCCTGGTGACACAGCCACTGTTGATACAAACCAGGTCGATGGTTTCCAGTGCAGTCTCGAGCTCCTCCCCCTGTGTATTGGAGGAAGTGTTTCCCCATGATCTGCCTTTAGCGTTGAAGTCACCACAGAAAATAACATTTCTCTCGTGGCCTAATATGCCACTTAAGCACTGCCACTTCTGGGCGTCCATACTGGCATTGCGGGCATAAACATTAACTACCACGAATGGTATACTGGAATGAACTCTCAACGCCTGTATTTGTATATCGTCACTGTCTGAAATGATGTGATGTGAAGCGATGTGATGTGGTTAACAATATGATGTGATGTGGTTAATAAGTTGTGTCGTGATGTGATGTGAAGTGAAGTGAAGAGATGTGAAAGGTTGTGATGTGATGTAATGTGAAGTGCTGTGATGTGAAGAGATGCGATGTGGTTAATGTGATGTGATGTGGTTAATGTGATGTGATGTGGTTAATGTGATGTGATGTGGTTAATAATAAGTGGCGTCGTGTGATGTGATGTGGTTAATGTGATGAGGTTAATAAGATGTGACCTCATGTGATGTGAAGTGGTTAATGTGATGTGGTTAATAAAATGTGACGTCATCTATGTGATATGGATATTGTGATGTGATGTGATGCAGGTCCAGGTCCAGTTGTAGAATAAAACTTTCCACCATCGTCCAATCAGCCTCTGTGGGGTTGGTTATATTTGTGGTGGTTCATGGTACAGGTTAAGTTTGTCTAGCTTTCTGCGCCAGTGTTAGCTGGCTTATCGATTGTGAAGAGTTTAGGCCTGTGACATCAGCGGGGCGGGGGGAGGGGTTGGCCGGCGAGTTCTCCTTTGTGTCTGTCTCCTCTGGTGGTTTCTTTTGTCAGTGCTGGCTTCTGGTTCGTCGTTTTTGATATGATGCAGTCCTTATAAGGACTCTAGGGTAGCTCGGCTTGAGTCATATTTCCGGTTGAAGACTGGTTTCCCCTTGTAATTTATTCGTTAGTGGGAATTGGGTGGCTGGCTTCACCTTGAGGTTTTTCACTGGTCTTTGGCTTGGCTCCAGCTTGCGGATCCTCTGTGGTTTCGCTCGTGGCTTCTGCTGTGCGAGTTTCTCATCCATTTCTTGTGCAACATTTTCCTCAGCTTCTTCTTCTTCTTCTTTGCGATCTTTTTCTCGTCGGAGTTCATAGTGTTTGCTCCATCTTTCGAGGTAAGTCTCGGGTCCTCATCTTGGCTTTCTTCAGATGACTGGTGGTCATTTGATTTATTCTTGTATTTCTTGGATCTCGTGTTTGGGCTGCTGACCTTGGATTGTGGTTTCACATTGGTTTTTGACTTGGCTCCAGCTTGCGGCTACCCTGCTGGTTTGTTCAGGGTTAGTTCCCTTTCGGATTTAAGCAATTCTCTCTCCGTTTTGATGGCTTTTAGGACTTCTTCGTTCTCCTTCTTCATCTCGGCTTTGCTCTCCATCTCTTATTGTATGCTGTGCTGGATTTCCTTCATGTCAGCTAATAGTTTTTCGTTGTCGCTGGTTGGCTTTGGTGTCAGAAGTGCCTTGACTTGCTTCTTCATCTCGTCAATCTGGCCTTGGAGCTGAGCTTTTTCAGCTTGTGAGATGCCCGTGGCTGTCTCGCACCTTGGCAGTGCTTCCTCGTATGGTGTCTTTGTAGTAATATCGGTCTTTAACGGGTCTCTTTGTGTTTTTGCAGTTACGGACAGCGCAGGTATCTTGCTCCGTGCTTGCCAAGGCACTTGGCACACTTTCTGTTGACATTGGGCTTTCGGAAGTCCTTTTTCTGTTTGGCCAGCGGACATTCCTTGAATGCATGGTATTTGGCGCAGTATCGGCAGATCTCTGTCTTGCTGTGGCATGTTGTTCTGCTATGGCCGGCCCTCTGACACCTTGAGCATTATGTGATTCTCGGGATGAATCGTTCTGGCTGTAAGGCTGTTTTGTTCACCAACACTTAGATCGGCATCTCGCTGCCCTCTGTTGTCACCATCGCAAGGTTGTGAGGATCTTGGAGTATGTCAGAAGCCGCTCTGCCTTCAAGATTCGGATATGGAGATTCTAATCTTGTAGCTGCTTCGTGATCTGGTCATCTGTCGGTTCCACTTGGATACGCTTGACAACCCATCTGATTGTCTGTGAGTCGGTGTTTCCGACTCTGGTGTCTTTCCCCTCCCTCTTCTTCTCAGCTATCTTCGCTCTTGTCTGATGTGGGTTGTCGTCGGTCTTCCTCGTAGTAGCTTCAGTTGAGGTTACTGTAGTTTCTGGTTTTTTGCTGCAGCTCGCAGGCAGGTTATCTCCTCTCGTCTTCCTTAAGGTCTTCGCGGCCTCCACGCTGCTCTTCTTGGATGTCGGGTGTCTTTTGATGTTAGTCTTCTTGCCACGTGCCATTTTCTCCCCCGTATCAGTTTCTTGAACAGTTTGGGTATGCACTTGTTCTCGATAGCGCTTCGCAGTTGTGACCGAGTGATGTAATATTAAGAGATGTAATTTTATGTGAAGTGATGTGATGTGATCTGAAGTAAAGTGATGTGACGTGATGTGATGTGAAGTGTTGTCATGGTATGTGATGTGAAGTGATGTGATGGGATACGATGGCATGTGATGTGCAGTGATGGGATGTGATGGTATGTGATGTGAAGTGATGTGATGGGATACGATGGCATGTGATGTGAAGTGATGGGATGTGATGGTATGTGATGTGAAGTGATGTGATGGGATACGATGGCATGTGATGTGAAGTGATGGGATGTGATGGTATGTGATGTGAAGTGATCTGAGGTGATATTATGGGATGTGATGCGATGTCATCTTACATAGATATATTATAAGGAATCTTACATAGATATATTCTATGTTATTTTACTCTTTGTTTTCGCAGCTACCTTGTTGTACATGCTAGCCGAGATTAAGTCACAACTGAACGAGCAATCGGAGGATCTGAAGGCCTTACAACAGGACAATGAGGATCTGAAGACGATGTTTGGCAGCGTAATAGCGAGACTGTCCAAGGTAGAAGAGTTGCTGAACTCAACACTCAGCATAGATCAGGTACACTAAATGTGTGTGTGCCTGTCTGCGTGTCTGTCTGTCTGCATGTCTCTCTCTCTCTCCCTCTTTCTCTCTCTCTCTCTCTCTCTCTCTCTCTCTCTCTCTCTCTCTCCCCCTCTCTGTGTATTTGTCTGTCTCTGTCTGTCTGTCGGTCGGTCGAGAGTGTTTTATTTCTCCCTGTCTCTCTGTCTCTACTGCCTGTTTGATTGTCAGTCTGTCTATCTGTCTGTCTGTCTATCTTTCCGTCTGCCGCTGTCTGTCTGTCTGTCTGTCTGTCTGTCTGTCTGTCTGTCTAGTTCACGTGTGGAGTCTCCGTGGTGAAGTAGTTACGCCGCCTGCCCCGCCCTTGGAAGGTTGTAGGTTCGATTCCGAACTACGTCGTTCAGTTCACGTAAGGAATTATCACGAAGACACGCTGGAGCTACGGAGTTCGTGCTCTGTGCGACGCTTTTGGCAGGCCACCTTGAGGAAAGAGACCACGCCATATGGGATAAAACCCGGTGCAATAAATTCGATCCGTTTATCTTTTAAGCCCTTCCTTTTAGACATGCAAGTGAGAAGATAACATCAAGAGATAGTCGAACACCAGCTTAGTTTTATGCATGCGAAATTATAATTGAATTTACATCACAATTATTTCTATGTTATAAAGTTAAATTGAAATGCATTACAATTGACATTTAAGTGAAATCTACAAATGGAATATTTGAGTAATGTTTATTAATATCATAACATTGTCATTGTTCTTATCAAGTATAATTCCAGCTACAAGTAGCAAGTGTACACAGAGAAACACACTGAGTAGAGAGGTACAATGTCGTTTGGTGGAAATACGGATGATCTCCCTAAAGCCGATTGACCATTACACTATAGTGTACCAAGATTGAAGCAACATCTTTGATCTGATGGGTTGGTGCACTATGAACTGCTTTACGAAGAAAAACAAAGAGTGTTAGAATGATCCCTAGAGGAGAAAAGATTACTTACAGAAAAAGATACGAAAGAGACAGAATTAGCGGCTCAAGAGAAACAAAGAGCATTAGAATTATCCCTTGTGGAGAAAAGATTACTTGCAGAGAATACGGTCGGACTATTATGCGGTTTTGGAGAACTCTACTTTTGGACTAATGCGCTAATGTAGTTAGTATGATGCCTGAATTTAACAGTCAGAGAGGTAATGCTGCGGCTACAGGTGCTAAGTCATAAGAACCAATTGATTAATTGTTTAAACATAACATACATAGTCTTAGACTAACGATCCCACTCTGCCGTGTGTCCACCGTGACGAGATAGAGGGGCTTGCGCGTTCTAATGACCCCAAGAGCTATGCCGACGGTAGCACAGCTACTGGTAGGGTCACCTGTATCGGACAGGTCAAGGGAGAGGAACCAGACGAAGAGACACACAAACCTGCTGCCGTGTAGGTAGACTGGGGACAGTCAAAGGCTAGAGAAAGCACTCCGAAAAATGATTATCGAAATCGGATGTACTGAGCCACAGGCTTGACAACGCAGTGCGACGGGACTTAATCAATTCATGATATCACAGATAAAAATTAATCGTTATGGTGCTTAGCCCGTGAAGTCCCATCAGGCGGTGATAGTGCTGGGCCCCCTGCCTCGAGGGGGTCCACCCATGACTACTGGTGGTCACCTTCCCCTGTGTTGTGGAGTCAAGGCACAGCGGAGTAGGTTAAGAGCTATTGACCAAACACCCCGGATACTCAACATACGTCAGTGGAATGCCGAAGGAGTTTATAATAAGAAAGTCTCCCTAACACAGCGTCTTCATAAAGATAGAATATATATGGTATGCATTCAAGAGACAAACTTCAACGCCAATCGCAGATTCTCAGGCAGAGAACATCAGGCCACGCGTTTCGACACCGAAGGACACAAAGGGGGAGTTCTAATACTTACACGACATACAATACCTTGCAGCGAAGTATCTGTGATCTCTGACAACCAAACGGAAATTATAGGTGTTGATATAATGATAAAGGACGTGAAAATAAGAATTTACAATCTGTATAGCCCAGCAGATAAAGACCTTACACTCTCAAACACGAAAATAAGTGACACAAACTGCATTATTGTCGGAGACTTTAATAGCCGTTCAGAAAGATGGGGATACCCAGATACTGACAAAAGAGGAGATGAAGAGGAGGACTGGGAAATAGACTCAAATCTCCATCTACTCAACAAAACAGATGACAAACAGAGATTCTACTTCAAAAGATGGTTTACCACTTCTACTCCAGACTTAGCTTTCTGCACAGGAGACATCCTCCACAAAATCGATCGCTATGTGCTTGCCCAAATAGCAGGTAGTGACCACAGACCAATCAAGCTTGAAATGAATATGGAGTATGTTCCATGTCACGGGACCACTGTCGTTAACGATAAGATGATAAACTAACAGAGACAGTCTGTATTCACAGCTGCAATTGTTTTTTACTAGTGGAGAAACACTCATGTCGGATCAAAGGAAACTACAATTGAGAGTTCCCTAGGAACGGGGAATCTGTCGGCATTGTTTGATGTATCGTCGTTCGAGAGAAAAAGCCTGTTGTGTTCGTGGTGGAAGGGGGGACAACTATTCTTGAGAACTTGGGAACAGATTGTCTGCCGCTGAGGCCACCTGGTGTTTACATCGAATGACGTCACTCGGACAATCCCCGACTGTATGAAAAACAGAATTTGTTACCGCTAGTGTGAACAGGGAAGTTGACCTATGCTGAAGTGTCTGACTAGCTCGGTTTTAATATAGAAAAGAATCTAGCGTGTTCTGTATCAATTCACGTTGAGGAACATGTGTCTTTCATGGCAAAGTGTAGATTCGATTCAGAATAGAGCCGAGTGTCCATACGGTATTTACTAAATAGCCTTTAGATGTAAATAATGTAGGATAGTCTAGTGATGGATAGAGCTAGAACTTGAACATAGTGTTGTTGCTTTGTGGTTAGGTATTCAATGAGTGTCGGCGACAGTAGGCAATCATATTGTTAAAACTAACTAGTGTGAGAAGTCAATTAGCTCAGCTGGTTGGAAATAGTGAAGTGGGATGATATTTAGAAGGATTGAGGATGGGTGGGGGATACGGGAAATGTCCAATGGTGGGATCTTCCAGTGGGGGTCTACTGGGATTCTGCACTTTACATTTGGTCTTTCCTTGTCTTACCCTAATTCAGACCGATGTGATGAGCTCCTCTGCCCCATGACAGAGTTTGGTTCACTGTCATATATCTGAGTGAGGCCGTCGGCCTACACTCATATAATAGGGGTCAGTGTTCGGTTGCTCTCACCAGGTGTGTTCTCTCTCTTTCACAGGTTCCCTCGGGTTACGAAGAAAAGAAGCCGAAACATCACTGTTTACTATCTGGGATAAATTAGTGCAGGAAGAGTTATTCAGCAGCTTTTGCACTTGGCCCATGATAAAAAGGGTCTGAAGGAGCCAAAACATATAAGTATCCAGCAGATGACTTCTTAGTGATAGGGATCATGGAAGTCAGTAGTGAGATTATTTTTCCAAACTACAGGTGAACAGAACACTAGTGATTGTTTTTCCACATCACATGTAGAAAGAACCATAGTGAGTTTCTAAGGAACAGGATCAATAAACCTGGTGCTTTTATTAAATTACTAGATTCCTGTGGGACTGTAAACAATAACAGTGTAATTGTGAATCGGTATGACCTTTAGAAAATGAATCACGTTATTTCAAGGGACAGTGTTCCGTGTTTTCACAAGGCAATGATGTTTTAAGTCTCAGAACAGTAGGGACATTTAATAACATGGTGTGTGATCGAGTCGGGATCAGTATCGGACTATATCCGTGATTGGTGACCACGTATCTGGGTTATCAAAAGCTACAGGAGGAAGTCAACATCTAGCAGGAGGGACACATCGTTTGGTGAGGTTATCGTGTACTGAACTATGATGATGTTGTGTGGTCCTTACAGGGATGATCAGACTTTCCTCCTGAGCTGTTCGGTCTGATTCTGCAGATACACTAGAGTACACGACATACATTCTACACATACACTTCTCATATACATACACTTTTCTTCATTAAATTAATGTGTTATTAATTTTTGGAAGCTACAGTTATTTAGTATGTTGTTTTGGGGAAGTGTGAGAGGGGGCATGAGCCAGTGGTGAGAGAGAGAGAGAGAGAGAGAGAGAGAGAGAGAGAGAGAGAGAGAGAGAGAGAGAGAGAGAGAGAGAGAGAGGGGTATCCATTGACTGAAGTAGTGTGGTGGACGGAATCTGGTGGATTCTCCAGAATAATGATATGGGGTTAAAAATAATGTGGGTGTTGATTCCCCTCACTCCAGGGACGACACTATAAGGAAATCCACGACATTACACAGGAGCAAAAGCCTTTAACCCGCTGGAATTACAAACGAGCAGATTGGGACAGATTTGCCATACTAACAGACAAATATTGTAAAACATAAATACACGATATGGTAACATGAAGCATATGGTGGAAAGTCTAACCAGAGCAATAATACAGGCGGTCACTGAGTCTATTCCAAGAGGAGCGAGGAAAAATTACAAACCATACTGGACTGAAGAACTTAAAATTTTGGAGGACAAAGTTGAAGATGCCAGAAAGACAGCAGAGATAGAGCAAACAACTGAAGCGAACATCTCTTTCAAAGTCATCTCAGCAAAATATAAAAGAACAGTAAATCAAACAACAAGAGATTGTTGGAGGGATAAAACAGAAAACCTCAACTTTGACAAGGATGGAAACAAACTATGGAAACTAGTGAAAGCCATGAACAAAGAAGGACCTAGAAACAAACAAATAACAATTAAACAAGGAAATGCCTTGCTTACAGGGAAAAAGGCTGCAAATACAATAATGGAACGCTATGCCAGTGCAAACCACATTGATATTACAATCGAACAGAAGAAAGCAATCAAAGATAAACAGATACATCATAGTAATACAGAGACAGCAGCAGAATATATGATGGCAAATCTAACAATAGAAGAAATTGAACAGGCAATGAATACCCTAAAAAAGAAGAAATCACCAGGAAAGGATGGAGTCACAAATGAAATGCTAAATTAACTTGGCACTAAGGCAATAAAAGAAACTACTAGCAGTCCTAAATTACAACTCGAAGAGAGGAATAGTCCCACAGGCATGGTAGGAATCTTTACTAATACCAGTCGCAAAGAAAGGAAAAGACCTGGAAGAAACAAATGGCTATCGACCTTCCAGTCTACTTAGCTGTGTAGGAAAATTAATGCAACGCATTATCAATGGCAGGCTAACGTGGCATCTGGAAGAACACCAACTCTTAACACCACACCAATCAGGATCCAGAAGGTACAGATCCACTGAAGATCAAATAATCTATATAGCTCAGGAAATAGAGGATACGTTCCAAGAGAAAAAGCACACACTAGCGGTCTGGGTAGATTTAGAAAAGGCATTTGATAAAGTATGGAAGGAAGGACTGAAAGTAAAACTGCACAAAACTTCATGTTTGTGGGAAAATGTACAAATGGATCAGCCACTATCTTGAGAACAGAACTGCCAGGACAAAAGTACAAGGACAAACCAGCAAAATGATGCTATTGGAGCAAGGTGTTCACCAAGGAGGAGTTCTGTCATCAATATTATTCCTAGAATATATAGATGACATCACGGAAAATTGTCCAGCCAGAGTACACACATCCTCCTTTTCAGATGACCTACCCATATGGACATCTGAAGAATATATTAATACAACTAACAGCAGAATACAGCAAGCCTTATTAGCTCTAGAGAACTGGTCAAAATCATGGCTAGCGAAGATAAGTGAGGAGAAAACAACCTGCGCAGTGTTCTCTCTCTCAAATAAAACTCAGCAACCTAAGGTGGTATTGAATGGGAAAATATTGCACCACGAAGAAAATCCAAACTATCTAAAAGTCACCTCTGATCGTCGCCTGACATGGAAGACACAGGTTGAGAAAAATCTAACAAGAGCAAGACAAAGAATGGCAATCATGAAAAAGCTTGCTGGTACAACGTGGGGAGCAGATGAGAAAGTTCTCAAGAAGTTATATACTGGACGGTTGAGGCCAGTACTGGAATATGGCATTGCAGCTTGGGCAACAGCAGCTAAATCAAACTTTAACAAAATAAGTAGAGTCCAAAATCAAGGAATGCGAATCATAACTGGAAGCCTGAAGACAACGCCTATTAATGAACTAGAAAAGATCACTTGTTTACAACCAATGCAGGATAGAAGAGATAGCAGAGTCCAGCAACAAGCAGAAAAATTCAGAAGATTGACAGACCATCCTATGTATAACAGGTTTAATGGCTTTCGAAAGGGAAGACTGAAGCGTAGCAACTTTGTAGAAACCAAAAAACGAAAGATTAGGGATATCCTGCACGTAACAAATCAACAGTCAAACCCATTTACAATGAACACAAGTTCCAGCTTGGAGACAGCAGGACCTGCCTAAGATGATAGAAACATTCCTGGCATTGAGAAAAAGAAAATTCAGGATGAAACCGAAAGAAGAAAAATAACCCTAAACTACATAAAATAACAAACCCTAAGCTACATAAAAGAACATTACCCAAGCAGCAATTGGACCCATGCATATACAGATGGATCAGCCACAAAGCAAATGGAGGAGGAGGCATTCTCCTAAATTTAAAAAATTGAGTGAAAAAACATAGTCAGTAGCAACTGGAAAATTTTCAAGTAACTTCAAAGCGGAGGTAGAGGCTTTGAAAACTGCAGCAGAAATGCTCTTGGGGGAGGAAAATAAAGAGAAGCAAATAGCTATCTTCACAGATGCAAAGTCAGCTGTCTCAATACTGAAGAGCAAAAACAGCACAGAACTAGCTGACCTAAGAGCAGCACCCCATGGTCTATGCCAGAAATCCAAAAACAGTTGTAATACAATGGATCCCATCACAATGCAGTACACCTGGAAATGAAGAGGCTGACAGACTAGCAAAAAGAGGGCGGACGACTACCACAGACTGACATAGACATAACCTATAATTAGGCAAAGAGGTTTATAAAAAAAAACACTTATAGAACCAAATGGGAATCAGAGCATCCAGGCCACCAGAAGGATGATGCATATTACAAACTCGATGGAAGAGAACAAGTAGCAATCGTCAGATTCCGCACAGGACATAACAAGCTGAAATACCACCACTTTTTCAATAAACTAAAGATAGGAGATACCGATGAATGTAATTGTGGAACTGGTAAAATGATAGCTAAACATTTGCTGCAGGAGTGCCCAATATATGCAGAACAGAGAAAGATATTTTGGCTCACACCTGCTTCATTTGAGGACAGGCTCTATGGAGATATCAACAAGCTCAAGTTGACAGCAGCTTACTTTAACTACATTCAGGTTGACATCTAAAGGTGCCTGAAGACGTATTTTAGACTGCCACACTTCATACCACAGGTATGTCGGTTACAAAAGCGTCCCAGAGGCATGTAATGGAATATTGCTTTGATAGCAAATCCATTACGTGGAAAGTCCGAATCGAAAGCTCACTGTGTGGGCTTCATAAAAGGTGGCACGAAATGGAATATCGCTTGGATAGCAAATCCATTACGTGGAACGTCCGAATAGAATGCTCACTGTGTGGCTGTCATCTGCAGACTGCATTCTTCTGGTTCCCGGAAGAACAGCCTATGGTGAACGGAAGGCCCAATATACGGAAGTGAGGCTAAGCAGCCATGTGCAGGACGTGACGATTCCTTGGGTGAGCCCAGTACCAGAGCGCTATTTGTCGGCTCTGCAAGTATGGAAGCCTCCTTGGATAGTGGGGAATGCCCAGTCTGCTCCTGCATTTCCTTGAGGGCTGAAAAGGATGTCGTTGTCTGTTCTATATGGGCCAGCTGGGATGGAGGATAACACCACAACAGTCCGAGTCAAACGTCCTAAGAAACCCCCGGGAAGATTAACCCGGTCAACAAATGCCCGCAGAAGTCGGGTGTGTCGGCCTAACGGCGCAAGAACGCAGCTCTGCTGTAAACAGGCACAAAGCAATCACGTCCAAGGAAAACACTCCGGATGAACGCAGCAGAAGAAGAAGACTAGCGATCGACGGTGCATCCATAGATGAAAATGGATGCTAAGATGTTGAAGCTATAAGTGCCGAATGGCTGATAGTGTTAACTTGTCATAGAGACATGCTCGGCTACAGGATTCTATGTATAGTCCTCGATCACTTAATAGTGTTACCATACAGTATACTCATAAATTTATGCTTTGCATCTGTTGCTTGCATGATTTGATTGTGTGTTTAAACAATAATATGCTCAATCGATTGATTATTGTTACTAACATAGTTGATTGATTGAATGATTGATAAAATAAATATATTTGATTACATGATACAAATTATAAAGATTAATGATCAGTTTAAAAATGTCATTATTACCATCATTTTGCATTTGTTGATTATATCTAAATGCAATAAATAGAATTCATTTCATGACATTGTGATTTATTAAGTTAAACGAAACGGAGGTCCTAGGATGGATAATATAATATTGTTTGATTGATTGTTTCATTATTTTATTGTTTATATATATATATATATATATATATATATATATATATATATATATATATATATATATATATATATATATATATATATATATATATATATATATATATATAGGGGTATCCCCTATCAAAGGAGATATAAGACGCCTCCTTTCCTCCGTTAGTCTACGGGTACCCTTGGGCAAGGTGCAGTACCCGTTTAACTCCCCGCCCCCCAATCAGGGTGGGTTACGTGAAGCCATGGAATGGAAGCAGGTGATGGATGGAGGTGAGAGCAGGCGACAGATTGTTGTTGGTTATGGTCTTGCACTCTGCGGCGATAGGCAGGTGATCTCATCAGTAGAGACAATGGCTATGGCCACCGACAAGTACAGTCACTGCCCAGAAGGAAAGCAATGGCAAACTACCTTCCGCAAAACTTGCCAAGAAACCATAACAACTTTGACAGAAAACATAATAAGAAAGAGATCTGGTGGCGAGACCTCCAGGCCAGGCAGATCAGATAACACTGGGGAAGAGTGTGACGCAGGGACAAGTACTAGTAATCGTGATGACGGAGTTAATCCTGACTGTGTTGCCAAGGAAATCCCCTGTGTCAGACTAAGAAAAAGAGTGAGAATAAGTTCATGGAATGTGAGTAGTCTGTATGAGGGGAAGCTTAAAGTAGTATGTGATGAGATTGAGAGGTTAAATATTCGTATTTTAGGAACCAGTGAACATCGTTGGAAAGGCAAGGGACATTTTACAACTGAAAATGGAAGTCTTTTCATTTATTCTGGTAGAGACGTCGGAGGCCAGATTGGAGTGGCATTTTATTTAGATCAGGGGTCACCACACTTTTTTCACGGCGGGCCGGATATGCTGAGAAAATGTCGAGCGCGGGCCGGATAGTCATTCTGTACAATACTTGCGCCGGTCTCCGTGGCGAAGGTCTTACGGACACAGTTCATAATCCCGTATACCCGCGTTCGAAACACAGCTGCGCGCGATTTGATAGCAGACAACGTTGCGCTTTTTTGTGCTATGTTATGGGTGCCGTTCGTTCAGAAAGCAATAGTAAACTACTGAACGTAAACATGCCAAGACATCAACAACAGCAAACAATGCAGGTGTTGACTGCAAACGTCCTGTAAAGGATATACAGCTAATTTTAACAATAAAGTGCAAGTTAGAACGAAAGCTCTGGGAAAGAAAGACGAAAAACTAAGTTAATCATAGGAAGGGCATGCAATGCACAAAAAACAAAGACAACCAACATATTTATTTACTAAACAAAGTTATCAAAGAAGGCGACGTTAACAAAAAGATAGTTACATCATACCTAATGTACACATATCCGAATCTCACAAACTAAGCAGCAAAAGAGGTTAGGGTATTTTTGTGAAACTGACGTGTGGCTTTCAAAATACCATCAATGTTTGGTTTGGAATTGCTGCATCCAATCAAGAGAATTGCTTTCAAATGTTCATCAGTCAATCTCGTTCGATGTGGTGACTTCACAGACTTCATTTTTGAAAATGTTTGCTCACAGACATACGTTTTTTCCAAACACTGATGCCATACCAGCGGCAAATTTCTTAAGTTTCGGAAACTCAACATCAGGTAAGCAGCAGTACATTTCAACAAGTTTTCCTTATCTGTGCTTCTCTTTCAACAAGTCATTTTCTTGCAAATCAATGAGCTCCAACTGTAGTTCAACTGGCACATCATCAAGGTTACAATCAAACGGATTCTGGAACAGAAGATAGTTACTCTCAATTTTGCCAAGATCTGAAAATCTTGAAACTCTTTGAAACAGTGAAAATGAGACAGGTTTTCTCCTTCCAGTTGTGCTTCCAACAATGACAGCTTTCTCCGAAATCCTTTGATGGTTCTGTAGAGATCACAGACGATGTAAATCTTTCCCTGAAGTTTCAAGTTCAGTTCATTCATGTCGACCAAAAATGAAAACTGACAGCCAGATAGGATCTGACAGTTGTGAATCAGCTCTATCTTTCTCAGTGAGGAAAACATCTATTTCGTTTCGGAGCTTGTAAAAACGAAGCAGAACTTTACCGCAGCTGAGCCACCTGACTGATGTGTGATAAGGCAAGTCACAGAATTCAGAATCAATTTATTCAAGAAAAGCCTGGAACTGACGGTGATTTAGTGCATGTTCCAAAATGAAGTTCACAGCAGAAACGACTGGTTTCAGTACACAATAAATATCTAAGTCTTCCCACAGAGTACTTGCTGATGTATGATGCAGTGTATGAACAGAGTGCCGGAATTTGCAAATCTTCCAACTGAGTCCTGATCCACCCCGCCAGACCCTTCCTCACTCCAGCCATGTTTTTTTTCCTCCATCAACTGTACACCTCGAAGCTGATTCCGCTGAAGGTCATAGTCTTGCAAAAAATTTTGCACTTCCACGAAAATGTCTTTCCCAGTTGTTGTTACATGCATGCTGCAAACGGACGCCAACTCTTCCGTTATCCGAAAGTCCAAACTGACACCACGAATAAACACGAGACGTTGTGACGTTCTCGAGAGGTCAGTAGACTCATCCAGCGCCAGAGAATACTACAACAAGATCCTAGCTTTCTCGCGTATCTGTAGCACTATGTTCTCTCCAAGTTCTTCTGTTCTCCGCACAACTGAACTTGCCGAAAGGCTGATAGTTCCAAACAAATCGTCACAAGTCATTTGCTGCTTCGATCATACACTCTTTGATGAAGTTGTCATCAGTAAACTTTCCTCATTCTGCCAACTTATGCACTGTGTTGTAACTTGTACGAGTGACAGATTCATTTTCAGCAAATTTTCTCATGAAGAGATTTCTTTGTGTTTCAAAACCACGTTTAATGGACTCATATTTCCCGGAGCGTAACTTTCCAGAAAACTTTTAATATGTTGATAGATGTTTTGTTTCGTAGTGACGCCGAAGATTGTACTCTTTCAAAACGGCAACACTTTCGCTGCATATTACGCAACTGGTTTTCTGGTCCTTTGTTTCCACAAAGAAGTACTTTACCCCCCATACTTCATTGACAAATCGACACTCGGCGTTCAGTTTTGTTTTCATAGTAGCCATAATTAAGGGTGAAGTACACGAGATCTGAAAATGAAAAAAAGACATTAAATTAGAAACATAATTAAACTCCTATTGAAACAGAAGAAAAGCAGAGGACTAGGGGTCACTGGTGAAGCTACGGCTCATCAAAGGTACGTATACAGTGTATAGGTACCTTTGTGTAACCGCACAGAGATGATAGAGATAATAGCACAACGCCGACTGCTCATGGCCCGTAGAAGAAGAGAGGAATAAGAAGACACAGAGAATCTCATTCTATTTCTACGGCTAACAAGAAAAGAAAAGATTTACAAATATCAGAAGAAATTCAGGTCCTTGTATAGGGAATCAGAATAATGTAATTGAAAAGATACAACAACGTGTGATTAATAATGCCAATGCACAAATAAATAAAATTAATGATTAGATGCAATAACAAAATAGGCATGCCCATGAATAAACATACACATGATCATCCTTCACAGTAAAAGTGATCTTCCATCACAGCATGGGTAGTCATCCAACACAATACCAGTGATTTTCCATCACAGCACTGTAACTGTAGTCTGATGCACAATACCAGCAATTATCAGACAACAAGATGGAACAAAGGTCATTCATTCAGTAGCATGTCCTTTGCAGAACCTCGCTCCCATAACAACCTTCCGGAAAACCTCTCGATCATAAGCAAGATGTCCCGCTTCAGATCCACCCATCTGGAGATCATCCGCCACATCCTGCGCCAATCTTCTCTTTGGCCTTCCTCTTCCTCACTTCCCATGCATATACCCCTCCATTATTGTTCTCGCGCACAGACATAGCTATTCTATTCCTATATTCCAATTTAAACTATGAAGGTTCATTCAAAACTCACCCCGCAGCAGATAATCGTCAATCCACAATCAAGATCCTCTTGGATCTTTTGGATCTTCACAGGGCCTGCCTGCCCTCTCAACTGCGGTCTGGAAAAACAGTGGCCACGCTCGGACGTGCCTGGGGCACGTTCGCCCATCTGCTTGATAGTGGCTCAGAGGGATGAGTTCAGACCCTCTGCTGAAAATTAGACATGAGCATCTCTTCGGCCTCAGTTGTTCTCAAGGCCAAAGAGGCAGGAACATGGCGTGACTGGGCTCTTATAGGCACGCCAACACAACATCCCAGCATCCTATGCATTTTTACCAGGGTATCATGGGATATACTACTCCATACTCTTGTAGAGCCGCGGCAGGCGGCTTCATTTGGTAATAGAATATATCTCATAATAAGGTTTGCAAAATATATAAATAGGGCCGCACAAATAGACAGCCTAGAGCAGCCAGGAGGTCTCCACACGTGTGAAGATCTCCTATTGTTCTAAACATAATATTTACATTTAAATTGTATCACAACGTCTCGTGTTTCATACGTTATATCAAGCAAGTTCGAGTACCGTCGGCGGGCCGGATGAAATGACGTCGCGGGCTGGATCCGGCCCGCGGGGCGTAGTTTGGTGACCCCTGGTTTAGATAAAACAACTGCAAAAGCTTTACTGGGATATAACCCAGTTAGTGATAGAATCCTCACTATAAGACTTAAATACCGTCCAAAAAACACAACACTCGTACAGATATATGCACCTACTTTAACAACAGAGGAGGACGAAATTGAATATTTTTATAACACACTGCAAGACACATTAAATAAGATTGGGCATAATGATATAGCAGTAATACTGGGAGATTTTAATGCAAAAGTAGGTACAGGAAGAGCTGAAAATGAGAGACACGTTTTAGGAAAATTTGGATTGGGAAACAGAAATGATGCAGGTGACAAATTAATTGAATTTTGCACAGAAAATGAGTTAATGATAGCCAACACACTCTTTAAACAACACCCAAGAAGACTCTTCATATGGCAGTCCCCGGACAGCATTACCAAAAATCAGATAGATTATATTTTAATACAAAGAAGATGGAGATCAAGCATAACATTTGCAAAAACCCTACGAAGTGCAGACTGTGATACAGATCATCAGTTATTAGAAGCAGATCTGAAATTAAAACTCAAAAAGCTTACCCGAGTACCAAGGCCACTTCGTTTTGATCTCACAAAAATACCAGATGCATACACCGCAGAAGTTAGGAATCGTTTTGGGGTCTTGATGTATGTACAAGAGGAAATGACACCTGATGAACTGGCAGTACAAGATAGAGATATCTTGATAACTGCAGCCAAAGATGTAATTCCGACCAAGAAAAAGCAACTTAAGCCATGGATTACATCAGACACGTTAGAATTAATAAAACAACGAAGGGAACTGAAACAGAAAGGAGGTGAATCCGATAACAGCAGGATGAAGTATAAATCTTTAACTCGAGAAATAAGAAAGAACACAGGAAAGGACAAAAATCAATATATACAAGATTGCTGTACCAGAATAGAGCAATATCATAAGACTGGAAGAGATTACGAAATGTCCAAAGAAATGAAGTTATTGACAAGAAATGTTCAACCTCAATTGAATGTTATCTATGAAAAGATGAGAAATACCTTAAAAGAATCTAGACAAATTCTAGAAAGATGGCAGGAGTACCGCAGTGGAATATATGAAATGAGTGACAGTGAGGATATCAATGAGATACATGAGCCAACGACAGCTGAGACAGAACCTGAACCCTCATTAGATGAAATTGCATGGGCAATAAAGAACCTGAAGAATGGTAAATCACCTGGATGTGATGAGATACCAGCGGAGCTAATTAAAGCGGGAGGAGAAGAAAGAATACAAATCTATAACGCATTATGTAAAAAGATATGGAAATATGGTATATGGCCAAAAGATTGGAAGAGAACTATTTTCATTCCAGTACCAAAACAGGACAACCTGACATTATGCACCAATTTAGAACTGTTGCCCTGATCAGTCATGCAAGTAAAATTCTACTAACAATCATAATGGGAAGACTTCGTAAAAAAATGGAAGAAGAAATTAACCTGGTTCAAGCTGGATTTAGACAAGGAAGAGGAACAAGAGATCACATTCTCAATATGCGTTTAATTATAGAGAAGTGCAGAGAATTTAATGTAAACCTATTCTCATGTTTTGTGAATTATTCAAAGACATTTGACTGTGTACAACATCAGGAACTTTGGAAAATCATGAGGAATATGGGCTTTCCATCACATGTAGTACAACTCATAAAAATGCTCTATCTAGACCAACAAGCAGCGGTTAGAATAGATGGCAAGACATCAGACTGGTTTGACATCAAGCAAGGAGTCCGTCAGGGGTGTGTGCTGTCCCCCTATTTGTTTAACCTGTACGCCGAAAATATAATGATAAATGTAAGAGATGATATAAACAGGGAGCTATATGATGCCCTAAATATCGGTGGTCATGACATACCAGAGATTCGGTATGCTGATGATACAGTATTGCTATCCACAACACAGACTGGTATAGAAAACCTAATAGCCTCAACCCAATTGAATAGTGAAAATCACAACTCATATCTTAACATAGCAAAAACAAAGATAATGCATACAGATAAAACCACTATGGAGAATGAAATATATGTTAATGAGGAAAAACTGGAGGTGGTGGAAAATTTTAAATATCTTGGGTCATTGATTGCCAACAACGGCGACACAATGAAAGAAATTAAATGACGGCTATCAATTGCTCTTCAAAAACGAAAACAACTGAATAAATTATGGAATGGGACAGACAGTACTACAAAAATTGGATTTTTAAGAGCATGCATCTTTCCCATTGCAACATACGCCTGTGAGACCTGGACACTTACTAAACCAGCTGAACAGCGCATAAATGCCTTTGAATATAAATGTTATAGACGAGTTCTAAGAATATCTTGGGTAAAAAAAAAAAAAAAAAAAATGCATAGATACTTCAAGAGCTGAATATTGAAGAAGGTTGGCTATTAAAGACGATAAAACAAAGAAAATTGAAATATTTTGGTCTCTTGAAACGTCACGAAAGTTTGGAGAGAACAATAATGAAGGGGTATATGCCTGGGAGCCGGCTTCGTGGCTTAGAGGTTATGACTTTTCTCCGTAATCTCGTATACTCTCGTGGGTAACGTGATGACGGTGAGAATCAGCAGTGGTTCGAACCGCATCGGTAACTTACGGGGTATGTGAGCCGGCCGCTCAGAAAGCAATGGCAAACTACTGAGCGTAATCTTGCCAAGAAATCAACATACAGCTGAAAGATGCTGGTGTTGACAGCGATGTCCTGTAAAGGATATGCAAAAAAAAAAAAATATATATGCCTGAGAAGAGAGGAAGAGGAAGGCCAAAGAGAAGATGGGTGCAGGATGGGTGTATCGGACGCGAGACATCTTGCTTATGATCGAGAGGTTTTCCGGAAGGTTGATATATATATATATATATATAATGAACAGCAATATAGATAGTATTTGATAAATAATAATTATAAAATATAAAAATAATATGAACAACATAATGTTTGGTAATGGAGGTATAATGAAAGCAGCCATATCTTTGAGTATAATTGTTGGAGCGATTATTGCTATGGATTTGTCTTAAACTTTCTACGCTGCAACTATATTCATTGATCATGAGCTGGGTTAATAACGCCAGAGTCGAATAGGAATAACAACGCATACCAGACTGTCCACCATGTAAACGCTGGCCTGCAGTATCATACAACGAGTTTGACCAGACATTGGCGGTGGGGAAGTTTAAATCTGCTATGGTTGACAAGGAAAATCCTTGCAGATTTGAAACGAGTGATTTTGGCAATATATTTTGAATGTTGGCAGATGACGTTGAGCGCCAGTCAATTCATTATAGACGCTACCAAACGACAAAGTGCTACATTGTTGAATAACATTATATCATATACGTGGAACTAACTTTTGTTCTACAAATTTTCAAATTGAGAAGCAGATTATGTATACTACTGCGATGTTTCTTATGGGTATAAAATGAAATTACTTATCACATTTTTGGAAAATTATATACTTCATTTATTGATTGGATAATATATTACTATTTAAATTGAATAAAGTAAAAGTAAATACATCAGTGTTATGATTATATATATGTATTTGGCCCTTAAAATAAGATGCTAATAGATTATTGTCATTTCAGAATTACAAGTGGTAGTACCAAGTATTAATCCCAGAGAACAGACAACTCAAGATATAATTAGAATAGGGTTTAATTATATATATATATTAAACGGTAGAATATTGATTAAAAATACTTATATGATTATTAGAATCTAGATATTAAATTGTTATATAATATCAAGAAAAGAAATAGTCGTTATGGACTGTAAAGAGTGGAAGAGTCTAACCATAACCAAATATAATAATAGAGAAGGCTATAGTGATAGGTTAACGCCATTTCTAGACATAAATGAAATGGCACATAAGTGCGCCCGCACAGAGAAGATTCGCCTAAGGCATGAAGATCATTTTGTACTCCCACCAGTCTCTTCGGAGACATTCTTATCCATGGTTCAATCTTGTCCTTGGCACCACCTTGCGCTGGTTTTCATACAGCAGTATGTGTAGCTTTTCTAAAATAGAATAGCCAGTGTAAACGTACTTCCGTGGAACGCGTGTTATTCTTATGTCCACCATCTCTTGTTATTTCAGCCATTGGGGAGTTCGTGTTATCGGGGAATGCCGCACAAAAACGCCAGGGATA
>OY992876.1:214060039-214107539 GCA_963921405.1 Cepaea hortensis | reverse complement strand
AAATAAAAACAGTAGAGGTAGTAGTGTAGTGGCATCAGCAGCAGCAGCAGCAGCAACAACAGCAGCAGCAGCAGCAGCAGTAGTAGTAGTAGTAGTAGTAGTAGTAGTAGTAGTAGTAGTAGTAGTAGTAGTAGTAGTAGTAGTAGTAGTAGTAGTAGTAGTAGTAGTAGTAGTAGTAGTAGTAGTAGTAGTAGTAGTAGTAGTAGTAGTAGACATTTGAGCAGCAGTGGTAGTAGTGGTAATAGTATTAATAATAGTAAAAATATGAGCAGCAGCAGTGGTGGTGGTAGTAGTCTTTGTTGTAGAAGTAGCCGCTGTGCGTAAGCAATGTCAGTACAGGACAGTAATATCAGTACAGGATAATAATGTCAGTAAAGAACAGTAATGTCAGTAAAGAACAATAATGTCAGTAAAGAACAGTAATGTCAGTAATGGACCGTCATGTTAGTAAAGGACAGTCATGTAAGGAAAGGACAGTAGTGTCAGTGAAGAACAGTAATGTCAGCAAAGGACAGTAATGTCTGTGCATGTCAGTAATGTCAGTAAATGACAGTAATGCCACTAAAAGACAGTAATGTCAGTACATGACCTAATTGTCAGTAAAGGACAGTCATGTCATGAAAGGACAGTAGTTTCAGTGAAGGACAGTAATGTCAGTACAGGACAGTAATGTCAGTGCATGACAGTAATGTCACTAAATAGCAGTAATGTCACTAAAGGACAGTAATGTCAGTACACGACAGTATTGTCAGTAAAGGACAGTAGTGTCAGGAAAGGACAGTAGTGTCAGTGAAGGACATTAATGTCAGTAAAGGACAGTAATGTCAGTACATGACAGTATTGTCAGTTAAGGACAGTCATGTCAGGAAAGGACAGTAGTTTCAGTGAAGGACAGTAATGTCAGGAAAGGACAGTAATGTAAGTAAATAACAGTAATGCCAGTAAAGGACAGTAATGTCATTACATGACAGTATTGTCAGTAAATGACAGTCATGTCAGGATAGGACAGTAGTGTCAGTGAAGGACAGTAATGTCAATAATGGACAGTAATATCAGTGCATGACAGTAATGTCAGTAAAAGACAGTATTGTCAGTAAAGGACAGTAATGTCGGTACATGACAGCATTGTCAGTAAAGGACAGTCATGTCAGGAAAGGACAGTAGTGTCAGTGAAGGACAGTAATGTCAGTAAAGGACAGTAATGTCAGTGCATGACAGTAATATCAGTAAATGACAGTAATGTCAGTAAAGGAGAATCATGTCATTAAAGGACAGTAATGTCTGTAAAAGACCGTTATGTCAGTAAAGGACAACCATATCATTAAAGGACAGTAGTGTCAGTGAAAAACAATAATGTCAGTAAAGGACAGTAATGTCTGTGCATGACAGTAATGTCAGTAAATGAGAGTAATGTCACTAAAGGACAGTAATGTCAGTACATGACCTAATTGTCAGTAAAGGACAGTCATGTCAGGAAAGGACAGTAGTGTTAGTGAAAAACAGTAATGTCAGTAAGGACAGTAATGTCAGTAAAGAACAGTAATGTCACTAAATAGCAGTAATGTCACTAAAGGACAGTAATGTCAGTACACGACAGTATTGTCAGTAAAGGACAGTTATGTCAGGAAAGGACAGTAGTGTCAGTGAAGGACATTGATGTCAGTAAAGGACAGTAATGTCTGTGCATGACAGTAATCTCTGTAAATAACAGTAATGTCAGTAAAGGACAGTAATGTCAGTACATGACAGTAATGTCAGTACATGACAGTATTGTCAGTAAAGGACAGTAATGTCGGTACATGACAGTATTGTCAGTAAAGGACAGTTATGTCAGGAAAGGACAGTAGTGTCAGTGAAGGACAGTAATGTCGGTACATGACAGTATTGTCAGTAAAGGACGGTTATGTCAGGAAAGGACAGTAGTGTCAGTGAAGGACATTAATGTCAGTAAAGGACAGTCATGTCAGGAAAGTACAGTAGTGTCAGTGACGGACAGTAATGTCAGTAAAGGACAGTAATGTCTGTGCATGGCAATAATCTCTGTAAATGACAGTAATGTCACTAAAGGACAGTAATGTCAGTACATGACAGTATTGTCAGAAAAGGACAGTCATGTCAGGAAAGGACAGTAATATCAGTGCATGACAGTAATGTCAGTAAATGACAGTAATGTCAATAAAGGACAATCATGTCAGGAAAGGACAGTAATGTCAGTAAAGGACAGTAATGTCAGTAAAGGACAGTAATGTCTGTAAAGGACAGTAATGTCAGTACACGACAGTATTGTCAGTAAAAAACAGTAATGTCAGTAAAGGACAGTAATGTCAGTACAGGACAGTATTGTCAGTAAAGGACAGTAATGTCAGTACAGGACAGTATTGTCAGTATAGGACATCGGGCATGCGGTGCCATTTTTTGATAGACCACTCCGTGCTTGGTGGATGATGATGTCAGCATCACTCCGGTCGCCATTATTTCACAATTTTGAAAAATCCGAACTCTACCAGCTGCAGATCGAACCCATGACCTCTGGTCGGCAGGCGAATGTCTAGGCATTATTCTATCAACTACTCTAGCCACTACTCAAGCCACTACTCTAGTCACTACTCTAGCCACTACTGTGGCCATTACTCTAGCCACTATTCTAGCCACTATTCTAGCCACTACTCTAGCCACTACAATAGACACTACTCTGTCCACTACTCTAGCCACTACGCAAGCCACTACTCTAGCCACTACTCTAGCCACTACTCTAGCGAGGCTCCCGGTAATAGAACAGGTAGTAGGAATGGTAGTAGTAAGAAGGGAGGTAAGATGGTTAGTAGTAGAAGAAGAGCGGGGGGAGTGCAGTTATTGTTGTTGTTTATGCATCTACTTTTGCAGCAGTAGTGATGACAGTAACATTGGTAGAACTACTGGCACCTGGCCGTCTTGACAGAGAGTAGTTTATTACATTTTGCTTCAAAACAGACATTATAACTACAACAAATGACGGGGACCAAGGATAGAGCTGTACCTCTCCATAGCTTAAATCATGGGCTGAATTGAAGAGAATATAAGTTGCCAATACAGCATGTATCCCTCTCTCGGCCTGGCTAGATTACTACAGAGGAGAGGCGACACGTCATTCGTTCTTAGAAACAGTATCATCGGTAGTATTATTATACACAGAAACAGTATCATCGGTAGTATTAATATACACAGAAACAGTATCAGCTTCTTCTTCTTCTTCTTCAGCGTTCCGAGCCATTGAGGTTCTTTGCTGCAGATACAATCCGTCTCCATTCGTCTCTCTGGTGGACCTTCTCTTGCCAGTCGTTGATTCCAAGTGCTTGTAAGTCTGTATATGTATTATCTCTCCACCGTCTTCTTGGTCTACCTCGGGGTCTACTGTCATTTATTTCCTGAGTGTAAGCGAGTTATGTTTCCCTATTATCTTCCATTCTTTCTATATGCCCCAGCCATTGTAGTCTATTAGCCTTCATGATACCAGTGATTAGCGGGGACTTAAACAGATCATAAATGTCTTTGTTACTTCTTCTTTTCCACTCTCCACTTTGTGTATCCCTAATGGGTCCAAAGATGCGTCTTAAAATTTTGTTCTCAAAGGTTTGTAACAAGGCTTCGTCTCCTTTCGTTGTACTGCAGGTTTCAGAGCCATACAGCACAACTGGTCTGATCAGTGTTTTGTATATTGTGATTTTGGTGTTACGAGATAGCGCCTTTGATTTTAGTAGATGTTGTAGTGCATAGTATATCTTATT
Source organism: Cepaea hortensis (assembly GCA_963921405.1). Taxonomy (NCBI): domain Eukaryota; kingdom Metazoa; phylum Mollusca; class Gastropoda; order Stylommatophora; family Helicidae; genus Cepaea; species Cepaea hortensis. Next base: position 214,103,775 of record OY992876.1, on the reverse strand, counting down.
TCCAGAGTTGATTCTAGTTTGTATTTCTTCCCTTATGATTTTGGAGCAGTTGAAGATTGTACCCAGGTATTTGTATGTTTCCGTTCTTTTAATGGTCATATTATCTATTTGTATGTGGCCAGAGTTTTTAGCCATTCCGTCTCTTGAAATTACCATATATTCTGTCTTATCTTGGTTGATAACCAACCCCATCTGTTGGGCTTTTTCCTTTAAGTGAGTCAATATTTCCAATGTCTTTTGTTCACTTTGCCCTATAATATCTATATCATCTGCATAACCAAGCAGCTTGGATGTTCCTCCAATATCACATTCCTCCTTTACCTTCCTTACAACTTTCTTTACAGCCAGATTGAAGAGTAGCGGTGATAGTGCATCACCCTGTTTCAAGCCAGATGTTATTTGGAAGGGGTCTGATTTCCTGCCTTTATATGTTACTATATTATAAGTATCTTCCATGCATAGTCTGGTCATGTTGATTAACTTCCTTGGTATTCCAAATTCCTGCATAGCATTCCATAGACCATTCCTATGGACACTATAAGAAGCCTTTTTAAAATCCACAAAAATGTTATGGAGATCTCGGCACTCTTCCGAATTCCGGTCCCAAATAGTTCTACAGTGAATAATTTTATATAACTAACTCTAACCATAACCCTAACCCTAATCACTTATTCACTGCAGAACTTTTTGGGACCGGAATTCGGAAGAGTGCCGAGATCTCTTTTATATTCCCAATTTTTCTCGGCTATTTGTCGTAAGATAAATATCTGATCTATTGTTGATCTGTTTTGTCCAAAACCCGCCTGGTAGTCACCTAATATGTCTTTTGAATATGGTTTTAGTCTATTTAGTAAGACTGCGGATAGTATCTTATAGCTTGTGGACAGTAGTGATATTCCTCTATAATTTTCATATTGGAACTTGTATCCTTTCTTAAAGATAGGTATCAATAATGACTCTTTCCAGTCATGGGGTAATTATTCTGTCCTCCAGATTTTTATTATTAGTTCGTATAGCTTTAGATGGAATGCATGGCCATCTGCCTTTATAAATTCAGCAGCAATTCCATCAGTCCCAGTTGCCTTATTGTTTTTAAGTCGTGTGATTACATATAGGATTTCTTCAAATGTAGGTTCTTCAATTTGTGGTTCGCATGTTAGAAGCTCTTCCTGTGGGAAAATGTTACTTGGAGCTTCACAATTTAGTAATTCAACAAAATATTCTTTCCATGTGTTGCACATTTCCTCATTGGTATTTATCATATTCCCATTTTTGTCTTTTAAACCATATGTGTTTTGTTGGTGCCCTCGTTTCATTGACTTCAGTTTTTTAAACAATTTTCTGGATTCATTTTTCTGGTGATTAGTTTCCATATCTTTGATTATATTACTCATATATTCTCGCTTCTGCTGTCGGACTATTTTTGTAGCCTCTTTACATTCATTTCTATAATGCTCTTCCTTTTGGATGTTGTTGGTGCCATTTAACCATAAATGTCTGGCATTCTTTTTCCTAATGACAGTATCATAGGTAGTATTATTATACACAGAAACAGTATCATCGGTAGTATTATTATACACAGAATCAGTATCATCGGTAGTATTATTATACACAGAAACAGTATCATCGGTAGTATTATTATACACAGAAACAGTATCATCGGTAGTATTATTATACACAGAAACAGTATCATCGGTAGTATTATTATACACAGAAACAGTATCATCGGTAGTATTATTATACACAGAAACAGTATCATCGGTAGTATTATTATACACAGAAACAGTATCATCGGTAGTATTATTATACACAGAAACAGTATCATCGGTAGTATTATTACACTTAGAAACATTATCATCGGTAGGATTATTATACTTAAAAACAGTATCATCAGTAGGTATCCCCTATCAAAGGAGAAGTAAAGCGCCTCCTTCCCTCCGCTAGCCTACGGGACACCCTTGGGCAAGGTGGAGTACCCGTTTAGCCCCCCCCCCCCCCCCCCCCGATCATGGTTACGCTCCCGGGTAGGTGAAACCCGTTAGCTTTGGACAGCAATCCATCTAGGAGACGGAAAACTCCAAATATAAACCCCCAAGTTCAAGGTGGACCAGCGTGCTGAGGAGCTGGATGGCGATGGGTTAACTGGTCGTGAACGTTGGACGTCTGATAGGCGTGCGGGGCGGCACCAGGCGTATGGACTCCTGCGGGACATCCCCTGCCTCTTCCCTAGAAAGCAGGCAATGCTAGGGTGACCGTTTATTTCCTGCAATAACCAAACTTTGCTTATGGATTTATTTAAACATGGGAATCGTCGCCGGAGCTACGGAGCACGTGCTCTGCGCTTGACACATCCCTCAGAGGCTAGCGAAGAGAGAGAGTGAGGAGGAGAAGACGAGGAAATGGTGTGAGAAGACGGCATAGAAATTGGAGTGCAGGCGCCAGGAGAACAAGACGAAAAGTGGAGAGACTAGGTTTCAACTATGTAAGAGTGGGATACTGGAATTGTAGCAGTGTCAGACAGAGAGGTCATGTATTGGAGAGACTAATATATGATTTTGAGGTCCTCATGCTCCAGGAACTAAATACAGACAAATACCATTGCCCTGGGTACGCCAGTTATATAAACCCTACTGGGCAGAAAAGACATGGACAAGGTCTGCTGGTGAAGGAATGAGTGAAGCATGTGGTACTCGACTTGAGCCAGTGGAATCACAATGCAAGAGAGGTCCAGGGTATACAAATGGAGATTAGTGGCTTAAGTTGCAACATCATAAATGTATATGCCACAGTGGACTGTTTTGTCAGAAAGGAACATTGGGACTGGCTTAAGGAACTGGAGGAATTACCAGGTGATAGGCTACTCATATGTGGAGACTTCAATGCAAGGAACAGAGATTGGGACAGTTGTGGAGAAAACCGACAGGGAATTGCCCTTGCAGATGCCATGGTGGACTCCAATGTGGTCTGCATAAATGATGGTAGGCCGACAAGAATGGCAATGAGGCCTGACGATGCAGACACAGCTATTGACTTGGCACTTGTCTCCCAGTCATCAGTCCTTGATGTAAAGTGGAATGTTTTGAATGACCATGGGAGTGATCACATGCCATGCTCAGTCCTGATCTCTAAACCCAGGAAAGTTAAAGCTGGGAGAGCGCGCAAGACCTTCCGGTATGAGTGGACCGATTGCCTTCTTGGACGCCTCAGACAAGAGGCATGCACCAGGACTGTTAAAACTCCCTTTTTGCACCCCCCATGGTGGACCCCAGAAGTAGACCATGCTTGAAAAGCAAAGAGAGCTGCAGTGAAGCAGCTAAAGAAAGTGCGACAGACACTTCGAAGCTCACGAGAGGAAGTGGACACAGCGGAAAATGTCAAGAAAGACAAGGTGGAGGTTTCAAACGCTGTGCTGCAGAGGCCAAAAAGGCAAAATGGGAATGTTTCATGAAAGAGATTGGAGGTGATAAAACACTGCAAAAATTCTGGAAACTGCACAGGGAAATGCAGAGAAAAGATCGGCCGATGACAGTGGGAACAATCTATAGAGATGATGGTGCGCGCGTGACAACAGACAACGAGAAAGGGGAGGTGTTTCTCCAGAGATTTTTAGAGCAGACCAATCATAATGATGCGGACACCAGGGATGCAGTTAGAGAGGAGCTATCTGGCACCACGAAGAATATGCAGTATGAAGACATCATACGGGTGGAAGATGTTAAACACATTTTGAAAAAGGCAAAAGACACGGCACCAGGGCCCGATGTGGTCAGGTATGGCCACATGAAGGGTTTGAGCGAAGCAGACCTGGAGGAGATGACCGACTGCTTTAACCAGAGCATTAAGACAGCATCAGTACCGCAGGATTGGGTGCACAGCTATCTCATCCCTCTCCCAAAACCATTCAAGGATCAGTCAAAGCTTAGCGGCTTTAGGATCATCACCCTTCAAAATACATTTGGGAAGGTTTTAGAGAAGATAGTCGCTGTTAAGCTGCAGGATTTTTTGGAAAGGGGGAAGCTTCTTCCAAGAGGCCTGGGGAGCTACAGGCCAGGAAAAGATACCTGGTCTAATGCAGCCTCTTTTGCCTTTGATGTTTATGAGGGTATCCAGAGTAGACAGGAAACGATGGCGGCAGCGCTTGATCTCGAGGATGCGTACAATAGAGTTCGATATGATATTTTGATGACCGCACTGATGGAGAAGGGGGTCAATCCCTGGTTGGTGAACTGGATAGCAGCTGTCCTGCACTCTCGTCGGGTTGCTCTCCGTCTGGGCGCATGGACCTCAGAGCCACATATGTTAACCCCGGTACTGCCACAGGGATCTGCAGTCTCAGCGGTGCTCTTTAATGTGTATACGAGCAAGATTGCGAACCTAGAAGCACCAGGGGTTGGAAGAATACTAACATTTGCAGATGATATTCTTGCATATAGGCAGGGGAGAGATTGGGAGCAAACAGCCCAGGAGTTACAGGCGACAGAAGATAAAGTGATTGACTGGTGCACAGAAATGAGTGCTGTCATCCACCCGGAAAAGGCGGCTGTTGTGTGGTGCTCTCTGGACAACAGGATTGTAAGAGCGGATGTCCCAAGCCTCGCGATAGATGGTAGAAATGTCAGCAGAGAGAACAAACTGAAGTATCTGGGGATCACATTTGACAGGAGCCTATCCTTCAAGGACCATGTGGAGACGGTCGTGACAAGAACTCAAAAGGGACTCAATGCACTTAAAACTATGGCTGCTGTGGACATAGAGCAGAGAATGCTTTTCACACTATACCAGCACTTGATCCTCTCAGTAATTGATTATGGATTAGGTCTGCTCACTGTCTCAGAGATTCAGCTAGTGAAATTAAAGCGCATACAGAACGAAGCTATGCGGGTCATTCTGGGATGCACAAGAGACACCCCAGTAGTTTGTATGCGTTACATCCTTGGTCTGCCGACTGTTGCTGGTAGGCTCAAGGTGATGCAGGCGAAGGCATACCTCAGAGTAGCTGCAGACACAGAGCACCCACTGCATGAGGCGCTGGACGCAGTTAAGGGTCAGCGACTGATAAGAGGGAAATCATGGATGGCTCAGGCGGAGGATACAATCAGACAGGTGTGCCCCCTGGAGAACATTAGGCGTGGAGAGGAGTGGGTCAGAGTGCCAGCAGAGCAGTCAGACTTGTGCAGAGTTATAATCACATTAAGCCGGGTGTGCAGGGAGTGACCAGCAGGGGCCACGGAAGTGGAAATCCAGCAACTAATTCAGGACACTGCTCACTCGAGTGATGTGATTATCTACACAGATGGTTCGGTGTCAAGAGGTGAGAGAAGTGGCTGGGGGTTCATAGCCAAAGCTAATGGTCTATGTTTGGGGCAGGAGAGCCTGGATATGATACCACAACATCCAGCTTAAGAATGGAAGTGGAGGCAGTCACTGCAGCTCTCCGCTGGATGGAGAATACGACACACACACACACATCGTGATTGTAACTGACTCAGAAAGCATGCTGACGAGGGTGAGGACGGGCAGACTTCGTGCGGAGTGGCTTGCTTCGCTTCGGAGGTCACGGGTGACAAGCATCGCCTGGATCTTTTCTCCGGGGCATGCCGGTGTGCTGGGAAATGAACAGGCGGACAGATTGGCTGGCTCTGCAGAACTTGGTGGAGTATTGATACATGACAAGGCAGACGTGGTTGCGGCCTTGTGGGAGCACGTGCACACCTCGGAGGAGCAAATGGATTGCCATGGTCTGGCAAGAATGAGACAACGAGGAGTGACGAAGGGATCTGGCCGACGCTCAACGCTCAAAGGAAAGGCGAGATGGACTATTAGTGTTGGAACTCTTCGCTGGCTGCTGAGGATGGGGACGGAGCACTTATGGGAATGCCCCGAATGCTGTGATGTCGATTCCTAAATCAATCAATCAATCAATCAATCATCAGTAGTATTATTATACACAGAAACAGTATCATCGGTTGTATTATTATACTTAGAAACAGTATCATCGGTAGTATCATTATACTAGAAAGAGTATCACCGGTAGTATCATTATACTTAGAAACAGTATCATCGGTAGTATTATTATACTTAGAAACAGTATCATCGTTAGTATTATTATACTTAGAAACAGTGTCATCGATAGATTTATAATACATAGAAACAGTATCATCGGTAGTATTATTATACTTAGAAACAGTGTCATCGATAGATTTATAATACATAGAAACAGTATCATCGGTAGTATTATTATACTTAGAAACAGTATCATCGTTAGTATTATTATACTTAGAAACAGTGTCATCGATAGATTTATAATACATAGAAACAGTATCATCGGTAGTATTATTATACTTATAAACAGTGTCATCGGTAGTATTATAATACTTAGAAACAGTATCATCGGTAGTATTATTATACACAGAAACAGTATCATCGGTAGTATTATTATACACAGAAACAGTATCATCGGTAGGATTATTATACTTAGAAACAGTATCATCGGTAGTATTATTATACTTGATCGCATCACAACTGTCATTGGAGGTCAGTGTGGCCGTATGGGCACGAGCGCTCGTTCTTAAACATCCGTTATGCTGATACCGAGGTATTGGGTTCTAACCCTCCACTGAGCACTTATACTAAAATGCCGACTTCTCGTCCTTGACTTGGGAATGTAAATTACAAGTACCTCTGAAGTCGGAGTTAGTTTGCCTGATGGTTAAGGACATGTGTAATGGGAAAGCTAATCCACACGCAACGATAAGCTCATTTCTACTGGAAGTGGTAGCAAGTGTTTGGACTATGCTTAAGTTCAAGGCGGGAGACAGCAAGATTGCCACTTGTTGGCTGCATGGATCTGATGCCTAGGGCTATTAGTTGTAACTTCATCATCATCAAGTCGCCACCATGGTTGTTTCTCAGCACTTTGCTGATGGTTAGACTCTCTTATTCTACACAAGCTACGTCAACTTACTATTAAACACAACCCATCTCTCCTGTAGAAATGTGACTCGGACTCAGATTTAGTTTTGTTACTGTATTCATCTAAACACTCTAGCATAAACATTATCACGTACACCAACATATGTTCAACAATATAATAAACACCACATTTCTACACATTAACTATCCTAAAAGAGTGGCTCAAGTTTGGCCGTAACTCTATTCACAACGTGGTTCGCACTGGACGAAACCACAGCTTTGAATGTCCTTGTCAGGATCCTCTTTCTGCTGACCATGAAGCGAGTCCCAGCGTTTCCACGCTGTGTGAAAAGTATTCACTTTTCACGTTCCAGGTGTCCATTTACTGAACACTGCCATAACCTCTGATCTAGTCCAATTTGGGTTATGGCATGACTATTCCATGACCTAATATGGATCATAGCAAACACCAACAAAAAAACTGTCAATGCTGGTTGAAATAATAATGATATTAGCATTTCAAAGAGTACTCATCGAATCGTCTGTGGCTGTTGTTGTCACACTATGAACTGTCTGATTGTATGCATTTCTATATGTTATTGTATTGATTCCTGTTCTTAGAGGCGTGTGCGAGGAGATGTAGACTTCTACAGAGGCTGGGACGATTACAAGAAAGGGTTTGGAACCCCAGACACCGACTTTTGGATTGGAAATGACATTATTCACGATCTCACGTCACAGGTAGTTTGAACGTTATAACGTTTTGTTTTCTTTGTCGTTGCAATTTTGTTTGTCATTGATAGGTGTATGATTGACCTCACGATTTTGATCTAATCATTATCATGTGCCATACCGATACCACGGGTGGTCATGTTTCGCCATCTCAACCGATCACCAGAGTCGTTGATGAGCCCAGTGTTCTTGTCTCTACCTTGCCACGTGGCCAAGCCATGCATATATTTACTTCTCTGCCTTCCCGTTGTTCTTTTCCCCTCAATTTTGTCAGTTGTAACCAAGGTCTCTAGTTTATATCTTCTCATAACGTGCCTAAAACATTTAGACTGCCTACGTTTAATTTCTCTAATCAGTTTACAATTTTCATTTGCTTCTTGTAGGACTTGTTCGTTGGTTTTTCTGTCTGTCCATGATACTCTTTGCATTTCCATCAGGAACCACATTTATACGGCCGTTATATGATTTCCAGCTTGCCTGCTCCACTTTTCACATCCATACAAAAGTACAAGTTCTATGTAGCAATTCATCACTTTTTCTTATTGCTATTGACATCATTTTATTCATCTAATGTAGTCATTATTTATTATTTCCATGTGTTTGATATTCTCGACAAATAAATTCATTGCACGGATTTATCTTCTGCCCTCACCCTTCGTCTGGCTCTAGCAGGCTCCCATTCTTCTTCTTCTTCTTCTTCTTCTTCTTCTTCTTCTTCTTCTTCTTCTTCTTCTTCTTCTTCTTCTTCTTCTTCTTCTTCTTCTTCTTCTTCTTCTTCTTCTTCTTCTTCTTCTTCTTCTTCTTCTTCTCCCCTCCTCCTCCTCCTCTTCTTCTTCTTCTTCTTCTTCTTCTTCTTCTTCTTCTTCTTCTTCTTCTTCTTCTTCTTCTTCTTCTTCTTCTTCTTCTTCTTCTTCTTCTTCTTCTGCGTTCGTCCGGAATGTTGTTTTAGACGTAATTGCGTTGTGCCTGTTTACAGCAGAGTTGTGATATTTGAACCTTTCGGCCGACACATCCGACTTCTTCAGACATTTGTTGGCCGAGTTACTTAACTGTTGTTTCGTAGGACGTTTGACTTTCACTGTTGTGGTGTTATCCCCATCTCAGCTGACCTATTTAGAACAGACGAAGACATCCCAGTCAGCCCTCAAGGGAAGGCAGGGACAGACGATGGGCATTCCCCGCCATCGAAGGAGGCTTCCATAATTTCAGAGCCGACAGATAACGCTCTGATACTGGGCTCACCCAAGGAATCGTTACGTCCTGCACATGGCTGCTTAGCCTCACTTCCGTATATTGGGCCTTCCGTTCAACACAGGCAGTTCCTCCAGAAACCAGAAGAATGCAATATGCAGATGACATTCACTCGGTGAGCTTTCGATTCGAGCTTTCCACGCAATGGATTTGCTAACCAAGCAATATTCCATTGCATGCCTCTGGGACGCTTTTGTAACCGACATACCCGTGGCATGAAGTATGGCAGACTAAGAACTTCTTCATGTACCTTTAGCTATCAACCTGAATAGTGTTCAAGAAAGCTGCAGTCAACTTGAGCTTGTTGACATCGCCATAAAGATTGTCCTCAAATGAATCAGGTGTGGGCCAAAATATCTTTCTCTGTTCTGTATATATTGGGCACTCCAACAACAGATATTTAGCTGTCATTTTACCAGTTCCACAATTATTTTCATCGGTATCTCCTATATTTAGTTTATTGAATAAGTGATATCTCAGCCTGTTATGTCCTGTGCGGGGTCTGACGATTTCTACTTGTTCTCTTGTAATATTGTAATCTTGTAATTCTCTTGTCGAGTTTGTAATATGCATCATATGTCTGGTGGCCTGGAAGCTCTGATTCCCACTTGGTTCTAATAGTGCTTTTGATAAACATCTTTGCCTAATACTAGTGTATGTCTATGTCAGGCTGGGGTAGTCGTCTGCCTGTTTTGCCAGTCTGTTAGCCTCTTCATTTCCAGGTATACTGCAATGTGATGGGATCCACTGTATTACAACTTTTATTTGGATTTCTGACATAGTCCATGGAGTGATGCTCTTAGTTCTGTGCTGTTTTTGCTATTCAGTATTGAGACAGCTGACTTTACATCTGTAAAGATAGCTATATACTTCACTTTATTTTCCTCCATCAAGAGCATTTCTGCTGCAGTTTTCAAAGCCTCTGCTTTTAAGTTAATTGAGAATTTTCCAGTTGCTGCTGACTGTTTTCTTTTCCACTCCAATTTTTAAATTTAGGAGAACCCCCCCCCCCCCTCCTCCATTTTCTATTGAATTTTTGGCTGACCTATCTGTACATGCATGGGTCCATTTGCTACTTGGGTAATGTTCTTTTATGTAGTTTAGGGCAATTTTTCTTCTTTCTGTTTCATTCTGAGAGTTCTTTTTCTCAATATTAGTATGTTTTCTACCATCTCAGGCAGTTTTTGCTGAGAACGTGTGTGCACTGTCAATGGGTCTGACTGTTGGTATATTAAGTTTAGGATCTGTTGTACTCTTTCGTTTTACAGTTTCTACTAAGTTACTACGCTTCAGTCTTCCCTTTCCAAGACCATTAAAACTCTTATACATGGGGTGGTCTGTCAATCTTATACATTTTTCTGCTTGTTGCTGGGCTCTACATTCTCTTATATCCTGCATTGGTTGTAAACAAGTGATCTTTTCAAGTTCATTAATAGGCGTTGTCTTCAGGCTTCCAGTTATGGCCCGCATTACTTGATTTGTAACTCTATTTTGTTAAAGTTTGGCTGTTGCTCAAGTTGTGATGCCATATTACGGTACTGGTCTTACCCGTCTGGTACATAACTTCTTGAGAACTTTTTCCTCTGCTCCCCATGTTGTATCAGCAATATTTATTATGATTGTCATTCTTTGCCTTGCTCTTGTTAGATTTTTCTCAACCTGTATCTTCCATGTCAGGCGACGATCAAAGGTAACTCTTAGATAGTTTGGATTTTCTTCACGGCGCAATATTATTCCATTCAATACCAGCTTAGAATGCTGAGATTTATTTGAGAGGGAGAACACTGTGCATGTTGTTTTCACCTCACTTATCTTCACTAGCCATGATTTTTATCAGTCCTCTAGCGCTAATAAGGCTTGCTGTATTCTACTATTATCTGTACTCATATATTCTTCAGATGTCCATATGGCTAGGTCATCTGCAAATGAGGATGTGTTTACTCTGGCTGGAACATTTTCTGTGATGTCATTTATATATGCTAGGAATAATGTTGGTGAAAGAATCCATTCTTGGGGGACACCTTGCTCCAACAGCATCATTTTGCTTGTTTGTCCTTGTACTTTTGTCCAGGCAGTTATGTTCTCAAGATAGTGGCTGATCCATTTGCACATTTTCCCCACAAACATGCATTTTTTCAGTTTTACTTTCAGTCCTTCCTTCCATACTTTATCAAATACTGTTTCTAAATCTATCCAGGCCGCTAGTGCGCTTTTTTCTCTAGGAATGCATCATCTATTTCCTGAGCTATATAGGTTATTTGATCTTCAGTGGATCTGTATTTTCTTAATCCTGCTTGGTGTGGTGTTAAGAGTTGGTTTTCTTCCAGATGGCATGTTAGCTTGCCATTTATAATGCTTTCCATTAGTTTTCCTACACAGCTAAGTATACTGATACGCCTATAGTCATTTGGTTTTTTAACGTCCTTTCCTTTCTTTGGGACTGGTATTAGTATAGCTTCCTCCCATGCCTGTGGTGCTCTTTTACATCTGTAATTTAGGACTGCTAGTAGTTTCTTTTTTGCGTTAGTATCTTAGCATTTCATTTGTGATCCCATCCTTTACTGGTGATTTCTTACTTCTTGGGTATTCATTGGCTGTTCAATTTGTTCATTTTTGAATTGTCATCATATATTCTGCTGCTGTCTCTGTATAACTTTGATGTGTCTGTTTATCTTTGATTGCTTTCTACTGTTCGGTTGTAATACCAATGTAGTTTGCACTAGCATAGTGTTCCATTAGTGCTTTTGCAGTCATGTTCCCTGTAAGCAAAGCATTTCCTAGTTTAGTTGTTATTTGTTTGTTTCTGGATCCTTCATTGTTCATGGCTTTCACTAGTTTCCATAGTTCGTTTCCATCCCTGTCAAAGTTCAGGTTTTCTGTTTTTCCCTCCAACAATCTCTTGTTTTTTTATTTACTGTTCTTTTATAAATTGCTGAGATGGCTTTGAGAGAGATTTTCGCTTCAGTTGTTTGTTCAATCTCTGCTGTCTCCCTGCATCTTCAACTTTGTCCTCCAAAATGTGTAGTTCTTCACTTTATGGTTTGTAATTTTTCCTCGCTCCTCTTGGAATGGACTCAGTGACCTCCTGTATTATTGCTTTGTTTAGGCTTTCCATCATTTGTTTCACGTTACCATGTAGTGTATTTATGCTTTCACAATATTTGAGAGACGGACATATAATCAGACTGATACTGTTACCATTAGTATTGGGACTCTGCGCTGACTGTTGCAGATGAGGACGGAGCATGTATGTTAATACCCCGAGTGCTGTTATGTCGGTTTTTTATTCACTCCAACTCAAGCATTTATGTAAGGTGAAGAGACCGCGCCATATGGAATAAAACCCGGTGCAGTGAAGTCGATCCTCTTAAACACGCCTTTCAACACCGCCATATTCATTTCCTGATGCAAAATTCAAGATTGTCGAACCAGCCATGTGCACGTGTGGATTGGCGCCGCAGACAATAGATCACATACTCCAAGACTCCCCAAAATACAACATATCTAGGCAAACTGCTGGCCTAGAGAAACAACAGTGAAAGATAAAATATATGGACCACAAAGTGAAGTAAAAAAGACAGTTACATTCATACTAAAGACAACATTGCAGTTATAGAGACATTTCCAGCGAACGAAAGAAGAAGCGAAAGTATTTCTTGGTGCATGTCTCTATCCCGATATTCATGACAAGGACCATATTTTTGCTTGCTTATTAGCTTTCCCAATTACCAATGTCTTTCGCCATCAGGTGAACCCACTCCGACTTCTGAGGTACTTGTAATTTACGTCCCAAAGTCAAGGAGAAGAAGTCAACATTTTAGTCCAACTGACCAGTGTAGGGGTTGAACTCGCTACCTCTGTATCAGTGCACTGGAAGTTTAACAGCGAGCGCTCTTATCCATTCGCCATGCTGATCCCCTTCGAGCCAAATTAAAACCAGTTGGGCATTCACTACACTCACTCACTCAATCATCCACTCACTCAATCATTCATTCACTCAATCATTCACTCAATAATCCACTCACTCAATCATCCACTCACTCAATCATCCACTCACTCAAGCACTATGCCTCGAAATCACCGAAGAACTTGAGCAGAAGCATTGCAGCAGATTTAACCAAGCGCTTTCCGATACCAAAGTGGAAACAATTCATCAGAGTCAACAGTATGTCGACAACGATTCCGTGGACAGCACATCATTTATGGAATGATACAATCGTTTACTTGATTACGCCGCACATCAGCGATGACTGAATCACGTTCTGGTCAACCCTCAACAAGCGGAAATTGCGATTTCATTGCACAAGTATTGACTTCGTCCATGCAGAACGCTCGTGTCACTATCCGATGACTTGAGAACGAGGTTTCTCGGGGGCTGCGTGGTCTCGAGGTATGGTGTCCGCCTCGAGTGCTGGAGATCCCGGGTTCAAGCCCCGGTGAGGACTGGGATTTTTTTCACGTGGACTTCTAGCATGAAAACTTTCCCCTGGTTTCTGGGTAGTGAGATCGGACGCCAGTGTATATTGTTACGCACGTAAAAAATCCCTTGGCAGTTGGAAATCGAAAAAGAGTAGCCTAATGGCGCTGCCCGGGCAAAATTTCGAGTTAAAAATCTACCCAAAGTATTTTAGGATCCTCGCCGGTGCAACGGAGTTCGTGCACTGAGCTGAGATTCTCTAGACTCAGGTTTGAGTTAGAAGGAGATCGGAGCACTTATGGGTTTCACCCGTGTGCCGTGATGTTGATCCATCGACTAAACTAAACTTAACTAAACAGAACGAGGTGGCGATAAGTACTGATTCTGTACACTCCATTCTGTGAGATGGTCTGGCCATGCGCAGTGTGTCTGTGGAATTCGTGCCGAAGCTGTTAACGATGTAACAGAAGCAACTATGTCAATAAATCTCGTGGGACATTCTGGATTGTGTAGACGGAAATCCTATCATCCTGGGCATCATGATCACTCGTGATAAGTTCTGGGTTTATGAGAACCAGCCGGACATCATTATGCAGTCCTCACATTCATCCTCCCTGAGACCAGCACCGTTAAGTCAAGGTTGTCCTTTGCTGTTGTTATTTTTTTTTTACATCCCGTAGTTGAGCATGGAGATTACTCACCCCTATGTCAAACTATTAACAATGAGTACCACTTTGAGGTCATTCGTCGCCTTCCTGACCCCGTGAGACACAAACGAACTGACCTGTGGATGAATAGATCTTGACAGTTCCATCATGACAACACACCCACCTCTCCATCACATCTGTTCAGACTTTCTTGGCGAAACACAATATACCTCTGGTTCGTCAAGCTACCTACTCACCAACCAGGCTGTTCCTTAACTTTCACATGCTGCTGAGAGGAACCCGACACCTTTCCCTACCGTGAAGGGTGTTTTGTATATGGTGCTAGATATATTTGTTAGAACAAGCAGCTACAGGAATAATTATTTCAAGGCCAATGTCCTGGTACCCTTTTTCGGCTGGACTGACCTGGGAAACCTGGTCAAATGAAGAAAATCTCTGACATTCATTACACTCGCACAGAGCAGGAACTCTGTAGCACAAACGCCGACCCTCGGAGGTCTTAGACAACATTGCACTCGTGAACAGATCCTGTATCTCTATGTTTTTACTAAGGTCCAGTACCTCGTCATGGTTTGTGTTTTTATTCGGCCTTCAGTATCCGACCGGCAGTAGCCAGCCCACATATTTTCGATAACATGCTGGATTCAATATCATTCATTCATTCAGTAGCATGTCCTTTGCAGAACTTCGCTCCTGTAACAACCTTCCCGAAATATTATCGATCACAAGCAAGATGTCCCGCGTCCGATACACCCATCTGGAGATCATCCGCCACATCCTGCACCCATCTTCTCTTTGGCCTTCCTCTTCCTCTCTTCCCAGGCCCCTCCATTATTGTTCTCTCCAAACTTTCATGACATCTCAAGTGACCAAAATATTTAAATTTTCTCTGTTTTATCGTCTTTAATAGCCAACCCTCTTCAATATTTAGCTCCTGAAATATGGATTCTTTTGTTCTTTTCTGTACTTAATATATTCTTAGAACCCGTCTATAACATTTGTATTCAATGGCATTTATGCGCTGTTCAGTTTGTTTAGTAATTGTCCAGGTTTCACAGGTGTATGTTGCAATGGGAAAGATGCACGCTCTTAAAGATCTAATTTGTGTAGTTATATCTGCCCTTTAGTGCGGCTATTTCATGATGGCATGCAGGCAAGAGTACAGGAAAATGGTAAACTGTCTGAACCCTTTCCTGTCACCAATGGAGTGAAGCAAGGATGTGTCCTGACACCAACACTGTTCAGCCTCATGTTTTCAGCCATGTTGATGAATGCCTTCGAGAACGATGACATTGGAATAGACACCAACTACCGTATGGATGGAAAGTTATTCAATCTCAGAAGGCTGAAAGCTAAAACCAAAATTAACAGCGACACGTCAGAGAGCTCCTGTTTGCTGATGATTGCACTCTATACGCCAACTCAGAGGCAGACATGCAACATAATGTTTCAGCTTTCTCACATGCCTGTGCCAACTTTGGGCTCAATATCAACTTGGAGAAGACTGTAGTTATGTACCAGCCAGCTCCAGGGAATAATCACACTGTGCCGAATATCAAAGTGAATGATCATAGACTAAGTGTTGTGGACAAATTCACCTATCTTGGCAGCACTGTGTCACAAGCTGCCACAATTGATGACGAAGTGAATGCAAGAATCTCCAAAGCCAGTGCGGCCTTTGGCAGACTGTACAAGAATGTATGGGACAGAACTGGAATAAGCCTGCAAACAAAGCTAAAAGTCTACAAAGCAGTTGTATTATCCACACTACTATATGCTTGTGAAACCTGGACTGTTTATCAGCGACACGCTAGGAAATTAAACCACTTCCACACAGTCTGCCTAAGGAAGCTACTGAAGATTAAATGGCAAGACAAGATTCCAGACACTGAAGTCCTAGAAAGAGCGTCCATGCCCAGTATCCACACTCTACTGATGAAGAATCAGATTCGCTGGGCTGGTCACTTGACTCGCATGCCAGATCTCAGGCTCCCTAAACGAATTTTTTACAGCGAACTGCGTTGTGGTAAACGCTCCCAAGGTGGCCAGAGGAAACGCTTTAAAGACACTGAAAATTTCACTGAATGCTTTTGGAATTCATCATGACACCTGGGAGGCTGCAGCCAGAGACCGAAATTCGTGGCGTGCATCATTACGCAAGGGTGCAGTCATATGTGAGGCAACCAGGACTGCAAGAGCTGTGAAGAAAAGGCAGGACAGAAAAACCACTGCAGGAAATCTTCCTCCAGAAACGTCAAGCATTCTTAGCCCACATTGTCAAAGAACATTTAGAGCCAAAATAGGCCTTATCAGCCATCTTAGAACCCACGGCTCCATACCTTCAACCCCACTGGATGAAATGAATGGTCATCATCATGCTTGATGGACAAACAACATCATTGCTTTTGCTATGTTAAGATATAAGTTCTGATTTTCACTATGCCTTTGGGTTGAGGTTATTAAGTGTGATGTGGATAGCAATACTGTATCATCAGCATATCGATTCAATATACACTGTGATATTTTCAGGGTTACAACGAACTCCGGATTGACTTTGTCTACCAAGGAATTAATTATTTTGCTCAATACACGAACTTCAGTGTGGCTGATGAGTCATCTAATTACCGCATTACCATTAATGGATATTCTGGAAACGCTTCCGACAGCATGGGGGATCATAATGGCGGCAGTTTCAGCACTCCTGACAGAGACAATGACCTTTGGGGCGGCAGCTGTTCCGTGATGTATCACGGATCTTGGTGGTTCATTAGATGTTACGATGTCAATTTGAACGGAGCCTGGGCAAAAACAGACGACACGGGTATTGCTTGGATTGTTAGCTCAAGTGACAGCCGGATGCCGCTGACTTTTACAGAGATGAAGATCAGATAGTTAGAGAACGCGATATCGTAACTGGGCTGTGTATAGTTAGATAGACCAGAGACTCTGTAGTTTGCAGTATTTTAGTTTAAAAGGTAATAGCCTGTTGAACCTGTTGAGTTACATTTGGGATGTAAAATGACGATTATTATTTCAGGTAAGAAACTTTGTATTAGTTTGTTCATAATTATTGAACAATTCTGATTTTCAAATTAGTCTTTTCATTTTCTTCAGTTTGTTTTTTCCTTTTCAGTTCTATATTGTGTAGATTAATTAATTAATTTTTTTTTCATGTTGCGCAGTTGAAGGTAGAACTTTTCGCTAACTTTAAATTATGAGTATTTTACTTTAAGTTTGAAGTTCTCTATATATGTCCTTCACTGTAAACAAATATCGCCGCATTAATAAAAGCCCAAATACACAAAGGTTGTGTATGGTGTGTACTTCTGCATGAATGTTAATGTTGGATGTTGGGTGAGTTAATGTTGGTTATTGGGTGTGTTAATGTTGGACATTGGTTGTATTAATGTTGGACATTGGGTGTGTTAATGTTGGACATTGAGTGTGTTAATGTTGGACATTGGATAATAAAACAGTGAAGAATCTGGAAGTTTTCATGCTTTTGTTAAGAAAAGGAATGTTGAGAATGGCATGGGCAGAGGAAGAAGCCAAGCCAGTTAAAATCAAGAGGAACGACTTCATTGCACCGGGTTCTATCCCACATGACGTGGTCTTCTTTCTGGAAAGAGGCTTGCCGCAAGCATCGCCCAGAGTAGGAACTATTTTATACCAGCGCCGCCGCTCTGAGGTCTCCGAAAACATTGCACACGTGAACAGATCCTGTATCTCTGTGTGTTTTTCCAGTCGTCAAGATTCCTCGTCATATTTTGTTTCTATTCGAACTCCAGTAGTCTAACCTCTGGCGTGTGCGACCACGTTTCTCCACAAACTGCGAATTCCGATAGCATGCAACCTATCACAAAGGTCATAAAGAGGCAGTCATTATTTTCTGGCAACAAGGATTTGTGGAAAAAGAGGTAGAGGAAGACACCGAGAGAAAACTCTTAACAGTGTTGTGGCATGGCACGGAAGGGAGTCAAGGCATGAATTGATTAAGGCGTCCTGTATATCTCCCGATCAAGTGTACAGGACATCAAGGCGTGCTGTATATTTCCCATAATAAAAATATGAATAAAATTTGGTGGAACTGCGGTAAAGCTATGAAATGTAAACAATATAAAATGACACAAAGTAGTGCAGCTTTACATAACAGAATTACGACACATACAGGACGTTGCGGCGATTAGCCTTCAACAGTAAACAAACACATACACAAAACTCAACATATAGTCACAGAGATCTCCTGTGACAACATTAAGACGTGACGACAGGATGAGAAGAATAAAAAGATGAAAAAATGAAAGCAATGAAGAGAAAATAGAAATTGGACAAAATGTTCCTACTTACCTCAGAATTCCGAGCTGTGTATAGCCTATAACAGCTCGGAATTCTGAGGTAAGTAGGAACATTTTGTCCAGTTTCTAATTTCTCTTCATTGCTTTCATTTTTTCAACTCTTTATTCTTCTCATCCTGTCGTCACGTCTTAATGTTGTCACAGGATATCTCTGTGACTATATGTTGTGTTTTGTGTATGTGTTTGTTTGCTGTTGAAGGCTAATCGCCGCAACGTCCTGTATGTGTCGTAATTCTGTTATGTAAAGCTGCACCACTTTGTGTCATTTTATATTGTATATTTCCCAGACCAGTGGTGTCGAGGAAAGTGGTGGCGAGTTCTTGGAGGTTTTGACGCTGTGCCGCCAGCGTCTGCAGCCTACCTTGTACCAGACGTATTGGTTACCCATTCCTCTGAAAACCACAAGACTAGGCCGAGAGAGGGATCATGTCGTTTGGGCACCACATGTTTCTCTGAAGCTCTGCCCAGGCATTGTGATGGAATATTGGCCATATTCCAACTCACATAGTTTAGTCTGTCAAGTCTGCAAGGTGCCACTCATTTCCCAGACAAGTGTACAGGACATGAAGCATTACCACATTACCATTAGTGGATATTCTGGAAATGTTAGCGACAGCATGGAGTATCATAATGGCTGCAGTTTCAGCACTCCTGGCAAGGACAAAGACCTGAGTAGCGACAACTGCCTTGTTTATTGTCACGGATCTTGGTGGTACAATGACTGTTACAGTGCAAATTTGAACGGGGCCTGGGCAAAAACAGACATCACGGGTATTACTTGGCATTTTATCTCAAGTGGCTACTGGAAGCAGCTGACTTTTACAGAGATGAAGATCAGATATTCAGAGAAAGCCATATCGTAACTTGGCTGTGTATATTTAGATCGACCAGAGACTCTGGAGGAAACATCCCAAAATAAACATGAATTAGGAACAGGATTTGTCATCAAAAAAGAGTTATGGGGGAACGTTTTAAACTTTAAAGCTTTTAATGACAGGATTAGTAAATTACGAATAAAAGGTAAATGGAAAAATATAACGATGATTAATGTACATGCACCTACTGAAGAGAAAGAAGATGATATTAAAGAAGACTTTTATAATGATCTGGAAGATGTCATAGAAGAAACCCCCAAACAGGACATCCTGATTGTGCTAGGAGACTTCAATGCAAAAATAGGTAGAGAGCAAACTAATAAAAAAGTGGCCGGTATGGAAAGCCTACATACAACTTCAAATGATAATGGATGGAGAGTCATCAACCTGGCAGAAGCCAAAGGACTGCAGATTAGCAGTACCAGACTACAAAGAAAGGATATACACAAACAAACTTGGAAATCATGTGACAAGAGAACCTATAATCAAATAGATCACATTTTAATTAACAACAGAAATGCATCAAACATACAGCAAGTCAGAAGTTATAGAGGAGCTGAGTGCCACAGTGACCACTTCCTCGTTGGAGCAAAATTTAAAATAAAACTTAAGAGAGCTTTCTATACTAAATTACAAAGATTACACCCAACATATAACAGAGAAAAACTGCAAGACATTACAGTCAAAGAGAAATTTACAGATGAAATAAAATGTAAACTTGAAACTCTGCAAAACCCTTTGGAGGAAAGCATTGACCAAACTTGGTTGAACATCAAGAATACAATTCAGTCTACCGCAGAAGAATGTCTCGGTGTGTTAACCACGCATAGAAAGAACAGATGGTTCAATCAAAAATGTGAAGAAGCAGTCATTAGGAAGAAGAATGCCAGACATGTATGGTTAAATGACATCAATAACATCCAAAAGGAAGAGCATTATAGAAATGAATGTAAAGAGGCTACAAAAATAGTCAGACAGCAGAAGCGAGAATATATGAATAATATAATCAAAGATATGGAAACTAATCACCAGAAAAATGAATCCAGAAAATTTTTTAAAGAACTGAAGTCAATGAAACGAGGGCACCAACAAAACACATATGGTTTAAAAGACAAAAATGGGAATATGATAAATACCAATGAGGAAATGTGCAACACATGGAAAGAATATTTTATTGAATTACTAAATTGTGAAGCTCCAAGTAACATTTTCTCACAGGAAGAGGTTCTAACATGCGAACCACAAATTGAAGAACCTACATTTGAAGAACTCCTATATGTAATCACACGACTTAAAAACAATAAGGCAACTGGGACTGATGGAATTGCTGCTGAATTTATAAAGGCAGGTGGCCATGCATTACATCTAAAGCTATACGAACTAATAATAAAAATCTGGAGGACAGAAGAATTACCCCATGACTGGAAAGAGTCATTATTGATACCTATCTTTAAGAAAGGAGACAAGTTCCAATGTGGAAATTATAGAGGAATATCACAACTGTCCACAAGCTATAAGATACTATCCGCAGTATTACTAAATAGACTAAAACCATATTCAGAAGACATATTAGGTGACTACCAGGCGGGGTTTAGACAAAACAGATCAACAATAGATCAGATATTTATCTTACGACAAATAGCCGAGAAACATTGGGAATATAAAAGAGATCTCCATAACATTTTTGTGGATTTTAAAAAGGCTTATGATAGTGTCCATAGGAATAGTCTATGGAATGCTATGCAGGAATTTGGAATACCAAGGAAGTTAATCAACATGACCAGACTATGCATGGAAGATACTTATAATATAGTAACATATAAAGGCAGGAAATCAGACCCCTTCCAAATAACATCTGGCTTGAAACAGGGTGATGCACTATCGCCGCTACTCTTCAATCTGGCTCTAGAGAAAGTTGTAAGGAAGGTAAAGGAGGAATGTGATATTGGAGGAACATCCAAGCTGCTTGGTTATGCAGATGATATAGATATTATAGGGCAAAGTGAACAAAAGACATTGGAAATATTGACTCACTTAAAGGAAAAAGCCCAACAGATGGGTCTGGTTATCAACCAAGATAAGACAGAATATATGGTAATTTCAAGAGACGGAATGGCTAGAAACTCTGGCCACATACAAATAGATAATATGACCATTAAAAGAACGGAAACATACAAATACCTGGGTACGATCTTCAACTGCTCCAACATCATAAGGGAAGAAATACAAACTAGAATCAACTCTGGAAATAAGATATACTATGCACTACAACATCTACTAAAATCAAAGGCGCTATCTCGTAACACCAAAATCACAATATACAAAACACTGATCAGACCAGTTGTGCTGTATGGCTCTGAAACCTGGAGTACAACGAAAGGAGACGAAGCCTTGTTACAAACCTTTGAGAACAAAATTTTAAGACGCATCTTTGGACCCATTAGGGATACACAAAGTGGAGAGTGGAAAAGAAGAAGTAACAAAGACATTTATGATCTGTTTAAGTCCCCGCTAATCACTGATATCATGAAGGCTAATAGACTACAATGGCTGGGGCATATAGAAAGAATGGAAGATAATAGGGAAACAAAACTCGCTTACACTCAGGAAATAAATGACCGTAGACCCCGAGGTAGACCAAGAAGGCGGTGGAGAGATAATACATGTACAGACCTGCAAGCACTTGGAATCAACGACTGGCAAGAGAAGGTCCACCAGAGAGACGAATGGAGACGGATTGTATTTGCAGCAAAGAACCTCAATGGCTCGGAACGGTGAAGAAGAAGAAGAAGAGACTCTGTAGTTTACAGAAATAGCCTGTTCTATAAGGTTTTCATTTTCTTTAGTTTTTTTTAAATGTCTATTTTGTGTAGATTAAATACTTTTTTTGCAATTTGCGCTATTCAAGGTAGAACTTTTCACTAACTTTACATTATTTGTGTCCTTGACATGGAGACGTAAATTACAAGTACCTATGAAGTCGAAGTGAGTTCGCCTGATGGTGAGGGACACTAGTAATAGGGAAAGCTAATTCACACGCACATATATGTCCAGCGCACTAGATATAGTAGGACGTATGTGGACTATGTTCGTAGTCCTCTATAGAAGGGCTTTTTAAGGTAGAATTGTTCACTAACTTTACATTATTTGTATTTTATTTTTAAGTTTGTAATTCTCTATATAAGGATGTTTGTCCATAACTGTAAACAAAAATCGACGCATTAATAAAAGTCTAATTACACAAATGTTTAATGCGGTGTGTACATCTGCATGGATGTTAATGTTGGACATTGGGTGTATTAATGTTGGACAATGGGAGTGTTAATAATGGACATTGGGTGTGTTAATGTTGTACATTGGGTGTGTTAATGTTGGACATTGTGTATATTAATGTTGGATAATAAAACAGTGAAAAATATGGAAGTATTGATGCTTTTGTTTAGAAGAGTGTGGTATTTCTTGGTTTTTTTTTTTTTTGCAAGCCGTCAACTTCGCTGTGAATATTCCCCACAATAACATTCAAGATTACCACCGCAACAGTACTGGTTTGTTCCGCACTTCTAAAATCCTAATTTTACAACAACAGACTCAGTTTCCACGTGATAGCCAGAAACTTGAACGGGGAAAAGCTAGTATAAAAATAACTATGACCGGTTCACGGGCCTCATTGTAATACCACAAACTCGTCGCCACTAGAAGTAGGCCTACTGTGAATGCGGAAAAAGGTAGCCTCAAATCTCTACGAACGCAAGATAGAGAGAGAGAGAGAGAGAGAGAGAGAGAGAGAGAGAGAGAGAGAGAGAGAGAGAGAGAGAGAGAGAAGGACCAATAAACCAACAGCCAGTGTATTTGGAAACCCAACCAAATCTAGGACCTGACATCTTGGTGTTGATATATGGCGTTGGGGCCATTAAAAAAAAAAGAATGAAAGTAAACATAATAAAATATTTTATTACGCTAGTCAGTGATCCATTTTTCAAGAAGTCGGTGAGTCAATGTGTTGTAAAATTAGTCCTTAAGAAATTAATTTAGTAGAAACTAAATATTATATTCAGTTATCATAGTCATGGATAAGCTGTACATTAGGATAAACCACAGTGAGCTTCCTTTTCTCCCAGATAAACAACTTAATTTAATGTGTAAGCATTAGACCTAGGTTGTACATTTTAATTCTTAAGCAGTTAAACTAAACCAACAGTGATTTAGTAGTGATTAACGTAAGATTTAGGAAGCTAAGAATACTTAGTTCACTAAGAAGAAACTATTTTACATGTGCCAACACTGGTAGGAGAAATTAGTATAATGTGTAATAGAAAGGTACATGAGCACATGGGAGGTAAATAGATTTCTATAGGGATCATAATTGTGTGTGTTGGGTGAAAGAACCCATGTGGTGAGTTAAATGTGTTTTTATTGTTGTTAAACATGTGGATTTATCATTTGTAAAGCACATAATAATGCCTAATTATCATTAATTCAAACATGATTATGATGTCTGATGAATGATGGTGGAATGAGTGAAGTTCCATTATGATTTAAGTGGTGGTGAATATATGAGTTTATCATTTGTAAATCACATAAATATGCCACTTATCATACATGCAACTATTATTATGATGTCTGATGAATGACTGTGGATTGAGTGAGGTCCCATTATGAATTCATTGGGGTTGCATATATGAATTTATCATGTGTAAATCACATCAGGGTGCCTAATTATCATACATGTCAATATGGTTATGATTTCTGATGAATGAACATTCTATGTAACTGGTGAAAGCATGCCTGTGGTGATTCATGTGTGATTTCATTATTGATTTTACAGATTTGAATGTATCATTTGTGAACCACGTCAGTATGACTAATTATCATCTAGGAAAATATTATAATTTCTGATGAATTATGGTGGAATGATTGAGATTTCATTGTAATGTCATTGTTCTTGAATTTGTGAATTTATCCTGTGTAAAACATATATATATATATATATATATATATATATATATATATATATATATATATATATATATATATATATATATATATATATATATATATATATATATGCTTAATGGTCATCCATACATATATGATTGTGTCTGATGAATGATTGTGGAATGATTGAGATTTCATTGTGATTTCAATGGTGTTAAACATTTAAGGTTATCATTGGGAAATCACACAAGTATAATTACTTATCTAACATGCAAGTATGAGAATAATTTCTGATGAATGAGTGTGAATGAGTGAAGAGAAGTGACATACTGAGGAGTATACGCTTCAATAAATCTCATGATAGAAGGCAACTTTGATGTGTAATGTTTTGTCTATCAGAAGAGAACATGTTCGGCATAACCCATACACTAATTAATAATTTAGTGCACTCCGACGCATGACACCACTTTGTATTATATATCACTCATATTACCATCATCTGGTTTTGTGTCTTAAGCATGACACCACTCTGAATTACATATCACTCATGTAACAATCATAGGGTTCTGTGTCCTAAATGACACCACTCTGTATTACATATAACTCAGGTTACAAACATATAGTTTGTGTGTCCTGAATGATGATGATTGTAATGATGATGATGATTGTAGTGAAGATGATGATTGTAATTATAAAGATGATGATGATAATGATATAATGATAATGATGAGAATGATGATGATGATTGTAATAACCATGATGATGATGATGATCTTACATCCATGAGAAGAGGATGGAAGATAACTTCTACCTTGAAGCATTTAATTAAGAAGAATGCATCTGAATACTATACAAGAATTGATACCATGATGTACTTGTATTGTTTATAAGCAAATACTCATTGCATTGGGGAAGGATTTTAAACCCTTAATGTATGAGGCCTTTTTACTTTAATGGAAGAAGATGCAGAGAAAATAACTAGATACAGAAGAGAATGGGGAATATGGTTGTCAAATACCAAATCAATCAAGGTACTACTCAACCTGGGGACCATGATACCAGGCATAGGTGAAGATGAAACAGCACATCTGCTAGTCTAAACCCATTCTGTTGGTGATAACTCATTGAGAACTCCAAGACCATCTTTCTCCTATGTTTATTTTTCTCTAGGAACGAGATTTTTTTTTATTGATTTCGCTTGTTGTGTTCTTAGGAGTTTACAGCATTACATTTCTAATGTTATATTGAGGATGTGGTTAGATATATGTTGATTGCTGAAATTTCAGATAGTGGCTAGATACAGCTAGATCCAGACCTGACTTTGTGAATGTACCAGCTTGGCTGAATGTAGCAGCTTGACAGAGTGAGGCAGCTGATATAGTGAGGCCAAATACTACCTGCAAGAAGTTCAACTAAACAATTAGGACAGGTAACATAGAGAAATTAGTCTTGTGCCTGGTGGTGGAGAACCAAGAGCCACTATCCTATTAGTACCAGGAAAATCAACTCTTAAGAAAAGGGAGAGACATAATTTCAGGAATCTATTGACCACAGGGATTCAAGAACTCTGGAATAGAGCACACTGATTGCATACCCAGTTTTAGACTTAATCTACCTCAAGGGAAGGTGGATAGTCACTAGCACTGAGGAACTGGACTATCATTGATGTTACTGAACTGAAAGGTCGAGGCATCAAGGTCATAGATAGTTATAATGATATATGTATATGGCCGTTGTTGTGAATCGAGTTGATATGTTATGACATGTATGACAAATAGTATCATTAATGTATAATAAATTATGAAAATAAGGATCATTTTCTCTTTTGAGAGTTTTCTTGTCGTATTACAATTGTTTTAATTAATAATCCAAGATTAATAATTATTTAGTTGAGTGCGGAGAAGCAAGGAACCACCAGAAGGATATTTTGGGTATTCAGAGAACAACTTTTCAGTTATTTCCAAGGGGTATTCCTTGGTTCTCTGAAACTCTATTTATGGTCTCAAGATTGAGCCAGTAACAATTAAATTAATTATAACGGGCAAGATCACATTGGGAAAGGGGAACTTAGTATCTTTTATCTCGTTGGGGTTGACCCATCAACCAAACATCCGACAAAGAGGAATATTGAGAAAGGCATGGGCAGAGGAAGAAATCAAGCGAGTTAAAAGCAAGAGAATCGACTTCATTGCACCGGTTCTAACCCACAGAGCAGAAGCGCAGACGCCCTGAGGTCTCCGAAAATATTGCACTAGTGAATACTAGTGTGGGAGACAAATCTTGCCGATATGAGAGGTGAAGGCCTACATCAGATGTTCGTATGAGAATATGAGTCACATCCACTTGTTAGAGGACGGTACTCCACATGGCAAGGTATGGTTAGCCTGCCCTTAGGTACTAATCCTTTCACCTTTCACCCCACCCCGTCTCTCTCTCTCTCTCTCTCTCTCTCTCTCTCTCTCTCTCTCTCTCTCTCTCTCTCTCCTATCTCTGTAAGTATGGCTATATGTTTGGTACATGTTTCCAACAGGGATGGTGGTCATTTTTGGCTGAAATTGGGTTATAGTCATGAATGCTGATTAATGTCATCGGTAGGGTCAAAGTCCTTAATGAAGGATGAGGAGATTGCGTTGCTACTGCTGGAAGAGCGAACGCCATTAAACATCATTAACCCCTCCGATATCAGAAGCAACCCCAGCATGGTGGAAATCAGCTATAATATCGTATCTCAGAACATGGCCAACAAAAGTGTCCAAACCATAGACAGTTGATATTAGTTCCTATGATAAAACCATAGACAGTTGATATTAGTTCCTGTGATGAAACCATGAACAGTGGATATTAGTTCCTGTGATGAAACTACCGACATTTGATATTAGTCCTGCTGTGCAGTCATGGACAATTTATCTTAGATCGTGTGTGAACTAAAAGACAGCTTAATTTAGCACTTGAGGAGGAAACAGTGCCATTTTGATTACTTAAATTGTGATGACTAGTAGAGCTATAATGTTTCCTTTTTTAAGTGATTTTTGTGTTGTGTATATTTTTGATATGCCAGTTGAACACTCTCTCCCACCATGTTATCCCATTATAGTAATATATTTTATAGCCGGGAGATGGTTATTTTTTTTCCTGTTCACTTGTGTCTTGTTTTTATGGCGTTACAAATAAGATTATTATAGATTAAAACATAACTCTGTGGAGCAAAATGAGGCAGGGAGACAACACGCGTCAGGTTATCCAGAGTGAGATTTCTCCTCCGCTGCATGCGGTAACTTCCCTGTGCTCTCCTGGCCTCTGTTAGGAAACTTTACCTTTACGAGCCAGTCCTAGTTTCCTTATAATAATTGGCTACTAAGATTTTGGGCTTCTTCTCTCATTTCTATTTTAACATACCACTATGCCCAAAGGCAAGATTAAAGTAGATCAAAGCAATCTGTAACAAGTCCATGTATTTAAGTATCTTGGTACTTTAATAACAGCTCTAATAGAGCTATGCTGGTGAGAAGGACAAGTCCCACAGGACTTCAAAGATTCAAGCATCATAACATTGTATAAGAACAAAGGGGATCGGAGTGACTGTAACATTTATTGGGGTATCTCACTTCTGTGTATTGTTGGGAAAGTATTTGCCAGAATTGTTCTGCACAGACTTCAAGTCCTAGGAGATTAAGTGTACCCCGAATCACAGTGTGGCTTTCGACGGAATGCGTCTGCCATTGATATGATATCCTCATTGCGACAAATGCAAGAACAATGCAGTGAACAGAATCAACCACTGTTTATTGCCTTTCATCGACCTCACAAAGGCATTTGATGTGGTCAGTCGTGAGAGTCTGTTCAAGGCACTAAAGAAGATTAGCTGCACACCATCTCTTCTGTCTATTGTGGAATCGTTCCACACAGGCATGAAGGGTATAATCAAGTTTGATGGTACAACTTCAGAAGAGTTTGAAATCAAGAGTGGAGTTAAGCAAGATTGTGTACTTGCTCCTACCCTCTTTGGAATATACTTTTCACTTCTACCTACTGAAATACGCCTTTCGTCATCAGGATGGTGGTATATACATTCACTCACACTCAGATCGTGGCCTCTACAATGCTCAGAGATTGAAGGCCAAGACCAAAATTAGGAGGGTACTGATCAGAGAGTTGCTGTTTGCAGATGATGCTACAATTACGACCCACCCTGAGGAAGAATTACAATGTCTATTATGTGCATTCGCCAATGCTTATTCTGAATTTGGTTTAACAATTAGCAAAAATAAGATACAGATTATGTCACAAGGTGCGCAGGTGGTACTATCAATCTTTATTGAAGACGCCGAAATAGAGATGTAGACCATTTTACATATTTAGGATCAGAGGTTCATAGCAAAGTATCCTTAGATCAGAAAATCAACATCATGATTGGTAAGGCAACAACAACAATGAATAGGTTAACAAAAAGAGTCTGGGAGAACAGGAAGGTTACTGCCAAAACAAAAATCCTTGTCTAATAGGCCTGTGTCTTTAGTACTCTTCTTTATGACAGTGAAACGTTTAAACAGCCTTCATATGCGGTGTCTGCGAAGAATACTTGGTATTAAGTGGCAAGACAAAATCACAAATACTGAAGTATTGGAAAGATCGGGTTGTGTGACGGTTTGTTCCATGCTCAGTCTTCTTAAACTTAGATGGATAGGACACGTTAGAAGGATGGATAATAGTAGAATACCAAAGGACATCTTGTTTTGTGAATTACAGATGGATTTTTTCCCTGTATAGTCAACATATTTTCAGAAATATAGAAGATATGGAAGGAATCAACATTGGGGGGACGATACTTCGAACGAAAGAACAAACTTTATTTTCAAAGGGTTAAGAATTGGGCACGCAGGCCCGTCTAACATTCTGCCCTTCTATCACTCTCTTTCATACATTATTTCATTCACACATCATTCAAGGCTATCAGAGAACAGCAACAATATAAAAGATATGCATTATAAAGGAATGGGCAAAATGCGAACATCAATACTATACTACTTAGTAATATTAGCTAATGGTGTGACACTTGTTATTAGGCATGTGGAATATACTGGCCTACCAAAATGGGACTGGCTGTTATACTAGGGTTTTTGGTATTATTATTATTATTATGTGTATTATTAAGGGGGAAGGTAATCCGTACTGAGATAGTGTTCGAATAATTTGCGATTATATGTATAGGGATTGGTGTTGTCTTTGATTTCTAGTGGAAGATTGTTCCACAGCTGAGCTGCAGAGTACGTTAAGCTTGTTTTGTATAAGTCAATCGTAGGCTTTGGAATGTGTAATATATTTAATCGTTTAATTTTTGATTTTGGCGAGTTGGTAGACTTTTTTCGCTGTTTGTTTAGTGAGCGCTTTAACGTGGGAATTAAAGGTTAGGTTTCTATCAATGATTAGGCCTAATGTTTTGTGCTTAATTACACTTTCTACTGGCATGTTATCGATGTGAAGTTGAAGTGATGTGTGTGAGTTTAGAGTTTGAAGTAGTTGTCTGGTTGTTAATAACATTGATTTTGTTTTAGTGATGTTAATTTGCAAAGACGACTCCAGCAAAATAGTTTTCAGCGTCTGCAAATAGATCTCAGGACGACGAAAGATGCAAAGGTAGATCGTGAATATATATGGCAAATAATAGAGGGCCAAGAATAGAGCCTTGCGGTACTCCAATATTGAAGGTAATGGTTTGAGACAGAGACTTATTATGTGATACTACTTGCTTTCTGTTTGATAGAAAAGATGTTATTAGATTGACTACATTAGAGCCAATTTTCATAGTCTCAAGTTTTTTAATTAAAATAACATGGTCTATCATATCAAATGCTTTACTGAAATCAATAAACACAGTTCCATATAGACTGTTGTTGTTTACATTCTGGTGCCAATTTTCTATCATATTTGTTAAGGCCGTGTGGCAAGAATATTTTAGTCTAAATCCTGATTGACTGTCAACAATAAGCTTGTTGCGAACTAAATACTGTAATGTTACTTTATGGATGTGTTTTTCTAGTGGTTTAGATAGTGATGATAGTAAGGAAATGGGTCTGTATATGTTCGGGAGACCATTGTCCAATGAACCAGATTTAAGAAGAGCGATTTTGAGAGCTGATGGAAAGTGGCCGTTGGTGAGACACTGATTATATACATAGGTTAGTGATATACAGATGACTGGCGCAGCACAACGGAGAATCCGGTTGCTGATTCCATCTAACCCAAATGAGGTTGTGTTTTTGTTTTTTTGGGTTACTGAGGTAAGTGAATACTTCAGTGATTGTCATTAGCGGTATGTCGGAAAGAATATCACGGGAGCATCTGCTCTCGCAAAACGATGTCAGTAAAGATAAGTTGCAAGGAGAATTAGGTATTGAAGCCTTTAACTGGTCTATGTGAGTTTGAAAAAAAAATTATTGAATTGGTCGCATGTAATATGATTTGATGGTAAAGAATTTCGGAAGTTATACTTGTTTGTCAAGGTGTTAATCGCCTTCCATATATCCTTACTATTTGTTTTTTCCATTACTAAGTTCTTAAAGTAATGTTTCTTTTCCCGTCGTATTGTATATTGAACCTTGTTTCTAAGAGTACGGTATGTCCTGAGATCCCGCTTTTTATGCGCTTTATCTCTGTCTCTCATTGTTTCAAGTATTTCCTGGGTGATCCAAGGTGGTTTTACGTCGTGTTTGAATCGAACTTCCTTGATTGGCACATGTCTGTCAAAGACATCAATAAAGGTATTCATCCAGAATTGCAGAGCATCATCCGGGTCAGGAAGCTGATAGACATTGTCTAGAGGTGAACTGAGAAAGTCCTGTAAAAATGCGTTTTTGTTGAAATTTTTGTAACTTCTATATTTTACACTTATGTGTTTATGCTTAGGAGTTTTAATTCCCTTTTTAGACCACGTGCAGTATATTGGGTAGTGATCGCTCATTGCACAATTGGTTACGGTGCATTCTATGATGTTGTCTGAGCAAGTTACGTAAATGTGATCAATGAGTGTTGAAGATGATTTTGTTACTCTAGTAGCTTGTTGTACTATTTGTTGGAAATTGTATGATGCAATTATATTTCCCCATATTATGTTGGATTTGTTGGTGTCAATGTTAAAGTCTCCGAGTAGTATAATTTCCTTTCCGGAAGCGAAAACCACATCCATCATGGTAGTGAAGTTTTCCAACTAGACGTGTCCAGCACTGGGATTTCGATAGAGGTAGCCAATTATCAGGGGTGTGCGGTTTTAAAGTTTTAGCTCTAACCATATACATTCTATTTCGCAAGTTTCAATACTATGGCTGTCTCTTGTTTCTTACAGGTATCCCTTCGAAAAACTTTGTACCCTTTAATAGAGATGTCCTCATCTGAAATTATTTTCATTTAGTCTACTCTCACTAAGGCCGAATAAATGAAAATTTTGATTAAGAATAGAAGATAACTCTGGTAGCTTGTAAATAAGTTGCAAATGTTTAAGTGTCCAAGGCGTATTCCGGACTTATTGAGCCAGTGTTGTCACTTCACAGACATTTCACCCATGAAGTAAGTGTAAATTAGTCAAAGTTAAGGAAAAGTACAAGATCATAAAAAATCACAATTACATTAACTTACAAAATGTCAGTAATACAAATCGATATGTAAATGACAATATTATAACGATATAACTAATTAGACCAACGAATATAATGCAAACACGGAACAAAACGAATTAAAGAACATACAACAATAACATTAGATATGCAGACGATAGAGTCTTGATTGCAGACAATGAGCAGGACCTGCACAATTTAGTAGATGCAGTTGTTGCACACAGTGAACAACTAGGGTTAGAATTGAATTGTAAGAAGACACAGATAATGGTCGCCACTAGGAAGGATGAAATGCCACAATGTATTGTACAAGTAAATGGGCATATTCTTAAACACGTGCATCGGTACAACTATCTCGGTAAAGTCATAACATCTGATGGGAGATGCCTTGAAGAGATTAGAACAAGAATTGCCATGGCGAAGGTAGCCTTTTGCAAGATGAAAAACACACTGACCAATAAAAAGATATCAATTGAAACGAGAAAAATAGTGTTGAAGTACTACATAGAACCTGTACTTTTATATGGATGTGAAGCGTGGACAATGAGCAGACAAGCTGAAAAACATCCGATGGCTGTGGAAATGTGGTTTCTGAGGAAAATGCAAAGAATATAGTGGACAGACAGAAAAACAAATAAACAAATTCTTCAAGAAACAAATGCTGATCATAAACTGATTAGAGACATTAGACGTAGACAGTCAAAAATTTTTGGGCATGTTATGAGAAGAAATGAATTGGAGAACTTGGTGACAACTGGCAAGATCGAAGGGAAGAGACCAAGGGGAAGACCAACAATTAAATACCTGGATGGCTTGGCCTTGTGGCATGGTCGAGACAGAAACACGGAGCTGATCCACGACTCTGGTAATCGAGTGAGATAGCAGAACATGATCGCCTACGCTTACCGGCATGGCAAAAAACCCTCATCTCAGCACATGATGGATGGACAGATGTGTAAGAGATATCGGTGTCAGCCTTCAATACGATACAAAGATTGTGTAATCGGGACATGATACAGGTATTGAAAATGCACATTGGGAGCAAGTCGCCGCTGAACATGTTGCATGGAGGGCAAATATTAGAATTGGAATAAAGAGCAAGGAGAAAATTATTGCAAATAGGTCACACAGTGAACGCGTAAGACGTAAGATGGTGTGTGATGGTGAAAATGACCATGTGTTCACATGCATCCACTGTGGATAACATGTACAGCGCGAATTGGTCTGATCAGTCACATTCGCAGCCGCCATGGGTTGTAGTTATGCCTTTTTAAAGCACAATGTAACAAACTATCGTCTGTCAAGACGGAAAGGTGCCAATGTAACTTTAATAACAGCAGAAAAGTCAAATTCATTGATAGACAAACACTTATCATGTTCGTCACCTAGTGAGAATGAACCCAAAGTCGCCATTGACAAGAGCATACAACATGAAAATGGAAACATCTAGAGGCAGAGGAAGACCGTGAAAAAGATGGATCGACGGAGTCGTCAACACCTTAAAAACCCTCATCTCAGCATACCAAGCTACCGAGCGATCCCTAGTTCGTAAACCTGCGCCTGCGACGCTTAACGGCATAGAGCAGTGAAGGACAAAAGAACGTAATAAGAAGAAACGTAACGGCAGGATTTCACAAGCTGAATAATATTATCTGCAACGTGTGTGTGTTTTAATAGACGTAAACAAAGAAACAGTTCTCAAGAGTTATATTGAGCCAATCTTGAAATACGAAAGCGAATCAGGGACAATTAGCAGACAAGTGAGGAATTTTGTGGAAACTGCGGAGATGTGGTTTTATAGAAGAACATAGTGAATGGATAGACAGATCAATGAAGATATCTTGAAAGAAGTTTACTCACAAAGAGAACTGATTACTCGCATCAGAATGAGACAATCCACATTCTTTGGGCATGAAAAGAAAAAAGGAAAGCTGCAGTATGTCGTCACAACAGGAAGGTTGGAGGGGAAGAGAGGCACGGGGAGACCAAGAGAGAATATGCTGGACAATATGAGATCATGACATGAAGGACCGTGGATGCCAGAAATAATTAACAGCACAAAAGACAGAAGGCCGTGAACAGACATGATCACCAAGGACACGCGTGGACTATTTAAAAAAAAATTGTTAACAAACATACTTCGAGTAAAACACTACGCCTGGGCAATCTGCAAAACAAAATTGAAATCCTCAAGGCAATAGATACTGTCCATCAAGAAGTTCATGTTCATAACAGGTATTAAGATAAGCATTTAACAAAACGGGCAAATATGGGGAACAGTGTATAACCAGGACAAGAATGACACGATACTTTAAGGCTTATAGTGACCTCGGGTGACGTCCGCGTTTAATACCAGCTGTTGTAATTACAAGACCATGATTTCTCAGATTACTTATTTACGCTGACAGACAGAATCAAAACATAATATAAAAGACCTCTCACTTAAATTGTTGTTTTGTATGTTGGGTAAAACAACAAGAACAACAAACAAACAAACAAACAAACAAACGATGATGCGGACTGTTTGTTTCCTAGTCTCTCTACTTCTAGCTGTGGTAGAATGCCAGGGTACGTTAAACAGTTTATAGCTTGTCTCTCTGCTTTCTTGTTATTTACTATTAGCTTCTCGCTTTCTGTAGAATGCCAGGGTACGTTAAACAGTTTATAGCTTGTCTCTCTGCTTTCTTGTTATTTAATATTAGCTTCTCGCTTTCTGACACCGATATCCTTCTATGCCAGGATGTCAAACTGTCCAGCGTCCCTCCCACCCACCCTCGACCCCCCCCCTCTCTCTCTCTCTCTCTCTCTCTCTCTCTCTCTCTCTCTCTCTCTCTCTCTCCCTCGGGCTTCTCGTGCCTATTCTCTCCTCCAGCATTTCCGTCGTCGCGACGTAGTCCACTTAGCTTTAACAAATTATACTGGGCTACTATATGGGCAGCAGCTTTCCAAGCTCTGATACCTCTATTATTTTTAGAATATTGTGTTCCTTCTCTTATTGGTATTATTATTATGTGTGTGTGCGCGCGTGCGTGCGCGCGCGTGTATATATATATATATATATATATATATATATATATATATATATATATAAAATATATATATATATATATATATATATATCCATGACGATGTTCATTGCTGGCAATATTAATCCACTCCCCAGTTCTTGACATCAGGATGCAACCTACCCCGGGTGACACGTACTGCGGGTATCTTCAATGTGCAGCCAACAGTTCCCGGCCAGTTATCGCCATGACCATATATAACATCACAGAGAAAGACAACCCGGCGAAACTTGTCTCGATTTCGATTTTTGCCCCGGAAATTTCCGTAGAACAATCTCAAATCCATATCATCAATGCTTCAGGGACCATCTCAACGTACAAAGGGATCATGGGTATCAGTTTTGCGAAAGCTGCCAATTGCTTGTACGGATCTTTTCAATGCGAGCTAAACTTCGTTGATGCCAACGGTCTACCCGATGTTGTCAGAGCAAACTTGACCGGTGCAACTGAACAAAACGGTAATACGACATCTTATCTCATCCCATTTCATCTCATTTTCATCGTGTTCACCTTGTACCTTGCGGTGTTGCGGTGAAGCATAAACAGCGAGAGAGCACCTGTTTATGGGCTTCATATATCGTGATTGTCCAAGTTTGTCATAGGTACCATTGAGTTGGTAGGAACATAATGTTGTTGAGTGTTTTTATAGTATCTACTGCTACGTGTTTGTTCTTTAGTATTGGTGCAATTTGTCCAATGAGTTGGCTTGCCTTATTGCATCTATTTTCGATCTCGTCGATTTGCCAATTGATGATATTATACTTCCTAATCAACGACGCTCAGAAAGCAATGACAAACTACTGAGCGTAATCTTGCCAAGAAATCAACATACAGCGGTAAAATGCTGGTGTTGACAGTGATGTTCTGTAAAGGATATGCGAAAAAAAGTAATTGAAGCTCTTTACCTGTTTGAGGGTGGGTTCTTATAGATGAATCTGTGTGTGTTTGTGTTTTTTTCTTCTTCTTCTTTGGTTGTAGTCATTACCTCTGTTTTACTGATCCTAATTTTCATGTTATGTTCCTCACACACTTCTTTTAAACTGTTTATGTGGACTTGTAATTTTGTCTCTTATTTTGCTATGAGTGCTTATCATTAGCATACATATCTTCCTTGCCGAGCCATGGTGAGTCCTGAGCACGAGTGATTGTTATTCCTGTTCAACAGGGAGTCTCTGTGGCCAAGAGGTTACGTCGCTTGCCTGGAAGGCAGTTGGCCAGCACGCCTGTCTGCCGGCTAGAGGCATGTGTTTAAATTCTCTTCTAGGCAGATTTTTTTTAACGTCGCCAGTATCGCGTTCCGAAGATTGTGGGTTCAAATCCGGGCTTCGTCGTTCAGTTCACGAGTGTAATTTTCTCGAAGACTTCTGGTGGTCGCTGCTGGAGCTACGGAGTTCGTACTTTGGGTGACGCTTTCGGGAGGTCTCTTTAAAGACAGAGACCGAGTCATATGGTATAAAACACTGTGCAATGAAGTTGATCCTTTTGCCTTTTAAACCTTATCTTTACATTCACTTGGGCTTCCACATGGTCCCGATAGAGAACACTCGTACATTCACTTGGGCTTCCACTCTGTACCAATAGATAACACGCCTGTATGCATGTCGGACACATATTGTCATAAACCAATCGGCACTCGTTGGATTTATTTGCGTAATAGCACACCGATCGCTTTTACCTCCCAGGACATTTTCTGGTATTCATGTTAAGCTGGGTCGACATGGGAACTCTGGTCACATTTTAAAACACGCTTTGAATTGAATTCGAACATAACCACCGGGCCAATCGACAAGCCTGCTAGTTACTGCGCCACCGGCGGACTAATATCCCTATGGGACAGGGGAATTTTCTTTTAATCTATAGGGATTTATTTTTAACTACAGGAGATTTTTTTAATCTATGGGAGATATTTTATTGATATGAGATTTGTTATGAGAAGTTTTATCTGTAACGATTTAATTATCTATAAGATATTTTTTTGTTTAATTAGTAGGATATATTTTATCTATAGTAGATTTTTTATCTGTAGGAGATCATTTATCTATAAGAGATATTTTTATGTGTAGGAGATTATATATATATATATATATATATATATATATATATATATATATATATATATATATATATATATATATATATATATATATATATATATATATATATATATATATATATAATTCTGCGTTCAATGCAAGTCCTCCAGTGCCGATAAAGTGTTTGGATTCCTGTAGAACAAAACTTCTCTTGGTCGCGTGTGTAACCACTCATGCACCTCTTGCTGTACCTATGTCACAGAAGTCACGACATTTTGAAACTTCCTACTCCACTCATACACATGTTCTGTGTATATTGAAAAATCACAGGGAAATACAAGATAATGTTAACATAGAAGTAAAGAACAGATTTGATGTATTGTCTAATCTAGAGATTCTATTTCAAGATGTGGATGATCAATGGGAAATGCTGAAGAATTTAATCAGTTTGGCTGCAGAAAAAAAAAATATCCCAAAATTAAAGAAAGAAGATCTTAATAAATGGATGTCTGAAGAAATGTTAGATTAATAGAAACAAGAAGACACAACAAATAAAAAAATAATATGAATAAATTCAAAGAAAGGTCAGAACATTATGTAAAGATGCAAAAGAAGCATGGCCTGAGAAAGATTTCACATAAATTGAAAAACAAAATGACAGTAAAAATACCAAATTAATGCACAAGGAATTCATGAGCTTTCTAATAAAAGAGCACTTACATCAACTGACTGCCTAAAGACAGAATATGGCCAACATTCATCTACATTGTATTAGTATAATGGCAAAATCACAAAGATTTTGCTAAGAATCATCATGCACAGAGCTAGGAAGAAAATACAACCCGAAATAGGAGAAGAAAAATGTGGGTAAATAGAAGATAAGAGTACAGTAAATGTGTATATGCTGAGAACATTAATTGAACGTTATATCGAAGTAAACTATGTCCTACATCTTTGCTTTATTGACTACACAAAGGCTTTCGATAAGGTAAGATATGTTAACATGATGAAATCAAATCAAATCAAATCAAATCAACTTTATTTTAAAAGAGACACAAATTGGGGACGCAGGCCCGTCTTACATTCGGCCCTTCCAATCACTCATCTTTCGTTCATCAATGATTCATTAAACATTTACATAGGAAGAAAAAAAACATTTTCAAATGAATGTTGTAAACATAAACAATGCAAATTACCAGGTTATGAGGCACATCTCCCACCCACCCACACATCACCCCCCCCCCCCACACACACACACACCCACCCACACACACACCCAGGGACACACAATACCCCACCAACCGACCCATCCTCCTCTCACAATCCCCCACCCACACACACTGCCCTCACCCGTTCCCCCAACCCACACACACTCATCATCCACACACACAGCCTCCATCAACCCACACATCCGGCAACCACCCACACAAACATCCCCCACCAACCCACACATCCCGCAATCACCCACATACACATCCTAACCCACACACCCATCCCCCACTCACACATCCTCTACCCACCCACCCACACCCCCAACCACCGATCCCCCAACCACACCTCCATCGACCACACATTCCCCACCCACACACACAAACCCCACGAACCCACACATCACGCACCCACTCACATATCCCCAACCCATACACACACATCCCCACCAACAGACATCTCCCTACCCACAAACACACATCTCCCTACCCGCCTATATATCCCCAATCCACTCACACACACACACCACCACCCACACATACATCCACACCCACCCACGCATGCACTAACTCACATCCCCCACCACACACATATCCCCCACCAGTACAACACACATCCCCCACCCACCCATATTCCCCACCCACACACCACACACAAAAACATCCCCCACCTACACACGACACACACATCCGTCACCCACATACCACACAATATTCCCACCCACATACCACGCACATATCCCCCATCCACACCCACACAGATAGCCTCACCCACCCACCACGCACATATCCCACACCACACAAATCCCCCACCAACGCACACATCCCAACCCACACACCACACACATATCCCCAACCAACACACCACTCACATCTCCCCACTCACACACACATCCCCACCCATCCACCATCGACACTGCATCACTTACAAGAATGTGTGTGGAGAGAAACAGTCAGTCGACGAAGCAACGACTCACTCATGGATAGAAGACGTGCTCTGACCTGCTTTAGCTAAATATAATTTTGCGGATGTATTTAATGCCGATGAAACTGGATTATTTTGGAGATTGCTACCTGATAAAACAGTTTCTTTCACAAATGAAAAGTGTCATGGGGGGGGGGGGATATCAAAAGAAAGAACAACAGTGGTTGTGTGTTCCAATGGGGATGGTAGTGAAACATGGCCTTCATTTGTGATTGAAAAATTTTTAAATCCCCGATGTTTCAAAGGCCTGAAAACATTGTGTGTAAATTACAGAGCCGATTTAAAGGCATGGATGACATCAGCACTGTTCAATGAGTGGCTACAAAAAATTTGATTATTCAATGGTGTGTAAACAAAGAAAGTTCTTTTAATTGTTGACAATTGTTCAGCCCACACAAAAATTAACAATCTGAAGGCAACAGAGCTTTTGTTTCTGCCACCTAATGCCACATCAACACTTCAGCCTTGTGATCAAGGTATCATTCAAAATCTGAAGGTTCTTTATAGATCCACAATGTTGTCAACACTTGTGGGTCATAAGGATGCTGACCTCATTTGTGATGATTTTAAGATAACCCTTCTTGATGTTACTCTTATGTTAAAATCTTCATGGGACAGAGTTTTACCAGCAACTATTGCAAACTGCTTTAGACAGGCTGGCTTCTTACCTGCAGTAGATGTCTCTGTAAATGAGAATTTCACACCATCAGCGAGTAGTGAGAGCAATGTTACTGACATTTCAGTGGGGCCATTACTTGCTAGATTTTATAGATTGATCCAGAGGAGTTTGTAAACATTTACAATGATGTTTCTACTAGTACCACTCTTTCAAGCACTGATATTATAGGACTTTGTATACCAATCATTCAACCAACAGACCCTTCCAGCCCTGACTCTGATAATGAGGATGACTGTGGGCTGCAAGCACAACCTGTATCGCAGTCAGATATTCTGGCATCAATTGACAAAATTGACATTTACATGATGCAGAATGGATGTTCAGATGATTCAGTCTCATCATTTTGTGCCTTTAAACAGGCAATGGGAAGACATTTTTCACAAGTCAAGATGCAAAATTTCTTGGAAATTTTCAAAACTGAACATTTCAACATTTCTGATATTGTATTGCTATTTATTTGTTCACTACCTGTGTTTCCTAAGTGGTACAATCATTTTACTCAATGCTACTGCATGGTACACATGTATTAGTGTAAATTAGTGTAAATATGTGTGCAGTCTGGATAAGTAGAATTTCTGATAAGTAGAATAAATTCCTTCGGCCCCTGCGACTTCTACTTATCCAGACACCACTGTATTTATTTATTTATTTATATGTGTGTATGCGTGGGTGGGTCGATGTGTGTGTTTGTGGGGGGGGGGGGGTGGATGTGTGTGTGTGTGTGATGGGTGTGTGTGGGTGGGTGTGTGTGTGATATCTTACATAAATATGAAGGACCTATCATATCACGGAGCCACTGCAGGACAATGATTAGAAACTCTTTGTTTGTGCAGATGCCGTGTTGTACATGCTGGTGGAGATTACGTCACGATTGAAGGAGCATTCGGAGGAGACGGACAAAGAGCTCAAGGCCTTGCAGCAGGACAATGAAGTTCTGAAGACGATGTTGGGCAGCGTGATAGCGGAACTGTCAAAGGTAGAAGAGTTGCTGAACTCAACACACAGCGTAGACCAGGTACACTAAATGTGTGTATGTGCCTCTGCCTGTCTGTTTGTCTGTCGGTCGCTCGGTCGATCTGTCTGTCTGCCTGACTGCCTGTCGGTCTGTCTCCCTAGCTGCCTTGTATGTCGGTCGGTCTTTCTGTCTACTTGTCTGTCGTTCAGTCTGTTTGTTTGCCTGTCTGTCGATCGGTCGGTCTGTCGGTCGGTCTGTCTGTCCGTCCGTCCATCTGTCTGTCGCGTGTCTGTCGATCGGTAGGTCCGTCGGTCCGTCAGTCTATCAGTCGGTCGGTCTGTATGTCTGTATGTCCGTCCATCCATCTGTCTGTCTGTCTGTCTGTCTGTCTGTCTGTCTGTCTGTCTGTCTGTCTGTCTGTCTGTCTGTCACGAGATAGACGCCATTGATTCGGCCTTGTGGTAGAAAAGCAGACCGTATGGTATAAGGCAAACAACCCTACTATTACCCGACCCGGTTCCCGGGAAAATTATCGCCCTTTGGTTAGTGTTCGAGTAGTTTCGATTCCGATTCCGATTCCATTTCAAAAACAAAAATTCCAAATTCGACCTCGTCTAACCTGCTTCATCAGCTGTGGTTATTGTTGAGGTACGTGGTTTTTGTGGGTTTATTTACCCTAATTCTTGTCTTGTGAGTCCTATCTCGGACTGGTGATGTAGCGTTTGTGTCTGTGACGTCAGCAGTGGTCGGCGGCTATCCTTTGTGCTCTTCTGTTGTTGTTGTTTTCTTTGTTGGTGTAGGCTCCTGGCTCGTCTGGCTGCAGTCCTTGTAAGGACTTTTCGTTATCCCACTCCAGCTGGGGGATCGGTCGGCGGCTGTCTTTTGTGCATGTTTCCACTTGTTTTCTTTGTTGGTGCAGGCTCCTTGCTTGATTGGTTGCAGTCCTTAAAAGGACTTTTTATTTGGTCTTTTTGTCTCCTTTCTTGTGTAGTTTCTGTAGGACTTTCTCGACGTTTTCATTTTCCTACTAACGCCTGTTTTCCTCGTTGCGTTTGCGTATCTGCTGCCTAGCGTTTTCTTCCTCCGTGGTCAGCCATGGGACAATTTCACCGTCCTCGATATAGTACTCGAAGTCGGCCTCACAGTTGTAGTGTACTACTGGGTATACCATCGGTTTCCCCCGGAGTTTTTTAGGCTTCTTCTTTTCTTTTTCTTCCCAGCGCCTTCTGAATTCCGCGCGCTTGAGTTCCTCCTTGTCGACTGGGTATTCTGTGCCTCCTTCAGACATCCCTCGGTATAGTATTTCATTCTTGGGCGTTGTGGTTGGGCTGCTGGCTTTAGCTTGCGGTTCAGGCTCGGTCTCTTGGTTTTCTTCTTGCGGTTTTTCTGTGAGTTCTTGTGTGGCTTCTGTTAGTTTGTTTTGAAAGAGTTCAATTTCAGCTCTATGCAATGCTCTTTCGGTCTTGATCATTTGTAGGATTTCTTCGTTCTCCTTCTTCACCTCAGCCATGAGCTGAATCTCTTGTTTGATGTTGAGCTGGATTTCTTTCATGTCGGCCAGCAGCTTCTCATTGTCGCTGGTCGGAGACGTTGTCAGCAGCAGTGCCTTGACTTGTTTCTTCAATTCGTCTATTTGCTGTTGAAGTTTATCTCTTTTAGCTTGTGCTATACCCGTGGCTGTCTCGCCCCTCTGCATTGCTTCATTGAATGGTGTCTTTGTGATGATGGCGATCTTTAAGACGTCTCTGTGTCTTTGCAGGTACGGACAGCCCAGGTATCTTGTTCCATGTTTGCCCAGGCAGTTGGCGCACTTTCTTTTGTTGTTGGGTGCTCGGAAGTCCGTGTCCAGCTTGGCCAGCGGACACTCCTTGAAGGCGTGGTGATCGGCGCAGTATCTGCATATTTCCGTCTTACTGCGACACGTAGCTCTACTGTGGCCGGCCTTCTGACATCTGGAACATTGCGTGATTCTCGGTATGAATCTCTCTGGTTGCTGCATTCTCTTGTTGAATGATACTGTGTTCTGCATCTCGCTGCCCTCCGATGTCACTACTGCCAAGGTTGTAGGTATCTTGGAGTAGGTGAGAAGCCGCTCAACCTTCAAGAATTGGATGTGAAGATTCTCTTCACATAGCTGCTTCATGATTTCTTCATCTGTCATCTCCACAGGAATTCGCTTGACAACCCATCGGACTGTTTTTGAGTCGGTGTTTCCGACTCTGGTGTCTTTCTCCTCTTTCTTCTCTGCCGTCTTGGTTCTTGACTGCGTTGGGCTGTCAATCTTCTCCCTCGTAGTAGCTTCAGTAATAGCTGTAGTATCAGGCTCTTTGATGCAGCTAGCAGGTGGGCTCACGACGTTCTTCTTCTTGTTGTCAGCTCCCACGCTGCACATCTTGACAACAGCGTGTTTCTTGTTGTTGGATTTTCCACGTGACGTTTTCCCGCTGATCAGGCTTCTTGACAGAATAATGCAACTTGACTTGTTAGCGCTCGCAGTGAGAATGAGTAGTTTCGAGAAACCGAGGCTGGTTATCAGTTGGTGACGGGTCCAGTGATTGGGACCAGGCAAGTTTGATTAGCGGACAAGGAATCCTACTATGAATCCTACCATGTATGTGTCACAAGAGTTTACTATACTGGAGGTTGAGTCCGGCTAACCCTTGGCCGTCGTCATTACCAAGTATGTTCACTATGTCCACGCTATCTGATGGTCGACTATGCTCACGGCAGGTAATTGAGTGGAGTGATTGTGCCGTGTATCACCACTATAGACAGATCCAACACCAGCTAAAACCAGATTATCTTGACTTTGTGTGCCAGGCCATTTTGGCCTATGAATCCTCTGGAGTCTAAAGACTACATCTCCAGCACCAACATCCCACATCATCACCCAAGATGTTGCTCTCATGTCTTACACTCTTCTTGACTCTGTAAGAGAGGGCTACTACGTGATTCATATTGTGGCCACCCGCAAGACCTTGAATATTTAGTCTCCTGAGTGGACCACCCATTCCGATCATCACTGAGTAGAGTTCCGGAGCTAGTTCAGTTAGAGCGAC
>OY992876.1:213950039-214055039 GCA_963921405.1 Cepaea hortensis | reverse complement strand
CCGAGACTGATGGTGGCGGTTGGGTAATCATTCAGGTGATTTATCTACGATTTAAGTTTCAAACTAGCACAGATTAGTAGGTTTGGGGGTCGCAATAGCGCAATGGCTAGTACGCGGGCCTTGTGGGCAGGCACATGTAGCGGCGTGTTTGTAGGGTAGTGCATCAAACGGTAAACACATCTCGGAGCTGGCAGTCCGAGTGCAAATGCACAACTGGGGAAACACACCTGGGAGATATGCCCTGGGTATTTCTGCCTCCAGATAGTGCTAAGAAGTTAAAGAAGCCGAAACATTCGTGAAAGAGGGACAGCTTCTGACAATTGGAAGCCTTTTATTCTGGTGCTCCACGGAGAAATCCCTATCAGGGCGGATTTTGTAACTGACATACCCCCACCCCACCCCACCCCCACCCCTCCCCCGGGTCGACCCAGACTGCGTACCGGGAAATGACAAGGGAAGTAAAGGCGGCGGTCATGATATTGATCACATGACTCATCCAGTGTGGATTCGGCTATAACAACTGGGGGGGGGGGGGGGGGCTAGTGTCACAGGGCGGGCTTCTGGTTACCACTGGGGTCTGATCTATGGCTCTAATGAGATGGCGTTCAGAGGACACCCTGAGATCTGGCTCGTTGGTATGATCCCTGGTGAGCTGAATAACATATGCTTATCTGACCGCACACACATGTACAAGACGGCACGACTGTTGTACATCATCAGTGATCAGCGATGTATTATACCACTGGAAGGTGACGGATAACGGACTCGAGTGTACATGCTAATTGAGTCTTCAGGCTCGCTCACACATCTGACACTCCCGCACCGTACCAACAAATCATCTTCATACCTGGCGTGAGTGTTAGGTGACTAAGTCTGTCTGCTGTCTGCTGTGATGGTGTTTTCAGAAGCGACTGCTCCCGGCCCTCACTG
This sequence comes from Cepaea hortensis, assembly GCA_963921405.1. Lineage (NCBI taxonomy): Eukaryota > Metazoa > Mollusca > Gastropoda > Stylommatophora > Helicidae > Cepaea > Cepaea hortensis. Next base: position 214,054,109 of record OY992876.1, on the reverse strand, counting down.
CAACGGAACCCTGATCAAGCCTTGTCGGCCAATGTCAGTTAGATGGACCCGTTTGCGTCCTTGCGAGTATTCATGTCGTTGAGCATGGCGCATGTCAAGCTATGCGCTCTACTATGTATCATGGTGTGTAGAAGCTGGCGGTGGAATTCTAAGCCTCCCAATCTGTGTGTGAGTTGCCTATGGAAAGTTAAGACTTGTAATCTAAGTGTGAACTGGCGATGGCAAGCCACGACATCTTATCAGTGTGTCAGCTTGTCGTCGAATGCCTCACAACAACCGTTCGGTTGTTATCATACGCACTTGTAACGTGTCATTCGTTTCACACAACTTTATACGATTCTTCTGATTCTATCTTCTGATGCACCTGCTCATCAGTTTACCTCTTTCCATCTGTCATCTGATCCATGACAGCTAGCACCGTGTGCCCAATACGGCTCAAAACGTGCAGGATCCTTTACTTTGTACTTTATATAGATACGTCCATATTACTGGCAAGGATAGTGCTGTACATTGTAGAGGCTTAGTATTGTAGTCATTGCTGTTGCTGTTCTCTTTCTTAATGTTGTTATTTTTTTTTTATTGTTATTATCGCGGTTATTTGGTTATTAGGTTGGTGGTAGTAATGGTTTTGTTGGTAGTAGTAGTTGTAGTAGTGGTGTTGGTAATTGTAGTAGTAGTACGCATAGAAGCGACAGTGGTGGTTGTGATCACACTAGGAACAGTTTGTCTTGTATGATGTCTATATTTTATTGCATTGCGTTTTTTCCCCCCATACAATCTTATAAGTGCTGGTAGTTTACAAATCATCACAAACTACTGAACAAAAACTTGCCCAGGGATCACAAACAGCCAAAAAAAAAAAAAAATGCTGAAGTAGACTGCTATAAACTGTAAAGGATGTGCTTATACATTTTGTTTTGGTAAATGCTTGTGTCTATATCTTTATTTTATTGTCTGGGTGCTTTCTTTTCATTCTGTTCTTAGAGGCGTGTGCGAGGAGATGTAGACTTCTACAGAGGCTGGGACGAATACAAGAAAGGGTTTGGAACCCCAGACACCGACTTATGGATTGGAAATGACATTATTCACAATCTCACGTCACAGGTAGTTTGAATTTTATAACGTTTTGTTTTCTTTGTCGTTGCAATTTTGTTTTCATTGATAGGTGTGTGATTGACCTCATGACTTTGATCTAATCATCATCATGTACCATGGCGATAAGCATGTGCGGTCATGTTTCGGCATCTCACACGATCATCAGAGTCGTGGATAAACTCAGTGTTCTTGTCTCGACCATGTCACTTGGCCAAGCCATCCAGATATTTACTTCACTGCCTTCCCCTTGTTCTTTCCCCCTCAATCTTGCCAGTTACCACCAAGTTTTCTAGTTTATTTCTTCTCATTACGTGTCCAAACAATGTTGACCTATTTTCGATCACATGTTGGATTCAATATACTCTGTGGTATTTTCAGGGTTACAGCGAACTCCGGATTGACTTTGTCTACAACGGATCTAACTATTTCGCTCAATACACGAACTTCGGTGTGGCCGACGAGTCATCTAATTACCGCATTAAAATTAGTGGATATTCTGGAAATGTTAACGACAGCATGGAGTATCATAATGGCAGCAGTTTCAGCACTCCTGACAGGGACAATGACCTCACGGGCGGCAGCTGCTCCGTGTATTGTCATGGATCTTGGTGGTACAATGACTGTTACAATGCCAATTTGAACGGAGCCTGGGCAAAAACAGACGACACGGGTGTTTCTTGGTTTGTTTTCCCAAATTACAAACAGAGGCCGCTGACTTTTACAGAGATGAAGATAAGACAGTCAGAGAACGCCATATCGTAATTTGGCTGTGTGTAGTTAGATCGACCAGAGACTGTAGTTTAGAGTATTTTAGATTAAAACGGTAATAACTTGTTCAAACTATTGAGTTACATTTTTGATGTATAGTGTCAATTATTATTTCAGGTAATGAACTTTTTATTAGTCTGTTCATAATTATTTAACAATTTTGAATTTAATGTGAATCTTTTCATCATCTTCAGTTTATTTTTTCTTCAATTTTATATTGTGTAGATTAAATATTTAAATTTTGCATTTTACGCTTTCGAAGGTAAAATATTTCACTAACTGTACATTATTTGTATTTTACTTTGTAGTTCTCTATATAACGGCCGTTGAAAGTGGATCTTTTCATTAACTTTAAATTATTTGTACTTTGCTTTAAGTTTGTAGTTCTCTATATAAGGGTGTTTGTCCTACACTGTAAACAAATATCGCTACATTAATGAAAGTCCAATTACACAAAGTTTGTGTGTGGCATGTACTTCTGCAAGACGATAATGTTGGATATTGGGTATGGTAATGTTGTACATTGGGTATATTAATGACATTGGGTGTGTTAATATTGGACATTAAGTATATTAATGTTGGACATTGGATATATTAATTTTGAACATTGTGAATATTAATGTTGGTCATTGGGTATATAAATGCTGGACTTTGGGTACAGCATTTCTTGAAGGCATTCTCCAAATCATTATAAAATTCATCGATGCTGTCATCGCCACTGTCTGTTGTTGTTGCATAAACTTTTATGATGTTAATTACAAAATGTCTTTCACTCAACTTCATTAGTATTATTCGTCTGCCACAGTCCATTATCCTTTGATCGATTTTGATCACTCCATATGAATGCGATTAGGGTATTCCTTTCTAAAAGAAGCCTTCCTGAAATGCTTCCAACAGTGGCAGAAATGCCTGGAAAAGTGTGACCTTCACAGTTAGAGTACTTTGAATGGGATTAGGGTTTCAGACCTCCAGTTTTGTAATTGCATTTATCCAGGCCAAAGGTCTCTTACTTGTTGAAGGGACATCGTATTGCTCGAGGCTACATTCTCAATAGACGTAATCATCGGGCCGAACCTGCTGTTGTAATGTTCAGCGTTGTCCCCCATATATTCCTGACCACTGTATAATGTTGTAATGTTCAGAGTTGTCCCCCACATATTCCAGGCCACTGTATAATGTTGTAATGTTCAGCTTTATCCCCCTCCCCCACATATTCCAGGCCACTGTATAATGTTGTAATGTTCAGCCTTACCCCCCCCCCCCCCACATATTCCAGGTCACTGTATAATGTTGTAATGTTCAGCGTTGTTCCCCACATAATCCAGGCCCCCGTATAATGTTGTCATTTTCAGCGTTGTCTCCCACATATTCCAGGTCACTGTATAATGTTGTAATGTTCAGCGTTGTCTCCCACATATTCCAGGTCACTGTATAATGTTGTAATGTTCAGCGTTGACCCCCACATATTCCAGGCCCCTGTATAATGTTGTAATGTTCAGCGTTGTCCCCCACATATTCCAGGCCACAGTATAATGAGGTAGAGGTTGCCGCTTAATCGCCGCCTTACCTTCCCAGAAAGATCATGGCGTATTCATTATACAACGCTGGGTCAACAAGTGCATCCCTGGCACTCATAGAGGTCACTATTATACAACGCTGGACCAACTAGTGCATCACTGGCACTCATAGAGTCAACTGAAGAAATAATCGGGCATTCACTACACTCGCACAGAGCAGGAACTCTGTAGCGCCAATCCCGACCCTCAGAGATCTTAGAAAATATTGCATTCGTGAAAATATCCTGTATCTGTGTGTGTTTTTCCAATGGTCGAGTTTCCTCGTAATAGTTTGTGTTTTTATTCCGACTTCAGTAATCGCACAGCATTAGCCAGCCCACCTATTTTCGATCACATGCTGGAATCAATATGCTCTGTCGTATTTTCAGGGTTACAACGAACTCCGGATTGACTTTGTCTACAATGGAACTAACTATCTCGCTCATTACACGAACTTTGGTGTGGCCGACGAGTCTTCTAATTACCGCATTACCATTAGTGGATTTTCTGGAAATGTTCACGACAGCATGGCGAATCACAATGGCGACAGATTTAGCACTTCTGACAGGGACAATGACCTTTGGGGCGGCAGCTGCTCCGTGGAGTATCACGGATCTTGGTGGTACAATGGTTGTTTCAATGCCAATTTGAACGGAGCTTGGGCAAAAACAGACAAAACGGGTATTACTTGGAGTTTTAGCGCAACTGACTTCCGGAGGCCGCTGACTTTTACAGAGATGAAGATCAGATAGTTAGAAAACGCCATATCGTAACTTGGCTGTGTATAGTTATATCGACAAGAGGCTCTGTAGTTTGCAGTATTTTAGAATAGGGTGTATTTTTAATGACTGTGTAGTGTTTGAAAATATTTAACTATTATGTTGCATGTACTTTACAGAGGGTGAATGCAAAACTTTGACGGGCAATATTTTCAAACACTGCACAGTCATTCTAACTACGCTATATATAAAGGGCAATAAATAATCTGTACAACCTGTTGAGTTACATTTGAAATGTATAGTATCGATTATTATTTCAGGTAATGGACAGTTTATTAGTTTGTTCATAATTATTGAACTATTCTGATTTTTATGTTAAGCTTTTCATTTTCTTAAGTTGTATTTTCATCTCAATTCAACATTCCGTAGATTAAATACATTTTCCTATTTTGCGCTGTTGAAGGTAGAACTTTTCACTAACTTTAAATTATTTGTATTTTACTTTAAGTTTGTATTTCTCTAAACACGGATATTTGTCCTACACTGTAAACAAATATCGCCACATTAATAAACTTCTAACTACACAATGGTTGTGTGTGTGTGTACTTCTGCATGGATGTTAATCGACATTTGGGTATGTTAATGTTGAAATTGCCGTGAAATTCGTGTGGATAGTGTTTTTTCCTTTGGAATATGTGATGTTATTTCGTGTTCGTTAATTGGAAGTGTTCAAAAGAAGCCACGGAAGGCAGGTGGTGGGTGAAATTATGAGGGCAGCCGACAGATATTTGTTGGTTATGGTCTCGAGTTTCGCGACGGCAAGCTTTCTCTCTTTCGAGAGACAATGATTGCGGTCATCCGGCCAGTATGGTCACTGCCATAGAGGAAAGCAACGGCAAACTACCTCTTTGAAATTGCCTAGTTTATTATGATTCGCTTGAAGACTGATCATCGCAAGACAAGGACAGGGACATTAAAATTAGGAACATGGAACGTTAGGACGTTAAACAACGACGGAAAATTAGAGAACATAACACAAGGAATTCAAAGAGAAAAAAATTAATATATTAGGTATGTGCGAGACGAGATGGACAGGAGCAGGCATCAAGATACATAAAGATTTTAAGATTATTTATTCTGGAGGTGAGGATCGACATAGGGGAGTGGCAATAATTTTGGACCGGAAAACATCAACGTCTGTTCAGGGATATTGGGCCGTGTCGGACAGAGTTCTACTAGTTAAATTGAGTGGCAGACCTTTTAACATAAATGTTATTCAAGTATATGCCCCAACAGGAGAGTCCAGTGAAGATAGTGTAGAGGAATTTTATAATGACGTAGAGTCTGCCTTAAAGAAATGTAAAAATTCAGAAATAAACATCATAATAGGGGACTTCAATGCAAAAGTAGGAAATCAAGGGGATAGATACACAGTAGGAAACTATGGTTTAGGAGAGAGAAATGAAAGAGGATACAGACTAGTAGAGTGGGCAAAAGAACAGGAAATGATTGTAGGAAACACCTGGTTCAAGCAACACCCTAGAAGATTATGGACCTGGAGGAGTCCTGATAGCAGGATTAGAAACCAGATTGACTACATTCTGATTAGCAGAAGATTTAGAAACGCGCTAACAGTAGCACAAACAGTTCCCAGTGCTGATTGTTATAGTGACCACAGATTACTCACAGGAACATTGAGGATAAAGTTGAAGAAAGTCAAGTATACAACAGGGAACACTAAATATGATTTGTGTACACTGAGTAATGACAAGGAAATACAAAACAAATTCAACATAGAAGTGCAGAACAGATTTGAAATATTGTCTGATCTAGAGATCCTATTCCAGGATGTGGATGATCAATGGGAAATGTTAAAGAATTCAATCAATGTGGCTGCAGAAACAACTATTCCAAAATTAAAGAAGGTGGGTCGTAAGAAATGGATGACTGAGGAAATTTTACACTTAATGGAAACAAGACGACTCAACAAAAATAATCCTGCCAAATATGAAGAAATTCACAGACAAGTCAGAATATTATGTAGGAAGGCAAAAGAATCATGGCTTGAGGAAAAGTGCTTAGAAATTGAAAAACAACACAACAGTCAAAATACCAAATTAGTGCACAAAAGAATTCAGGAACTTACTAATAAAAGAACAAGTACATCAACAGGCTGTCTAAAAACTAAAGATGGCAAAGTCATAATAGAAAAAGATCAGATTCTACATGTATGGACAGATTATGTGAAAGACCTGTATAATGATAACAGAGAGGAACAGTATGCTATTAGATTTAATAATGAAGGACCAGCAATTTTAAAGATGGAGGTTCAAAATGTTCTTAAGCATATGAAAGCTGGCAAGGCCTCTGGTGCAGATAACATCACAACAGAAATTATTAAAGCTCTAGAAGAATTTGGACTAGAGCAAGTCACTAGACTTCTGAACACATTATATGATACTGGAGATATACCTTCTGAATTATGTAATTCTGTATTTATTGCAATCCCAAAGAAATCAGGAACCTTAGAATGTGATCAACATAGAACAATTAGTATAATGAGTCACATCACAAAGATTTTGTTACGAATTATCATGCAAAGAGTGAGGAAGAAAATACAACCTGAAATAGGGGAAGAACAATGTGGTTTTGTAGAAGGAAAGGGTACAGTAAATGCTGTGTATATGCTGCGAACAGTTATTGAACGTGCTTTAGAAGTAAACAAGGATATACATCTTTGCTTTATTGACTACACAAAGGCTTTTGATAGAGTTAGACATGTCAACATTGTGGATATGCTTGCAGATCTACAAATTGATGGGAAAGACATTAGACTTATAAAAAACATATATTGGAAACAACAAGCTGCCATAAGGATTGATAATGAAGTAGGACAATACCAACCTATTAAGAGAGGTGTTAGGCAGGGATGTGTAATGTCTCCAGATCTTTTTTCCCTATACAGTGAAAATATTTTCAGAAATGTAGAAGACCTAAATGGAATCAGCATTGGAGGACGAAACATAAATAACATTAGATATGCAGATGATACAGTATTGATTGCAGACAATGCACAGGATCTGCAACAATTAGTAGACGCTGTGGTTGTACACAGTGAGCAGCTGGGGTTGGAATTAAATTGTAGGAAGACACAGGTTATGGTCGTCACTAGGAAGAACGAAGTACCACAATGTAATATACAAGTAAATGGGAATATTCTTCAACAAGTGAATCGGTTCAATTATCTCGGAACAGTCATAACATCTGATGGCAGATGCCTTGAAGAGATTAGAACAAGAATCGCCATTGCGAAAGTACCCTTTAGCAAGGTGAAAAACATTCTGACCAATAAAAATATGTCAATTGAAACGAGAAAAAGAGTGTTGAGGGGATACATAGAGCCTGTTCTTTTGTATGGATGTGAAACTTGGACAATGTGCAGTCAAGCTGAAAAACATCTGATGGCTGCAGAAATGTGGTTTCTGAGGAAAATGCAAAGAATACCATGGACAGATAGAAAAACCAATGACCAAGTACTACAAGAGACAAATGAAAATCGTAGATTGATTAGAGAAATTAGACGTAGACAGTCAAAATTTTTTGGACATGTTATGAGAAGAAATGGACTGGAGAACTTAGTGACAGCTGGCAAGATCGAAGGGAACAGACCAAGAGGAAGACCGAGAGGAAAATACCTGGATGGCTTGGTCACATGGCATGGACGAGACAGGAACACTGAGCTGATCCACGACACTGGTGATCGAGTGAAATGGCGAATCGTGACCGCCCACGCTTTCCGGCATGGCACGTGATTGATTGATTGAATGTTGACATTGACTATGTTAATGTTGAACGTTGGGTATGTTAATTTTGGACATTAGATGTGTTAATGTTGAACATCAGGGTATGTTAATGTTGGACACTGGGTAATAAAACATTGAAGAATCTGGTAGAGAAGTATTGATGCTTTAGTTTAGAAGAGGAATGTTGAGAATGGCATGAGCAGAGAAAGAAATCAAGCCAGTTAAGAAAGCAAGAGAATCGAATACATTGCTCAGGGTTCTATCTCACATGGCGCGGTCTTCTTTCTGGAAAGATCCCGCAATCTGATATATGTCATCATCTGCAAATGATGTGACATGAAATACATTGGTAAAATTTGCAGACGCCTTGCTGACCGTTTTAGAGAACACCTCAGAGACATTAATCAGGGAGCTGACAAACCTGTCCCCTACCATTTTAATTCCTCCAACCATAATGGAGTCGACGATGTATGTGTCACTGCATTGAAACCTTGCTTCTCCAACAGCTCCATTAGGCTCAAAATTGAATGCCAATTAATCAACTCTCTGGAATGCGTCCATCCAGCAGGTGTCAATACTGTTGTGAATGCCACTGTATAACTGTGCCATCTTCTCCAACTGTTTACACTGTCTATTACTATGCTGCCCGCCCACCCCATATATTCATACCTAACTGTCTCCACACCCTATATTTTCATATCAGTCTGTTCGCAAATTTTTGGCGACCTAAATCCTAAATTAGACGTAGACAGTCAAAATTTTTTGGGCATGTTATGAGAAGAAATGGATTGGAGAATTTGGTGACAACTGGTAAGATCGAGGGGAACAGACCAAGGGGAAGACCTAGAAGCAAGTACCTGGATGGCTTGGCCTTGTGGCATGGTCGAGACAGAAACACGGAGCTGATCCATGACTCTGGTGATCAAGTGAGATGGCAGAACATGACCGCCCACGCTTACCGGCATGGCACATGATGGATGGATGGAAATCCTATCTGTCAACCTACTATACTTAAACTCTGCAGCCAAAGAGTGACTTCGCAACTGGCAAAACCGCCTTTTCTGCTCCCGCATGGGAACCGAGTAGTTGTGCTTATAGTTTTTTTTTTTGTATTTCGTTGTTTTATCTATCTATGTTGTCTTGTCCTTGACAAGGATTCTGAGAATCGAAACGTCGGCCGTTATGTGTGTCGTATTGTACGCTTTTGTGTGTATTTTATTTTATTATTCATTTTATATATTTTTTGATTGCTTCTGATTTTGGATTTCCACCTGTATTCCGGTATACGATGGATCTCCTTGTAAGATATGTGCAACGTATTTGTATTTAGTACGTTTCTTCTCGCAGAAGCTAAATATACATATTTGTTTCCAATTCATTTTGTTATATCCTGCTGCAGCCGCTGCTTTTTCTTCTATTCCGTATCATTCTGGAAAGAGGCCTGCCAATAGCGTGGCACAGAGCGGGAACTCTACAGTGCTATTGCCGACACTCTAAGGTCTGAGAAAACATTGCACTCGTGAACAGATCCTGTATCTCTGTGTATATTTCCAATAGTCGAGTTTCCTCTCATATTTTGTGTTTTTATTCGGACTGCAGTAGTCGCTCGTCAGTAGCTAACCCACCTATTTTCGACAACATTCTGAATTCAATATGCACTGTGATATTTTTAGGGTTACAACGAACTACGGATTGACATTGTCTACAACGGAGCTAACCATTTCGCTAAATACACGAGCTTCAATGTGGCCGATGAGTTATCTAATTACCGCATTACCATTAGTGGCTATTCTGGAAATGTTTACGACAGCATGGAGTATCATAATGGCAGCAGTTTCAGCACTCCTGACAGAGACAATGATCTTTCGAGCCTCAGCTGTTCCGTGCAGTTTCACGGATCTTGGTGGTACAATGGCTGTTACAATGCCAATTTGAACGGAGCCTGGGCAAAACCAGACGACACGGGTACTGCTTGGTTTGTTAGTTCAAATTACAAACAGAGGCCGCTGACTTTTACAGAGATGAAGATCAGATATCTAGAGAAAGCCATATCGTAACTTGCCTGTGTAGTTTAATTCGACCAGATACTGTAGTTTGCAGTATTTTAGTTTATAAAGGTAATTGCCTGTTCAACCTGTTGAGTTACATTTGGGATGTATAGTGTCGATTATTATTTCTGGTAATGAACCTTTCATTAGTTTATTCATAATTATTGAACAATTCTGATTTTCATTTGAATCTTTTCATAATTTTTTTAGTTTATTTTTTTTTCTATATTGTGTGTATCAAATATTTTTGCAATGTAAGCTGTTACATGTACATCTTTTCACTACATGTACATTATGTGCATTTTACTTTAAGTTTGTAGTTATTTATATAAGGACTGGTCAAGATTTTCATTAACTTTAAATTATTTGTATGTTAATTTAAGTTTGCAGTTATCTATATAAGGGTGTTTGTACAATCGCCGAATTGATAAATGTTTAATTACACAAAGTTTGTATGTGGTATGTACTTCTGCATGGATGTTAATGTTGGACATTTGGGTATTTTAATGTAGAACATTGGGTATATTAATGTTTGACATTGGGTGTGTTAATGTTGGATATTGGGTGTATTAATGTTGGACATTGGTTATGTTAATCTTGGTCATTGTGTATATTAATGTTGGATATTGTTTGTGTTAATGTTGGATATTGGGTATCATAATGTTGGGCATTAGGTATATTAAAGTTGGACATTGGGTATATTGCCGGTCTCTGTGGCGATGGCGTTGCGTGTCGCGCTGGTTTTAACGAGCTGGTATGGGAGCCTGTCATTCAGAAATCAATGGCAAACTACTGAACGTAAAAACTTGCCAAGACATCAACAACGGCAGTAAAATGCTGGTATTTACTGCAACGTCCAGTGAAGGATATGCAATTTTAATTGGGTGGACAGTGGGTGTATTAATCTTGGACATTGGGTGTGTTAATGTTGTATATTGGGTATATTAATGTTGGGCATTGGGTATGTTAATGTTTGATGTTGGGTATGTTAATGTTGGGCATTGGGTATGTTAATGCTGGACACTGAGTGTGTTAATGTTGGATATTGGATGTATTAATGTTGGATATTGGATGTGGATAATAAAACAGTGAAGAACCTGGGAGTATTGATGCTTTTGTTTAGAAGAGGAATGTTGAGAATGTCATGTTCAGAAGAAGAAATCAAGCCAGTTAAAAGCAAGAGGATCGACTTCATTGCACCAGGTTATATCCCACATGGCTCTGTTTTCTTTCTGGAAAGAGGCATGCCAAAAGTGTCGCACAGAGCAGAAACTCTGTAAATCCAGCGCCGACGCTCTTAGGTCTCCGAGAACATTGTTTGTACTCATGAACAGATCCTGTATCTCTCTGTATATTTCCAATCATTGAGTTTCCTCGTCTTAGTTTGTGTTTTTATTCGGACTCCAGTAGTCGTTCGGCGGTAGCCAACCCAACTATTTTCGATAACATACTGGATTCAATACACACTGTGATATTTTCAGGATTACAACAAACTCCGGAGTGAAAATAGAACTTTATATATCGTTCAATACGAGAACTTCAATGTGGCAGTGGAATCATCTCTATAATGCATCACCTTTGTCGTGAGATGCGGGGTGGGTTCCCCATATCTCGTGTGTGTGTGTGTGTGTGTGTTTACGCGTGCGTGCGTGCGTGCGCGCGCGCGCGTGTGTGTGTATATATATATATTCTTTGATGAACTTTCGTTCTTCTGTTTCCCTTCTAGATATTTCTGCCGCCCACTATAAAACCTGAGACAGTTGAGAACACATTAAAGTAACTGTTGATCATAGCCAAGAAACTTTACAATTCATATTGTTTTAAGAACCAGAAAGAAGATGTATTCGAGACCTTGTCTCTAGGGGAGAAAAAGAAAACAACTGAACAGAAAAGAAGAGATGTGGTCGAAGAGTTCGGTTGGAAATTCTCATCGTCAGGACGTCTTCATGTGGTTAATGACAAGTCCGTGCCAGTCCATGTGATGATATGTATGTGCTTTGTATCCACTGGCTGTTATGGCAGTTCTCCACAACGCTCCAGTCCTGAGTGTGGGTGGCTATTCTTTCATGTCAGGCCGGGTTTGGAAGTCACGGTCGTAGTGACTTCTCTCTCTCTCTGTGTAGACCTCTTGGTATAACATTTAATCCTAGATCTGTTCAAACTTCTGGTTGACTTTGGAATTTATTTGATTCATCTGGTCACCATTTAGTCATAAACCGGGGGATTCTGGAACAAACATAAGACATGTGTACCCATCCACACAAAAACCATTCCTAATTTATGCCACGGGACCCAATCTATCACCACCTCGGGGGTCCTTCGGCTCTGTAAGAGCTAGCCAACATTTTAGGACTGTCCAACTGGACATTTTCAATCTGAGACTGGACAGAAGGGTTTGAATAGGGTCAGCGCCTTTATTCCCATCCCTCTTGGGGTTTTGTCTCAGTCTATATGTTTTGTCTCAGTCTATATATGTTTTGTCTAAGTCTATATGTTTTGTCTCAGTCTATATGTTTTGTCTCAGTCTATATGTTTTGTCTCAGTCTATATGTTGAGAAGTGTTCTGGACAAAAGGCAGGGCCCAATGCTCTCGTGTACAGTCGCCATATGAGTGAGGTATGTTTCAGACAACCTCGATTAACCACCATTTCTGGCTCACACTAATGTTAACGTTATTCACAAAATTCTTGTTTCTTAATGGCTTCCCCCCCCCCCCCGTACATACAGTGAGGGACTGAGAGATATCTAATGACAGGCAGACAGTGATAGAGATAAAAGATGCAGAGGAGGATAGAAGAAAGAAACATAAAAATCACATAAATATGAATTACAATACCGAGAGTATAACCATTTAATCAAATAGTTGGTTATTTCCCTTACACTAAACATAATGTTTATTTGAGTTGTATACCCTTGTTTGTTGACTGTGCCTATTAATATGGACTACTGTTTGAATAGACCAGCGACTTCATGTATTACCATTTGTATGTTGACAAGTAACATACATGAAAGAACATGAAAGAACAAGAAGGCAAAAAAGATAAACGCTGAATAGATTGGCAACATGGCAATATCGTGACAAGAACACAGACTTTATCCAAGTCAATGGTGATCGAGATAGATGACCAACAACGGCCGTCTATTATGTGAACATGGAATAATGATATTGTCACTTCTCATGCATATCGTAAGAGGCGACTAAGGGTGGTTGGCCAGAAGTTAGCTACGTCATCCCGAAGAAAACTTTAGCTTCAGGATCGAACAACTCATGAAGAAGTCTGTAATGAGGTTGGCGTTTGTAGGTTGAGGGGTTGTGTCCCATTGGGAGACGAGAGGTTAAAGATCAATCAATCAATCAGGTGCCGTCTCCGCAATGAAGGTTAGCTGCAATGGATCTCCACCATTGTCTGTCTCTCGCCTTGGCTGTATATTCTGTCAGACCAATGTTCTTCAATCTCTTGATGTCATCTTCCCACTTGTATCGTTATCTACCTCTTGCTCGCTTACCCTCAACCCTGTCCTCCAATATGGTGTTTATAAAAGTGTTATGTCTTTTAAGGTGGCCGAAATATTTCACTTGCTTCTTTTTTATTTCTGTCATCAACTCTGTTTTCCCTTCCGCTTGTTTTTTTTTTTTTTTCTAGAACCTCTGTATTTGATTGTATCTGTTTGCATGAAATACGACATATTATTCTGTATATCTACATCTCCAGGGCATCTATTCGACTTTCTACCCGCTTGTTCAATGTCCAGGCTTCCGCGCCATACAATAGTGTTGAATAGAGGTTAAAGGAGAAAAAGGTGAAAAATGGGCAGAGGTATGTCAAAGAGTAAGCACAGACAAGTCACTGAAATTGTTCTGGTGACCACATAAAAGCATGAGTGGGGTAGTCAAGAATAAGAGAATGTCTGACTTCCAAGGCGCTGACCTCATCTGGCAGAGGACTGACGAAGCAAAGCCCTCTTCGAACGCTATCTAGAGCAGAGCAACCAGACAGACATGAAAGGCCGAAATCTTGCCAAGGAGGTCACCTCAGACAGGTGCAATGCTCAGAACATTTCGGATGAAGACACAATGACAGTGAAATAAATCAAGGCTGTGCTTCGACGATCAAAAAACAGCGCTCGACGGCCGGATGGCATAAGATACGACGACATAAATAGGTGTACCGACAACGAGCTAGAGAAACTAGCAGACATGTACAATAACAGTATATGGAGTGCTAGCATCAGGAGGAGTGTTTACATAGCTATCTGATTCCCTTGCCGAAGCCTGACAAAGACCACACAAAAATTCAGGGATATCGAGTAATAACCATACAGAATACAATAGGCAAGCTGTTGGAGAAGGTAATTGCCAGAAAAATATCAAGCCAGCTAGAGAATCAAGGTGTTTTCTCACCTACCCTGAGAGGGTACCGTCCCAAAAGAGAAACCTGGACCAATGCAGCAGTTTTTGCCCATGATGTTTATGAAGGTTTCTACTCAGGCATTGAAGTCTTTGCTGCAGCGATTGATCTTGAGGACGCGTACAACAGAGTACCATTGGATTTTTTAATGCTTCAGCTTCTTGAACTCATGATAAGTCCGTTCCTCCTTAGTTGGATCGCTGCAGCCCTCTTCCAACGGAAAGTAGTTTTTAGATGTGGCAGTTGGACTTCGGAACCAGCAACAATATATCCTGGCCTACAACAGAGATCGCCGGTCTCTCTGGCTGAGGGGTTACAACACTTTCTCCATAATCCCGTTTATCACGCAGAGTCTCGTAGCGGAAGAGAACTGGGAGCGGTTCGACCCCCGCTCGTGACTTGCGGGATACTGAGCCGGCCGCTCAGAAAGCAATGGCAAACTACTGAGCGTAATCTTGCCAAGAAATCAACAGACAGCTGAAAGATGCTGCTGTTGACAGCGATGTCCTGTAAAGGATATGGGAAAAAAAAAAACAGGGATCACCATTATCTCCGGTGCTGTTCAACGCCTACACAGTGAGAATCACCAGCGAGCAGATCACTGGACCGGGGAGGACATTGCCATATGCCGACGATGTTTTAGTGTACCGTCAGGGTAAGGATAGAGATCGGGTTGCTGTGGAACTGCAAACCGGACTCAATCGCATAAGTGCTTGGTGTGATGAAGCTGGGGCAATTGTCAACCCAACAAAAGCAAACAGTGACATGGTTCTCTTTGAATAATCATATTGTCAACACTCCAACACCAACTGTTAATCTGTGTTCAGAGACTGTGGAAAGAACGCAGGCAATGAATTACCTGGGGATACTTTTTGATCGAAGCCTTGCTTATAATGAGCACATAGACCAGGTGATAACAAAGGCCAAGCGGGGTTTGGCTGTGATGCGGATGATGGCTGCAGCAAACTGTGAACAGCGCCATCTATGCCTCATATATGAGGGGCTGGTCATGTCTGTTTTTGAGTATGGGATGGCAATTCTGATTCTCAGCCGTAAGCAGATAGAAAGGATGGAAAGGATACAAAACGAAGCTATGCGCATTATTCTTGGATGTATAAGAGATACAGCATGCAGGGTTGTCGGATGTATGAGACTGATGGCTCAACCCCAAAGAAAGAAAGGATACACCGTTCCTTTACCTCAGTGTGATCCTGCCCGTTGTAATCAATTAAGCTACCACTGGCTCAAATTCTTGCTTTAATATATATATATATATATATATATATATATATATATATATATATATATATATATATATACATATATATATATATATATATATATATATATATATATATATATATATATATATATATATATATATATATATATATATATATGTGTGTGTGTGTGTGTGTGTGTGTTTCGGAGAACCAAGAATTCCTCCAGGGAACACTGTAACGTTTCCTGAACACTATCTTGTTGAGGTTCCTTGCCTCTCTTCTCTCCTAACTGATTAATATCTAGGGTGTGTCTTATTGAACTACTGTCAAGACAAGAAAATACTCAAAGGAGGAAATGACCTTTTATTAAAACAATAAACATGGATTATGGTCACTCAATACATTAACAACAACAATTGCAGTTAGTATTATCCTCAATAGGTGTTCATACAAGTACAAGAAATTTCATATCCCTGGATGCCTGAAATATACATTTTACTGACATAATTTCATTTCATTCGAGAAAGACTATCTTAACTTGCTTATCCTAGTTGTACTTCGGGGTGCCTGGATCCCTGATGTCACTAATTCTTTGAGCTGGTGTTATGTTCTCCTAATGAGTGTTAATTGTCTCAATGGGTATAGGATAGTAAGTGTTCCTTACACTCCAGCTAAATTACCTCTCCTACTGGGCTAGGGAACTGTTTGCCGGTGAATTCTGGTTGGGATACTGTTCTGCATCACTTTGTCCAAATACTTCACTCACAAAAGAAAAGTCAGGCCTAGATCTAGATTCAGTCAAACTGCTACCTTCAACAAGTCCTGCATTCAAAAGTGCTGCATTCAAACTACTGCATTCCAACTAGTCAGGCATAGATCTAGATTCAGTCAAACTGCTACCTTCACCAAGTACTGCATTCAAAAGTGCTGCATTCAAACTACTGCATTCCAGCTAGTCAGGTCTGGATCTAACAACAACAACAACAACAAAACTTTATTTTGAAAGGTTTAAGAATTGGGCACGCAGGCCCGTCTAACATTCTGCCCTTTTATCACTCTCTTTCATACATTATACCATTCATACATCATTCAAGGCTAACTGAAAACAGCAACAATATAAAAGATATGGATTATAAAGGTATATGGAAAAATTAAAAATCAATACTACACGACTCAGTAATAGTAATAACTGGTGTGCTGAAATTTCAGCAATCAACACACATCTAATCATACCATTAGACATGTAATGCTCTAAACTCCTAAGTAACCATCAAGTGAAATCAATAAAATGAATCTTGTTCTTAGAGAAAATAAACATAGAAGAAAGATAGTCTTGGTGTTCTCAATTAGTTATCACCAACATAATTATTTGCTCTCCATCCAATCTTCCGCTGTCATGTGTTCAAGGTTTAACTAGCAGGTGTGCAGTTTCCTCTTTACCTTTGCCTGTCTTCAGGTCTATAGTTTAAATAATACCTTGATTGATTTGGAATTTGACAATTATGTTGACCATTATCTTCTGTACCTAGTTTAGTTCTCTACATCTTTTTCTATTCAAGAAAAAAGGTCTCATACATTATGCGACTCAGGAAGTCCGCTCCCACATTCATCTTCCCAGGAACGTATTCAACCTGGAACGAGTAGGGTTGAAGAAGCAGCGACCACCTCATAAGTCGGGCATTCAGAGTCTTGGATGCTGCGAGAAACATGAGTGGTTGATAGTCACATTGCACTGTGAAGTGTTTGCCATATAGGTATGCAAATGATTTCCCACTGCAATGAATATTTGCTTATAAACAATATAAGTCCATTATGGTATCAATTCTTGTATAGTATTCAGGTGAATTCTTTTCTACTTCAAAGTTTTAAGGCGAGTGTATTCTCTCCTCTTCACCGTGTCTGTAAGATGTTTTAACTTCATTTATCATCATCATCATGCTCATTATAATCATTACATCATTATATCATTATAATCATCATCATCATAATCATTATATCATTATCAGCAACATCATTATATCATTTCGATCATCATTGTTACATTATTGTCATTACATTACAGTCATCATCATCATCATCATCATCATCATCATCATCATCATCATCATTGCATTACATTCATCAGGACACTAGACCATATGTGGTAACAGGAGTGACATGAAATACAAAGTGGGATTTTGCTCAAGACACAAAACCAGATGCTTTTAGTACGCATAATGTATTATGGTTTATGTCATGCTTAGGGCACAAACCGAGATGATGGTACCATAGGTTATATACAAAGTGTTGATTATTTAGTGTTTGGGTTGTGCCGAACAGATTCTCTGCTGATAGACAGGAAATTACACATCAAAGTTGCCTTATACCATGAGATTGATTGTTAGGTATACTCTTCTCAGCATATTTCTTCGTTCACTTTTTTTCAGACATAATATTCATATGTATGGATGATCACTTCACTCAGTCTTCAGACACCATCATACCTGTATGGATGACAATCAAGAATATGTATGTGCTTTATACAGAATACATTAACAGATTCTACAACAATGACATTACAATGAATTCTCACTCGTTCATCAGAAATTATAATATTATCCTCGATGATAATTAGTCATTCATACTGATGTGTTTTTACAAATGATACATTCACATCTGTGTAACAATAATGAAATCACACATGAATCCCCACAGACATGCTCTCGGCAATGACATAGATTTATGTGATCATTAGGCATAATTATGAGATTCTCAAAGGATACTTCCTCATGTGTAGCAATAATGAAAATACACATGGATCACCACATGCTCTCATAGATTTAGGTGATATACTCAATTCACATCCAGGCATTATGAATCCTAACTATTCTAGCATGCCGGTTGACTAAGTGTTATTATGTGGCACATATTAATTCCACATGTTTACAACATTGAAAATACATTTGACTCACCACATGGGTGCTTTAACTCAACACACAAAATTATGATTCTTATAGGAATCTATTGGTTCTCGTGTGTTCATGAAATACCAGAAAACTACTTGTTTGTTCATGTGCTCGTGTCAAAAAATCTACTTGACTAACGTGCTCATGTAATTAAAAATACTTGACTATTACACATTGCACTAATTTGTCTTACCAGTATTAGCACATGTAAACTAGTTTTCTTAAATCTTAAGTTACTAACCACTCCTAAATCACTACTGATTGAGTTGAACTACTTAATAAATATAATGTACAACTATGTCTAATGATTATACATTAACTAAGTTGTTTGGCTGGGAGAAAAATAAAACTGACTGTAGTTTTCTCCTAATGTACAGTTTATCTGTTACTATGATAACTGAATATAATATTATTTAGTTTCTACTAAATTAATTTCTTAAGAACTAACCACCTGGTTTACACACATTTGATTTACCAATTCTTCTTGGGAAATAGGCTCACAGACTAACTAATCTAATGTAAAATATGTAAAAATATAAATAAATATAAATATAAAATATAAATAAAAATAAAAATAATGTAAAAAAAAAAAAAATTGGGAGTCTCTGTGGCGAAGTGATCAAGCCGTTTGACTCGTGCTTCGAAGGTTGTGGGTTCGATTCCGGGCCGCGCCCTTCGGTTTACGAGTTAAATGATTCAGAGACTCCTGTGGGTCGTCGCTAAAAGCTACGGTGTTCGTGCTTTGTGCGACGATTTCCACGCTGCGGGAAGAGACCGAGCCATATGGGATAAACCCGGTGCAATGAAGTCGACCTTGTCGACTTTTAAGCGACTTTTAAGCGACTTATGTAAAATATAGCATTATTTACCTGCATTCACTTGAGTGGCTGTAAACACTGACACTGGTTTCAGGCTTTCGGACTCAGAGTTGTTCAACTTCGCTGTAGGCTTCTACTTCTGTTGTATTTCACGAATGGATTATATCATTTCGTTTGTAGATGTTGCCGGCGGTCCGTCAATGCCTTATACCTCGCGTCTTGGCTCTTGTTTAAAACAGGAAGATGTTTTCATCTGCGCCATCTTTTATATTCTTGATCCAGTCCGTTTTTTTTTTTCCAGTATCTGCTCCGAGTCGTGATCCAAGCAGTTTTCATTCTGGGCGGTGTCGATTTACTCTTTTTTCCCCAAGTTGAAATCATACCGGTGGTGATTGCAGTTTATGTTCTTGTACAATGGGTTTTGATTTGAGGAGATCTTGACAGCTAGTAACGGCTTGTGAGACAGTATACCACAAGGGCGATACGCTACCTTCTCAATTTTACAACCATTGAAGACAGACTACAAATTTGTAGAGCACGTACCTACCTCAGAATTAACGCAAACACACTACAACCACTGCATAGTGAAATTAGGAAGGTGACGGGCATCAGGTTACAAAGAGGAAGGTCGTGGACGGGTCAAGCCGAAGTTCAACAAGTGTGTTCACTGGAGGACTTAGAACCTGGCGAGGAGTGGGTACAAGTGCCAATAGATTTATGTACGTCCTTTTCAGTTTGCTTCCAACTAGACAGAAAATGCAGACAAGAAAATCCGGCTGCTGTGGAGGCGGAAGTACAAGCGTTGATTTTTAAGAATTCGTTAGACGGTGATGCTGTCATCTACACAGATGGGTCGGTCGTCCGACATGTGAGAAGCTCATGGGCCTTCACGGCGCGGGCCGGAGGGAGAATTGTGAAGGAGGACTTTAGTGCTTTTGTTGAGACCACAAATAGTTTGACTATGGAAGTCATGGCAGTAAGTAAAGCAATAACATGTCTCGAGACACAGACATTCAATATGGCATGTTTTCTTAGCGACTCAATGGACATGCTTAAGAGGATAGAGATGGGGTGGATCCGAAGAGAGTGGTTGCTGTCTCTGGAGCGGTCTCGGCTGACAAAGATTAGTTTCATCTTCGTGCCAGGGTATGCGGGAGTACAAGGAAATGAGCGGGCTGACAAGATCGCAGGTAAGGCTAAGGTGGAGGGCGGACGCGCCATGGACCAGGCTAACATTCTGAATGCTCTACGAGAAGTAAGACTTGTGCGAGACCAAGTGATGACTGCGAATCTACAACCATGGTCAGACTGTGAGAACTGCAAATTAAAAGAGGGATGGTCAAACAAGAACACTATGCAGGAAGCCAAAGAAGATTGATAAACCAACACAGAACTGGTGTCGTTAGCCGCTATACGCTGCGGGATTTGCTGAGGAGGGGATCCGAGCACTTATGGACTGAATGGTTCAATGTGCAATGAGGATGATCTGTCGACTAACTAACTAACTTCTAAAGGAGAAAAAGTAAAATCAGCAGCAGAAGAAGAAGTACTGTACATGAAGAAGTCATGTACTTAATTTTTCACAATTGTTCACATACAAAATGTAGTGAAACTCTACAAACACCCTGTAGAAGAGGAAACAGCAGCAACTGAAGAAGAAAAGGAAGAAGCATCAGCAAAAGAAGAAAAAGAAGAAGAAGAAGAAGAAGAAGAAGAAGAAGAAGAAGAAGAAGAAGAAGAAGAAGAAGAAGAAGAAGAAGAAGAAGAAGAAGAAGAAGAAGAAGAAGAAGAAGAAGAAGAAGACTTAATAATTAATGCGTGTAGCTACATTTGTGTGACTACTTATCTAACTAGGTCAACTTAAGGCGACCAGTGTTCACATAAAACAGTGTGGCTATCTACATTTATCAAATGATCTCACGTGACAATATATTATAAATAGACATATTTCAAACGAACTAAAGAAGAAGGAGAATCACATGTTTAACCTCTATGGTCCCAGACAGTGTGTTTCTTTCACTCCTTTTTTACTTCTAGTCTTTTATCCACCCGTTCCTAGCTACTTGTTTTGCTGTGGTTACCGATTACGGCACCTGGTACAGTTGTCACGTGTTTAGTATAGTTTAGTTTAGTTTAGTTTAGTTTAGTTTAGTCGACGGATCAACATCACGGCACACGAGTGTAACCCATAAGTGCTTCGTTCTATTACTAACTCAAGCCTGAGTCAGGAGATTCTCAGTTCAGTGCACAGACTCCGTAGCACCGGCGAGGATTCTGAAATACTTTGGGTAGATTTTTAACTCGAAATTTTGCCCGGGCAGCGCCGTTAGATTACTCTTTTTCGATTTCCAACTGCCAAAGGATTTTTTCACGTCCGCAACAAAATACACCAGCGTCCGATCTCACTACGCAGAGACCAAGGGAAATTTTTTTACTAGAAGTCCACGTGAAAAAATCTCGGCTCTCCCCGGGGCTTGAACCCAGGACCTCTAGCACTCGAGGCGGACACCATAACTCGAGACCACTCAGGGCCGTAAGTTATCACGTGTTGTTGTCACGTGTTTTAATCCCAATCAAGGCTACTACGATGTTTTACATTGACCTGGAATCCCAATTCGACCAAGCATGAAATGGGTACTAGAACACACCTTGAGAAGTTAAAGCGGCCAGACCCGCCGGTTTGATGTAGAGCACATCAAGCATTGAATGCCTACTGCACACCGATATCTCCATTAAAGTGCTTCCTCTCTTTGGTATGTAATATATTCAAACAATAAAGATTTGTTAAGGGCTTAGGACCACAAAAGGTCTAAATAAAGCTGTGCACGAAGAGATGTATGTAATCCTACGCAGCAGTGAACTATATATGGCCTAGGTAACCCTATTGATGTAACCTCGCCAAGCGAGGTGACAAAAGAACCAACGAAGCATGCTGTAGGTTAGTGTCATTTGTTACACAATGTTGTAATGCATCCTCAAAACACTGTAATACAGATTATTCACGCTGTGATATGGAACGCGCCTGACATGTAAACTGCCTATGCAATGTTATATGTGTGTGTGTGTGGGTGTGTGTGTGTGTGTGTGTGTGTGTGTGTGTGTGTGTGTGTGTGTGTGCGAGCGTGCACGTGTAGGTATGTGCGAAGAAGGGCTGTTGTATAACTGAAAGCTTGTTTTTCATCTCTCTGCATCTGCTTGTCTGTATGTGTGGGGAGAAAACGGGATCCTCCGCTGCCATTGTGCCCTATATTTGAAAAGCGGTGTCTAGTTTATTTGTGCCATAAAATGTGCCCTGGACGTTCACCTTTTGTATCTCTTCTTCTCGACATGAAGCATCGTCCCACAACCAATATTTTTAGACTTGTTCATGGCTGGTTGCATTTTGCAGCTATTTTCTTGGTGATGAGATAGCCAATCTCTTTAAACACTGAAGCCACACACAATATATTGCACGATTTATTGCCTGGTATATTTCGCTGCATTTCGCCAGGTGCATACCGCAGGTATTTATCACATGAAGTGAATAAATGAATAATATGTTAGCTGAAGCACTTCTCGTACATAGTCACAAGTATTGTTTGAGATGCAGTGAGATTATGCCAGGCACTAAATCGTTTGTGGCTTCTGTGTTTACATTCACTAAGAGAATACATACAATCAAGGCGTGTTGGAGATCCATAGGAGCTAACCTTCATTATGGAGACGGCACCTGATTGATTGAAAGGAATGTATTCTTTTGAATATTGATTGAAAGGAATGTATTCTTTTGAATAGCCAGTCTCATCCCAAACTGTCTTAGTCGCCTTTTACGTCATGCATGATACGTTCTTCTTCTTCTTCTTCTTCTTCTTCTTCTTCTTCTTCTTCTTCTTCTTATTCTTCTTCTTCTTCTGCTTCTTCTTCTTATGACAACGTGTCCCAAGCTCTTTATAGACTTTAAAAACAATGTTTCCCTGAAGTGAATCTGAATAACGAAGACACAAACAATAGATTGCACGATTTATAATCTTGTATATTTCGTTATATCTCGTCATGTCCATACTTCAGAAATCACACAACATAAACTAGCAAATGTTAAAGCTAGCCATTGATTTACAAAAAAAAACAAAAAACAACTCTGTGCAAGCAGAAAGACGCGATAGTTTCAATTACCGTGGTAGACAATTCAAATTACCGTGTGAATATGTGTGCTGTATATTTCAGCTTCAAGGATTTATCTTAATGCTTTACTTTATTTTCTCAGTAATTGTGTATGGATTGGGACAGCTCACAGTGTCGAGTCAGCTGGTGAAACTAGAGCCCATACAGAAAGAAACTATGCGGGTGATACTGGGATGCACAAGGGACACACCGGTAGTGTGTCTGCGATACATCCCAGCCTTACCCACGATTGCAGACAGACTCAAGGTACTGCAGGACAAATCATATCTCCGAGTGGCTGCAGACACGGAACACCCTCTGCATGAAGCCCTGGACACAGTTGCGGGTCACGGGCTGATGCGAGGACAATGACGAATGGCTCAGGCAGAGATTACCATCAGAGAAGAGTGCATGCATCAGAACATTGGGAAAGGCGAGAAGTTGGTACAAATGCCAGTCAGGCTCGTACAGAGTCATAATAACATTGGATCGAGAATGCACGGAATGACCGACAGTCTGCGCTGAATTGGAGGTGCAACAATTGATTCATGACAATTCGCACCAGATGATGTAATCATCTATACAGATGGCTCTGTGCTAAGAGGTAAAAGAAGTGCCTTGGGGTTTCCGGCGAATTTTTGTGGGTTTCCGGCGAATTTTTGTGGTTAGTGTTTTTGCAGGAGGGCCTGGCATAGGATACCTCAACATACAGTCTGAGAATGGCGGTGGAGGAATCACAGCGGCGTTCCTCTGGCAGGAAGACACACAGCACACGCATGTCTTGATTGTAGCGGACACACAAAGTATGACGAGAAAGGTAACAATCAATATTAGAGCGCATCTGTTGGATTGTTTCCTCAGAGCGTGCTGGTGTTTGGGGAACGGAGCAGGCGGACATATTGGCTGGGTCTACACCACTTGTTAGGTATTGGTGCATGATAAGACAGATGTGGCCGGGGCTTTTGGGATAATGTGTATTGTGTGGAAGAACAGATAGATCAACACGGCCTGGAGAGAATGGTGCCTCAGGGCGCTTCTAGAAGAGATGGCCGACACTCGGAACTCCGAGGAAAAGCCAGATGGACACATAAAGAAACTGCTGCTGGTAACATTAGTACTGCGACTCTTCGCTGGCTGATGAAGCTGAGGACGGAGCACGTCTGGGAATGTCCCGAGTGCTGTGATGTCGGCTCTGACCTCAACTCACCTGTCGATCAGTTGGTCATGGGTTCGATCAGCATCGGGTTGGGTTCACATGTTAAACATTGACCTGGGAGCCCAGACAGACCCATTCTAGAATGGGGAACAGAAAATGTCTTCTGAAGTAAAATCGGACGGTGTTATACTGACCACACCAGCCAGCGAGTTCCGATTGGTCTATAAGATATTGTGTGTCTAAACACCTTAAATAATAAGAAAGAATTACTTGTTCTTTCCAGAACGTTGAGTTAAAACCCCAGGTTGATACTATCGTCAATTTAACGATAAGTAGTTTACCATTGCAGTTTGAGCGAGAAGTCAGCGTTTACGCCCAACTGACAGATGTGGGAGGTAATCTCTCTACCCCTCCATCAGATCACTGGAAGTTTAAGAGCTAGAGCTGTCTTAACCTTTCGGTCACGTCGGCCGCCCTAAGAAACTTAAATATTGTCCTTTACTTTACCTACTTAACCTACGCCTGATTTTAGTTCGCCGATGAAGGCTGTCTACTTGCAACGCCAATTCCTATCACTTGTGATTGCATTCTGGCAAAGATAGCTTCCAACATTCCCTTTTCTTATATTTGTTCATTGCATTTGTCTTGCACCGCTCTACTCATTTCACTTCTTTTTTTTTTTTCAAACAGCATCAGACAAGTTTCAATGATTAGGAATCCAACTGCCGTTTATTGAACAACCTTTCTTGACTGTTTGTGCTTGTGTGAATGTTTGTCAACAATCAAATTTGATTGAACCAGAGAAAACACCGTTAAACAAATAGAACGGGTATCTTTTAGGACGTGGAGGAATTGACAGGCATTGGGAGTGCATACAGGCAGTACGACGAGCTAACGGTGCAATCAAGGATACGCTTCTTTGGGGCAGTCGTGGATTGTGTCAAGGTTGTCTTTGACAACTCCAGATTCTTGGGGGCCCTATAGCAGTCGACCTATGAATTGATTTGATTTGTTCTCGTCGTCATTTTTAACTCATCAGTATGGTTCTAATTATCATCATTGTTTCTACAACCATCATGGTTACAATCACCTCACCATCACCATTATCAACATTATCATCAATAAAACACCACCGCCACCATTATGATCATCACCTCACTATCATAATGATTACCACCACCATCATCATTATATCATCATTACCAGTACATCATGACACCACCGCCATCATCATTATATCATCATTACCAGCACATCATGACACCACCGCCATCATCATTATATCATCATTACCAGCACATCATGACACCACCACCATCATCATTATATCATCATTACCAGTACATCATGACACCACCGCAATCATCATTATATCATCATTACCAGCACATCATGACACCACCACCATCATCATTATATCATCATTACCAGCACATCATGACACCACCGCCATCATTATATCAACCTTACCATGGCATCATGACACCACCGCCATCATTACATCATCATTATCATCACACCATGACACCACCATCATCATTATTACAACATTACCAGCACATCATGACAACACCACCATCATTATATCAACCTTACCATGGCATCATGACACCACCGCCATCATTACATCATCATTATCATCACACCATGACACCACCATCATCATTATTACAACATTATCAGCACATCATGACACCACCACCATCATTATATCAACCTTACCATGGCATCATGACACCACCGCCATCATTACATCATCATTATCATCACACCATGACACCACCATAGCCATTATATCAGCATTACCATCACATCATGACACCACCACCATCATCATTATTATCGTCGTCATCATTACAACCAAAAGCATTACTACCACCACCATCACCATCATCAAGTGCCTTGCCTCTTCTGTCCACACCTTTGGACGTGAATTTATTTCTTCTACAGATTATTGATCATCAAAAGTCATAAATTACCAACCAACATTATTGACTTTCCCATAGACCGCGTGTCAGAGTACAACAACAACCGCCTCCCGTTCTTTATCGCGTTCTCGATCACAAATAAGCAATACATCTGTTACAAATTTGCCTGTTTCTTATCAATGTTTAAACAAATACATGGAAAAGAAGGATAGATGGCGGAAGAAACAAATAAGATAGAAATCAAACAGTTTAGCTAAGTCGACCGTTATGTCCCGCGCAACTCACTAGGCGTTGATGACTTTAATTATTTTAACCAAGACTCTGTTTACTTGTTTTTACGATGGGGCTTCAAATGAAAACCACGAAAGTGTGATAGAAATTACAATAACAATGCCATTGTCTTGTAAACTGTCAATATTGTTTTTAAGGATATCAAGAAAGTTAAGCAGTGACATCACAGTGCAGACGAACACGGTGAGACCATAAGGAGAGTTTAAAGATAACCGCCCTACATTTGACATGCACCAAAGATGAGCAGCGTTCTGTTATCTTTTTTTTTCAGTGAAGTAGTGAAACCTATAGAAATTCCTCGGCGAATGAAGGTCCAGTATGGTGATAAATGCCTGTCAGTCCAGCAAGTGTATGGGTGAAGTAGAAAGTTTCGATCCGCAATCAAATCCAAACTACGTGGACTTCTCAATAAAGGTGTCCTTCTGCAACATAACAATGCTCAACCCCATACTGCAACGGTTGAAATCATCGAAGAGCTCTACTTTCAGTGTGTATCACATTCCCCGTACTTGCCAGATCTTTGGACAACTCATAGAGTCAAGAAAACAAAAACATTTACGGTTTTGATATGTACTCGGCTCGCGATGATGGTGGAATTCTGCCAAAGGGCGCGAACTGTCTGATTGGTCAGGTACTCTGGGAGTCGGAACCACCCCAGTATAAAAGGCCCCTGCGCAGGTAGAACCGGCGTTTCCGTAATCCACCACACCAAGTGACAAGGCGCCAATGCCTATTGCAAATGTGTGTTTAGTTAGACCTGAAGTTTTGCAGTGGAAAAGCCAGAATTCTAGTTTTAGATTTTAGATTTTTCTGGGTGTTTAGTAGACTAGAAGTTTTTAGCGGACTAGAAGGTTTTGTTAAATTAGTTTTAGTGGACTAGAGGTTTTTGATGGATCAGTTTTTGGTGGGTTAAGTTTTTGATGGATTAGTTGTTGGTGGATTAGGTTTTGGTAGATTTGAAGTTCTTACTGGATTAGTTTTTTCTGTCCTTAGAAGTTTTTGCTACACTTATGAATTTTGTGTGTTAGATTAGTGTCTTTGTGTGTTGGTGTTAGATTAGTGTCTTCTCCCCCGATGGTGTTTCCACCTTGTCGTGGTGGGGGAGCTTGAGTTTCTCAATGACCCTGAGAGCTATGCCGGCGGTAGCGTAGCTACCAGCAGGGCCTCCCAAGCCGGACAGGTCAAAGGGTAGAGAACAGACAAAGAGAAACACCCTGGTCCTCCAGGTTGGGGGTTGAAGCGTGGGGTTAACATCCCCACCTTTGTAAAAACCTTTCTTTGTTACGAAACAAATACATGAGCCTCGATATCGGACTGACTTATCTGGACAACGACCTTGGAACGTTAAAGGACTTTTGAGATTTGGAACATGGAATGTACGGACACTATATCGAGCGGGAGCGGCCGAAGAACTAACCCGGGAGCTGGGTGAATATCAAATGGATATAACAGCAATTCAAGAAATAAGGTGGCCAGGAGAGGGTACTTTAGAGCAAAATGGAATGATTATAATATATGGAGGAAACACCCAAAATAAACATGAATTAGGCACAGGATTTGTCATCAAAAAAGAGTTATGGGGGAACGTTTTAAACTTTAAAGCTTTTAATGACAGGATTAGTAAATTACGAATAAAAGGTAAATGGAAAAATATAACGATGATTAATGTACATGCACCTACTGAAGAGAAAGAAGATGATATTAAAGAAGACTTTTATAATGATCTGGAAGATGTCATAGAAGAAACCCCCAAACAGGACATCCTGATTGTGCTGGGAGACTTCAATGCAAAAATAGGTAGAGAGCAAACTAATAAAAAAGTGGCCGGTATGGAAAGCCTACATACAACTTCAAATGATAATGGATGGAGAGTCATCAACCTGGCAGAAGCCAAAGGACTGCAGATTAGCAGTACCAGACTACAAAGAAAGGATATACACAAACAAACTTGGAAATCATGTGACAAGAGAACCTATAATCAAATAGATCACTTTTTAATTAACAACAGAAATGCATCAAACATACAGCAAGTCAGAAGTTATAGAGGAGCTGAATGCCACAGTGACCACTTCCTCGTTGGAGCAAAATTTAAATTAAAACTTAAGAGAGCTTTCTATACTAAATTACAAAGATTACACCCAACATATAACAGAGAAAAACTGCAAGACATTACAGTCAAAGAGAAATTTACAGATGAAATAAAATGTAAACTTGAAACTCTGCAAAACCCTTTGGAGGAAAGCGTTGACCAAACTTGGTTGAACATCAAGAATACAATTCAGTCTACCGCAGAAGAATGTCTCGGTGTGTTAACCACGCATAGAAAGAACAGATGGTTCAATCAAAAATGTGAAGAAGCAGTCATTAGGAAGAAGAATGCCAGACATGTATGGTTAAATGACATTAATAACATCCAAAAGGAAGAGCATTATAGAAATGAATGTAAAGAGGCTACAAAAATAGTCAGACAGCAGAAGCGAGAATATATGAGTAAGATAATCAAAGATATGGAAACTAATCACCAGAAAAATGAATCCAGAAAATTTTTTAAAGAACTGAAGTCAATGAAACGAGGGCACCAACAAAACACATATGGTTTAAAAGACAAAAATGGGAATATGATAAATACCAATGAGGAAATGTGCAACACATGGAAAGAATATTTTATTGAATTACTAAATTGTGAAGCTCCAAGTCAAATTTTCCCACAGAGAGAGGTTCTAACATGCGAACCACAAATTGAAGAACCTACATTTGAAGAAATCCTATATGTAATCACACGACTTAAAAACAATAAGGCAACTGGGACTGATGGAATTGCTGCTGAATTTATAAAGGCAGGTGACCATGCATTCCATCTAAAGCTATACGAACTAATAATAAAAATCTGGAGGACAGAAGAATTACCCCATGACTGGAAAGAGTCATTATTGATACCTATCTTTAAGAAAGGAGACATGTTCCAATGTGGAAATTATAGAGGAATATCACTACTGTCCACAAGCTATAAGATACTATCCGCAGTATTACTAAATAGACTAAAAACATATTCAGAAGACATATTGGGTGACTACCAGGCGGGTTTTAGACAAAACAGATCAACAATAGATCAGATATTTATCTTACGACAAATAGCCGAGAAACATTGGGAATATAAAAGAGATCTCCATAACATTTTTGTGGATTTTAAAAAGGCTTATGATAATGTCCATAGGAATAGTCTATGGAATGCTATGCAGGAATTTGGAATACCAAGGAAGTTAATCAACATGACCAGACTATGCATGGAAGATACTTATAATATAGTAACATATAAAGGCAGGAAATCAGACCCCTTCCAAATAACATCTGGCTTGAAACAGGGTGATGCACTATCGCCGCTACTCTTCAATCTGGCTCTAGAGAAAGTTGTAAGGAAGGTAAAGGAGGAATGTGATATTGGAGGAACATCCAAGCTGCTTGGTTATGCAGATGATATAGATATTATAGGGCAAAGTGAACAAAAGACATTGGAAATATTGACTCACTTAAAGGGAAAAGCCCAACAGATGGGACTGGTTATCAACCAAGATAAGACAGAATATATGGTAATTTCAAGAGACGGAATGGCTAGAAACTCTGGCCACATACAAATAGATAATATGACCGTTAAAAGAACGGAAACATACAAATACCTGGGTACAATCTTCAACTGCTCCAACATCATAAGGGAAGAAATACAAACTAGAATCAACTCTGGAAATAAGATATACTATGCACTACAACATCTACTAAAATCAAAGGCGCTATCTCGTAACACCAAAATCACAATATACAAAACACTGATCAGACCAGTTGTGCTGTATGGCTCTGAAACCTGGAGTACAACGAAAGGAGACGAAGCCTTGTTACAAACCTTTGAGAACAAAATTTTAAGACGCATCTTTGGACCCATTAGGGATACACAAAGTGGAGAGTGGAAAAGAAGAAGTAACAAAGACATTTATGATCTGTTTAAGTCCCCGCTAATCACTGGTATCATGAAGGCTAATAGACTACAATGGCTGGGGCATATAGAAAGAATGGAAGATAATAGGGAAACAAAACTCGCTTACACTCAGGAAATAAATGACCGTAGACCCCGAGGTAGAC
This sequence comes from Cepaea hortensis, assembly GCA_963921405.1. Classification (NCBI taxonomy): domain Eukaryota; kingdom Metazoa; phylum Mollusca; class Gastropoda; order Stylommatophora; family Helicidae; genus Cepaea; species Cepaea hortensis. Next base: position 214,023,079 of record OY992876.1, on the reverse strand, counting down.
CAAGAAGGCGGTGGAGAGATAATACATGTACAGACCTACAAGCACTTGGAATCAACGACTGGCAAGAGAAGGTCCACCAGAGAGACGAATGGAGACGGATTGTATTTGCAGCAAAGAACCTCAATGGCTCGGAACGCTGAAGAAGAAGAAGAAGAAGAAGAAGAAGAAGAAGAAGAAGAAGAAGAAGAAGAAGAAGAAGAAGAAGAAGAAGAAGAAGAAGAAGAAGAAGAAGAAGAAGAAGAAGAAGAAGAAGAAGAAGAAGAAGAAGAAGAAGAAGAAGAAGAAGAAGAAGAAGAAGAAGAAGAAGAAGAAGAAGAAGAAGAAGAAGAAGAAGAAGAAGAAGAAGAAGAAGAAGAAGAAGAAGAAGAAGAAGAAGAAGAAGAAGAAGAAGAAGAAGAAGAAGAAGAAGAAGAAGAAGAAGAAGAAGAAGAAGAAGAAGAAGAAGAAGAAGAAGAAGAAGAAGAAGAAGAAGAAGAAGAAGAAGAAGAAGAAGAAGAAGAAGAAGAAGAAGAAGAAGAAGAAGAAGAAGAAGAAGAAGAAGAAGAAGAAGAAGAAGAAGAAGAAGAAGATTAGTGTCTATGCTGTTTGATTTTTGCTGTATTCTAACTTCTTTGTTGATGCAACATGTCTGTATATTATTGTGAAGTTTAGAAGTTAAATAAACAAATGATGCTTGTGTTACTCTTACTTTGTTGGTTGTTTGATAGACTCTCATTATGTAGTCATTGGTATTAGACCAGCCCTCAGAGTAATTCTTTGCCTATAATTGGAGAATATTGTTCTAATTCCCTGTCGGCCCACCCTGGATCTTCTTAAACCTTAATTCTTTCCTATTCTTGTTAACCGAGGACGGTGAGAGGTTCTCTCTCTTTATTCATTTTCTTCTTTGGCCCAACGCAGTCAGGGTTGCGCTCTTCTCCTCACATCACCGTAGCAGAAGTAAGTGGTTCTTGCTCCTGTTTTACCTCTGTTTCAAGTGGCGAGCCTGCCAGGATATTGACAGCTTTAGAATTATTCTAGTAGGATTGTTTTAGTATCCAGTGATTGTTTTAGTTGAGGTCTTTAGTTGGTTTCTTTGTCGTTTCATTTTTTTAAATTTTTGGTGTAGTTGGCAATAGTCCTCTAGAGATAGCAAAACCCAGGTTAGCTAGTTAGGCTCCATTGCAAAACCACCCGTAGCATAGTATCTTATCCTTAAGAGGGAGACCAGAAGTACTCGTGCGGCAGCGAGAGTTGTAAAAGACGAGTCGCCGCCAGTTTCTACGATAGGGACCGAAGATTCCCGCCCAGTGGACGCTCCACCACGCGAGCTCACTGAGGCTTTGAGGTATGTTGTAGTACAACCCAGAAAGCCTGTTCGGTGTTTTGGGGAGAAAGGTGGACCATCGGTAGAAGAGTATGTCAGGGAGGTGTGATCAGCATGGAGAGCTGGCATGTTAGAGACAGTCGATAAGGTGGACGTTATTTTCGACAGCATAACCAGTCTTGTCAGGAGAGAGTTAGAGCTCCATGCTTCTGAGGAAGACCCCGAGGCCATGCTGCAGGCCTTACTGAAGATATTTAGAGAGAAGAAGAGTCTACGGGAGCTCTTGGCAACATTATTTACAATACGCCAGCGAGCTGGGGAGACAGTCCATGACTTCTCCCATAGGGTCAATGCTGAATTTAAGGGGGTAGTGAAGGCCCAGGAAATGCAAGGTGTCCCTGTGTTGGATAGGGAGGCCCTTCGAGACCAGTTTGTGGCTGGCATAAGGGACAGTTTCACCCAAACTGTTCTAAAGGAAATGATGTCGCAAAATTCGTCTGTGACATTTCTTCAGATCAGGGAGTGTGCACAAACATGGGAAGGTGTGCGGTCCCCGCCAGGTGCTGACGTCAGAGAGGTAGAGGTGAGAGCCAGAAATGTGAACTCTGGGGAAATTCAAACACGTATTCCTCCACCAGTTACAGTGGAGTTTCGGCAGGGGCAATATGGGCCGGTGTAGGCTGAGGTAGTCCCACAAACGGTAGAATGTATGCCTGCACATACTGAGCCAGGCCGTGTACCAAGAACAGAGTTTACTTCCAGGCAGGGTGAAACCGACTTTCTGCAGAGGGAGATGTCTGAGATTAGTGCCAGGCTGAACAGACTCACCACCAGCGATCAACAACATCAAGTGCCACATTGCTGGCAATGCAATCGGGTAGGTCACTTGAGACGCGAGTGCAGACCGGCATTAAACGAGACCCCTCTAAGGCTGGGAGCCAGGTATTAGAAGGGGAGCGTCATGGCTCAGATATTAAAATTGTGGGGTGTAGGCCCGAAGAGACTGTTTTGATAGGTGGCAAGAGTGTTCAGTGGGTCATCGATACAGGTTCTCAGGTTTCCACCATCACTGAGGCCTGTTTCAAGGACATGTTCCAGGACTATGTTCTAAGGGAAGGACAATTTGTTAAGCTGACGGGCGCAAATGGCGTAGTGATTCCATATGTGGGGTACTTTGTGTGTGACATTGTGTTGGGTGGGATACAAGTGAAGGACTGTGGGGTGTTTGTCACCAAAGACATGGGCAATGGGGAAAGAAGAGTGCCGGGCATTATGGCACGAACATTTTACATTCAGTACCGAATTTGTGTAGATTTCTTAAATGGAGCAGCCCAGTGGAAGAGATTCCTGGAGTTGGACTGGATGGTGTTAACGTTTCTGTTGACAATAGAGTCTGTGTACCTGCCCGCTCCATCACTGCAATTAGTGTAAAATGTGTTAGATTTGTGCGTGAAAATATGCATGTCCTTTTCAGCCCAACTCGAGACTTGGAGCACAAGGGTTTGCTTTTCTCCCACACTTTGACTACCTTGAGACTGGGCGTATGCCAAGTCCAAGCGGTCAATCTGGGGGACGAAGACATTCTTGTCGAAGGGTACTCAAGTTGGAGATATTTCAGATGCTACTGTGGATTTGACCAACCTTTTCAAAATGGTAAGTGCTCAGGAAGTTGAGGTTTCAACACGGCAGTATGCCGGAGAGAAAGATAATGTTAGGTGCCCTGTAGATTTGAGCAGTTTTGAGGGTAGGGATAGAGATAGGAAGAAGTTAGAGGAGTTATTAGTTAGGTATGATAGTCTTTTTGCCAAGGGAGATACTGACATAGGCTATACAGATAGAGTAACCTATAGCATCCAGTTGACAGACGAGAGCCCCATCAAGCAGCCTTATAGGAGAAATTCCCCCAGCATTTTATAGAGAAGTACAAGATCATCTCCAGGTTTTATTATATAGTCAGATAATTAAAGAAAGTTCCAGTCCTTGGGCTTCTCCGGTGGTCCTCGTGAGAAAAAAAGATGGTAGACTTAGGTTATGTGTCGATTATCGGGCTGTAAATGTTAGGACAAAAAAAGATCCATACCCTCTCCCTAGAGTTGATGAATATCTAGATGCCCTGGGTGGCGCCAAATTGTTTTCAACTTTAGATCTTGCAAGTGGGTGTTATCAGGTGGCCATGAAGCCAGAGGATCAAGAGAAGACTGCTTTTACCACCCCGTTTGGTTTGTATGAGTATACGCGTATGCCATTGGGACTTGCAAACTCCGCGAGCAGCTTCCAGTGGTTAATGCAATGCTCTCTGAATGACTATTTTTTTTTCAGATTTTGTTGGTATACCTTGATGACATGTTGGTGTATTCTGGAGATTTTTCAGAGCATCTAAGTAGGCTTGAGAAAGTGTTTGCGAGACTGCAGTCCAGTGGACTAAAACTAATTCCTGAAAAGTGTAACTTTTGTCAGAAAAAGGTTGAGTTTTTAGGGCACACCATTTCAGAAGAAGGCATTGGCACCATGGATGATAAAGTTGCAGCCATAAATGAAGCACCTGTGCCCAGAACTCAGATAGAACTTAGGTCATTTCTAGGGTTAGCCAGTTATTATAGAAGGTTTGTCCCAAAGTTTGCTAATATTGCAAGACCACTACATGAGCTGGTTGGCCAACTCAACCAGCAGCAAACCGGTGATACTAAGAAGAAGAAAAGACCAATAGGACGGCTGTGGACTCCAGAGTGTGATGAGGCGTTTAATCGCTTAAAAGAGGCACTGACATCAACACCCCTTTTAGGCTTCCCAGACTTCTTATTACAGTTCATATTGGAAGTAGATGCCTCATACCAGGGTTTAGGTGCTGTCCTCTCGCAAATTCAAGATGGTAAGAAAAGAGTCTTAGCTTACGCTAGCCGTACGCTTCGCCCCTCAGAACGAAATGCTAAAAGCAGTACTAAGCTTGAGTTGCTCGCGTTGAAGTGGGATATGACTGAAAAGTTTAGAAGTTATCTTTTAGGTACTAAAGTAGAAGTTTTTACAGATAGTAGGAATTTAGCTTTGTGGCAAAAGGCAAAACTGGGTGCCATTGAGCAGAGATGGATAGCACAGTTGTCGATGTTTGACTACACCATTAAGCACAAACCAGGTCGTGCTAATGGGAATGCTGATTATTTGTCCCGCTACCCTTTTGAAGCCCCAGGAAGATCAGATGAAGAAGGTGACATTCCAATCAGTCACATAGCTGCAACACCAGTCAATCCAAACTTAAGAACTGCTAGGATAAGAGAGATTGTAGATGTATATAGACAGAATAACCCTGTGGGTAATGTGCCGCTGTTATCATTACCACCATATTCAGCTGAAGAGTTGATAAAACTACAAGCAGAAGATGTGCATGTATATAAAGTGCTAACATGTGTGAGTGAGAGAGTGAGACTGGGTAAGATAGAGATGAGGAGTTTACCCCCTGAGACAAGCTTGGTGAAGCAGCGAAAGAGATTGAGTGTGATTAATGGGTTGTTGTACAGGAAATTAAAGAAGCCAGGTAGAGGGTTGGTTTCTCAATTGGTGGTACCTGATGCATTGAAGCAGAGAGTGTTAGAATCGGTGCAAAGCAACGGCCATCAGGGCAGAGATAGGATGATACAAATCCTGAAAAGTCGGTGTTATTGGGTCGGCATCACGAAAAATGTTGAACTGTTTTGTAAAAGATGCCAGAGGTGTAATATTGCTAAACCACCCCATATTAAACTGCAGGGTCCTTCAGGTAATTTATTAGCATCTAGGCCTTTTGAGGTGGTGACCATGGATTTTACTATGTTGGAGAAGGATAGTCGGGGGTAGGAAAATGTGTTGGTCATTACAGATGTTTTCACCAAATTTACAATTGCTGTTCCCACAAGGGACCAGAGGGCCTCGACAGTTGCGAGAGTACTGGTTGAGAAATGGTTTTTGTATTTAGGTGTACCCCATAGGCTCAATTCAGATCAAGGCAGGAACTTTGAATCGGCTGTGATTGCAGAACTCTGTAGGGAATACGGGATTCAAAAGAGTCGTACCACGAGTTGGAACCCAAAAGGGAACGGTCAGTGCGAGAGATTTAATAGGACCCTACATGATCTTCTGAGGCAACTAGAGGCAAGCCAGAAAAGGAAATGGTCTGAACATATAGCTGAAGTTTTGTTAGTTTATAACTCTACGCCCCACTCGTCCACCGGGTATTCCCCGTACTACTTGGTGTTTGGAATCGAACCCAGATTGCCAGAAGATTTCATGCTAGATGCTAGTGATGATAGTGATTGTAATGATGGGGAACTGAATGTAGAGAACTGGGTGACTGGACATCTTTCCCGTCTGTGTAACGCACATGTTAGGGCAGGCGAACAGTTAAGAAAGTTAGCTTCTGTAAGGAAAGAGAGATGTGACAAGACATCATCCCCTAAATTGCTAACCATAGGAGAAGTAGTTAGGAAGAGAGTCCACTATACAGAGAGGTGCCAGATTAAAGACCAGTAGTCTGTAGACAAATATACAGTGGTACAGGTTCCAAAAGCATCAGGAGGTCCATATGTTATTAGAAGAGTGGGAGAGAATGGACCTGACATTAGAGCAGCAGGACACGAGTTAAAGCGGTGTGAGAAAGATGAAATCAAATCAACTCAAATCAACTTTATTAGGGTCACAAATTGGGCGCGCAGGCCCGTCTTACATTCGGCCCTTCCAATCACTCGTCTTTCATTCATCAAAAGCATTATACATTTACATAGGAAGAAAAATAAACAATGTGAAATGAATGTTGTAAACATAAACAAGGCAAATTACCATGTTATGAGGCCCATCTCCCACCTACCCATACATCGCCCCACCCACACACACACACCCATCTACCCACACACACGCACACCAAGGGACACATACATACCCCACCAACCGACCCATCCCCCTCCCGCACATCCCCCACCCACACACACTGCCCTCACCTGTTCCCCCAACCAAAACACACTCGCCACCCACAAACATTCCCCCACCAACCCACACTTCTCGCGTCCACCCACATACACATCCCAACCCATGCATTCTCTCCCCACCCACACCTCAAACCACCCATCCCCCAGCCACATCTCCATCGACCACATATTTCCCACCCACGCACACAATCCCCCACCAACCCACACATCCACTCACACATCTCCAAACCATACACACACATCCCCACCAACTGACATCTCCCTACCCCCCCCCCCCCCACACACACACACACATCTCCCTAACCACCCGTACATCCCCAATCCACTCACACACACCCCACCACCCACACATAGCGGTAACCTGTTTAAAGGTCGCTGGTTTATTGTTTGTGTAACTTTTATGTTTGTTTAATTATTTTTAGGTGAGAAGTGAGGGTTGTATTCATTTTGTTATGATTGTTCATGCAGCAGAGGAGATATTTCTCCTCACTGATGTTAATTTGATCATTGGGTATTAACAACTTGTACTAGTATAAGGATGGCTTATGCTTATGTGTTATTAATGTTATTTTGGACTTATTGATGACTGGTGATGTACATGTATACTGTTTCACATTATAAATCTGGGTAGAATGAGTCAATTTTTTCATAATGGTACGGTTTAGGGATGTAACCAGCAGATTAGGTGTTGATGGCAATGTCCTCAAGAGCGACAGGTTTTTGTCGCTGAGGGATGTGTTCCTTGGCATAGAATTATCAGAGCATAGAGGTGTGAAGATAACTACTTGTTTGCTAAGTGTACCAGGGGCGCATGGTTCGGTTGTCGAAGCGACAACAGTTAAATAGGGGGAATTATTCATTGTTTTTGTAATTGTTCGTATAATATTGTGAACACTAAGGTGGCGGGAGACTGTCTCCCTGTTGATGTCATTATTGTTTCTTCACTGCTGATATTAGTTTAGTCATGAATAATGACTGGTATCAATGTAAATGTACCTTGTATTTGCATGTGACCATTATTCTTGTTGGTACCTGATGTACATTTTTGGGGTGTTTTACTTGATGGCTGATGTCTGATTAGGATAGGAAATTTTTTTTTTTTTTTTTTTTTTTTTTTTGAGCTATATCAATAGTGGAGGATTATAAGGTAGGGGTCAGAAATTATCCCTCCTTTACCCAGGGCACTAGGGGTGTAATGTTCAGTTGTTGGGACGACAACAGTTAAAGAGAGGGAATAATGTATACGGCTCGCGATGATGGTGGAATTCTGCCAGAGGGCGCGAACTGTCTGATTGGTCTGGAACTCTGGGAGTCGGAACGACCCCAGTATAAAAGTCCCCTGCGCTGGTAGAACCGGCCTTTCCGTAGTCCACCACACCAAGTGACGAGGCGCCAATGCCTATTGCAAATGTGTGTTTAGTTAGACCCTGAAGTTTTGCAGTGGAAAAGCCAGAATTCTAGTTTTAGATTTTTCTGGGTTTTTAGTAGACTAGAAGGTTTTAGCGGACTAGAAGTTTTTGTTAAATTAGTTTTAGTGGACTAGAGGTTTTTGATGGATCAGTTTTTGGTGGGTTAAGTTTTTGATATATTAGTTGTTGGTGGATTAGTTTTTGGTAGATTTGAAGTTCTTACTGGATTAGTTTTTGCTGTGCTTAGAAGTTTTTGCTACACTTAGGAATTTTGTGTGTTAGATTAGTGTCTTTGCTCTTTGATTTTTGCTGTATTCTAACTTCTTTGTTGATGCTACATGTCTGTATATTATTGTGAAGTTTAGAACTTTAATAAACAAATGATGCTTGTGTTACTCTTACTTTGTTGTTTAGTTGATAGACTCTCATTATGTAGTCATTGGTATTATACAGCCCTCGGAGTAATTCTTTGCCTGGAATTGGAGAATATTGTTCTAATTCCCCGTCGGCCCACTCTGGATCTTCTTAAACCTTAATTCTTTCCTATTCTTGTTAACCGAGGACGGTGAGAGGTTCTCTCTCTTTATTCATTTTCTTCTTTGGCCCTACGCAGTCAGGGTTGCGCTCTTCTCCTCAAATCACCGTAGAAGAAGTAAGCGGTTCTTGCTCCTGTTTTTACCTCTGTTTCAGATATGAAGCTCCCTTATACATAAACTGACGAGCTACTTTGATTTCAGCAATACTCTTCCAGTTGTCTACACACACGCCGACTTGGTAACTTGATTTCACCAACACATTTTTAAGTTTTCATGACACAGACTGAAGAGTTTCATTAATGTACTCAACACTTTTTCGGTTGTCTTCTCACACAGTTCTTGTACACACGCTGATGAATTATATTAATTTAACCAACATTCTTTCAGTTGTTCTTAAACGCTGAAGATGTGTATTAATTTAACCAACAATCTTTCAGTTGTCTTTACACAAGCTAGTGAGTTGCCTTGATTTAACCAACAATCTTTCAGTTGTCTATACACACGCTAGTGATTTACCTTGATTTAACCAACAATATTTCAGTTGTCTCTGCACAAGCTAGTGAGTTACCTTAATTTAACCAACAATCTTTCAGTTGTTTTTACACAAGCTAGTGAGTTACCTTGATTTAATCAACAACCTTTCAGTTACCTTTATACACGCTAGTGAGATACCCTGGTTTAACCAACAATCTTTTAGTTGTCTTTACACAAACTAGTGAGCTACCTTGATTTAACCAACAATCCGTCAGCTGCCTCTATACTCGCTAATGAGATACCCTGATTTAACCAACAATCTTCCAGTTGTCTTTACACAAGCTAGTGAGTTACCTTTACTGAACCAACAATCTTCCAGTTGTCTTTACACAAGCTAGTGAGTTACCTTTACTGAACTAACAATCTTCAAGATGTCTTTACACAAGCTAGTGAGTTACCTTTACTGAACCAACAATCTTTCAGTTGTCTTTACACAAGCTAGTTACCTTGATTTAACTAACAACCTTTCAGTTGCAGCAGCAACAGCAGAATTTTATCTTACATTTCTACATATGTATGATCCCGCTGCCCACTTGGGAACCCTCTCTCTTCTCAATTCCTCCCCCCCCCCCCGCCCCCCTCGGCAATACAGCCATACAATGCGGGCGACCTTACTACTCCTGCTCTAACTCATCCACTTTAAGTACATATTTAAATACATTTTCATGCTTCATTCCCTAATCTCTGTAATACCTATATCATAGCCACCAGGGCGGTGTACATGTTGCATTTCATTCAGTATACAATTACTTTCTGAATTCTTTTCTACCTCGGGATAGAAGCCACCGTGGCATAGTAATTAGTGTGCTTGTCTGAAGTCTTGATTCACTCACTATACAGGGCAGGGGTCATTTTTTTTTCAACTAGTGCTGCTTTTTTTTTTGGGGGGGGGGGGGAGTAGGAGGGGGTGTCGACCCAGCTTCATAAAACGAATGCCAGACAATTTTTTTTTTCAGAATTGTTTGTAAAAGGGGGGGGGGGCGATGAAGAAGGGAACTGTATTGTCATCTCAATCAGCAGGAGCCAAAACGGACTAACACTAAACACCCACATGGCAATTATCTGGCATGCGATTACTCTTAGTGTGTTAGTGAAGAAAATAAAATGAAGTGACGTGAAGTAAAGTGAAGTGAAGTGAAGTAAAGTAAAGTGAAGTAAAGTGAAGTGAAGTGAAGTAAAATAAAGTAAAGTAAAGTAGCCTATTACACGTCATGGGAGGTATCAGGTATAATGTGTTAGCCCCATATTTTCTTTTATAAACCAACACGCTCCCCATGGGTGATGTGGTCAATATCACCCGGGCCGCCTTTACTTCCCTGGTCATTTCCTTGGGACGAGTAACGCTGGGTCGATCTGGGAAACGAAATCAGTAAAACAAACAAAAAATATCAGCCTCGTTGGGGCTTCGAACATGCAGCAAACAAACCGTACACATATGCCGATATAAAAATTGAAAGCTATAGTGACAACACCCAAGGGTTTATCAATAACTAACAAATGATTCAACTCTTGCTAGTTTGTATGGTGGACGGTTATGTCAAATTTGACAAAATCTCAGCTTTTCCTGGTTCCAATACAGCCTATATGTGATTTTTTTTTTTTTTTTTTTTTGGAAAAAAAAAAGGGGGGGGGGGGGGGGAGACCGTTTTGCATAGATTTCTCAGTGATGTGAACGTCGGCCGGTCAGAATCTAATGGCAAACCAAATAACGTAAAATTGCCTAGAAAATTACAAACAGTCAATAAATGGATCATTAAATCAATCATGCATGTGCTGTCTGCATAATGAAGGTTAGTAATGGAACGCCAATACCGTGTCTCTTGTCTTGATTGTACACTCTGTCAGACTGCTGTTCGTCCATCTCTTGATGTTATTTTCCCACTTGTATCGTTGTCTACCTCTTGCTCGCTTGTATTCAACCTTACTCTCCAGTACTAAGTTCATAAGTATGTTATGTCTTTTAATGTGGCTGACATATTGCATTTGCCTCTTATTTTATTTATTTCATCAACTCTCTTTTCATTCCTCGTTTTTTTTTTTCTAGAACCTCTGTATGTGATTATTCCCACCCCCACCCCCCCCCCCCCCCCCCCCAATCCCCCATGAAATACGACATATTCTTCAGTATATCCACATCTCCAAGGCTTCTATTCGACTTTCTAGTTGCTTGTTCATTGTCCAGGCTTCCGCGCTGTACAGTAGTGTTGAATATACGTAACATCTGACAATTCTCATTTTAAGGCACTGTTAATCTCTCTAGATGTTGATACTGATTTCATGATGTTGAAGATATATTTTCGCCATTCCTATTCTCTTTTTGATTTATGTTTCAATTCTATCATGATCTGTTACTACATGTCCAAGATAGGAGAAACTTGTTACAATGATTGATGTATCTCCCCGATGACTGTGATGTTGAAGATAGGAGAAACCTGTTAGTTACCAATTGTCACTAAGTTTTATAGTGTATTTCTTCTCATAACATGCCCTAACAATCTTGACTGCCTACGCCTAATTTATCTAATCAGTTTGTGGTTGATGAGCGGCTGGCCGAGTGGCTAGAATGCCGGATTCTCCTTCTGGAGATCCGGGCTCAAATCCTCGGTAAGGTGTGGATTTATTTTCCGTTGAAAGGGGGGGGGGGGGGAGAAAACCCTAATAAGTACATTTCGCGGCGACTGCACTAGCCAGGCGGCCTTAATTCCTCAGGCTCAAGGACACCCCCCCCCCCTCCTCCGCCATACACCGCAAGGTACTATATAGGCAGTATATGACAGTTTACAGTTTGTTTGTTTTTTGCATATCCTTTACAGGACATCGCTGTCAACACCAGCATCTTTCAGCTGTATGTTGATTTCTTGGCAAGATCCTAATCCCTTGGCAATCCTAATATGTACATTTCGCGGCGACTGCACTAGCCAGGCGGCCTTAATTCCTCAGGCTCAAGGACACCCCCCCCCCCTTCCGCCATACACCGCAAGGTACTATATAGTAGTAAAAGCAGCAGCAGCAGCAATAGCAGCAGCAATAGCGATAGTAGCAACAGCAGAAATAGTAGTAGTAGTAGTAGTAGTAGTAGTAGTAGTAGTAGTAGTAGTAGTAGTAGTAGTAGTAGTAGTAGTAGTAGTAGTAGTAGCAGCGGTAGCAGTAGTAGTAGTAGTAGTAGTAGTAGTAGTAGTAGTAGTAGTAGTAGTAGTAGTAGTAGTAGTGGTGGTGGTGGTGGTGGTGGTGGTGGTGGTGGTGGTGGTACCACTACATGTTACGTTATGTCATTAAAATATACCCTACTGCGACTACTACTACTACTACTACTACTACTACTACTACTACTACTACTACTACTACTACTACTACTACTACTACTACTACTACTACTTCTGCTGCTGCTGCTACTACTACTACTTCTATTACTACTACTACTATTACTACTACTCCTACTCCTACTATACTACTACTACTACTACTACTACTGATGCTGCTGCTGCTACTACTACTACTACTACTACTACTACTACTACTACTACTACTACTACTACTACTGCTACTACTACTACTACTACTACTACTATTACTACTACTACTACTACTACTACTACTACTGCTACTACTACTACTACTACTACTACTACTACTACTACTACTACTACTACTACTACTACTGCTGCTGCTGCTGCTGCTACTACTACTACTACTACTACTACTACTACTACTACTACTACTACTACTTCTACTGCTGCTGCTGCTACTACTACTACTTCTATTACTACTACTACTACTACTACTACTACTGCTACTACTACTACTACTACTACTACTACTACTACTACTACTACTACTACTACTACTACTGCTGCTGCTGCTGCTACTACTACTACTACTACTACTACTACTACTACTACTACTTCTACTGCTGCTGCTGCTACTACTACTACTTCTATTACTACTACTACTATTACTACTACTCCTACTCCTACTATACTACTACTACTACTACTACTACCACTACTACTACTACTGATGCTGCTGCTGCTACTACTACTACTACTACTACTACTACTACTACTACTACTACTACTACTACTACTGCTACTACTACTACTACTACTACTACTTCTATTACTACTACTACTACTACTACTACTACTACTACTACTACTACTACTACTACTACTACTACTACTACTACTGCTGCTGCTACTACTACTATTACTACTACTCCTACTCCTACTATTACTACTACTCCTACTCCTACTATACTACTACTACTACTACTACTACTACTACTACTGATACTGCTGCTGCTGCTACTACTACTACTACTACTACTACTACTACTACTACTACTACTACTACTACTACTACTACTACTTCTATTACTACTACTACTACTACTACTACTACTACTACTACTACTACTACTACTTCTATTACTACTACTACTACTACTACTACTACTACTACTACTACTACTACTACTACTACTACTACTACTACTACTACTACTACTACTACTACTACTATTACTACTACTACTACCACTACTACTGCCACTACCACATAATGACAACAAATATAACAATTACTATTCAGACTTCTACAGGGTATATTTTTAATGACAGTGCGGTATTTGAAAATATTGCCGGCCCAAGATTTGTATTTACCTATTATGTTGCATGAACTTTACAGAGGGTGAGTACAAAACTTGGACCGGCAATATTTTCAAACATTGCATAGTCATTAAAAATACACTCTATATTACTACTACTGTTACTACTAATACAACCACATATGGACTACCCTTCTCTCTAAAAGGTTTTACAAGGCAAGAGAATCGGTTTCTTTGCACAAGATTTGATCCCACATGGTTCGGTCTCTTTCCGCACGGCAGCAAAACAAGCACGATGAAATAAAACATGTGGTACTCGCCCAAGAGCTCCCATCGGTTGCTGATTGGGGTTATAAAAATATGGGGCCATCACGACGTAGAAGCTGTACCGCACCAAGACGTGCAAGACGTGAAAGGGGCACTTCACTGTACTGTTGTCCCCCATTCACTCAATTCGCATCGAGGTGTGCAAATGGGCTCTTTACGTATTTACATGATAGTTACTGCCAGAGGCGGTCAATGAAAAAGCGATGAAAGAAAACAAAAGCAAATCTGTGGTGTTGACGTAAAATTGCCTTTCATGTTGTGTTTAACGGTTGGAATATTGGGTTGTTAAATGAACAACTACAGAATGCACCACTGCGAAGAGGTGTAAAGGGCCGTTGCATATAAACCATGCCAGCAAAGCGCAGCTAAATTTAAATATCTTTTGGAATAAAGATAGAAACGACGAGTCACTGACGCAAGTTCGATGACACATATTACTAACAAGCTAACACTAACAAGCGACTATTTTGTGTGTTGAACAACACGCGAAAGGCACTGTCTCTATCAATAGAGATTAAAGGAATTAGATACCAATAGAATAGAATAGAATAGAATAGAATAGAATAGAATAGAATAGAATAGAATAGAATTAGATATCAATAGAGGTAGAAATTGATAGAGACAGTGCCTTTCGCGTGTTGTTCAACACACACAGTAGTCGCTTGTTAAAGTTTGCAGAAGCCATAATGATCAATCTACATAGACATTTTGTGCAAACAGAAAGACATATATAGTCAGTTTAAAATTACCATGGTAGACATTGACATTACTGTGGGAACATCTATATCTATAAAAGGCAATGTGCATCCGGATGTCCTTTATGCGTTCGCGAACGGTCCATCCGACTGAGATGAAATTTTCTACATGCTTTCTTTTCATTCCCGTGCAGCCAACTGTCATAGTTTTTTAGTGTCTCATCTCATCTCATCATGTTCCTCTTGTACCTTGCGGTGTCGAGGTGAAGTATAAACTTCGTGAGAGTGCCCGGTTATGGGCTTCGTATATCGACATTCCCATGGATTCTGTTATTCCCTCCGTCCAGCGTTTACGTGGTCGGCCTCTTCCTCTGTTTCCATCTGGTCTGTACGTCATTGCCTGTTGTGGCATGCTGTTGACTGGTAGCCTACTTGCATGGCCAAACCATTTGACTTGCTGCTTTCTAATAAAATCTAGAGCAGCTTTAACCCCCACTTTAGTCCTGATTTCTTCATTTCTGATCTTATCTCTTCTTGATACGTTGAGTATTCTTCTCAGGAACCTCATTTCTGTTGTTGTGATTTTTCTTTTCTCTTTTTCTGTCATTGTCCAGGTTTGGCATTGGTAGCACAGAGTTGGTAGGAAGATTGTGTTGTAAAGTGCTTTCTTAGTAGTTATTGATACATGTTTGTTCTTTAGTATTGGTGCCATTTGTCCAATGAGTTGATTTGCCTTATTGCACCTATTTTCGATCTCGTCTTCTGATCTGCCATTTGATGATATTATACTTCCTAGGTACTTGAAGCTCTTTACTTGTTTCAAGATATTTACTTACTAAAATTTAATATTTAAATTTACATTATCATTTAGATATAGCGAGGGGACTTAACCCAAGAAAAGTTATTTCAAGGGGCATAACTTTTAATAGCATTTCTATATATTTTATATATAGATTGTTGCATTGTTTTCAAAGATTTATAAACTCTTTGTCTACAGTTATTTACAGGCATATGAGTTATAATAAATAATGATATAATATTTAAGGCATTTTCAAAGTTTTCATAAAAATAATGCATCTATTTAAATAGTGAAAATTGTCTAACTTATCTTTTTATTTTTCTTCAACAGCACATTAATTGTTTTTAACATTCTCATATGTATGGCGCGTTGCACCCACCGTTGGGTATTTATGATGCCCATGATAAACATTTCCTCAACGAGTTACTTTTCATGCATTTTAATGCTTATTGTTCTTTTGTTGTCAAAGAATTGTTTCATAAGATATGTTGAATGAAAGAATGTATGAGAGGAAATAGAGAAGAAGGGCAGAATGTAGGACGGGCCTGCGAAAGATTTTCGTTCGTTAAAAAAAAAATTAATTTTTTGTGAGAGAAAGTTAGTTGCATATGGTTTGCAGTACTCTGCAGTCAAACCACCGCCCACCATTTATTGGCTGTTCGTGATATCTTGGTAAGTTTACTTTAGATAGATCTCTTCCAATCATATTTTCTACTATCAATCTATCTATTTTTCTATTCTATCTATATTTTTAACGGGAACGGGCTAAACATAGATAGATAGATAGATAGATAGATAGATAGATAGATAGATAGATAGATAGATAGATAGATAGATAGATAGATAGATAGATAGATAGATAGATAGATAGATAGATAGATAGATAGATAGATAGATAGATAGATAGATAGATAGATAGATAGATAGATAGATAGATAGATAGATAGATAGATAGATAGATAGATAGATAGATAGATAGATAGATAGATAGATAGATAGATAGATAGATAGATAGATAGATAGATAGATAGATAGATAGATTAGATAGATAGATAGATAGATAGATAGATAGATAGATAGATAGATAGATAGATAGATAGATAGATAGATAGATAGATAGATAGATAGATAGGTAGGTAGGTAGGTAGGTAGGTATGTAGGTAGGTAGGTAGGTAGGTAGGTAGGTAGGTAGGTAGGTAGGTAGGTAGGTAGGTAGGTAGGTAGGTCAAATCAAATCAAATCAAATCAAATCAACTTTATTAGGGTCACAAATTGGGCGCGCAGGCCCGTCTTACATTCGGCCCTTCCAATCACTCGTCTTTCGTTCATCAAGAGCATTATACATTTACATAGGAAGAAAAATAAACATTGTGAAATGAATGTTGTAAACATAAACAAGGCTAAACATGGAGAAAAATGTGTACATAAAAGTATGTGACGTAAAAGTAGTGATGCCAGCGCGTCCCACACACACACACACACACCACACACACACTCTCTCTCTCTCTCTCTCTCTCTCTCTCTCTCTCTCTCTCTCTCTCTCTCTCTCATTCACTTTCACTCTCACTCATTCACTCACACACACACACTCTCACTCATTCACTCTCCCGCTCACTCATTCACTCTCCCGTTCACTCATTCACTCTCCCGTTCACTCATTCACTCTCCCGCTCACTTATTCACTCTCCCGCTCACTCATTCACTCTCACGCTCTCTCATTCTGTCTCTCCCGCTCACTCATTCACTCTCCCGCTCACTCATTCACTCTCCCGCTCACTCATTCACTCTCCCGCTCACTCATTCACTCTCCCGTTCAATCATTCACTCTCACTCATTCACTCTCACGCTCACTCATTCACTCTCCCGTTCACTCATTCACTCTCCCGCTCACTTATTCACTCTCCCGCTCACTCATTCACTCTCACGCTCTCTCATTCTGTCTCTCCCGCTCACTCATTCACTCTCCCGCTCACTCATTCACTCTCCCGCTCACTCATTCACTCTCCCGCTCACTCATTCACTCTCCCGTTCAATCATTCACTCTCACTCATTCACTCTCACGCTCACTCATTCACTCTCACGCTCACTCATTCACTGTCCCGCTCACTCATTCACTCTGCCGCTCACTCATTCACTCTCACGCTCACTCATTTACTCACACGCCCACTCATTCACTCTCACGCTAAATCATTCACTCTCCCGCTCACTGATTCACTCTCACGCTCACTCATTCCTTCTCACGCTCACTCATTCACTCTCACTCATTCACTCTCACGCTCACTCAATCACACTCACGCTCACTCATTCACTCTCACGCTCACTCATTCACTCTCACGCTCACTCATTCACTCTCCCGCTCAATCATTCACTCTCCCGCTCACTCATTCACTCTCACTAATTCACTCTCCCGCTCACTCATTCACTCTTCCGCTCACTCATTCACTCTCCCGCTCACTCATTCACTCTCACTCATTCACTCTCACTCATTCACTCACATTCATTCACTCCCACACACAGACACTCTCACTCATTCACTCTCCAGCTCACTCATTCGCTCTCACGCTCACTCATTCACTCTCCCGCTCACTCATTCACCCTCACGCTCACTCATTCACTCTCACGCTCACTCATTCACTCTCCCGCTCACTCATTCACTCTCACTCATTCACTCTCCCGCTCACTCATTCACTCTCACGCTCAATCATTCACTCTCACGCTCACTCATTCACTCTCACGCTCACTCATTCACTCTCACGCTCACTCATTCTGTCTCTCATTCACACTCACTCACTCTCTCACTCAAACTACAGTAATGAACATAAGTTTAGATTATACATGATAAAATCAAATGGTATTTAACTTATAATATGACAGATGAGAATACACAAACATATGGATTCACGTCTTACATAACATGCGTGTTACATGACATGCATCTGCTCAGCTCTCTCTCTCTCTCTCTCTCTCTCTCTCTCTCTCTCTCTCTCTCTCTCTCTCTCTCTGTATTCTTTCATATACACACACTCACACGCATGCGTACGCTCACACACACACACATTCTCTCTCTTTCTCTCTCATTCACTCTCACTAATTCACTCTCCCGCTCACTCATTCACTCACACGCTCACTCATTCACTCTCACGCTCACTCATTCGCTCTCACGTTCATAACGTTCATAACGTTCTTAACGTTCATATATAACCAGTGCCTATCCAAAAACTACTTTCCATCTGCCTTTAAAGTTGCTAAAGTGTATCCTCTACTTAAAAATGGTTCAACTGATATTAGCGTCTTGGGTAATTATAGACCTATTTCCTTACTATCGTCGATATCAAAGCCATTAGAAAAACACATGCATAAAATAACACTACATCATTTAATTAACAACGATCTAATAATTGACAGTCAATCTGGGTTTCGACCTAAATATTCTTGCCATAGTGCCCTTACAAAAATGACCGATAACTGGCATCTTTGTATCAACAATGGCAACATTTGTGGAGCTGTATTTAAAAAGGCCTTTGATATGGTAGATCATGATATTTTAATTAGAAAATTAAAACACATGACGACTGGCACCAATATGGTGGACCTAATTACGTCATTTTTATCAGACAGACAACAAGTAGTGTCCTTCAATAACTGTCTATCAAGACCCACATACTAGGTCCGCTGCTTTTTGCAGTGTATATTAACGATCTTCCTTTATACCTCAATACTTCGTGTGATCTATTTGCGGACGACTGCACTATTTACACAAGTCAAGAGAGCCTTTGTGACTTAGAGAGCTCTTTACAAAACGATCTTGACAACCTTAGTAGATGGAGCAATGAAAATCGCATGTTAATTAACATCGACAAAACCAAATCCATGCTAATAACGACCAGACAAAAACTACAGACCCTAGCCATAACTGGGACACCGCTCGAGCTCCACGTGGACACGTTACCTATAATTAATGTAAATGAACATAAAACATTAGGTCTTTTAATTGACAGACATTTAAACTGGAGCCCTCATGTTCAAGCCCTTACCAAGAGAATAGCACAAAAAGTTTACCAACTTGCTAAAATTCAACACTTTTTGGATGAAAGCACACGTAAAATATTCTATGCATACTATATCCAATCACCTCTCGATTATTGTTCCACAGTCTGGGATGGCTGCCCTAAATCTAATATGAAACGATTGTGTTCGCTTCAAAACCGCGCTATACGTCTAGTTTCTAGCATAAAGCACGTTGAAAGTAATAAATTATACAGCCATCTAAGACTTCTACCACTTCAAAAGCGCTTCCTTTTTAACAAAGCCAAATTAGTGAATAAAATTATATCTGAAAATACCCCAGAGTATCTTCTACCGTTAATTCAATCTAATGCAATGAACAGTAAGCGCTTAAATTTATTACAGCTTCCTAAGCCTAGATTGGACTTATACAAAACTTGTTTCGCATATTCTGGTGCTCACTTGTGGAATAGCCTTCCAACAGAACTGAAAACACCAATGAGTCCCTACACATTCAACCGAAAACTCTTTCATTACTTACTTCATACCGACTATATGCCTCCATAAGTCACCTACTAGTATCATTTTTCCACTATCATTCTTCACTGTATGTGTGTGAATGAGACAGTGGGTGAGAGAGTGAGTGAGAAAGAGTGTGAGTGGAAGAATTAGTATGATAGAGAGAGTGAGAGAGTATGCATGCGCGTGTGCCTGAGTGAGTGTAAAAATGAGTGAGTGTATGGACATATGTGTGAGAGATTTAGTTAGAGAATGAGCGAATCTGAGAGAGTGAGTGTGTTGTGTGTCTGCCTGTCTGTGTGATAGAGTGTGAAAGTTAGTGAGTGAGTGTGAGTTTGAGAGTCATCGAGTAAATGAGTGAGTAAGGGAGCGTGAGTGAGTGAGAGAGAATTTGTGGGTATGCGTGTATGTGCACGAATGAGTGAGTGTGAGAGCGAGTGAGTGGGTAAAAGAGAGAGCGTGGGTGAATGAGAGAGTGCATGAGAAAGTGTAATGTATGTGTGTGCATATCTGGATGTGTGTATGGGTGTATATGTGTGTACATGTGTGTATCTGTGTGTGACTCTGTGTGTATGTCTGTACGTGTGTTAAAGTGTGCGTTCATGTGTTTATATGCGTTTATACGCATGTCCGTATGGATGAGTCTGTGTGTGTGTGCTCGTGTATGAATTGTATATCGTTGTATGTGTAAGTGTGCATGCATGCAGTGTATGCGAGGGAGTGTATATTCGGGTGTTATGTGAGCACGTGTGAGTAAGTGTGCAGGTGAGTGTATTGCGTGGGTATGGTGTGTGTGGGTGTGTGTATGTACATGTGTGTGAGAGAGAAGAGAGAGAGAGAGAGAGAGAGAGAGAGAGAGAGAGAGAGAGAGAGAGAGAGAGAGAGAGAGTTGAGCGCACGCATGTCATCTAACATGCTGATCCATATATTTTGTGTATTCTCATTTTTTTTCATATTATCATTTTGATGCACTTGATTTTAACATGCATAAAATGAATTCATGTAAATTACTGTAAAGCAAGTGAGAGAGTTAGTGAGTGTAAGTAAGAGAGAGAGAGAGTGAATGAGTGTGAGAGTGTGTGTATGTAAAGAGAGCGCAAGAGAGAGAGAGAGAGAGAGAGAGAGAGAGAGAGAGAGAGAGAGAGAGAGAGAGAGAGAGAGAGAGAGAGAGGGAAAAAAAAGAGTTGAATTGCATCACTAATTTTTACGCTACATAATGTATATGTACAATTTTTTCTCCACTTCTTGCAATTGCGAGAATTCTCACGACAATCGTCAGTGTCTCAATTGTGTGTAAAGTGTGGGAGTTTGTTCTTATTAGCTTCAGTGATCATGTGAGGCATCAAGTATTTGTCTAGATGTGAGGATGTATGTATGGGTGTGTATGTGAGGGATATGTGTGTGTGTGTGGGGGGAATGTGTGTGTGCCTGTGTAAGAGAGAGAGAGAGAGAGAGAGAGAGAGAGAGAGAGAGAGAGAGAGAGAGAGAGAGAGAGAGAGAGAGAGAGAGAATTCAGTGCTCGCATGTCCTGTAACATGCCATTCCATATGTTTTGTGTATTTTCATCTTTCACATTATCATTTTGTATGTATGACACTTGATTTTATCATGTAACATTACTGTAATGTGAGTGAGAGCGTTAGTGAGAGGGAGAGAGAGAGAGAGAGAGAGAGAGAGAGAGAGAGAGAGAGAGAGAGAGAGAGAGAGAGAGAGAGAGAGAGAGAGAGAGTTGAATTGCATCACTAATTTTTAAGTTACAAAATGTATATGTACAATTTTTCTCCATTTTCTTTACAATTTTGCGACAATGCTCACGACAATCGTCACTGTATGTGTGTGTAAAGTGTGGGAGTTTGATCATAATAGTAGGTTGGGGGATCGGGGGATGTGTGTGTGGGTGGATTCGTGATGT
The DNA here is from genome assembly GCA_963921405.1 of Cepaea hortensis. Lineage (NCBI taxonomy): Eukaryota > Metazoa > Mollusca > Gastropoda > Stylommatophora > Helicidae > Cepaea > Cepaea hortensis. The sequence goes on along the minus strand of OY992876.1, from coordinate 214,001,479 downwards.
GTGTGGGTGGGTTCAGGATGTGTGGGTGGGAGGGGTGGGTTTGTGTGGATGGGTGGGGGATTGTGTGTGGGTGGGTGGGGGATTGTGTGTGGGTGCGTGCGAGATGTATGGGTGTATGGGGAGATGTGTTTGTGGGTGGGGATGTGTATTTGTGTAGGTGGTTGTGGGTGAGTGGGTGGAGGAGGATATGTTGGTGGATGATTGATGGTGGGTTATGGGATGGGTGGGGTATATGTGTGGGTGGGGAGATGTGGGTGTGGGGATATTTGGTGGGTGGGAGATGTGTGCAGGTGGGGGTGGTTGTGGGTTTGGGGATGTGTGTGTGGGTGAGGGATGTGTATGGGTGTGGGATGTTTGGGTGGATGGGTGGGGAGTGTGTGTGGGTGAATGTGTGTGGGGGTGTGTGGGTTGGGGGAGGGGTGCGTGATGGGTGTGGGTGATGGATTTGGAGATGTGTGTGTGGGTGGGGGATATGTCTGTCTGGGTGGGGGTGCGTGTGGCTGAATGAAGGATGTATGTGTGGGTAGTGAGGGTGATTGTAGTTGGGGGATGTGTGGATGGGTAGGAGATGTGTGGATAGATGTGTGTGTGGGTGAGGGATGTGTCTTTGGGATGTGCGTGGGTGTGGTATTGTGTGGGAGGGGAGCTGGGTGTGGTTAAATGATGTTTGTGTGGGTGGGTGAAGGTGTGGTTGGGTTTGTGGGTGGGTGAAGGATGTGTGAGGGTGGGGGGATGTGTGCTTAGATGGGTGGTTGGGATGTGTGAGTGTGGGTGGGTAGATAGGAGATGTATGTGTTGATGAGTAGGTAAGGGATGTGTGGGTGTTAGTGGTTGAGGGATAAGTACGTGTGTCTAGGGATGTGTGAGGGGATGAATGTATGGGTTGTGTGTGCGTGGATGGGAGGTGTGTGTTTGTGAATGGGGAATGTGTTGGTGGGTGGGGATGTGTGTGAGGGATGTTTGTATGGGTGGGGAGATTGTGCGTCGGTGGGGATGTGTGTGTATATGGGTAGGGGTGTGTGGTTAAGGGATGTGTGGCTGGGGGAATGGGTGGATGGATTATGTGTGGTTGGGTGGATGATGTGTGGTTGGGTAGAGGATGTGTGGGTGGGTGATTGTATATGAGTAAGGGTGTGTGGTTAAGGGATGTTTGGTTGGGGGATGGGTGGGTAGAGGATGTGTGGGTTGGTAGAGGATATGTGGGTGGGTGAGTGTGTGCAGGTTAGGAGATGGTGGGGGATGTTTGTAGGTGCGGGCTTGGGATCTGTGAGTGGGCTGGGGGAGATGGGAGATTATGTGGGTGAGTGCGGAATTTGTGTGTGGGTAGGTGCGGAATATGTGAGTTGACGGGGAGACATGTGTGTGGCTGAGGAATATGTGTTTGGTTGGGTGGTTGGAGGTGTGTGGGTGGAGGAGGATATTGGGTGAGTGATTGTTGGTGGGAAATGGGACTGGTAGAGGATATGTGAGTGGGTGGGGAGATGTGTGTAGGTGGGGGATGTGTGGGTTATTGAATGTATGTGTGCTTGGGGTGTGGGTGGATGGGATGTGTGGTGGGTGAGAGGTGTGTGTGGGTGGGGAGATGTGTAGGTGTAGGGATGTGGTGGATGGGTGGGGGAATGTATTGTATGTGTGTGTGGTTGGGTGGGGAAGTTGGAGTGAATGGGGGATGTGTGGGTGGGTGGTGGATGTGTCTCATAACATAGTAATATGCATTGTTTATGTTTACAAAATTCATGTGACAATGTTTTTTTTCCTATGCACTGTTGATGAAAGAAAGATGAATGATTGGAAGGGCCGAATGTAAGACGGGCCTGCGTGCCCAATTTGTTACCCTTTGAAAATAAAGTCTGTTCGTTCGTTCGTACGTTCACGCTCACTCATTCACTCTCCCGCTCACTCATTCACTCTCCCGCTCACTCATTCACTCTCACGCTCAATCATTCACTCTCACGCTCACTCATTCACTCTCCCGCTCACTCATTCATTCTCCCGCTCACGCATTTACTCTCCCGCTCACTCATTCACTCTCCCGCTCACTCATTCACTCTCACGCTCACTCATTCTGTCTCTCCCGCTCACTCATTCACTCTCCCGCTCACTCATTCACTCTCCCGCTCACTCATTCACTCTCCCGCTCACTCATTCACTCTCCCGTTCAATCATTCACTCTCACTCATTCACTCTCACGCTCACTCATTCACTCTCACGCTCACTCATTCACTGTCCCGCTCAATCATTCACTCTGCCGCTCACTCATTCACTCTCACACTCACTCATTTACTCTCACGCTCACTCATTCACTCTCACGCTCAATCATTCACTCTCCCGCTCACTGATTCACTCTCACGCTCACTGATTCACTCTCACGCTCACTCATTCCTTCTCACGCTCACTCATTCACTCTCACTCATTCACTCTCACGCTCACTCATTCACTCTCACGCTCACTCATTCACTCTCACGCTCACTCATTCACTCTCACGCTCACTCATTCACTCTCACTCATTCACTCTCCCGCTCAATCATTTACTCTCCCGCTCACTCTCATGCTCACTCATTCACTCTCCCGCTCACTCATTCACTCTCCCGCTCACTCATTCACTCTCCCGCTCACTCATTCACTCTCCCGCTCACTCATTCACTCTCCCGCTCACTCATTCACTCTCACGCTCACTCATTCACTCTCACGCTCACTCATTCACTCTCACTCATTCACTCACACACACAGACACTCTCACTCATTCACTCTCCCGCTCACTCATTCGCTCTCACGCTCACTCATTCACTCTCCCGCTCACTCATTCACCCTCACGCTCACTCATTCACTCTCACTCATTCACTCTCCCGCTCACTCATTCACTCTCACTCATTCACTCTCCCGCTCACTCATTCACTCTCACGCTCAATCATTCACTCTCCCGCTCACTCATTCACTCTCACTCATTTACTCTCACGCTCACTCATTCACTCTCACTCATTCACTTTCACGCTCACTCATTCACTCTCACGCTCACTCATTCTGTCTCTCATTCACACTCACTCACTCTCTCACTCAAACTACAGTAATGAACATAAGTTTAGATTATACATGATAAAATCAAATGGTATTTAACTTATAATATGACAGATGAGAATACACAAACATATGGATTCGCGTGTTACATAACATGCGTGTTACATGACATGCATCTGCTCAGCTCTCTCTCTCTCTCTCTCTCTCTCTCTCTCTCTCTCTGTATTCTTTCATATACACACACTCACACGCATGCGCGCGCTCACACACACACACACACTAACACATCAACTCTCCCACTGTCTCACTCTCTAACACACAATCCTACACACACACACACACTCACTCTCTCAATCACACTCTCTCACACATACACGTAAACATGAACGCATGCACGCACGCACACACTCCCTCGCTCACTCTCACACATACACGTACGAATGCATGCACTGACACATTCCCCCACCATTTCTCGCTCAATCACTCTCTCCACACACACGCATGCACACGCGCATTCACTCTCTCCCTCTCTCTGACACCCACTCTCTCTCTTTCTCTCTCTATCTCTCTCTCTCTCTCTCTCTCTCTCTCTCTCGCTCCCACACGCACACACATATATAGTGAACAATTATAATAAACAATTATACTGAACAATTATACCAGTAAATGAATTATGGTGGCATATAGTCGGTATGGATTAAGTATTGAAAGAGTTTTCGGTTAAATGTGTAGGGACTCATTGGAGTTTTCAGATCTGGAGGCAGATGATTCCATAAGTGAGCACCAGAATAGGCAAAACATGTTTTGTATAGGTCCAATCTAGGCTTTGAGACATGTAACAAATTTAGGCGCTTGCTGTTCATTGCATTAGATTGAATCAGCGGCAGAAGATACTCAGGGGTATTTTGAGATATAATTTTATTCACTAATTTGGCTTTGTTGAAAAGGAAGCGCTTTTGTAGTGGTAGAAGTCTTAGATGACTGTACAAATTATTACTTTCAACGTGCTTTATGCCAGAAACCAGACGAATAGCGCGGTTTTGTAGAGAACATAGTCGTTTTAAATTAGATTTAGGGCAACCATCCCAAACTGTGGAACAGTAATCGAGATGTGATTGGATATAGCATGTATAGAATATTTTTCGTGTGCTTTCGTCCAGGAAGTGCTGAATTTTAGCAAGTTGGTAAACTTTTTGTGCTATTTTCTTGATAAGAGCGTGAACATGAGAGCTCCAGTTCAAATGGCTGTCTATTAAAAGCCCTAGTGTTTTATGTTCAGTCACATTAACTATAGGTAACGTGCCCATGCGGAGTTCGAGCGGTGATCCAGTTATGGCTAGTGTCTGTAGTTTTTGTCTGGTCGTTATTAGCATGGATTTGGTTTTGCCGATGTTAATTTGCATGCGGTTTTCATTGCTCCATCTAGTAAGATTATCAAGTTCCTTTTGTAAAGAATTCTCTAATTCACTACGGTTTTCTTGACTAGTATATATAGTACAGTCGTCAGCAAATAGATCACAAGTTGTATTGATATATAAAGGAAGATCATTAATATAAACTGCAAAAAGCAGCGGACCTAGTATTGAGCCCTGAGGAACACCAATATTAAGCTGTGTGGGTCTTGATAGACAGTTGTTGAAGGACACGACTTGTTGCCTGTCGGATAGAAATGACGTAATTATGTTCACCATGTTGGTGCTTGTCGTCATTTGCTTTAGTTTTCTAATTAAAATATCGTGATCTACCATATCAAAAGCTTTTTTAAAGTCTACAAACACCGCTCCACAAATTCTACCGTTGTTGATGTTTAAGTGCCAGTTATCGGTCATTTTTGTTAGAGCACTATCATAGATAGATAGATAGATAGATAGATAGATAGATAGATAGATAGATAGATAGATAGATAGATAGATAGATAGATAGATAGATAGATAGATAGATAGATAGATAGATAGATAGATAGATAGATAGATAGATAGATAGATAGATAGATAGATAGATAGATAGATAGATAGATAGATAGATAGATAGATAGATAGATAGATAGATAGATAGATAGATAGATAGATAGATAGATAGATAGATAGATAGATAGATAGATAGATAGATAGATAGATAGATAGATAGATAGATAGATAGATAGATAGATAGATAGATAGATAGATAGATAGATAGATAGATAGATAGATAGATAGATAGATAGATAGATAGATAGATAGATAGATAGATAGATAGATAGATAGATAGATAGATAGATAGATAGATAGATAGATAGATAGATAGATAGATAGATAGATAGATAGATAGATAGATAGATAGATAGATAGATAGATAGATAGATAGATAGATAGATAGATAGATAGATAGATAGATAGATAGATAGATAGATAGATAGATAGATAGATAGATAGATAGATAGATAGATAGATAGATAGATAGATAGATAGATAGATAGATAGATAGATAGATAGATAGATAGATAGATAGATAGATAGATAGATAGATAGATAGATAGATAGATAGATAGATAGATAGATAGATAGATAGATAGATAGATAGATAGATAGATAGATAGATAGATAGATAGATAGATAGATAGATAGATAGATAGATAGATAGATAGATAGATAGATAGATAGATAGATAGATAGATAGATAGATAGATAGATAGATAGATAGATAGATAGATAGATAGATAGATAGATAGATAGATAGATAGATAGATAGATAGATAGATAGATAGATAGATAGATAGATAGATAGATAGATAGATAGATAGATAGATAGATAGATAGATAGATAGATAGATAGATAGATAGATAGATAGATAGATAGATAGATAGATAGATAGATAGATAGATAGATAGATAGATAGATAGATAGATAGATAGATAGATAGATAGATAGATAGATAGATAGATAGATAGATAGATAGATAGATAGATAGATAGATAGATAGATAGATAGATAGATAGATAGATAGATAGATAGATAGATAGATAGATAGATAGATAGATAGATAGATAGATAGATAGATAGATAGATAGATAGATAGATAGATAGATAGATAGATAGATAGATAGATAGATAGATAGATAGATAGATAGATAGATAGATAGATAGATAGATAGATAGATAGATAGATAGATAGATAGATAGATAGATAGATAGATAGATAGATAGATAGATAGATAGATAGATAGATAGATAGATAGATAGATAGATAGATAGATAGATAGATAGATAGATAGATAGATAGATAGATAGATAGATAGATAGATAGATAGATAGATAGATAGATAGATAGATAGATAGATAGATAGATAGATAGATAGATAGATAGATAGATAGATAGATAGATAGATAGATAGATAGATAGATAGATAGATAGATAGATAGATAGATAGATAGATAGATAGATAGATAGATAGATAGATAGATAGATAGATAGATAGATAGATAGATAGATAGATAGATAGATAGATAGATAGATAGATAGATAGATAGATAGATAGATAGATAGATAGATAGATAGATAGATAGATAGATAGATAGATAGATAGATAGATAGATAGATAGATAGATAGATAGATAGATAGATAGATAGATAGATAGATAGATAGATAGATAGATAGATAGATAGATAGATAGATAGATAGATAGATAGATAGATAGATAGATAGATAGATAGATAGATAGATAGATAGATAGATAGATAGATAGATAGATAGATAGATAGATAGATAGATAGATAGATAGATAGATAGATAGATAGATAGATAGATAGATAGATAGATAGATAGATAGATAGATAGATAGATAGATACATACATACATACATACATACATACATACATACATAGATCCCCGCCAGGGCCTGGGCGAAGCCGCTCCGGGTCAGCTAGTGTATATATATATATTTCAGCTTGAAGGATTTATCTAGTTATTTTACTTTTTTGTTATGTGAATTCTGCAGTATGTACCTGACGAGATGCAGCGAAATATGCCAGGCAATAAATCGTACAGTCTATTGTTTGTGTCTTCGTTGTTTAAATCAGAAAAGACTAGTCATAAGAATTTGTTTTTGTACGCATATCCTTTACAGGCAGGACATCGCTGTCAACATCAGCATCTTTCAGCTTATTTCTTGGCAGGATTACGCTCAGTAGTTTGCCATTGAGTCATAAGAATGCAGAGTTTAAATTGTATTAAGAGCCTACTGCACATCATCAATCAGGTGCCGTCTCCACAATGAAGGTTAGCTGCAATGAAACTCCAACACTGTCTGTCTCTCGCCTTGACTGTACATTCTGTCAGACTGATGTTCGTCCATCTCTTGATGTTATCTTCCCACTTTTATCGTTGTCTACCTCTTGCTCGCTTGCCCTCAACCTTGTCTTCCAGTATGGTTTTTATAAGAGTATAATGTCTTTTAACAAGGCCGAAATATTTCACTTGCATCCTCTTTATTTCTTTCATTAACTCTCTCTCTCTCTCTCTTCATTCCCAGTTTTTCTAGAACCTCTGCATTTGATTGTTTTTGTTTCCAATAAATACGGCCTATTCGTCTGTATATCCACATGCCCAGGGCTTCTATGCGACTTTCTAGTTGCCTATTCAATGTTTATTCGATGTGTCCTGGCACCAACACTGTTCAGCCTCATGTTTTCAGCCATGTTGACGAATGTCTTCGAGAACGACGACATTGGAATAGACATCAACTACCGTATGGATGGAAAGTTGTTCAATCTCAGAAGGCTGAAAGCTAAAACCAAAATTAACAGCGACACCGTCAGAGAGCTCCTGTTTGCTGATGATTGCGCTCTATACGCCAACTCAGAGGCGGACATGCAACATGATGTTTTAGCTTTCTCACATGCCTGTGCCAACTTTGGGCTCAATATCAACTTGGAGAAGACTGTAGTTATGTACCAGCCAGCTCCAGGGAATAATCACACTGTGCCGAATATCAAAGTGAATGATCATAGACTAAGTGTTGTGAACAAATTCACCTATCTTGGCAGCACTGTGTCACAAGCTGCCACAATTGATGACGAAGTGAATGCAAGAATCTCCAAGGCCAGTGTGGCCTTTGGCAGACTGTACAAGAATGTATGGGACAGAACTGGAATAAGCCTGCAAACAAAGCTAAAAGTCTACAAAGCAGTTGCATTATCCGCATTGCTATATGCTTGTGAAACCTGGACTGTTTATCAGCGACACGCTAGGAAATTAAACCACTTCCACACAGTCTGCCTAAGGAAGCTACTGAAGATTAAATGGCAAGACAAGATTCAGACACTGAAGTCCTAGAAAGAGCGTCCATGCCCAGTATCCACACTCTACTGATGAAGAATCAGATTCGCTGGGCTGGTCACTTGACTCGCATGCCAGATCACAGGCTCCCTAAACGAATTTTTTACAGCGAACTGCGTTGTGGTAAACGCTCCCAAGGTGGCCAGAGGATAAGCTTTAAAGACACTGAAAATCTCACTGAATGCTTTTGGAATTCATCATGACACCGGGGAGGCTGCAGCCAGAGACCGAAATTCGTGGCGTGCATCATTACGCAAAGGTGCAGTCATATGTGAGGCAACCAGGACTGCAAGAGCTGTGAAGAAAAGGCAGGACAGAAAAACCACTGCAGGAAATCCTCCTCCAGAAACGTCAAGCATTATTTGCCCACATTGTCAAAGAACATGGCCTTATCAGCCATCTTAGAACCCACGGCTCCACACCTTCAACCCCACTGGATGAAATGAATGGTCATCATCATTCTTGATGGACAAACAACAAACATAACTATTCAATGTCCAGGCTTCCGCGTCATACAGTAGCGTTGAATATACGTAGCATTTGACAATTCTCATTTTAATGCGTTATTAATCTCTCTAGATGATAATACTGATTTCATGCCGTTGAAAGCATTTTTAGCCTTTCCTATTCTCTTCTTTATTTCTGTTTCACTTCTGCCTTCATCTGCTACGGCACAGCACTAGGACAAAGATCAAACTAGAAATCGCATTTGTTAGTTATTTATTTCGCGTGAAATTTATTGTCTTTAATGTTGTTTCTTGTATAGGGCCTGGTACTATACCTGGCCGGGGTCTATAACAGAGCGAGCAACGTAGCATTTTGCAATTATAGACATCTTTTCATTGCGTGTGTGAGTGACCTCCTGATTGCTGTTGACCGGTGACCTCCTGACTGATTACCTTCATCTTCAGCATGTGTTTTGTTGGGAGAGACTGTGGTTTTATTCCAGTTTAGATATCATTGTTTTTTTTTTTTTTTTTTTTGCGTATCCTTTTACAGGACTTAGCTGTCAACAGCAGCATCTTTCAGCTGTCTGTTGATCTCTTGGCAAGATTACGCTCAGTAGTTTGCCATTGCTTTCTGAGCGGCCGGCTCAGTATCCGCAAGTCACGAGCGGGGGTCGAACCACCTCAGTTCTCGCTCCGCTGCGAGACTCTGCGTGATAAACGGGATTACAGAGAGAAAGTGTTGTAACCCCACAGCCAGAGAGACCGGCATAGATATCATTGTACTTACACATATATGTAGGTTTGAATGTACGTGCATAGTATACAGTGCAATCTGGTTTTACGGCGCCAGAGACTCGCTGTCGCCCCTTCTTCTGTCAGTTTAAACAGTTCCGCCACGTAAAGGCAGGAGTTGGACTTTAGCTCTCAGATATAATAAATCCACAAACCACCAGGGTATATGCAAGGCTGAGAACTCATTCACAACTCTGAGATCTCGGCCATGACAGTTATTTGGAACCAATAAAAATTGTATATTTACGCCACTTCGCCCCGTGACTTCTGTATCAATAGCCGCGGTTCCCGCTCGCTCATAGTCCATACATGTGTTACTACTTCTAGTGCAATGGACATATTTTTTTTTTGCGTGTGGATTAGCTATCCCTACTACCCTATATCCACACACTAATCCTATCCACACACTAACTCGTATCCACACACTGACTACTTTGAAACCATTTACATCTACGCCCCTGGTACAAACGTTCACACTACCTGACACACACGTTCACACTGCCAGACACACAGCTTCACACTAACCGAATAAGGACTTTGTAAATTGAAGCTAGGTGGTATTAAGAGGATTATATACCCGGGTACAACCACGCCGCGTTTGTCAAGTCCCGAAACCCGTCTGACGGGTAGAATGATAGTCTTGCCAACGCCCGCAAAGCACCTGTGCGTGGAAAGCGAACCACTCACTATTGTTGTTGTTGTTGCTGATGCTGTTGTTGCTGTTGTTGTTGATGTTGTTGTTGTTATTGTTACTGTTGTTGCTGATGATTTTGTCGTCGTTGTCGTCGTCGTTAGTTGTGTGTTTCTCAGCACAACTTTCTCCAGGCATTGGGATGTAGTATGTTTGACAGTGAACTACTCCAAAACCGGTGGATGACACATTACAAATACACATAAGCACACACTCCCACAAATAATACACCCACACCCCACATACACATGATATGTTGATGACACTGTCTTGATAGCAACAAGTGAGAAGGCTCTACAGCAAATGATAGATACAGCGGTTATAGAACGTGAAAAAATGGGCCTTAGTTTGAATAACAGGAAGACAGACGTCATTGTGATATAAACAAAACAGATTGTGTCTACATGTACAATTAAAGTAAATCATATTATTTTGCGACGTGCAGAAATTCAGATCTAGGCACATGAATAACATGGAATGGCAGCTGCATAACAGAGATAAAGAACAGAATAGGACAAGCACAATCTGCATTCTATAAATTCAAGAAAATTTTATGCAATAAGGCCTTGTTATTGGAAGTTAGAAACAGAATTCGTGCATGTTACACAGCACCAGTTTTAACATATGGCTGTGAATCCTGGAACATTAGTAAACAGGCGAAACAATCCAATGAAGCCTTGGAGATGTGGTTTTATAGAAGAATGCTGAAAATTAGCTGGACAGCTAAGTCTTAATTGGAAAGTTGGATGGGTGGAGAAGCAGGGGGACATCACAAGAGTAGATCATATATGCTGGATAATTTGATGTCATCGCATGGTGGGTTCAGACATGATTGACAGCACACGGGACAGAGAGCTGAGGATAGACATGATCACCAACGCCATGGACTATAAGAATAAGAGGACTTTATAGTATACATAACATCAAAGTAAATAGGAATATTCTAAAACAAGTGAATCGGTACAACTATCTCGGAACAGTCATAACATTTGATGGGAGGTGCCTTGAAGAGATTAGAACAATAGTCGCTACTGCAAAGGTAGCCTTTTGTGAGATAGAGAACAAATCGACCAATAAAAATATGTCAAGTGGATTGAGAAAAAGAGTGCTGAAGTTTTATATAAAACCTTTCCTGTTATCATCATTCAGTGCCTTGCCGGCTGGCGTGGGTGATCATGCCTCTCCACAAATTACGATCTCCTACGTTGTGGATTAATTCGTATGTTGACTCCCTTCCCCGCCATGACACAAGACTGTGAATAATCTTTCACGTCGTCTTCCTTTATCTCTCTTTCTACAAATATTTCCGGTTGTCACAACATGTTCCAGTTTTTGTCTTCTCATAACGTGGTCAAAATACGATGACTGCCTCTTTCCAATGTTTCTGATAAGTTGTCTTTGCGAATCAGCTTGCCTTAAAACATCCTGACTGCTCTTTTTGGCTGTCCAACTACTTTTCAGCATTCTTCTATAAAACCACATTTCCGAGGTTTTCTTGGATGTTTTCTCCAGTGTACTAATTCCTGTTATAGGGATGTGAAAACAAGACAAGTTGAGAAACTTCTGTTTTCTCCAGTGTACTAATTCCTGTTATAGGGATGTGAAAACCAGACAAGTTGAGAAACTTCTGTTTTCTCCAGTGTACTAATTCCTGTTATAGGGATGTGAAAACCAGACAAGTTGAGAAACTTCTGTTTTCTCCAGTGTACTAATTCCTGTTATAGGGATGTGAAAACCAGACAAGTTGAGAAACTTCTGTGTTACAAATGTTGATCTTCATGTTATCTTTTGTGCAACTACTCTGGTGTAAATGTATGTGTTCTTGTATTTTTTCACTAATGCTATGCAGTAGACATTGGTCATCGGCGAAGAGCAGTTCATCCACTATAGATACGTGCTCATCATCTGTTAGATTTTTGTCTATTTTGGTGATATTTTCCATATATATAATGAAAAGAAGTAGAGGAGAAACACACCCTTGTCCAACTCCAGTTATTATAGGGAGCCATGTTTTTAGTCCAGCACTTGTTCAGATTGCGCTGTTGCTCTCTCTCTCTCTCTCTCTCTCTCTCTCTGTAGATGGCTCTTACACAGTCTAGTGGTTGACCTTTTATTCCGTAGTTTTCGAATGTTTCCCAGAATATTCTGCTTACTCTGTCGAATGTTTTCTCTTGGTATATAAAGGCGATATTGAATTACTGTTTTAGTTGTTATCTCTCTCCTTCTCCCCCCCCCCCCCCCCCACTAATTTTTCAAAAAGCAAATATTGCATCTGTGCATCCACTACATTTTCTGAACTCAAGTTGTTCTGAGTTGAATAGCGGTTTCACGATAGATCTTATTCGTTGTTCAAGAATCTTTGCAAATATTTTACTATTTTACCCACATAACTGAGGATGGAAATGCTTCTGTATGTGTCACAATCTTGTTTATTTCTCTTTTTTTTTTTCCTCCCCCACATTGATACAATAATTGCTTTCTGCCAGTCCGCTGGGACAGTTCTTTCTTCCCATACCTATTTAAGTACCTTTTGTTACTCCTATTTCTCTGCATGCAGTTATTGCTTTGGTTGTTATTCTATCTATTCCAACCGCTTTGTTCTTCGGAATGTTCTTTATGATTTCTATGGCCTCCTACTCAATAATTTCTGGCTCATCCTCGTTTGCAAATCTCGGTGTGAATGATCATGTCTTACCAATGTTTGCTGTGTTTAGAATAGTCGTCCCATTTGTCTTTAATCTTTTCTTCTTCATATATGGGTTTGCCCGGGCTGTCATTAACGTAATCCGTGGGTTGAAACTCAGTCTCTCATTCTCATTTTTGCTACAGCTTTTTAAAAAAAATTGTCTGCTGGACTTTTCACAAACTTACTGAGATTTTCTCATATCATAATCTCATCCCGCCGGTCTCCCTGGTCGAGGAGTTAGCAGCTTTCTCCGTAACCCCGAATACTCTCGTGGTTGACGTGAGCGCAAGAGCATTGAAAGCGGTTCGAATCGCGCCAGTGACTTATGAGAGTATGGAGCCGGTCGCTCAGAAAGTCGTGGCGTGCTGATGAGCGTAATCTAGCCTAGGAATCAACATACAGCTGAAAGATGATGATGTTGACCGCAATATCCTGAAACAGGATGGCAACGCGGGAGGGGGGGGGGGGAATAATCTCATCCATAACCTCATCCCACAAAAAAAAAAATTCGACCCCGACGAGATTCGAACTCGCAATCTTCTGATCCGAAGTCAGACGCCTTATCCATTAGGCCACGAGGCCGCCTGACATGAACGGTGACTTATCTTGTGTCATTTAATTTCTTGGTGGTGCCATATATGATATAATAAATAATATAAAATGACATAAAGTAGTGCAGCTTTACATAACAGATTTACGACACAAACAGGACGTTGCGGCGATTAACCTTCATCAGCAAACAACCACATTCACAAACACAACATATAGTCAAGGAGATCTCCTGTGACTACAATACTACATCAAAAGGTGACGACAGGAATCATTTTAATCTTTATATTGTACATTTTCATAGCTTAACCGCAGTTCCACCCAATTTTATTCATATATGATATTGCAATGGTTTAGGTTTTGTTGCAGGACCACCCTTAGTGGATAAGGTCCCAGGAAAAATACTAACTGATATTGACCAGATCGAATGACCATTCCATTAGTCGGATTAGGTGTATAACTAATAAGTGTATACAAATATAGCCTTATTAATTGATTCAGTGCCGAAGGATTTTATATCGCCAGATGTGACCTACCGTTACCATTTGGGCAGAAGGCGATATATCGCCTTACTAGGGTCACCGTACCGAGCTAAGTAACAGTAACAGCATGCGTATGGACTAAGCTTAAGTTCAAAGCAAGAAAAAAGCAACAACAAGAACAACAAATGTTACTTTGTGCGTGTATTTGTTTTGTTGTTGTTTTTTTAGGGGGTTGTTGTTTTTTTTTTTGCGTGGGCGATCATGCCTCTCCTCAAAATGCGATCCCCGACGTCATGGAACAATTGGTGTTTTGACTCCCTTCCGTGCCATGACGCAAGACTGACCAGAATTTTCTCAGGCTGTCTTCTCCTGTCTCTCTTTCCACAAATCTTCCCGGCTGTCACAACATGTTCCAGTGTTTGCTTTTCTCATAATGGGAGACAACTAAATAATGACTGCTTCTTTCTGATGTTTGATATTATCATGTACCACGTACTATTCTGTTCACCGCCAGGCGGGTATTGGTGCACGATACGGCAGATATGGTCAGAACTCTTTGGGATCATGTTGTAGAGCAGATACATCGTCACTGCCTGGAGAGAATGATGCGGCAGGGAGTGACCGGAGGATCTGGTTGACGTTCAGTTGTCCATGCAGAGGTTAGATGGATACATAATTATATTGCAGCTTGTACCTTTAGTAATGGGGCTCTTCGCTGGGCTGAGGTAGGATGGGAATGTCACCAGTGCAGTGATGAAGGTTCTGGACTCAACTCAACTCATGCCAGCTCAACTCAATGCATCTCAGTATCACTACTGGTGTGTGGGGGATGAGTTGTCTTGAGTGAGAAGTAAATGTCGCAGTCGTTACGATGATGGTGATGATGATGATGATGATGATGATGATGATGATGATGATGATGATGATGATGATGATGATGATGATGATGATGATGATGATGATGATGATGATGATGATGATGATGATGATGATGATGATGATGATCAGCAGTATTATATTTCAGTGATGAAATCCAGCGGTTAAACGTTAATTGCTCATAATATGATATATTTCCTCCAACAGTTCCTCTCTAACTCAGCTTCACATTATAACACAAGACAGCATTACGGATATAGAAAATCACATTATAACACAAGACAGCATTACAGATATAGAAAATCACATTATAACACAAGACGGCATTACAGATATAGAAAATCAATTTTACACGAACAAAAGAGAAGACAACTGTGCAGAAGCAATTTATGTTTACCAGTTTTGAAGTCAGTGCCGTTCTCCGTGGCGAAGGATTTATGGTTCGTAATCCCGCTTACCCGCTTTCCGAACAAAGCTGCACGCGATTTGGCAGCAGACCGCGTTGCGATAGATTTTAACGAATTGGTATGGGGGGGGGGGGGGGGGGGTTGAAGTGAATCATTTCAATACTAATATATGCCTGCATAAGTTAATCAGGTCTTAGATGTTACTGAGCTACCGTATGACAGTAGACGGTACTATCTTCTTTCTGTTAGCGTTTATTATTGGGCGGCGCTCACTACACCGACACCCCACATTGAAACAACGGCTTCGGAAGGAGGAGCGCAATTGGGAGGGTACAAGCCTTACCCTGGTGTCAGGAAATGCAACCTAAAGACTAAATATCGTGGCAAGGCAGACCAGGCCCTAAGCCTAAGTCAGCAACTAGTCTAGGATCGAAGCTACGCTAGGGGGACAGTTAAAGCATTGCTTTGCTGATCCAGTAGCTTCTGAAGCTTGTCTTGTTCCAGACAAATTGTTGTTACCTTTCCTCTGGAGTAAACAAGGCAGGCTGAGAGAGAGAGAGAACGAGAGAGAGAGAGGAGAGAGAGAGAGAGAGAGAGAGAGAGAGAGAGAGAGAGAGAGAGAGAGAGAATCATGCTGCAAGGGCAACACATGACCTATACACTTCATCTCAGGATTTTTAACAGGGCGAGAGAGCTTTTCATGCCTCTATTAAAGGCGCCAGCACAGTACAATCTAAAGACACAGCTGAACTGATAACGAGTTAAGCAAACAACAAGGCTACTACAGCACATCATGTTTTATTCAGGCCAATACATTTATCATGTAAAATTATACGAGGGCAGTGTCCTCCATTAACACTTACAGAATCATAAGGCATGTATCCTTCTATTTACCAATGGGTAAGTGTTGGCGCATGATAAATCAGATGTGGCCAGGGCCCTTTGGGATGGTGTGTATTGCATGGAAGGACAGATGCACCATCATTGCCTGGAGAGAATGGCGCTGCATGGAGTGACCAGACGATCTGACCGACACTCAGTTCTCCGAGGAAAGCCCAGACGGACACATAATCAGATTGTAACTGGTAGCATTAGTATTGGGAATTTTCGCTGGCTGTTGAGGTTGAGGACGGAGTGTTTATGGAAATGCCCCAAGTGCTGTGATGTCTGAACTCAGTACAACTATCCTACTTGATGCACTCAAATCTGCACTGTAAATGAGCTACAACTCTTCTACTAAAGACAACACTTCTACACAACGCAAGGCTTCTACTCAACACAAATCTACTCAACTCAATTCCTGTACTCAACAAAAATCGTCTACTTAACACAGCTCTACTACACAACATTCCACTCAACATTCAACTTTTAATTTGAAGCCCCCTTATATTTGGCCTGTGACAAATCACAATATTCATTACTTCTTGAGAGGAATTATAACCAAAATAATGCTGCTGTCCTTTCCAGGGCGTTGCCATCCATCCCGAGTTAATTTTCTAAGAATTTTACGTCTAGTAGTTCGCCATTGCTTTGTGTTTTCTTTGTTTGAACGAGAAGTCAACTGACCGTGTGTAGAACTAACCCACTGCTCGACCATCAGTGCACAAGAAGGTTAACTGCGAACGCGTTAAACCTCACACGCAGATCAGTATGGCCAAATGGATTAGAACGCGTGTTCTCAAACATCCGGTGTGCTGATGCCAAGGTAAGTGGTTCGACCCCTACACAGGACAGCTGGACTAAAATGTTGACCTGTCATGCTTGACTTGGGGACGTAAATTACAAGTTCCTCTGAAGTCGGAGTGGGTTCGCCTGATGGCGAGGGACGCTGATAATAGGGAAAGCTAATCTACACGCAAAATTCACTCCATCACTACTATAAAAATAGTGTGTATGGACTACGCTTGAGTTAAAATCGAGCTAGCACCCAAAAAAAAACAACCTTATACACACACACACACACACACACATATATATATATATATCATCTCATACTGTTCCACTTGTACCTCGCCAAAAGTTTAATCCCCACAGCTCCTAAAATGTAGTAGAAACGCCGCTACTTTACTCTAATCAATATGTCATCACGCACTTAATAACTATAAACCACATTGCATGTACACTACATTATACTGTTACGGGCGATACCAAGTACTTATTTTCTAAGATAATAATCGCATTCCTGATACAATAGAACAAACTGATATTTTATTGTGTAGTAATTTTACCAGAACATTTTTGGAAATTCAGAGATCTACCAGATGTAATCTGGGAGTTGTTAAAACGTGCAAGTCCCGTGTTCATACATTGTAAGAGATAAATAAAGTTCATAGGAAGAGAGTCGCCCGTCTGCTGTGACGAATGTGCGGCAGTGACAGGGCGAGAGAGTTGTCGTGGAAAGGGGCGCACACATAACTAGAGGCCTGTATTCAGGATCCACGTAGCCTGGCATGGTGGATTTACTTCATTCATTAGAGGGCTGGCTCTATGTTCGGTTTATTTCTGGGGAGT
Organism: Cepaea hortensis; assembly: GCA_963921405.1. NCBI lineage: Eukaryota > Metazoa > Mollusca > Gastropoda > Stylommatophora > Helicidae > Cepaea > Cepaea hortensis. The sequence continues at coordinate 213,983,705 of OY992876.1, read as the reverse complement.
TCAGGTAATACTTGATTTGGTATTGTTTTAAAATTACTACTACTGCTATCATCATCATCATCATGTTCAACTTCGTAGTCATTGTCGTTGCTGTCATCCAATTATTATTATTACTGTATTATTATTATTATTTTTTATTTTTTTTTTTTTTTTTGGGGGGGGGGGGGGGGGGGGGTGGTTTGCTTTGCGTTCGCCCGCTTTGAACTCAAGCGTTGTCCATACACGTGTCACTACTTCTAGTGAACAGGACTGATTTTTGAGTGTGAATTAGCTTTTCCTATTACCAGTGTCCCTCGCAATCAGGCAAACTCATCTCTTCTGAAGTATTTGTAATTTACGTCCCCAAGTCAAGGACGAGAAGTCAACATTTTAGTTCAGTTGACAGTTGTAGATATTATTATTATTATTATTATTATTATTATTATTATTATTATTATTATTATTATTATTATCTGTGGTAGTAGTAGAGGTATTACATCATCATTATTATTATTAGTGAGGTTACTATATCATTACCACTACAACCAAAATGACCACTACAATTACAACTGCGACTACTACCACTACTGTTATTACTACCACCCAAAAGACTACTACCACAGGCACTAATACTACCACTACTACTATTGCAATTACGGCTGCTGCTGCTGATTCTACTACCACCACCACCACCACCACCACTACTACTACTACTACTACTACTACTACTACTACTACTACTACTACTACTACTACTACTACTAATACTACTACTACTACTGCAATTATGGCTGCTGCTGCTGATACTACTACTACTACTACTACTACTACTACTACTACTAATACTGCTGCTGCTGCTACTACTACTACTACTACTACTACTACTACTACAATTACTGCTGCTGATACTACTATTACTATTACTACTACTACTACAATTACTGCTGCTGATACTACTACTACTACTACTACTACTACTACTACTACTACTACTACTACTACTACTACTACTACTACCATTACTACAGCTACTACTATTACTGCTACTAATTGTCACCAGAATTACACGTAAAACTACTGCCACAAGAACAAGAACAACAACAATAATAACAACAACAAATGCTACTACTACTACAAATGCTACCCTTACTACCAGCACAATCACCACTACTATTATTTTTATTATTACTACAAACACTACTATTACCACTACTGCTACCACAACTACTACAGCTGCTGCTATTGTTGTTGTTGTTGTTGCTGCTGTCGTCGCTATTATTATTATTACTACTACTATAATAATAATTATTTTTATTACAAACGATAATTCGGGTTACATGAATGACTAGACTACTAATGAAATTTGTTTTAAAATTACCCGCTGTTCTTTACTCTCATTGTCATTATCCTTGTCATCATAACTGGGGTAATTATTATCTGGTATGCTCCCAATCTATCCCGTCTCGTAATAAGGGCGTTTCTTGTATACATATTCAAAACAATGCTTTTCCGTAATGAATTTGAACAATGAAGACATAAACGATATACCGCACAATCTATTGCTGGGCGTTGTGATGACATTGGACAATATGATCATGTGTTTTGTGTATTTCAGTTGAAAGGTTCGCTTTGAACTTACGCGCAGTCCATTCACGTGCTACTACTTCTTGAGAAGAGACTGATTTTTGCGTGTGGATTAACTTTGCTACTACCAGTGTCCCTCGCCATCAGGTCAACCCACTCCATCTTCATAGGTGCTTGTAATTTATTTCCCCAATTCAGGGACAAGAAGTTAAGATTTTAGTTGAACTGACCGGTGTAGGGGTTGAACCTGCTACCTCGACATCAACAGTCCGGAAGTTTCTGAACAAGCGTTCTCATCCATTCGGCCGTGCTGACCTCCACTTAGGTCTAGTAAATGTGATGGGTTTATTTAACATGTCACATAACCACAGCGTGTTGGTGCTACGGGAATTGGTTTTCTTGTTTTAATGAATTACAATTATCGATAATGAAAGTGCACGATGGTAATAAAGACAAGAATGACGTTGACTGACGAATATTTATACAAACAATATTGTTTTTTGTTTTTTATTTGCATGTTTTTTGCACGACTTCGCGATCAACCCAAAGTTGATTTCCTAGGTAATTCTACGTTCAGCAGTTTCCCAGTGATGTTTGAACGAGACTTCAACGTTTCAGTCCAACTGACCGATGTAGGGTTGGACCCACTATCCCGCCGTTAGCGCACCAGAAGTTTGACAGCTAGAACGCTATTTTCCTTTCGGCGGCATTGACTGCTGCAAAACAAACTATTGCACAATTTATTGCCTGGCGTATTTCGCTGTATTTCGTCACGTGAATATTACAGAACAAACATTGGTATCATCATTGCAATCATATTCATAATCATAATAATAATCATCATCATCGTTATAATCATTATCATCAGCATCATCATCATTATAATCACCATAATTATAATCATCATCATTATCACCTCCACCACCACCACCACCACCACCACCACCACCACCACCACCACCAACACCACCACCACCACCGTCACCATCAGCATCATTATGTTTATCATCATCATTATTCTTTCAACACCGTCAACATTATTACTAACGAGTGGGTGTCCGGTCATGGTAACTTCCTGGCTAGGCTAGATATGACACTCAATGATTGTACATCATATTCCTTCCTACTTCCCCCCACGACCACCTCTGTTTACGTCGCCAGCCTCGCGCTCCGAAGGTTGTGGGCTTAATTCAGGGCAACGTCGTTCGGGTCACGAGTGCATCCCCCCCCCCCCCCCGGATACTCCTGGGGGTTGTCGCTGGTGCTACTGAGTTCGTGCTTTGTGGGGCGCTTTCGACAAGTCGCCCTGCTGAAAGAGACCGAGACATATTGGATAAAATCCTTGCAGTGATGTCGAGCTTCTTGCCTTTTACACCTTTCAGATATTGTTTGTCACCATCATCAACACGGACCTCGTTGTCACCAACACTACATCCGATATCTGTCAGATTCTCACCCATAGGTTGCAACGCGTCGTCTGTACCAATGCCAGGCAATTGCAGCCGGACTCAACTCTGAGCAGTGTTAAACACGCTAGTTACAACTCGACGTCTTCGACGACGCCAGAGAAGTCCAACCAGGCTCAATTCTGAGCGACGCTAAGCCGTTGCTGGTCAGTCAGGACACAGGGTGGAAATTGTTGTTCACGCAAGGGGACTCGCCCCGACTGACGAGAATGCTGAACGGCTCTTCAGACAGGGCTTGGGAGATCGTAGCGGACAGACGTGAGAATGCGGTATGCAGTGAATGATATATTTGAGCATGAAGTGATAGCTAGCCTGTGCGAGTGTAAGTGTATTGCTGTATTGATGTATTGATGTATTGATTGATTGATGTATTCATTGTAATGATGAATTGTGATTGCGCGATATATGCATTGATTGTGAAACGCGAGTTGCGCGAATAAAGTGTTTGCATTGTGTCACATTGAGTTATTACGTGACAATATTCATTATCTCACTTGTCAGCCAACGAGCCAGAGTCTTGCTACCGCAAGATCCTGACAAGTGCGTTATTGTCGTCGTCTTTATCGTCGGTCTCATGTATCATCGTTATTATAATATAAGCAGTCGACGTAGCCTAAATGACAATAGAGCGCTTTATCTCTTAAACTTCCAGTGCGCTGATGGCGGAGTAGCGAGTAAACTGCACCCGTAAATCGAATGAGAGAGTCCGGAAACGAACGCAGAACCTTCGGAAAGCGAGGCAGGCGACTAAACCACGTCGCCACGGAGCCCCATTTCAACTTGAAGATAGTTGGTATCTTGAAAGCAGTTAACTCACAAAGAGGACGCATTACTCGCATGAGAAGAAAACAGTTCTCACGGTTTGGGCACTTCGCGAGAAGAGACAAACGGGAATGATTTGTGACAATGGGAAAGTTGGAATGGAGGAGAAACAGAAAGTGGACCACAGAGAAGATGTTGGGCAGTTTGACATCATGGCATGAAGGAACAACAGTATCAGAAATGATTGGCAGTACGAGATACAGAAGGCTGTGGACAGACATGATCACCAAAATCACACGACATGGACTATAAGAAGATTGACATTGCACGAGACAGCAGTCTATGGATAGACATGGTCACCAACACCACACGGCGTAGGCTATAAGAGGATTGGCAGTACACGAGACAGAAGGTGGTGGACAAACACGATCACCAACACCACACGGCATGGAGTATAAGAAGATTGGGAATATAAGAAACAGAAGACTGTGGACGGACATGATCACCAACGTCACACGGCATGGACTATAAGAAGAAAAAGATTCCCATTCTGCACTCTGTTTGATTGAACAATGGATATTTTATGGAATTCGCAATTGGAAACAAAAAAAGCTTGGGGCTAAGTTTTTGTCTCACCATTAGTCCAAGCCCTAATGTGCGTGCAGACCGTTACTCATTTGTGTGTGAGCATCACGCATGCATTCGATTAGCTCAATAACCCGTCCCGGTGGTAGCTAATGGCTGCAGCAGAACTATAGATGCAGGACTGATGTATTGTCCAGTGCCCTGTATATGGACCTTCATGTTCATTAGCTCATCTGTTTCCCCTGCGTATTGGATTGTTATCTGATCACAATGAAATACCTAAAAACTGCCCAGTTTCGGATTTTTAAAATAGACCTAGGCTCGCAGGTCGACCTAACCTAAAACTGGTACCAAATAATGTATTGGGAAGTAACGCGGCCTGCGGGATACTCAACAATTGACCCACAGAGTGCCGATTGGTCTATGAATATATGGGTCTATCACCGTATGCCCAATGCACATAAGGCGTGTAAAAAGAGTCCGTTACTCGTTCACAGACTTCAAACAATCAGAGAAAGGATTTGTTGGATTGTATCTCTAGGACATGCTGGTGTGGTGGGAAACAGCAGGCGGACAGATTGGCTGTTTCTGCACAGCTGAGTGGGGTACATTGGCTGTTGTTGCACCGCTGGGTGGGGTTGATTGGCTGTTGTTGCACCGCTGGGTGGGGTATTCGTGCATGAGAAGGCAGGCGTGGTTGGGGGATCTTTGGGATCGTGTGTATAGTTCAGAAGAACGGATATGTTACCACGGCTTGGAGAGAATGGTGCTGCAGGGAGCGACCAGAGGATCTGAATGACATGTAGGATCCGATGAAATGCCAGACGAACACATTAATCAGACTGCTACTGCTACCATTAGTATAGGGACTCTTCGCTGGTTGTTGCAGAAGAGAACAGAGCAGGTATGAGAATGTCCCAAGTGCTGTGAAGTCGGTTCTTGGCGCAAGTCAACTCTTACTTAAAAGGTTATACTTTATAAGAGTGAACTACTCGAATGATGGCGCTCATACAACACCACCACTAACAACAACAACATCGTCATCGTAAACACCACCACCACCAACAACAACAACAACAACACCTCGCCGGTAGTACAGGGTTTGTTCACGGTATTAACTGCCTCCTGCGTGTGTGATCAACGACAGGAGACTGGAACACTTAGATGGATATTCGTGTGAAATTAAGGCGATAACATCCTAAAACGAAACAAATCAAGTTAAACTAACCAAATATTGCTTCTTTGGCGTCTTACTGGCAATAGACAGCGTTAACCTGTCTTCAACTCTGTGTTAATCTATCCAGTTTAATCGGAAGCACGCAAACACGTCACTAACAAACACGCGTTCAATTTTCATTTCTGCTTACATTACAAAGTGTTTGCCGCCCGAGTGACATTAAAAAGCGTTACGAACGATCCGCAATCGGCAACATAACAAATAATTCATATTTGAATATGTAAGCTCAAAGAAGCATGAGATATTGCTGGCTGAAGCTGTGGTTGATACGGTATTTTGAAAGAAACACTTTTCTGAACTACGCATGCAAAAGGGTGGTCGGGAAATGGGTGCAACTGGTAATGGAGTATTTAAACTGCAAGTAATTATGTCGTCGGTGTGTTACCGGGTGTGCTTAAGGGAGAAACTGTATAGTAACACCGTAATCTATGGCGCATGATATAAGATGTGATTAAGGAAGCTTGGTGTGGGATTGGTTATCCCATTCGGTATAAAACTTTTGCTCCAAAATCTAACCAACCATGAACAAGGGTGAAGGTAAGAAATGTCAACCTGGAAGAAAGGAGGGTCTTCAAGAAGAGGTATGACGCTATAGGAGAAAGCCTGTAGGGAGTCCGGATTGCCAGCTTACCTATTTCACCATATAACATCTACAGAATTGGCACCTGGAGAAGAAATAAATTGAAGAACTTCGTGACAACTGGCCAGATTGAGGGGAAAAGAGCAAGAGTCGGTCGTTCAGAAACTTGACAAGAAATCATAAACAGCCAAAAAGTGATGGAGTTGACTGCAATGTACTGTACAAAATATGAATCTAACTTAAATGTTAAATGGGTACTGTATGGAATATTAACCTCTAATGTCAAATGGGCACTGCATAAAATGTTGACATCTAACGTTAAATCGCCGGTCTCCCTGGCCAAGGATTTAGCGACTTTATCCGTAATCCCGTTTATCCACGTGAGCAAACGCGGCTGCGCGAGAATCGGTAGCGGTTCTCGCCGTGCCAGTTACTTACGGGATATGTGAGCCGGCCGCTCAGAAAGCAATGGCAAACTACTGAGCGTAATCTTGCAAAGAAATCAACAACAGCGCTAAAATGCTGGTGTTGACAGCGATGTCCTGTAATAGGATATGCGGAAAAAACCAGTTAAATCAGTACTGCTGTATGAGTCAGAAATACGCGGATCGACTATAACAATGACTAAATAGACTACACACATTGGTGAACTGTTGGGTGTCTGCACCAGCTTGAAGGACTAACTTGGTATGATTGAATCACTATTGCCGAGTAGAGAGAGAGAGAAAGAGAGCGAGAGAGAGAGAGAGAGAGAGAGAGAGAGAGAGAGAGAGAGAGAGAGGCGAAAAACAAAGAGAGAGAGCGAGATAGAGAGAGAGGGGGGAGGGGCGAAAAACAAAGAGAGAGAGAGAGAGAGAGAGAGAGAGAGAGAGAGGCGAAAAACAAAGAGAGAGAGCGAGATAGAGAGAGAGAGGGAGGGGGCGAAAAACAAAGAGAGAGAGAGAGAGAGAGAGCGAAAGACACAGAGAGAGAGAAACAAAGAGAGACAGAGAGACAGAGATAGACAGAGTGAGAGAGAGAGGAGAGAGACAGAGAGAGAGCGAAAGACACACACACACACACACATACACACACGCAGAACAGAGACAGAAAGAGTCAGAGAGAGAGAGAGACAGAGATGAGCGAGGCACAGAAAGAGAGATTGAAAGACAGGGATAGCGAGAGAGAGAGAGAGAGAGACAGTGAGAGAGCGAAAGACGGGGAGAGCGAGAGAGAGAGACAGTGAGAGAGCGAAAGACAGGGAGAGCGAGAGAGAGAGAGAGAGACAGTGAGAGAGCGAAAGACAGGGAGAGCGAGAGAGAGAGAGACAGAGAGAGAGAGAAAGACAGGGAACGTGAGAGAGAGAGACAGAGTGAGAGCGAAAGACAAGGAACGTGAGAGAGAGACAGAGAGAGAGAGAGACAGAGAGAGACAGAGAGAGAGATAGAGAGAGAGAAATACAGGGGAGTGAGAGAGAGAGAAAGAGAGAGAGATAGAGAGAGAGAAATACAGGGGAGCGAGAGAAAGAGAAAGAGACAGAGACAGAGACAGAGGGAGAGCGAAAGACAGGGAGAGCGGGAGAGAGACAGAGAGAGAGAAATACAGGGGAGAGAGAGAGAGAGAGAGAGAGAGAGAGAGAGAGAGAGAGAGAGAGAGATTGCATTGAATCAAGAGGTGAGGAAAAGACACTGGTCTAGATAGGAGGGCACACCAGATTATAGTTTAATTAACTAGAGCAACTGAAAGGGCAAAATAGTGGGAGACCTAAAACACTGGGAGAAGACAATTAGAGACATATAGATAACATGGGAGGATACGGACGGAGGTGCGGGAGCTGACAACAGATACGACAGCTTGAGTTGACTGAGAACCTATACTCCAATGTGGGGGTATACAGGACAGAAGAATAATCCCTTTCCGTTGATATCCTGAGAGCTTTTAAATTGCTCTCCGTTTCCTATAGTGAATAAACGCAGGCAAAAGACCTACTTCAACTTAAAGAGAATTTAAACTGCACACAAATTGTAACGGCCACCACTATAGCAGATAAGAATGATCAAAAGCTGAGTTGACATAACCTCCAGGACCTTTCCCAGTAACGAAACAAATAAATGAATTAAAAGAGTGTATTATTAGTTCAAACTACTTGAGTGACAAAACCGTTGAGCTTCGATCGGTTCTGTGGGTTCGGTTTTATTTAATCCCTTAGAATCCTCGCTGCAGGAGTGTCTTTTCTGGGTTCCCGGCCTTGAAATTCATGACGTCTGCGAACTCTTTACGTCAGTCGCCAGATGGGGTAATCTCCAGCGATTACTTTGGTTGTTGAACCCCACACGTGTTCTTTTCGCGTTCCATAGATCACCCAAGAAGCTCCTCCTTTTCGTGAACGAACTCTGTAGCTTTGGCGAAGATCCAGATTTGTTTTAAAGAACCACACACTGTATAAATCTTTTTCATTCTTGGGTTATCATCATCAAGTGCCCTGCCAGCTAGGGTAGGCGTTGATGGCTCTCCACAGATCTCGGTCTTTGGTGTTCTGGATCAACTCTGCTGTAGATATTCCTCCATGCCACCGTCTCAATCCATCCAGCATCATTTCTCTTGGTCGGCCTCTGCCTCTCTTTCCCTTGATCTTTCCAGTTGTCACGATGTTCTCCAATGTCCCTCTTCTCATCACATGACCACAGAAAGATGTTTGTCTCTTTCTTATTGCTGCATATAATGTTCTAGTTTCATTAACCTCTTTCAGGCAGTCGTTGATAGTTACTTTGGCAGTCCAGGGAATTCGCAACATTCGTCTCAAGAACCACATCTTTGTTGCTTTCAAGTTCTTCCTAATTTGTTCATTTACATCCCAAGATTTACTGTCATACAGCAAAACAGGTTCTGTATAGCATTTCAGCATTCTCTTACATTCAATCTTGGGTGTGTTTTCGAAATTTAAAGTTTTAGCCACACGCCCTACTCTTTTAAATTTTTAACTGAATGAGTGATATTTAACGTTTTAAACATTCTTTTACATTTTATCACATTCCTGTCATCATCATCATGAGCCGTGCCATAAGCGTTGGCGGTCATGTTTCGCCATCTTACACGATTACCAGTCTAACCATTCAGAGTTAGTGCCACGAGATTACCCTTGGGGAGAAGACTCATCTGCCGGGACATTCATCCCTGCCATTGAAGAGATACGATCCACCTAGCACCAGTCTAATACATAGCGGGGAAGAGGACTACAACCTCCGGGTGAACTCGGTCTCACACTGACCTTAACATTGACTGTCACGGACATATCTGTACCCCATGTCCAAAGTTTCCATGAAGCAGAGAGCAATCGGTCTGTTCACTATATGACGCCATTTTCTATAACTTGTCAGTGTCACTGTTCTAAGAGAGGGAATCTCGAATAAATTTTCTTTCTGCTGTTACTGGACTGTGACTTGTTAGTTTCCTTAACTGTTATTGATAGTTTCTTTAGTTTGTCTTTAAGTGGCCAAGGTCCTGAAGTGGGCGGTAGGAAAACTATAAGGTGACAGACAGGAGAACCAATTCAAGATCTATAATGGCAAGAATGGGTATCCCAACCCAATCTTACCACAATCTTATAAACTGTTAACACCGACTGCATCACCCATTGAGTACTGGAAAAGAAGCTATTGGCTGTAGACTGTGTTCCCATTACACCTCGATGTTATTTGAAGAACCCTTTGTACAACCGTTAGATCATATCATGTGACACGTGAATGAAATAATTATGAAGAGCTTGGAAGCATCTGAGATGTGGTGTGTGAGGCGATTATTGTATTTTCAAATGGGGCAGTGAGAATCATTTTGTGTGATATTCACTGGCACAGGAACGGGGCATAATGGGGCGACCCTTTGCCGTAGAGTTAGAACCGCGAATAACTAACTAACTAACTAACTAGCTAACTAACTAACTAACTAACTAACTAAATAAATAACTAACTAACTAACTAACTGGCTAACTAACTAACTAACTAACTGGCTAACTAACTAACTAAATAACTAACTAACTAACTGGCTAACTAACTAACTGGCTAACTAACTAACTAACTAACTAACTGGCTAACTAACTTACTAACTGGCTAACTAACTAACTAACTGGCTAACTAACTAACTAACTGGCTAACTAACTAACTAACTAACTGGCTAACTAACTAACTGGCTAACTAACTAACTAACTAACTGGCTAACTAACTAACTGGCTAACTAACTAACTAACTAACTGGCTAACTAACTAACTAACTAACTAACTGGCTAACTAACTAACTAACTAACTAACTAACTGGCTAACTAACTAACTGGCTAACTAACTAACTAACTAACTAACTGGCTAACTGACTAACTAAGTGGCTAACTAACTAACTAATTAACTAACTAACTGTCTAACTAACTAACTAACTAACTGGCTAACTAACTAACTAACTAAGTAACTAACTAACTAACTAACTATCTAACTAACTAACTGGCTAACTAACTAACTAACTAACTGGCTAACTAACTAACTAACTAACTGGCTAACTAACTAACTAACTGGCTAACTAACTAACTAACTAACTGGCTAACTAACTAACTGGCTAACTAACTAACTAACTAACTGGCTAACTAACTAACTAACTGGCTAACTAACTAACTAACTAACTGGCTAACTAACTAACTGGCTAACTAACTAACTAACTAACTGGCTAACTAACTAACTAACTAACTGGCTAACTAACTAACTGGCTAACTAACTAACTAACTAACTAACTAACTGGCTAACTAACTAACTGGCTAACTAACTAACTGGCTAACTAACTAACTAACTAACTAACTGGCTAACTGACTAACTAAGTGGCTAACTAACTAACTAATTAACTAACTAACTGTCTAACTAACTAACTAACTAACTGGCTAACTAACTAACTAACTAAGTAACTAACTAACTAACTAACTATCTAACTAACTAACTGGCTAACTAACTAACTAACTAACTGGCTAACTAACTAACTAACTAACTGGCTAACTAACTAACTAACTGGCTAACTAACTAACTAACTAACTGGCTAACTAACTAACTGGCTAACTAACTAACTAACTAACTGGCTAACTAACTAACTGGCTAACTAACTAACTAACTAACTAACTGGCTAACTAACTAACTAACTAACTAACTGGCTAACTAACTAACTAACTGGCTAACTAACTAACTAACTAACTAACTAACTGGCTAACTAACTAACTGGCTAACTAACTAACTAACTAACTAACTGGCTAACTGACTAACTAAGTGGCTAACTAACTAACTAATTAACTAACTAACTGTCTAACTAACTAACTAACTAACTGGCTAACTAACTAACTAACTAAGTAACTAACTAACTAACTAACTATCTAACTAACTAACTGGCTAACTAACTAACTAACTAACTGGCTAACTAACTAACTAACTGGCTAACTAACTAACTAACTGGCTAACTAACTAACTAACTGGCTAACTAACTAACTGGCTAACTAACTAACTAACTAACTGGCTAACTAACTAACTAACTGGCTAACTAACTAACTAACTAACTGGCTAACTAACTAACTGGCTAACTAACTAACTAACTAACTGGCTAACTAACTAACTAACTAACTGGCTAACTAACTAACTGGCTAACTAACTAACTGGCTAACTAACTAACTAACTAACTGGCTAACTGACTAACTAACTGTCTAACTAACTAACTAACTAACTGGCTAACTAACTAACTAACTAAGTAACTAACTAACTAACTATCTAACTAACTAACTGGCTAACTAACTAACTAACTAACTGGCTAACTAACTAACTAACTAACTGGCTAACTAACTAACTAACTGGCTAACTAACTAACTAACTAACTGGCTAACTAACTAACTGGCTAACTAACTAACTAACTAACTGGCTAACTAACTAACTAACTGGCTAACTAACTAACTAACTAACTAACTGGCTAACTAACTAACTGGCTAACTAACTAACTAACTAACTGGCTAACTAACTAACTAACTAACTGGCTAACTAACTAACTAACTGGCTAACTAACTAACTAACTAACTGGCTAACTAACTAACTGGCTAACTAACTAACTAACTAACTAACTAACTGGCTAACTAACTAACTAACTGGCTAACTAACTAACTAACTAACTGGTTAACTAACTAACTGGCTAACTAACTAACTAACTAACTGGCTAACTGACTAACTAAGTGGCTAACTAACTAACTAATTAACTAACTAACTGTCTAACTAACTAACTAACTGGCTAACTAACTAACTAACTAAGTAACTAACTAACTAACTAACTATCTAACTAACTAACTGGCTAACTAACTAACTAACTAACTAACTAACTAACTGGCTAACTAATTAACTAACTGGCTAACTAACTAACTAACTAACTAACTGGCTAACTAACTAACTGGCTAATTAACTAACTAACTGGCTAACTAACTGGCTAACTAACTAACTAACTGGCTAACTAACTAACTGGCTAACTAACTAACTAACTAACTAACTGGCAAACTAACTAACTAACTAACTGGCTTACTAACTAACTAACTAACTAACTAACTAACTGGCTAACTAACTAACTAACTAACTGGCTAACTAACTAACTAACTGGCTAACTAACTAACTAACTGGCAAACTAACTAACTAACTAACTGGCTAACTAACTAACTAACTAACTTACTATCTAACTTGTATTGTCAGAGTAAATGATTGCCTGAAAGATGGTTCTTTGTTTTGGTTCGCTGGCTTTGAATTTCACCCCAGTACATACACGTGTTACTACTTTGTTGTTAGTGCATTGGACTGATGTTTGCGTATGGATTGGCTTTTCCCTATTACCAATGTCGCTCACCATCAGGCGAACCCACTCTGACTTCTGAGGTACTTGTATTTTACGTCCCCAAGTCAAGGACGAGAAGTCAACATTTTAGTTCAACTGACCGATGTAGGGGTTGAACCTGCTACCTCGGCATCACCATACCGGATGTCGTGCTAATAACAGTGACGATTGGTCTATAAATATATGGGAATAGCATTAGCGCCATTTAGCGCATCTAAACGTGTCCTGTACTTTACCTAGCCATCTCATCTCATCTCATCTCATCTCATCATGTTCCTCTTGTACCTTGCGGTGTCGAGGTGAAGTATAAACAGCGGGAGAGTGCCCGTTTATTGGCTTCATATATCCATATTCCCATGGCCTCTGCTATTCCCTCCGTCCATGGTTTACGTGGTCGGCCTCTTCCTCTGCTTCCATCTGGTCTGTACATTATTGTTTGTGGTGGACGCTGTTCATGGTAACCTAGTTAGATGGTCAAACCATTTCACTAGCTGCCTTCTAATAAAATCTAGCGCTGCTATAACCCAACTTTAGTCCTGATATCTTCATTTCTGATCTTCTCGATACATTGAGTATTCTTCTCAAGAACCTCATTTCTGTTGTGATTCGTCGGTTCTCTTTTTCTGTAATTGTCCAGGTTTGGCATTGGTAGCATAGAGTTTGTAGGACTACATCAATAATACAATGTTTACATCTTCATATACAAGGTATGCAGGTCAGCATGGCCGAATAGATAAAAACGCATATTTTTAAAAATCCGGTGTGCTAATGCCAAGGTCAGGGGTTCAACCCCTACACCGGACAGTTGGACTAAAGTGTTGACCTTGTGGACGTTAATTACAAGTACCTCTGAAGTCGGAGTGGATTCGCCTGATGGTGAGGGATACTGTTAATAGGGAAAGCTAATCCACACGCAAAATTCAGTCCAGCACTACTTGAAGTTGTGTGTCTGGACTACGCTTGAGTTCAAAGCAAGAGAGCGCAAACAAATAATAAAAGGTATCACATTTCTATGCGACTTTAAACAGGCAAGAGGATCGACTTCATTGACCGGGTTTTATTCCACATGGCTCGGTCTCTTTCCGCAGGACGTACTTCCGAAAGCGTCGCACAAAGCATGAACTCTGCGGCCACCTCCAGGAGTCTCCAAGAAAATGTCACCCGTGAACGTTCGGTTCAGGGTGAAATATTCTTGGAGACTCCTGGAGGTGGCCCTGAATCGAACCAACAACCTTCGGAGCGTAAGGCAGGCAACGTAACCATTTCCCTACGGCGACTCCCTTGTATGAGATAAAGTGCCCAACTCCATTCGACTCCGTCGCGACTTTCATTCAGTACACTTAGGTGTCTATATTTATAGATCTGCCGTGGCCTTGACTGGAAAGTTGCACGCTCTATTTAGTAAGAATATCTGCACCAGCTTTCTATAGTTTACCGAAAGGTCATAGAATAAGGAACACTTTCTTTAACTCGGCTTGGTTTTGTTCAATGTTTACCAAATGTTTACACGGTATTCAGGCTGGTATAATTGGATCCTCGCTAATGTTGCTGTGTTCGTGCTTTCATCATCATCATGTGCCTTGCCAAACGGTGGAGGCGTTCATGTGTCTCTACATATTTAGGTCATTTATGTAATATGCGAAAGTACGTGGGTGAATAGATTATAGCAGTCGGCGTAGCCGAAAGGACAAGGGCGATATAGCTATTTAACTTCCGGTGTGTTGGTGGTTGGGTAGAGGGTTCACCCCAACACCGGTCAATTGAACGTTAACGTAACTACTCGTTCAGAAAGCGATGGCAAACTATTAAACGTAAAATAGCTTAGAAAATTAACCCGGGGTTGGTCACAAAGTCCTGCAAAGAAGATGCAATATTTTAAAAAGATACATTTATCTCATGTGTAAGATGACCCACCAGCTTCAAGAATGTTTCCTCCACTTCTTTTAGCTGTTATCTCCCGATGGCTCGATTCAAAGGTTACAGATTATGAGAAGTATGTGAATATTTTGCCCTGGCCATGTGAGAGTGCGGGTGAATGAACAGGCTGATAGGATGGCAGGAAATGCACCTCGTGGTGGTCGATTATCTATGGACAAGGGAGAGGTGGTCGGGCGCCCGTGGGACCAGGTGGAGAAGGTGGGGGAACAGATTCAGAACCAGTATGTGGAAAGAATGAGATTGCGGGGGGTCGGCAGAGGTTCTGGAAGAATCTCAAAACTGAGAGGGAAGATCAGGAGTGCTTTCAGTCAGATAGTGGTTGGAACGATTAGTAGTGTGACTCTTCGCTGGTTGTTCAACGAGGGGATGGAGCGCATGTGGGAATGCCCTCAGTGCAGTGATGTCAGTTGTTAGCTCAAGTCAAAGTCGCATAAAAAGTGCGACTTCAACTCAACTCAACTCAACTCAACTCAACTCAACTTATCTCCCAATGGAGAAAAGGTACTCCAACCAACTCAAACCAACCCCTTCTGTTTTGTCATCTCGTACCGCTACCTCCAAGACTGATGATAGCGTGAGATACCGAACCACCACCGCGCACGCTTATCGGCATATCATTTGAAGATGACCATGATAAAGATGATGATGGAGCTACCTCTATGTCAACCTCCTGTTATCCTTCTCTATCTTTAATGCTCTTCTCTGTGAGTTTTTAGGTCTCTCTCTCTCTCTCTCTCTCTCTCTCTCTCTCTCTCTCTCTCTCTCTCTCTCACTCACTCACTCTATCTATCTCTCTCTCTCGCTCTCTCTCTCTCTCTCTCTCTCTCTGTCTTTTTTTTATTTTGAACTGTGAGTTCCGGACGAAGAACTTTCCAGTTGTGCCGATAACAGGGTTTCTCAATGTATGTCCTGTCCAACACTAGTGTCATTTCTCCTTAAGCTCAGGATTAGTTTTTTTTTCTGTTCAGGTGTTCGCTGGCTTGAACTCAAGCGTAGTCTATACATGTGCCACTACTTCTAGTGCACTGGACTGACTTTTGCTGGAAAGATCATTGGGAAAAGAGGCAAAGGCAGGCAGACAGAAATATTTCTGGACGTACTGAGTCTGAAGCATGGAGGGATAATATCAGCAAGAGCTGATTTAGAACGCTTAGAACCGAGATGTGTGGAGGGACGCGAACAACGATGCAAGCTGACAGGGCACATGATGATAGTGATGTTCTGTGTAGGCATCAAGTAATCAATGATTGTGATGTTTTAGTGAATGTTCCAGCCATTCTCATTGTTTCTGACCCACAGCGAATGTTGCAGCCGGTCTCCATGTTTGTCATCCATACGGTGGCACTTAGTAATGTTGACTAGATGGCTGTTTACACCTTCTGGCATTGATTGCATGGACAAGCTAATATTGATATCCTTTTTGCGTTCACCTTTACTCAAACA
Source organism: Cepaea hortensis (assembly GCA_963921405.1). Taxonomy (NCBI): domain Eukaryota; kingdom Metazoa; phylum Mollusca; class Gastropoda; order Stylommatophora; family Helicidae; genus Cepaea; species Cepaea hortensis. The sequence continues at coordinate 213,967,274 of OY992876.1, read as the reverse complement.
GTAGCAGATCAGGCAAACACCACGATGGAGCTGTAAGGGGGTCATAAGAGAGAGGGGGAAAGGAGGATCTCCGTGGTGAAGTCGTCAAGCCACCTGCCACCGCCCCGAAGATTGTGGGTTTGATTCCGGGCTATGTTAGTTAGCCGACAGATCATCCTCATCGCACATTGAACCATTCAGTCCATAAGTGCTCGGATCCCCTCCTCGGCAAATCCCGCAGCGTGTAGCGGCTAACGACACCAGTTCTGTGTTGGTTTATTAATCTTCTTTGGCTTCCTGCGTAGTATTCTTTTTTGCCACCCCTCTTTTAACTTTAAAATAAAATTTAGTTGCATGTCCTTCAAAGGACTTAGCAGTCAACCCCAGCATTTTCGCTGTTCGTGATTCCTGGGCAAATTTTACGTTCAATAGTTTGCCATTGCTTTCTGAACGACCGGCACCTATACCTTTTTTCTAAAAAACCAGCACCGCTGCGTTTCGAACCCGGGTATACGGGCTCACAAACCGCGTTCGCAAGCCCTTGGCCACGGAGAAAGCTGTTGCTTATATTGTTGGCTTCAGGAATGCAATATTCTAGGAGACTCATGGGGTTCGTGGCTGGAGCAACAGAGTTCGTACATTGTGCAACGCCCTGCGGAAAGAGACCGGAACCATGTGGGGTAACACGTGGTGCAATGAAGTCTACCCTCTTGCCTTTAAAACAAACCCTTTTAAAACCCTGTTTAAGGGGTCATGTTTTACATGTCTCTGGGGTAGTGAATGGGAAACCTAGACTTCTCGCATACGGACGAAAAACTATGAATACAGGTGTGCACTTTCCGCTGGTTAAAATTCCCGCCTACGGATGAACATTAAAAAGAGTAGGTCGTATTGCTAGACTTTAAAGTTTGAAAACATACCCACAAAAAGAAGAGTTATAGGATGTGTTAAAATGTTAAAATGTGTGTAAATGAATGTGTTAAATCGTGAAAGAATTATTTACAACGTTAAAAATATAGTTATATATCTTTTACAAGACGTCGCAGTCAACCTCTGCATTTTATTGGCTGTTTGTAATTTTTTGGCAAGTTCAGAAATTTGTCATTGATTTTTGAACGACAAGAACACATACCACTGTATGAAAACTAACTCAATTTGGTCTGATTTCAAATCGCCCGCAACTGTGTTTTGAACGCGGTATGCGGGGTTACGAACTACGTTAATAACCCATTCAACACAGCGCCGACTAACCCACTAACCCACCAAATCATCAGCCATACACCCAATCAACCACCCAGCCAATCCACCAACCAACCGGCAACTCCTCAGAAACCCAAGGCTGTGAAAGCAAGATGTTCCAGCCGTGAGAGGGTTCGTTACATTTCCTAACCCATGCCCCGTGCGCTAGACATAAGCTAGGTACGACAAACAAATCCCAACACACAGCAGTCCACTACACTGAGTTATCTTCATCGTTTTATTGCAGTTTTTCTTCTCTTCATTTTGTTTATTAACATTTCCGGTATAGCCGGATCGTTATAACCACACATGTGGTATTCGAGCACACGTGTGTCCAGTCCACAACATGGAAACATATGAGTAAATTTTATATATATATATATATATATATATATATATATATATATATATATATATATATATATATATATATATATATATATATATATATATATATATATTCATGTCCACTTTTTCATGTAGTTGCATCACTGTGCTTTTATGTTTTTATGGGTGTGCTGACTAAGACTTTGACCGTAACGTCTATTTTGTTGCTTGTTATGGCGTTCTTGTAAAGTTTGCCGACTCTACTTTTCGTTGTTTTGATAATTCGTTCATTTGATTTATTGAGTGACAAGCGGCTGGCCGAGTTATTAAGAATGTCGGGTTCTACTTTGGGAGACCTCGGTAAGGGTGTGGATAGTTTTCTGTCGGGGGCGAAAAGAAAACCTGCACAGTTCGCGGCGACTGCATTAACCAGGCAGCCTTAATTCAATTCCTCAGGCTCAAGATCCCCTTGTCCTATACCACAAGGTACTATAGGCAGTAGATAACAGACAGATTTATTGAGAAGTCAGTACACTAACTGAGTTTTTCCACGGATGCAGAATGTTTGTTGAATAGCAGGAGTAAAAGAAATCGGAACATCAAATTGACGACTTAGTTTCCTGACGTAATCTGTCATGTTAATTCATTCATTCAGTAGCATGTCCTTTGCAGAACCTCGCTCTCATAACCACCTTCCGGAAAACCTCTCGATCATAAGCAAGATGTCCCGCATCTGATACACCCATCTGGAGATCATCCGCCACATCCTGCACCCATCTTCTCTTTGGCCTTCCTCTTCCTCTCTTCCCAGGCATATACCCTTCCATTATTGTTCTCTCCAAACTTTCGTGACGTTTCAAGTGACCAAAATATTTCAATTTTCTTTGTTTTATCGTCTTTAATAGCCAACCTTCTTCAATATTCAACTCTTGAAGTATGGATGCATTTGTTCTTTTCTTTACCCAAGATATTCTTAGAACTCGACTATAACATTTATATTCAGAGGCGTTTATGCGCTGTTCAGCTTGTATAGTAAGTGTCCATGTCTCACAGGCGTATGTTGCAATGGGACAGATGCATGCTCTTAAAAATCTAATTTTTGTAGTTCCGTCTGTCCCACTCCATAATTTATTCAGCTGTTTTAGTCTTTGACGAGCAATTGATAGTCGCCGTTTAATTTCTTTCATTGTGTCACCGTTGTTGGTAATCAATGACCCAAGATATTCAAAATTTTCCACCACCTCCAATTTTTCCCCATTAATGTATATTTCTTTCTCCATAGTAGTTTTATCTGAATGCATTATCTTTGTTTTTGCTATGTTAACATATAAGTTGTGATTTTCACTATTCAATTGGGTTGAGGCTATTAGGTTTTCCATGCCATTCTGTGTTGTGGATAGTAATACTGTATCATCAGCATATCGAATCTCCGGTATGTCATGACCGCCGATATTTAGGGCATCATAGAGCTCCCTGTTTATATCATCTCTTACATTTCTCATTATATTTTCGGCGTACAAGTTAAACAAATAGGGTGACAGCACGCAGCCCTGACGGACTCCTTGCTTGATGTCAAACCAATCTGATGCCTCGCCATCTATTCTAACTGCTGTCATGTTACCGATGTTATATCGATGACGGCATCGGTCTCACTGACATGACAGAGTCGGAACTAAACTCTCATAAATGATGTCCAGAATTTCCTTCCGTCGATCGAATTTATTACAGAAATTTTTACCACTTCTGTCAATTTCCTAGATCATCATCATCAAGTGCCCTGCCAGCTGGCGTAGGCGTTCATGGCTCTCTACAGATCTCGCTCTTAGGTGTTCTGGACTAATTCTGCTGATGATATTCCTCCATGCCCAGGTCCGCATGGCCGAATGGATAAGAACGCGTATTCTTAAACATCCGTTGTGCTGATGCCGAGGTAAGCGGTTCAACCCCTACACCGGGCAGCTGGACTAAAATGTTGACATGTCGTCCTTGACTTGAGGACGTTAATTACAAGTACCTCTGAAGTCGGAGTGGATTCGCCTGATGGTGAGGGACACTGTTATTAGGGAAAGCTAACCCACAGGCAAAATCCAGTCCATCACTTCTATAAATGGTGTTTAAGGACTACGCTTGGGTTCAAAGCGAGCGAGCGCAAAATAATTCCTCCATGCAACCGTCTCAATCCATTCAGCATAATTTATCTTAGATATCAACATTAATATAAATCATAAAGGTTTCTACTGATGCTCACGATTTTCTCTTATACAGTTCATTCCACCCTAAAAGTCTTCGTCGTATCTGTCAGGATGATAATGACTTCCTATAGATCCCATGAAATGCTAGACATTTTCCGTAGACGGGCGTACCCAGAGCAAATTCTGTCTACAGCTTTTTATCGTATAACACAAGTCTCGCGAAAAATGTCTTTTGCCAAGAAAACGCGACCTTGAAATAATGAATCTAAACTTATTTTGACCATTCATCCACATGCCCAGACCATCAAGCACATTTCTCTCCGTTACTGGTCAATCCGCCGGTCTCCCTGACCTAGGTGTTAACGACTTTCTCCGCAATCCCGTATATTAACGTAGGTGACGCAGCTGCGCGAGATTCGGTAGTGGATCGCGTCGCTTGTTTACTTACGGGGGTATGTGAGCCGGTCGCTCAGAAAGCAATGGATGGCAAACTACTGAGCATAATCTTTCCAAAACATCAATAGCAGCTGAAAAATGCTGGTGTTGACTGCAATGTCCTTTAACGAATATGCTAGGGGGGGGGAACCGGAAGACACGCTTGACACGCCCATAATTTGTTCAGTCAACTGTTATTACATTCCCCCTAGACATCTTTTGATTGAAAGATTCATTTACATGCATATCCCGCAACCTAATATATGTTATTATCTCCAACCGATGTGACATGGAGTATACTGGACAGACTGCAGGCGCCTTGCCGATCGCTTTAGGGAACATATTAGATATATTATTTAAAACTCTGGCAAACGTGTTCCTAACCATGTTAATTCTGCTGAGCACAATGTAGTCGGCGATGTATGGGTCACTGCATTGAAGCCATGCTTCTCTAACAACTGTAATAGGCGTAACATTGAAAGCCAGTTAATATACTCTCTGGAATGCATACATCCAGCGGGAATCAATACTGTAATTGATGCAACTGTATAACTCTGCTGACTTCCCTCTATATATTCATATCTGACAGTTTGCACACCTTTGGCCACACATTTCTTATATAGCACTTTTACAGCTGAATTGGACTCAAACGAGCATCATTCAAAACCGAACTGAACCCAACTGTCGCGCCTTCTTGACAACGAAGGAGTTGTGTTTTAATTTTATTTTATAATTCTATGTCCTTTCTTTACCGTCCCTGATGAAGATATATATAATCGAAACGTCATTTGTTGGTCCTAGAATACTTATTTGTATGTTATTATTTTATTATAATATACGTTTTTAATTGTCTCTTGTTTTGGGGAATTTTCACTCTGTGATTTATGATCACCTTTATGGAATCTGTTGTAGGGTATTTACACTGTGTCCGTCTTTAGTATGTCCCATCTTTTCGTAGGCGCTACTTATACTTAACTTTTTGTATTTCATATAGCCTTTAATATGAAACGAAGCAACATGGTTGATTAGTTACGTTTAATGTTCTCACTAGTGCCTTTCAAATGTGTCGACAAGGAAACAACCAGAAGACAACGGAAAACTTGAATGTTTACAGTACTAACAGCGGAGGTGACTCCACACTTTATGCCTAACAAAAACATCTCTTGTCTGCTATTGACAGGGATCACGCTGTGATTGTTTCGGCTAAACACACGTAACAACACGTCGTGTGCCCATTTAAGTTCATGTTGTCCTCTGTGTTGACACGGAGTTTGGCGAAAGCAGAAGTTGCTTGCCGGGACGCAACACTAATTTCAATACAAGAAATACCGCTGAATTCTATAAGATTCATCATCATCATTTTCCACTTTGGCCGTCACGCCTTGTGTGGAGGAATAGTTCACGTTCCAGTGACCGATGTGTGGCACTGGATGGTGCCATTTCGTGCGACTGTACAATGATCCAGAATGTCGTCAATCCATTTTCTTCTCGGGTGCCCTCTTGCTCCTGTATCAGATCTTTTTTAATATAGGGCCAGAGATGGTAGTTGATAGTGTTGCATTCTAACGAGATGGCCAAACCATTTGATCTTCTACCTTTCAATAAATGTGGCACGAGGTGTTGATTCCACTGGCTGTCTGATAACATTATTTCTTACTCGGTCTCGGATAGTTTCTCATCTCATCTCGCAGGTATTGAATTTACGTAAGTATAAATTGGATAACGTCCAGTGTTGACATTTGTAGCATAAGGTTGGAGTGAATATGGAATTTATTATCTGTCATCTCGCGGACATAGGTATATATGTGAATGTTTCAGTGTGGGTAACTTTTGTGTGGTCAGATCCTCTGGTCACTTCCAATCTCCCCAGGTGTTGATGATTTATCTGTTTCCCACACTATCCACATGTTCCCAAAGTGCCCTGACCACATCTGCCTTATCGTGCATCAATATCCCAACCCTGAGTTGCAGACTCAGCCTCTCTGTGCGTCTGTTTCGCTTCCACCACACTAGAATGCCTTGTGGGGAAAGATCCAACAGGTCAGCCTTACCTGAAAGTAATGGCAAACTACTGAAAGTAAACAGTTCCTGAATAAACACGCATGTATTGTTTGGCGTTGATAGCAGTAGAAGAAAGAAGTAGTGCTTAGAGAACGCACTAGACAACATGAACATTGAAAGCGATAGTTACCGACCAGGATTTTAATTCTCTAATCCCTACTTCTTTCTTCTACTGCTATCAACGCCAAACAATACATGTGTGTCTATTTACGAACTGTCTTAGTGACCCCAAATGGTTCCCCAAATGATATTTTTGTGTAGTACTGAACGTGAAGTTGCTCAGACAACCTACCCTTGTTATTCCATAAAGGTACAATCATAGCTCTTTGCTAATCTCGTGGCAGTATCCACGCTTCCCATGCCTGGTTAAATATGTTTGTTAATAACTTTATCCCTACCTCCAGGAATGCTTCGACGGGTTCAGCTGGGATATTGTCAATGCCTGTAGCTTTGTTGTTGGTTTTTTTTTTTTTTATTATTGTTTCTCTCACTTCCTGTTCTAAGAATACTTGGTTCATTATATTCTGCATGGGGAGGATTGAGCCGAATCGTCACTGCATCTTTAAAATATGTCTCCCATCTTGTTTTTATTTCAGTAGTATTAATTGATTAAGTATCTAAAGATATTATATCACCAAATGTGACCTGCAATTTGGACAGAGGAGCGATATATCGCCATGCTAGGGTCATCGTGTTATCTGTTTTGTTTCGTGGTATCTTCCGCAATTTCGTGACGCACATTGCCTAGGAAATCCAGCTAGGGCTGGGGTTGATAGCAGCGTCCTGTTAAGGAGATTCAACATTATCAACACACACACGCGCATACACACACACACACACACACATACACACACACACACACACATTGACCAACAAAGTGATGGATGGATGTGCGGATGGATAGATGGATGAAATGAAGATCGGGTTACCAGGTGGGTAGACGGATGCGTTTGGATGGATCGACGGATGGCTGAATGCGTTAATGAGTGGACGCACTGATGTGTGAATGAATGCATGCATGCAAGCACAGATAGCGTTATGGCACGGGACCATCTCTACAATCAGATTGCGTGACGCTCTTTCATAGACTTCTTTCCCAAGTTGACACACACAAATACAAATGACATTAAGTTCTATTCTTGGAGTGTACAGGTCGTGCGACTGCCCACGTGACTTGTTCTGGATCGTAAACACGTCACCCCAGACTGTTACCACATTTTAACACATCGGTTTATAGGCAAATCTATCTATCTATCTATCTATCTATCTATCTATCTATCTATCTATCTATCTATCTATCTATCTATCTATCTATCTATCTATCTATCCCTCTATCTATCTACCTACTTACCTACCTATCTATCTATCTATCTATCTATCTATCTATCTATCTATCTATCTGTCTATCTGTCTATCTATCTGTCTGTCTGTCTGTCTGTCTGTCTGTCTGTCTGTCTGTCTGTCTGTCTGTCTGTCGCTGTCTGTTTCTCTGTCCGTCCGCCCGCCCGCCGGCCCGCCCCTTTGTCTGTCTGTCCGTCCGTCCGTCCGCCCGCCCACCGGCCCACCCCTCTGTCTGTCTGTCTGTCTGTCTGTCTGTCTGTCTGTAACCGTTGCATGTATTTCCAGCAAACAAAGCCATGTGAAGTAAAAGCATCCGGCGTGTTGCTGACCTCATCATAAACCAGGTCCAGACAGGGTTATACAAGCATGGGTCTAGCAACATAAACCAGGTCCAGACAGGGTTATACAAGCATGGGTCTAGCAACATAAACCAGGTCCAGACAGGGTTATACAAGCATGGGTCTAGCAACATAAACCAGGTCCAGACAGGGTTATACAAGCATGGGTCTAGCAACATAAACCAGGTCCAGACAGGGTTATACAAGCATGGGTCTAGCAACATAAACCAGGTCCAGACAGGGTTATACAAGCATGGGTCTAGCAACATAAACCAGGTCCAGACAGGGTTATACAAGCATGGGTCTAGCAACATAAACCAGGTCCAGACAGGGTTATACAAGCATGGGTCTAGCAACATAAACCAGGTCCAGACAGGGTTATACAAGCATGGGTCTAGCAACATAAACCAGGTCCAGACAGGGTTATACAAGCATGGGTCTAGCAACATAAACCAGGTCCAGACAGGGTTATACAAGCATGGGTCTAGCAACATAAACCAGGTCCAGACAGGGTTATACAAGCATGGGTCTAGCAACATAAACCAGGTCCAGACAGGGTTATACAAGCATGGGTCTAGCAACATAAACCAGGTCCAGACAGGGTTATACAAGCATGGGTCTAGCAACATAAAACTCGAAGAACTTTGAAACAACAGAGCTGTAGTTCCTGACACGAATGTTGCCGATTCCTTGAACTGCCACGGCAATTATCAACTAATGTCTGAAAGAGGCTAATAGAACTAGACCATTATATTCAACAATAAGACAGAGATAATTAATTTGATCTCGTGATGTGGAGAACATCGTGACGACTGGGGAGGTCAAGGGGAAGTGAGGTAGGGACAGCCCAAGAGAAATGATGCTGGATAAATTGAGACTGTGACAAAGAAGAATGTCATCAGCAGAGTTGATCCAGAACACCAAAGACCGAGATCTGTGGAGAGTCATGAACACCTAAGCACTTGATGATGATAAGCACCATATGCCTAAATGCACCTTAAGACCCTAATCCCTTTTTATTTATTTCCAACAGATTCAAGTTTCAACATGCTAAAATTACACAGCCATCCTCTTCCCCCCCCCCCCCCCTCTTTTTTCGTGTTGTTATCTCGGCTATCAATACGATAACGTATAAAAACAGAACCACGTATTACGGGAACGTTCCCAAAACGGGCGTATCCACTTCTTAAAATTCCAAAGAAACCCAAGGACGGCTATCTACACGTTGTCGGTCCATTACTGCAGAAAACGATAAACACGTGGATAAGTTCAGAGTTTTACCGTTGCCTGTGGTCTATGATTGCGTACTCTCGTGAAGTTTAAGTGCTGATATTTCCATCGCTGTTTATTTTTCAAAGAAGCTTATTACAAACATCAGAAAGATGCAGTTATCATTATTAATAATACACTAGTTCTGTTGCTGCTGCTGCTGCTGCTGCTGATACTACTACTACTACTACTACTACTACTACTACTACTACTACTACTACTACTACTACTACTACTACTACTACTACTACTACTACTACTAACTACTACTACTACTACTACTACTACTACTACTACTACTACTACTGCTGCTGCTACTACAACTACCACTGATGCTGCTGCTGCTGCTACTACTACTACGACTACTACTACTACTACGACTACTACTACTACTACTACTACTACTACTACTACTACTACTACTACTGCTGCTGCTGCTGTTGCTGCTGCTGCTGCTGCTGCTGCTACTACTACTACTACTACTGTAGTGGTACTACGTGGGCGGTCATATTTCGCGATCTCACACCATCATCAGAATTATTAATCAGCTCTGTGTTCTTGTCCCAACCAAGCCAACCAAAAATTTACTTCTCTCCCATCCCCTTGTTCGTTTCCTCTCAATTTAGCAAGTTATCACCAAGTTCTCTAGTTCATTACTTCTCATAAATATGTTTTGCATATCCTTTACAGGACATCAGCATCTTTCAGCTGATTGTTGATTTCTTGGCAAGATTACGCTCAGTAGTTTGCCATTGCTTTCTGAGCAGCCGGCTCACATACGCCGTAAGTTACCGAGGCGATTCGAACCATTACTGATTCTCACCGTCGTCACGTTACTTACGAGAGTATACGAGATTACGGAGAAAAGTCGCTAACCTCTAGGCCAGGAAGCCGGCATTACATCTCATAACAAGTTCAAAAACTTATTTTTCAGTACTCCTGCAATAAATATTTAGCTGTGATATCACCTGTCCCACACCTACATTGACCAGTAGCACCCATCTGTAGGTTATTAAACATGAGGTGTTTCAGCCTGTCTGACCGCATCACGCACCCAGTACCGGATGATCTATCACAATGTGGGTCGAGCACCGTGTACCCAGCAGTGCAAAAGGGTGATTGACTGACTTGATTTACCATTTCTGGCTGTTGTGTGATCTGCCGGGTGTGAAATTTGTTGCTTGCTGTCTTTAGATGGAGTGATGTTATCGGGAACAACCCTAGAAACATGAATGCTGATTTACAAACCGCATGAGAAAGAGCGCGTGAAAGATGGTTACATTTTTCCCCCACACTTCACTGAGGTAAATGGAGGAAGAGAAGAAAGAAGAAGAAGAAGAAGAAGAAGAAGAAGAAGAAGAAGAAGAAGAAGAAGAAGAAGAACAAGAACAAGAACAAGAACAAGAAGAACAAGAAGAAGCACAAGAAGAAGTGTAGCTTGTAATACACACCATTTTAATTCGGCGACCTACATTCTCTGATTCCCACTTGATTTGATATTTGTTTTTTATTTGTTCCCCTGACCCTCTTGATTGGTTATGTATTTATCAAACTGAGTTAGTCTTCAGCTTTCCTTTGCTTGAATCTAGTAATCAGGAAGGCCAGAAATAATTGATGATAATGATCAAAATGTAAACACCATACAACGAAACAAAACGAGAAGTTACATGTATCATCTTTGAGAAATGACACAGCTGCAAACGATTTGGAAGCAACACACTTTTGATGTGAGCGTCGGTCGTTCAGAAAGCAATGGTAAACTACTGAACGCAAACTTGCCCAGCAAATTACAAACAACTAAAAAAGCTGCGGTTGACTGCCACGTTTTGTAAAAGGACGTGCAATTAACTTAACTGAGAAATGACATTCAATCGTGGTCTTCTCGGTGTCTTGTGATTTGTGTGAGGGAGTCTCGGATATTTCGTTTTAAAAATCCGGTTCTTCCAGGTTTTAAAAATGATTTAAAAGACAAGAGATCGGCTTCATTGCACCGTTTTTTATCCCACATGGCTCGATCTCTTTCCGCAGGGTATCCCTCCGAAAGCCTCGCACAAAGCACGAACTCTGTAGCTCCAGCAGCGAGTTCCCCCAGGAGTCGCGAGAAAATTGCACTCGTGAACCGAACGATGAGGCCCGGAATCGAACCCACAAACTTCGAAACGTGAGGCAGGTGATGTAACTACTTCGCAAAGAAGACTCAACCTTTAAAGATAACAAGTACTGTTTATCTCTTATCAGCCGTCTGTCCTTGTAGAGACAATTTAGTTTTGGTTTCAGTTCGTCACAAACTAATGAATAAATTGTGTTTTATTGTTGATACTAACCCCGTGTAACAGTAAACAAGGGACATTAATTAGATGTCGTAGACCACACCTAACAATAAGTGCGTGGCATCTTTATGTGTACAGGATTCTAAACAGATATGGACTTTATTGCTGTCTTGACAGGAAACATGTTTTATGCACTTGTATAACCAACTTTTCTTGTTTATAAAATTAGTAACATGTTTTTTTTAGAGATATCGCATTCAAACCCTAGAGTTTTTTGACTGTGTGTGATCTTCTAAGCAATGTTATTTTAAGTAGTTTGCAATTGCTTTGTTGTTGTTGTTGTTGTTGTTGTTGTTCTTCTTCTTCTTCTTCTTCTTCTTCTTCTTCTTCTTCTTCTTCTTCTTCTTCTTCTTCTTCTTCCTCTTCTTCTTCTTCTTCTTCTTCTTCTTCTTCTTCTTCTTCTTCTTCTTCTTCTTCTTCTTCTTCTTCTTCTTCTTCTTCTTCTTCTTCTTCTTCTTCCTCCTCCTCCTCATCTTCTTCTTCTTCTTCTTCTTCTTCTTCTTCTTCTTCTTCTTCTTCTTCTTCCTCTTCTTCTTCTTCTTCTTCTTCTTCTTCTTCTTCTTCTTCTTCTTCTTCTTCTTCTTCTTCTTCTTCTTTCTTCTACTACTACTACTACTACTACTACTACTACTACTACTACTACTACTACTACTACTACTACTACTACTACTACTACTACTACTACTACTACTACTACTACTACTTGCTTTTTTACCAGCCGACGTTCATAATATTGAGAAAATCAACACAGAGTTGTTTTGCTTTAAATCACCTCTGGTTGACTGTCTTTGTTGATTGACTAGTTACTACTTTCTGTGTAGACTGATTCGTTACTAATTTATGTGTTGATTGTCATGTTTCTATTGCCTGCGTAGATTGTCTTGTTACTACTTTCTGTGCTGATAGTCATGTTACTGTTGTCTACCTAGACTAGAATGCCTTGTTGCTACTTTCTTTGTTGATTGCCATGTTTCTATTGTCTATGCAGATTGCCTTGTTACTACTTTCTGTGTAAATTGCCTTGTTACTACTGTTTTTTTTTTTGTTTGTTTGTATTTTATTTTATTTTTTTTTTTTTTTGGGGGGGGGGGGGGGGGAGGGGGGGGGTGTTTGGTTGATTGCCATGTTGTGGCTTTCTTTGTTTATTGATTTCTTGTAAATTCCTTTGTTCATTGCAACGTTATAACTTTCTTTGTTTATTGTGTGTTATAACGTTCTTTGTTCATTGCAATGTTATAATTTTATTTGTTCATTCACATGTTATAACTTTCTTTGTGCATTGATGTTATAACTTTATTTGTCATCATGTTAATCGGGGAGGGAGGGGGGAGGGGAAGGGGTGTGGTCTCGAGGTATCGTGTCCGCCTGGAGTGCTGGAGGTCCCGGGTTCAAGCCCTGGTGATGACTGGGATTTTTTCTCGTGGACTTCTAGTAATAAAATTTCCCCTGGTCTCTGGGTGGTGAGATCGGACGCCCGTGTGTATTGTTGCGCACGGAAAAAATCCCTTGGCAGTTGGAAATAAAAAAAAGAGTAGCTTAACGGCGCCGCCCGGGCAAAATTTCGAGTTAAAAATCTACTCAAAGTATTTCAGGATTCTCGCTGGTGCTACGGAGTTCGTGCACTCAGCTGAGCTTCTCCAGACTCAGGTTTCAGTTAGGAGGAGAACGGAGCACTTATGGGTTGCACCCGTGTGCCGTGATGTTGATCCATCGACTAAACTAAACTAAACTAAACTAAACTTTATTTGTTCATCTCCATGGTATAACTTTCTTTGTTCATTGTTGTGTCATAACTTTCTATGTTGATTGTCGTTATTTCCTTCTATGTTGATTGCTTTGTTATTACTTTTTATGTTGGTTGCTGTGTTTTATATATATATATATATATACTAGCTGACCTGGCCCGGCTTCGCCCAGACCCTGGTGGGGAGCATCTCATTTAATTCATATAAGTAGTCATATAAGTTCTCGTTCCCGTTACCGACTATCTGTCTGTCTGTCTGTCTGTCTGTCTGTCTGTCTGTCTGACCCGGCATGGCCGAGGGGTTAGCAGCTTTCTCCGCTAACCCCGTATACTCTCGTCACGTGACGCGACGAGAATTAGCAGTGGTTCGAATCGCAAAAGTGACTTATGAGAGTATGAAGCCGGTCGCTCAGAAAGTCGTGGCGTGCTGATGAGCGTAATCTAGCCTAGGAATCAACATACAGCTGAAAGATGCTGGTGTTGACCGCAATATCCTGAAACAGGATGGAAACGCGGAAGAAAAAAAAAAAAAAAAAAGTAGTCATATAAGTTCCCGTTCCCGACTATCTATCTGTCTGTCTGTCTTACCCGGCCCGGCATCGCCCAACTCCTGGTCGGGAGCATCTCATTTAATTCATATAAGTAGTCATATAAGTTCCCGTTCCCGACTGTCTGTCTGTCTGTCTGTCTATCTATCTGTCTGTCTGTCTGTCTGTCTGTCTGTCTGTCTGACCCGGCCCAGCCCATGGTGGAGAGCATCTCATTTAAATCATATAAGTCGTCATATAAGATCCCGTTCCCGACTATCTGTCTGTCTGTCTGTCTTGGGTAAATGGAGGAGGGAGGAGGAAGAGGGAGGTGGAGGAGGGAAGAGGAGGGAGGAGGAGGGAGGAGGAGACAGGAGACAGGAGGAATAGGAGGGAGGAGGAGGGATTAGGAAGAGGAGGGAGGAATAGGGTGGAGGAGGAGGGGGAGGAGGAGGGAGGAGGAAGAGGGAGAAGGAGGGAGGAGGAGAACGCAGGAGGAGGAGGGAGGAGGAGGAGGAGGGAGGAGGAGGAGGGAGAGGGAGGAGGAGGGAGGAGGAGAGAGAGTAGGTGGAGGGAGGAGGCGGAGGGAGCAGGAAGAGGGAGGAAGAGGGAGGAGGAAGAGGGAGAAGGAGGAGGGAGGAGAAGGAGGAGGGAGGAGGAAGGAGGAGAAGAGAGTGGGAGGAGGGAGGAGGCGGAGGGAGGAAGAGGGAGGAGGAAGAGGGAGAAGGAGGAGGGAGGAGAAGGAGGGAAGAGGATGAGGGGAGGGGGAGGAAGAGGGAGGAGGAGGAATGTGAAGGGAGGAGGAGGGAGGAGGTAGAGGGAGGAGGAGGACAGAGGAGGAGGGATGAGGAGGAGGGATGAGGAGGAAGAGGGAGGAGGAGGAATGTGAAGGGAGGAGGAGGGAGGAGGTAGAGGGAGGAGGAGGAGGGAGGAGGAGAATGGAGGAGGAGGGATGAGGAGGAGAGGAGGAGGAGGAAGGAGGGAGGGAGGAGGGGGAGGAGGAGGAGGAAGAAGGAGGAGGGAGGAGGAGGGATGAGGGGGGAGGGAGGGGGAGGAGGAGAAGGGAGGAGAAGGGAGGAGGAGGGCGAAGGAGGAAGGAAGAGGAGGGCGAGGAGGTAGGAGGAGGGAGGAGGAGGAGGAAGAGGGAGGAGGAGGGAGGAGGAGGGAGGAGGGGAGGAGGAAGAGAGTGGAGGAGGAAGGAGGAGGGAGGAAGAGATAGGCGGAGAGAGAGGAGGAGGGAGGAGGAGGAGTAGGGATGAATAGGAGGGAGGAGGAGGGAGGAGGAGGGATTAAGAGAAGTAGGGGGGGAAAGGGGAGAAGGAGGAGGGTGGAGGAGGAAGGAGGAGGAGGAAGAGTGATGAGGAGGGAGGAGGAGGGTGAAGGTGGAGGAGAGGGAGGAGGAGGGTGAAGGAGGAGGAGGAGGGGGAGGAGGGAGGGGAGGGGGAGGGAGAAGGAGGAGGAGGGAGGAGGGAGGAGGAGAACGCAGGTGGAGGAGGAGGAGAAGGGAGGAGGGAGAGGGAGGAGGAGGGAGGAGGAAGAGAGAGGAGGAGGTGAGGAGGTGGAGGGAGAAGGAGGGGGGAGGAAGAGGTAGAAGGAGGAGGGAGAAGGAGGAGGAGGAGGAGGAATGATGAGGAGGGAGGAGGAGGAGGAAGAGGGATGTGGAGGAAGGAGGAGGAGGGAGGAGGTAGAGGGAGGAGGTAGAGGGAGGAAAAGGGAGGAGGGAGGAGGAGAGAGGAGGAGGAGGATGGAGGAGGAGAAGGGAGTAGGAGGGATGAGGAGAAGGGAGGAGGAGAGGGAGGAGGAGGGAGAAGGGAGGGGAGAAGGAGGAGGGAGAGGGAGGAGGGGGAGGAGGTAGAGGGAGGAGGAAGAGGAGGTAGAGGGAGGAGGAGGGAGGAGGCGGAGGGAGTAGGAGGGAGGAGGATAGAGGAGGAGGCGAGAGGAAGAGGGAGAAGGAAGAGGGAGAAGGAGGAGGGAGGAGGGAGAGGGAGGAGGGGGAGAGGTAGAGGGAGGAGGAAGAGGAGGAGGGTGGAGGGAGGAGGGGGAGGAGGTAGAGGGAGGAGGAAGAGGAGGAGGGTGGAGGGGGGAGTTAGAGGGAGGAGGAGGGGAGGAGGTAGAGGCAGGAGGAGAAGAGAGGAGGAGGGAGTTTGCCATTCCGAATTCATACTCGTCTAGGTTCTGTGATTTCGGTACTTCCATTGATTGTTCTTCCCTTCTACACGACTGTAGATAACTTCCTTACACATAAAAAGATGAATTGTTATTGATATTGCCGTGGCATGGAGGCATATATATCAGCAGCAGAGTTGAACGCCTACGCCAGCCGGTACGGCACTTGATGATGATGATGATTGCCGTGTGACGATTCTGTGTAGTCACGTCATTTTCTTCCCTTTCCCTAGCGTTTTGGTTCGGGGATTCTTTCATCATCATCATCATATATTTACGTACGTATTTTGGGAATGGGAGGAGGGAGGAGGAGGAAGAAGAAAAACAAAAATACGACAGTTGGCAGCACTGGAATGAAAGGAAGGCGTGTAGAAAATTTCATCTCAATCGGATGGGCCGTTCGCGAACGTATAAAGGACATACATACATACATACATACATACATACAGACAGACAGACAGACAGACAGACGGAGATCCTAATTTATATATAAGACTAGCTGACCCGGCCCGGCTTCGCCCAGTCCCTGGTGTGGAGCATCTCATTTAATTCATATAAGTAGTCATATAAGCTCACGTTCCCGTTCCCGACTATCTATCTGTCTGTCTGTCTGTCTATCTGTCTGTCTATCTATCTGATCCGGCCCGGCTTCGCCCAGCCCCTGATGGGGAGCATCTCATTTAATTCATATGAGTAGTCATATAAGTTCCCGTTCCCGACTGTCTGTCTGTCTGTCTGTCTGTCTGTCTGTCTGTCTGTCTGTCTGTCTGTCTGTCTGTCTGTCTGTCTGTCTGTCTGTCTGTCTAATCATTTATTGGTTGCAGTTAGAACAACCTTAGATAAACGAAGACCAACTTACAAAAAGCATTAGAAAGAGCACTTGAAAGATCTTTACATCTTCCCCAACAATTAACTTGGGTAAATGGAGCAGCGGCAGCAGCAGCAGAAGAAGAAGAAAAAGGAGGAGTAGGAGCTGGGAGGAGGAAGAGGGAGGAGGAGGGAGGAGGAGGAGAAAGAGAGAAGAGGAGGATGGAGGAGGAGAGGGAGGAGGGAGAGGGAGGAGGGGAGGAGAAGAGGAAGAGGGTAGGAGGTGGAGGAGGGGAGAGGAGGAGGAGGAGGAATATAACGCATATGCCTGTAGATTTAATAATGGCTGAAGTTGTTCCATGTCTTCTTAGAGTTGGCGAGTGTGTAAAGAAATATAAAATCTTCAAACTTGATAGAGATAAGGTAACTATTATTTATTCATTCTTTAAGCAAAAATAGATGAGTTACAATGTTATGCAT
>OY992876.1:213925004-213949839 GCA_963921405.1 Cepaea hortensis | reverse complement strand
ACCTATTTAGTTCTCAAGAAAGACCGATATAGTCATCACAAGGACTGATGTTGAACTAATTTAGTTCTCAGAAAGACCGATATAGTCATCACAAGGACTGATGTTGAACTAATTTAGTTCTCAGAAAGACCGATATAGTCATCACAAGGACTGATGTTGAACTAATTTAGTTCTCAGAAAGACCGATATAGTCATCACAAGGACTGAACTAATTTAGTTTCTCAGAAAGACCGATATAGTCATCACAAGGACTGATGTTGAACTAATTTAGTTCTCAGAAAGACGACCGATTATAGTCATCACAAGGACTGATGTTGAACTAATTTAGTTCTCAGAAAGACCGATATAGTCATCACAAGGACTGATGTTGAACTAATTTAGTTCTCAGAAAGACCGATATAGTCATCACAAGGACTGATGTTGAACTAATTTTGTTCTCAGAAAAGACCGATATAGTCATCACAAGGACTGATGTTGAACTAATTTAGTTCTCAGAAAGACCGATATAGTCATCACAAGGACTGATGTTGAACTAATTTAGTTCTCAGAAAGACCGATATAGTCATCACAAGGACTGATGTTGAACTAATTTAGTTCTCAGAAAGACCGATATAGTCATCACAAGGACTGATGTTGAACTAATTTAGTTCTCAGAAAGACCGATATAGTCATCACAAGGACTGATGTTGAACTAATTTAGTTCTCAGAAAGACCGATATAGTCATCACAAGGACTGATGTTGAACTAATTTAGTTCTCAGAAAGACCGATATAGTCATCACAAGGACTGATGTTGAACTAATTTAGTTCTCAGAAAGACCGATATAGTCATCACAAGGACTGATGTTGAACTAATTTAGTTCTCAGAAAGACCGATATAGTCATCACAAGGACTGATGTTGAACTAATTTAGTACTCAGAAAGACCGATATAGTCATCACAAGGACTGATGTTGAACTAATTTAGTTCTCAGAAAGACCGATATAGTCATCACAAGGACTGATGTTGAACTAATTTAGTTCTCAGAAAGACCGATATAGTCATCACAAGGACTGATGTTGAACTAATTTAGTTCTCAGAAAGACCGATATAGTCATCACAAGGACTGATGTTGAACTAATTTAGTTCTCAGAAAGACCGATATAGTCATCACAAGGACTGATGTTGAACTAATTTAGTTCTCAGAAAGACCGATATAGTCATCACAAGGACTGATGTTGAACTAATTTAGTACTCAGAAAGACCGATATAGTCATCACAAGGACTGATGTTGAACTAATTTAGTTCTCAGAAAGACCGATATAGTCATCACAAGGACTGATGTTGAACTAATTTAGTTCTCAGAAAGACCGATATAGTCATCACAAGGACTGATGTTGAACTAATTTAGTTCTCAGAAAGACCGATATAGTCATCACAAGGACTGATGTTGAACTAATTTAGTTCTCAGAAAGACCGATATAGTCATCATAAGGACTGATGTTGAACTAATTTAGTTCTCAGAAAGACCGATATAGTCATCACAAGGACTGATGTTGAACTAATTTAGTTCCCAGAAAGACCGATATAGTCATCACAAGGACTGATGTTGAACTAATTTAGTTCTCAGAAAGACCGATATAGTCATCACAAGGACTGATGTTGAACTAATTTAGTTCTCAGAAAGACCGATATAGTCATCACAAGGACTGATGTTGAACTAATTTAGTACTCAGAAAGACCGATATAGTCATCACAAGGACTGATGTTGAACTAATTTAGTTCTCAGAAAGACCGATATAGTCATCACAAGGACTGATGTTGAACTAATTTAGTTCCCAGAAAGACCGATATAGTCATCACAAGGACTGATGTTGAACTAATTTAGTACTCAGAAAGACCGATATAGTCATCACAAGGACTGATGTTGAACTAATTTGGTTCTCAGAAAGACCGATATAGTCATCACAAGGACTGATGTTGAACTAATTTAGTTCTCAGAAAGACCGATATAGTCATCACAAGGACTGATGTTGAACTAATTTAGTTCTCAGAAAGACCGATATAGTCATCACAAGGACTGATGTTGAACTAATTTAGTTCTCAGAAAGACCGATATAGTCATCACAAGGACTGATGTTGAACTAATTTAGTTCTCAGAAAGACCGATATAGTCATCACAAGGACTGATGTTGAACTAATTTAGTTCTCAGAAAGACCGATATAGTCATCACAAGGACTGATGTTGAACTAATTTAGTACTCAGAAAGACCGATATAGTCATCACAAGGACTGATGTTGAACTAATTTAGTTCTCAGAAAGACCGATATAGTCATCACAAGGACTGATGTTGAACTAATTTAGTTCTCAGAAAGACCGATATAGTCATCACAAGGACTGATGTTGAACTAATTTAGTACTCAGAAAGACCGATATAGTCATCACAAGGACTGATGTTGAACTAATTTAGTTCTCAGAAAGACCGATATAGTCATCACAAGGACTGATGTTGAACTAATTTAGTTCTCAGAAAGACCGATATAGTCATCACAAGGACTGATGTTGAACTATTTTAGTGGCCTAATGCTTCGGGGACATTAATCGTATTATCTATGGATTAAACGCTTATGATACCACAACATGTGGTCTGTGAATGGAGGTGGAGGCGGTCACAGCGGCGTTCCACAGGCTGAAGGACAAACAGCACATGTTATGTCGTGATTGTAACGGACTCACAAAGTATGACCAGAAAGATGAAGACAGACTTCCTACGGGCAGAGTGGCAGACATC
The DNA here is from genome assembly GCA_963921405.1 of Cepaea hortensis. Classification (NCBI taxonomy): domain Eukaryota; kingdom Metazoa; phylum Mollusca; class Gastropoda; order Stylommatophora; family Helicidae; genus Cepaea; species Cepaea hortensis. The sequence continues at coordinate 213,947,069 of OY992876.1, read as the reverse complement.
AATTGAACAATCTAAAATAGAGAGCAAATGTTGGATTTTCCCTCAAGGTGTGGTGTGAAACGAGCAGGTGGACAGATTGGCCGGGTCTGCAACCCTTGGTTGGGTATTGGTGCATGATAAGGCAGACGTGGTCGGGGCTCTTTGGAATCGTGTGTATAGTGCGGAAGAACGGGTAGATTATCACGGCTTGGAGGGAATGATGCTGTAGGGAGTGAAGAAAGGATCTGGCCAACACTCAGGAGCCCGAGGAAAGGCCAGAAAGACACATAATCGAACTGCTAATGGTACCATTAGTATTGATACTCTTCTCTGTCTGTTGATGATGAGGACGGACCACGTATCAGAATGTCCTGAGTGCTGTGATATCGGTTCTTGACTCAACTCTACGCCATTTAAGCGTATATAAGTTCATAATTACCAAGACTATGCATCTTAATAAAACAGTTATTCTCTTTGAAACAATTTGTATAGCTTCCTGTCTGTATGTCGTCGCTTATAACTTTACAACCGCCCCAGCTGGGTTTTTTCAAGTTCCCTGTTGTTACTGTGTCCATGTTTCACTTTCTATTGATGTCGCGGCTTTGCTTGAATGTCTCGATCTATATTTCCCGTGTGAACTTTCGTAGGCAGCGAGTTTTCACAGACGTACAGATTAGCTTGATCAATCAATCACGTGCCGTCTCCACAATAAAGGTCGGCTGCAATAGATCACCAACACTGTCTCTCGCCGTGATTGTACATTCTGTCAGATTGCTGTATGTCCATTTCTTGATGTTATCTTCCCACTTGTATCATTGTTTACCTCTTGCTCGCTTGCCTTCAACCTTACCATTCGGTATGGGTTTTATAAAAGTGTTATGTCTTTTAACCTTGCCGAAATATTTCACTTGCCTGTTTTTTATTTTTGTTTTATTTTGTCACATTTCACAAACTACGTCACCATCCCATGTCATATTTCACAAACTACGTCACAATTCTATGTCACATTTCACAAACTGCGTCACCATTTTATGTAACAGTTCACACACTGCTTATCTGTAACGTATTCTGCTTTTTCTTTTCTCTTGTTTCATGTAGTTCGCCATTAAATGAGTCATTACTAACCATTGTATGTAACATTTCACATTTCACAAACTGCTTATCCGTAACTTCTTATTCTTATTTTTTTTTTCTTCTTTCAGGTAGTTCGCTATTAAGTTGAATTGAGTTGAGTTGAGTCAAGAACCGACATCACATCACACGGGACATTCCTCTACGTCATCCGTCCTCATCTTCAACAGCCAGCGACGAATCCCAATAAAAGTTAGCTATTAAATGAGTCATCATTAACAATGTCGACTTTATCCAACTAAGGATTTCCATTAATCTCACAAATTCCAAAGAGCGGTCAGTGATGGTCAATATTTACTGGAAATAAACGATTATAATATCTTGCCTGACACTAATAATGGGTCAGAATTCATCATCAACGGCATTTCAGAATTCTTCCCAGCCGTTTTTCTCAAGACGCAAAAGCCACCATCCACCCTCACATATTGCTGCTCCCCCAGAAGTAGCACCACCACCTCCTAAATCCCCAGCATATGTGGTCGCCGAGAACAAAGTCCTGCCTAACGGAGTTCACGACATCATCTGTGCTCGGAAGCTTCTACGTCCTGTATCGCAGGAACTTTCAAAGTTCCATCCTGAGTATGCGGATATATTTCAGAAACCGCAAAACGAAGCCGAAGATGACAGCAGGTCTTCAATGGGTGAACTTCTAAACGCGGGCATTGATAACAAAGAGAACTCCAGCGTGGAATTGAACACGCCAAGAAAACTGGCACAGGGCAAAAGAATGACAAATGGGGGAGCAAATCACATTCGTAATCAATCCATCTCAAGTGACAACATTACGAACTTGTATAAAAATACACCCACAGCAAACGATACCGAGTTTGTTCCTATCAACTCCCGGGACATTGCAAATTCAGGTAAAAATGACCCCAACGGAAATATTAAAATGATGTCTAATTTATTAAGATCTCAGTCAATGGGCTTGTCTGCGTCACAACCAGTTAATGCCCCCAAACACAAACGGCAGATGTCCCTGGCCAGTAATTCTATCCAAGAAGATGTAATCCCCGAGGACCCCAGAGAGCATTTGTACAACCCTGCCAGGGTTGTTCCGTTTTCCAACTTTCAGCCGAGCATGACTTCGCTGCCACTAAAGAGCACTTTTGACATAGATTACTCTCTGAACCTCACGTACGCACAATTGGCAGAGTTTCGGAGAAACAAGAGGACAAATGAACGCGAAGAAAGAACATCGAAGAAGATGGGAGAGCTTGAGGCTGAGATCAACGCCAGCAGTAATATACCCAAGTCGCCGTTCGATCTACAGAACCGCGGTGGCAACAGCAGTACGCACAGCGTCAGCACAAGCAGTTCTAATACTGGTGTTAGCAAGTCGAAGAAAAAGAAGGCACCTGCACCACCGCCTCCTCAAGTGGCAACCATGCCCAAGGAAGAAACCAAAATTCATACTATAGCTCCCGAACCTCCGCCTGACTATGATATGAAGGACACGCCCTCTGTACTTCCTGTGAAGCAAGGCAAGTTCTTGCAAAGAAGTCTTTCATCAGCTTCTAGAAGCTCAAAACCCCCAGCTCCTCAACCATATCTAAAAAGCGCGTCTTCTGTCAGCTTAGCCAGACCAGAATCGACTGGAAGTACAGCAATGCTGTCGTCCAGTGATCTCCCAGAGTCTTATGTCACGCTTCCCAGAACTGGGCCGACCAGAGGTCAGAATTCTCGCATGTCCAGTGAAGAAACAGCCCTGAAGCCAAACGTGTTGGTTCAGCAGAGTATTGCTCAGGCCAAAGCGCAGTTGGAAGCAATGAGGAAACTGCAAGATTTGTTGAATAAACCAACAGCAACAGAAGTGAACGTAAAGGAGAATGATGTTTGTCACGGCTCTGTAAGTGATGATGATGCTGTTGTCGCAGATTTGATGAACGTCGTGGAAAAGGAAACTTCACTGAACGACGGTACAGTTCCAGAAGCAGTCAATGGGTATGAAGTATCACAGATTGAAGATATTCAAAACGAAAAGCAGCAAGTGAATCTGCGGCAAACAAAGGTTGACCAGCCAGAAATGCAACAGACACAGTTGCCGCACCAAGGGACTGATCAAACATCAACAGTGACTGTGGCTTCCCATTCTATGTCCAGCGTCCTTCCTGCAAATAAAGAACTTACCAAAAGGATTGATCCTCTGTTACAGAAGGACATTATTCTTGCCGCACTGGCTAGAAAGGAGAAATCCAAACTCCAGAAACAAACACCTGACAATTTAAAAGACCCACCCAGCAAACTTTTAGAAGAAAGCACAAAAACAAAAATAACAAAAGAAATGATACAAAACCAAGACAGAAATGACGAAAGATCAAATTACTACACGCTACAAGTCCACGAAGAGAAAGCAGTCTTGCAATCGGATGGTCTCACAGTCGAAAAGAAGATAACATCATCCGAGTTTAACAAAAGATCACAGACAATCGCCTCAAACCAGATCACGGAGTTGGAAAGCACTAATTCTGCAACCTCACTAGATAAATTCAGCGATAAACGACCTCAGTTAGAGCACAGCCTTGATCAAGAGGACAGGTCCAGTGATATGAGCGTAGACTTGTCCAAACGGTCCTCAATACAGTCTGAAGATATGAGCATCAGTAGCTCCAATGCCAGCATGCGAGTATTCTCACCTGACTGGACACCTGAACATGACCTAGATTCTGATGACGACATCATGGACAACAAATACGCAAAGATTGAAAGAAGGGTGTCTTCTGAGGGCTTCAAAGTCTCCGTAATTCCCCCAAAGGTTAAAGATCTTCACGAAACCCCAAAGAATAAAAGTCACAAGGGAAGTAAGAAAAGAAACGAACCTAAAGAAGCTGGCATGGCTTCGTCAAATGATAAGTCTAAATTTGGCAGTCTCCGAAAGTTTAAAAACAATGTACACCAGGGCATGAAAAATGCTTTTGGATCTATCAGCAAAACATCGGGGGCGATGTTAAACAAGCAGAGGTCACAGCATCTTCACGAAAGCCCGGATACAAAGTCTGATCAATCAGCCGAGTTTGATGATAATTTCAGAAATCCTAACTGGATGCTGTCAAGGAGTGTCGATGAATCCTTACATCGCCGCACTTTAAGCGATGGATTCTTTAACCAGCGATCTGCGGACACCGAGGCACATTCGGACTCCTCTGAAAGCTCCGAGGACGACATCGGCGATATTGATTTTGCTGGCGGAATCAACAATATTTCAAATTCACTTTCCAACTCCCGTGGAACGAAGTCTGTAGGGAAGAAAGAGATGTTGCTGAAGCGAACTGAGTACAAGAACGTTAATGGACAAATATTTTTTGCTGCAGAAAATCATGATCCAGGGGTGACTGACCGCTCTGAGGAAGATCGTGGAGATATTGATAAGCATTCGCGAAAATCCCACAAAAAGGAGAAACAGTACGTGAATGAGTCTGCTTCCAAGGCACAGGAGAAACATAAATTAGAAGCTTTCTTGGCGAAGATGATTGCCGAGAAAGAGCAGCAGTATGAGATTGAAATGCAGCGACAGCAGGAGATAGAAAGCGACTTCAAGCGTTTGAGAGATCTGGAGAAGCAAGAGATACTACAGCGGTTGCAAAAGGAGATCACACATAAGGACATCAATCAGTTGCAGCAGCAGCAGCTTATCATGCGGGCTGGTAATGAGATGAACAACAATGGCATCAGAATGTCCTCTTTCAACGAGTTAAGTCCTCGTGCCAGTGGCCCGAGTTTGAATAACAGTGTTCTGAATAACTTGAATTCAACGAGCACAGAAATCGGCTTCAGTCATAAACCCGTTATTATGTCCCCCGTGAATGACCTAGGTGCTTCACACGGTATTGCAGGCATCAATACTGCCTACATCAATGCTAACAAACTTTCTGTACCATTTCAATTTCTTGCAAATAGCAATCCCATGCTTCTCCAAACTGGTTACTTGGACAGCCCAATCAGCTTTCAGAACGTTCTAACAACAGGAGCTCAGCAAAGCTACACCGTTCCATCTTTATCCACGACTGCTGTTGGTCAGTCGATTTATCCAGTTGGAGTGACAACCACCAATTATATACTCCCACATTTTTCTGGGGGCGGAGTTAATGATGGATTTACCAATAAAACAATGCCTAAGTTAACACAGCAAGAATTAGTTTATCTTAGCGAGTACATGCGAATAATTGGTGTTCCGCCTCCCGCCAATCACCATGAATGGGCGGTGCTACTGAGTTCTGTCAGCTACAATCAGTCATTGCTGCCGATGGTTGGTCAAAATCCTGGCACGATAACCTTTCCTATGGCAACAAATGACCCTAATCTTTCAAGTTTACTAGTAAACAAGAATTCATTGAATGATCACACGTCAAAGTTGGCACTGCAGATTACAGACGTAATCCCCAGTCAACCGTCAATACATTCAAACAACGCCCAATCTCCCCAAATACTCCATAACAACCGAACTCTAACAACTCACCAACTTCAGAATGACACAAACAACCAATCGTTAACTCCAGAACATTCCCAAAATACAACATCCAACAGCAGAATAGAAACTGATGTTGTCAGAGTCGTCGAATTACATCCCCAACCTCCAAGCAACGCTTCTTCATCTTCTTCAGAAGATCCCACCCAAAACAGAACGAAAACTATTGTTTCAGTTAACCAGCACTCCATCCTGGAGGGAAATCAAACCACCACTTCAACAAACACCATCACTACATCTGGTATCCAGACGGTGAGCAGTGAGAACTTTCCCCAGACTAGCAAAAGTCCTACAGGAGCGTCGGTAAGAACTCATTTCTTACCCGCCAAAGTGTATGCTCCACTCGGATTCCGGCCCGTTTCATTCAACCCCAGCCCGCGATGATTACGGTGAGATATATTTTTTTTTCTTTCAAATATCTCCTGTTGCCATTAAAATGTTTGTGTTCTTTGCATAACGTGGCAGCCAACCCCGGTCTCTACTGGCTATTTGTGATTTACTGAGTAATTTTATAATATGTAGATTGCCATTGCTTTCTGAACTAGAAGGCAACGTTTAAGTCTAGTTTAATGAGGTGTAGGGATTGCACGCCATTCCCCGCTAACAAGAATATAATAAATGCTAAATTAGTTCCATACCTTTTACAGGACATCGTAGTCTACCCCAGCATTTTTGGGCTGTTTGAGATTTCTTGGCAAATTTAAGATCAGTAGTTTGAATTGCTGTCTGAACGACCGGCACCCATATCGTTGTATGAAAACCAACGCAAGGCGGCCTGCTTCCAAATCACCCACAGCTGTGTTTCGAACGCGGAATGTAGGATTACGAATTGCGTTCGTAACACGTTCTCCATAGAGTCACCTAAGACTAGTTTTAATCACCATCATCAGGTGCCGTGCCAGCTGTCTTTGGTGTTTTGGATCAACTCTGCTAAGGATATTCCTCCATGTCACAGTCTCAATCCATCCAGCATTATTTCTCTTGGACTGCCTCTGCTTCGCTTAACATCGATCTTTCCAGTCGTCATGTTGTTCTCCAATGCCTCTCTTGTTATTCAATGACCAAAGAAAGCTGTTTATCTCTTTATTATTGCTGTGTATAATGTTCTAGTTTCATTAGCCTCTTTCAGACAGTTGTTGTTAGTTACTTTGGCAGTCCAAGGAATTCGCAACGCTTGTCACAAAAAACTACATCTCTGTTGCCTCCAAGTTCTTCTAATGTGTTCATATACATTCCACGATTGACAGCTATTCAGTAAAACAGGCTCTATATAGCACTTTAGCACTCTCTTTCTTACATTCAATGATTCCTCCGAAGTCGGAGAGTGTCTGCCTGTACGGCGAGGAACCACCAGTCTGCACACCAATAAGCCAGACATGGGACAACGGATACTCACGCAAAACTCAGCTCCTGTATAACATCACACTGATGTTGGACAACAGGATGCCATCATCCGACATACAGGACTTCGCGTTGGAGCTCAAGCCAACGAACACAAGCAAGCAAGCAAGCAAGCACATTCAATGATAGTGACGTATTGCATAAGATACTTTTCATTTTCCTGAAGTGCAGCTTTTGCTTGCCCTATTATGTTCTTAATCTCTGTTAAGCAACTTCCGTCTGATATTATACATAATTGTCCATAGGTATGCAAAGGTATCCACTTGGTTAAGAATGTTCCCTTCTATTTCCATTACACATTTTGATGTCACCTTATTCTTTAATCTTACCATTGTAACTGTTTTCTTCTTTATATTCAAGGAGAATCCTTTCTTGTATCAGTTAGTATTAATAAGTAAGATAACACACAATACACGTGCCAGATGTTTCGGTAATGAACACCTTTGTCAAGAACAATACAAACACGAATAACAATGAAATTAATATAAATTAAAACACACAATAAAAGAACATTGAAACGGAATTAGAATGTTTAATAAAGGAAATGGAGAAAGAAGTGTGCGTGGCTTCCGTGTTAGTAAAATTGCGGGGTAGTTCAAAGAAGTAACGCAAACGGAAAGAAGCATGAACAAGACTGATACAGTCAGTGCAATACGGACACATGTAGCGAAGGGGTTACGGATGCAGTTCGTAATCCTGCATACCGCGTTAGAAACACAGCTGTGTGCGATTTGGCAGTAGAACGTTTTGTGTTGATTTTTTTTTTACAAAGTTATATGGATGCCAGTGCTCCAGAAACCAATGGCATTCTACTGAACGTTAACTTCCCGAAAGATCACAAAGAGCATTTTTTTTACATGCTGAGGTTGACTGCTACGTCATGTAAAGGATATGCAATTAACGTTGTTTAACGGACTCGTGTGGCAAATACCGACGAGGCACCAACTCCAGCCCGACTGCACGAACTGGGAGTAAAGCCTGGACAAGCACGTCAATGCTACCTCCGTGGGAAAGAGAGGAGATACCAAAATAACTCCTCAAGGGAACAGTGAGTAGAAACACTTTGGGATGCATGCTACAACGGAGGACTGAGCCCGCATGGGAATGCCCAAAGTGTAGTGACGTCATTCAACAAAACATAACCATGCCCTTTGCACGCCGTTTGCATTAATGATGTTACCTAGTATTTGTGAAGCACCTTCCTGTTCACATTTGCACCGCTGAATCTGTCATATCGTTATCTTTTACTGTGGAGATCCCCGCTGCCCCAAGACCAATCGCAGGGGTAGCAGAACAAGCGGCCACAAACGCGATAATCATTTCAGACTCCACTTCCATGCCATAGACAATCGCAAGCGGCAATCTCTGCTACAATGGGTAAACAGCATTCGAAAGTCCCGCTTTACATCACTCACCTGGATGCGCACAGCGGGGCACGCCGGAGTAAAAGGTAACGGCCAGCGGGCAAATAATGCTCAAAAACATATAGGAAAAGGCATCGGCAAGACAGATATAGTCAATGGAGTACTGACTCTGCTAGTGGTTGCTGACAAGGCTCGTGATTCTAGCCGAACTGGGAGCAGAAGTACTGTGATATGGCTGCTTCATCTGACGGCAGAGCACTTATGGGAATGTTCGATATGCAGTGATATCGTCCGACAAAACACACAATGTCTTTTGCAAACCGTTGTGATCAACTCCAACGCCAGCAATTTGCCATTGTTTGTGAACGAGAAGTCGAAGTTGATGTCCAACAGACCGTTGTAGAGAACGAAACCCGCACCTCGCCGTCTTGGCAACACAACATGACATAACATCAAATGTAACTATCTTAACTTGTTTACAATCTTGATATTATCCCCCTTGTGTGCATGCTACTGTACATTATCTCCCGTGTGTGTATGCTCCCTCATCTCATCTCATCATGTTCCTCTTGTACCTTGCGGTGTCGAGGTGAAGTATAAACATAGTGAGAGTGCCCGATTATGGGCTTCATATATCATATCCCCATGGACTCTGCTATTCCCTCCGTCCAACGTTTACGTGGTCGGCCTCTTCCTCTATTTCCATCTGGTCTGTACATCATTGCTTGTTGTGGTATACTGTTAGTTGGTAACCTACTTGCATGGCCAAACCATTTGACTTTGCTGCTTTCTAATAAAATCTAGCGCTGCTATAACCCCCACTTTGATCTTGATTTCTTCATTTCTGATCTTATTTCTTCTTGATACGTTGAGTATTCTTCTCAGGAATCTCATTTCTGTTGTTGTGATTTTTCTTTTCTCTTTCTCTGTCATTGTCCAGGTTTGGCATTGGTAGCATAGAGTTGGTAGGAAGATTGTGTTGTAAAGTGCTTTCTTAGTAGTTATTGATACATGTTTGTTCTTTAGTACTGGAGCCATTTGTCCAATGAGTTGATTTGCCTTATTGCATCGATTTTCAATCTCGTCTTCTAATCTGCCATTTGATGATATTATACTTCCTAGGTACTTGAAACTCTTTACTTGTTTCAGGGGATGTTCGATTAGGTGAATTGTTGTTGTTTTTTCTTCTTTAGTTATAGTCATTACCTCTGTTTTACTTGTGCTAATTTTCATGTTATGTTCCCTACACATTTCGTTTAGACTATTCATGTGGTCTTGTAATTCAGCTTCAGATTTTGCTATTAGTGCTTGGTCATCCGCAAACAGGAGTTCTCTAATGGTTAGATTTGCAGATGGTTCTTCTTCTGTGTTCTCGTCATGCCGTATTCTTGCAGTGTCTGCTTGGCTGGTTTCTTTACATATGTTGTCTATATATGTTATGAACAAGAGAGGGGACAGGACACAACCTTGTCGTACTCCGGATCTTATGGTGAAGGATTCTGAGTGTCCTCCAGTTGTTCTCACTATGCATTCACTATTGTTATATAAGCTTATACATAGGTTTGTTAGATGTGTACTCACACCATATTGTTTAAGGATTTCCCACAGATTGTTTCTATCTACTCTATCAAATGAATTTTCTTGGTCGACAAAGGCTAAGTAGAGCGTTTCATTGAATTCTATTGATTTTTCTATAAGTTGTCTAAGAGCAAAAATGGCAGCTGTGCATCCTTTGCATTTCCTAAATCCAAGTGTGTGTATGCTATTGTACACTATCTCCCTTTTGTATATGTTATTGGTAAATTATGTCCCTTGTGTATATGTTATTGGTACATTTTCTCCCTTGTGTATATGATATTGGTACATTGTTTCCCCTGTATTATGTTATTGGTACATTATCTCCTTGTGTATATGTTATTGGTAAGTTATGTCCCTTGTGTATATGTTATTGGTACATTTTCTCCCTTGTGTATATGATATTGGTACATTATCTCCCCTGTATTATGTTACTGGTACATTATCACCCTTGTGTGTATACTATTTGTACATTGTCTCCCGTGTGCATCCTATTGGTACATTACCTCCCATGTGTTACACAGGAAATCAATTTGGGGACCAGTTGAGGCCACTGAAACAATTACATAAATTGACAAACATAGTATTGTTGGCGCTCACAGAAGGAGAAGAAAGAAGTAGAGACTAGAGGACGCACTAGACAACATAAAATTCGAAAGCTATAGTTACCGACCGGGATTTGAACCTGCCGCCTCCAAATTGCGACAGCGCTTCGATGTAGGAACAAGTGTACTTTGACGCATGACAAGGAGTGTCTAGTTGGTCATGCGTCAAAGTACACTTGTTCCTGCAGCGAGGAGTTGTCGCCATTTGGAGGTGACAGGTTCAAATCCCGGTCGGTAACTATAGCTTTCACATTTCATGTTGTCTAGTGCGTCCTCTAGTCTCTACTCTCATGTGTGTATTTACTAGTACATTAAATGCCTGGTATATATTTTATTGGTACGTTATCTCCCATATGTATGTTAATGGTACATTATCTCCCTTGTGTGTGTGTGTCTTATTGGTACAATATCTCCCTTGTGTGTATGTTATTGGTACATTATCTCCCTTGTGTGTATGTTATTCGTATATTATCTCCCCTGTGTATGTTATTGGTACACGAATAACATATATATATATATGTGTATATTTTCGTGGCACATTATTTCCTTCGTCTATGTTATTCGTACACTATCTCCCTCGGTTGTATGTTATCTGTAACAAGAACACCGAATACATAACCAGAACTCGGTCATGTGAATATGCCATCTAGACACGCTGAGAGCGACAATACAGACCGGAGGTTGCATAACAAAGACGTAATGCTAGCTGTGACAACAAATGTTTGTTCTCCAACCAAAGCCCAGAACGGTTACAGCGCGTTCTAGGGATGTTCATAAAAGTAGGAATGCGAGTACAATATTGTTTTATATCGCCCATACCAATACAAAAAGTCGGAGTCTGGGATTGGGGGTTAGTGAATGCAGTTTCACAATTCCCCGATAACGAATTGAGGTGTTAAAATTCATTATCGTCATCATCATGTGTCATGCCGATAAGCGAGCAGTGGATCAGCTCTGTGTTTTTGTCTCAACTAAGAAAAATTAAACGCAGACAATTTGGAAGCAGATCGCTTTGCTTGTTTCTATGGTATGAGCGTCCACAGTTAGAAAGGAATGGTTAACTAAATTTAGTTGCATGTCCTTTAGAGGACGTCGCAATCAACCCCACGATTCTTTGGCTGTGTGTGATTTATTATGAAGTTTATACGTTCAGTAGTTTGCCATTGCTTTTTGAAGGAGCGACGCTGGCATAATTGACGTCAACGAAGATGGTCTGTTTTCAAATCGTCTGCGACTAATGTCGGATTTTCGACTCGGCATGTCTTGTGAAGTGAATAGATAAATCATATTTTGGCTGAAATGCAAGCCACATGTAGTCGTTGATTCTGGTTGAATGTGGAGCATTTGCTCTCATCACAATAATCACAGTCACAATGGCAGGCTATGTAGGCAGAAAGACTTCATAGTGGCTCTGCTATTACTGTGGGGATAAAACATGTTACATAATCGAACATTATCAGTGACTTTGTGTTATGTATATCATTCAAAACATCATTTATCAAGTCTTAGTCGGATATGACTGAGCCACTGTATGACAGTAGTCGTACTGCATCCTTTCTGTTGACTCCGAATTTTGGGCGGTGCTCACCAAACCCGACACTCCAGATTGTGCTAACGGTTTGGGCGGATGAGAGCAATTGGGAGGGTAAAAGCCTTATCATGGTGCGAAGAAATGCAACCTGAAGACTAAATGTCATGGCAGGGCAGACCAGGCATTAAACCTTGGTCGGCAACTGGTCTAGGTTGGAAGCTCCGACAGGCGTATAGTTAAAGCATTGCTTCGCTGATCCGGCATGTTTTGCAGTTTGTCTTGTTCCAGATACATTGGTACCTTTCCACTGGAGTAAACTAGGCAGGCCGAAAGAGTGATCATTCAGCATGGGCAATACATGGTATCTACAGTTCAGCCCAGGCTTCATACTATCGTCTGTAAAGACGGCAAGATGCCCATCATTCAAGCACATGACAAGACGCAGCGAAATATTCAGGGGAAAAATATACCAGGAAATCAATCATGCAACCTATATTTAGTGGCTTCAATGTTTACATTCACAAAGGGAATACATTGTTATGACAAACAGAACTACATAAATACCAAAACCAACCTCGGCCAATAAATCCCCCTAGAAGGATCTATCAAACAACTGCTATTGTGTGGCCTTACTAAAACAATGTTCCTTGGCTGTAGCTTTGTAACAAGCGATCTGTGGATCTTTAAGCCTCGTCCATTAGACAGTTGATACCTCAGAGTGTCTTGGAGTGCAGGGATAAAATAAGATTAACTCTTTGTGCAGACTTTAACACACTCTGTTCTTAAGTTTAACATGTACTGCTTTAGACTAGTCACAACAGGAATGTAATTTTGGGGGGTCTAAATTGATCATAAGCTGGGATTAGAGCATCTGCCAGGCAAACAAGAGACGTTTTGATCTAAGTTGAAGTGTGCAAAGATTGGAAGGGAACAAGACACATGTTGGTCTAAGTTGAACGTATGCTAGGATTGAGCCATCTGTAAGGGAACAAGCGACGTTTTGGTCCAGGTTGAACGTGTGCAAGGATTGAACCATCTGTCAGGCGAACAAGCGAAGTATTGGTCCAAGTTGAACGTGTGCAAGAAATGGACCGTCTGTAACGGAATAAGCGACGTTTTGGTCTAAGTTGAACGTGTGCAAGGATTGGACCATCTGTCAGGCGAACAAATGACGTTTTGGTCCAAGCTAAACGTTTGCATGGATTGGACCATCTGAAAGGGAACAAGCGACATTTTGATCTTAGTTGAACGTGTGCAAGAATTGAACTATCTGTCAGACGAACAAGAGACGTTTCGATCTACGTGTGTGGACTGACCTTGAGTTCAAAGCGAGAGAGCGCAAACAACTAATCTAAAGAAAGATATTGCTGTAGGAATGTGAAGTCGTTCACATTGATGTATTGTAACTAGGTCATGTATAATGGTGTTAAGATAACATGTGAATGTGATATAATAATAACACCCAGTTGTGATATAACAGTAACAGGAACATGCTTAGCCAAGTCACTAAATGAAACTATCTGAGGGAGGGGGGAATCCGATGTAACATCTGACTGAAAATGTGTGACAGAGATTAAGTTTAGACTAACCCAGGCACAGGGTATTTGAGAAGACAAGTGCGTCATGTGGTGAATCATTTTCATTGGAGTCAGAAAGAGAGTTTGTGATTTCTTGGCAAGTTTACGTTGAGTAGTTAACCATTGCTTTCTGAACGACCAGCACTCGTACCTTTTATATGAATACCAGCGCAATGCTGTCTGCTTCCAAATCGCCTGCAGCTGTGTTTCGAGAGGAGTATGCGGGATTCCGAATCGCGTTATTACTCCTTTGCCACAGCGCCGACATAGAAAGAGAGTACCGAAATGTTATATCGAATCTGTTCTGTTGTATGAAAGTGAATCATGAAATGTTAACAAACAAAGTTAGCTGCGTATCCTTTACAGGACGTCGTAGTCAACCCTAGCATTTTTAATGCTGTTTTTGATCTCTTGGCAAGTTTACGTTCAGTAGTTTGCCATTGCATTCTGAGTGGACGGCACTCACATCATTTCGTAAATAACCAACGTAAGACAGTCTGCTGCCAAATCGCCCGCAGCTGTATTTTGAACACGGTATGCGGGATTATGAATTGCGTCCGTAAATCCTTCGCCACGAATGTGGCTTTGGAATGTAAACGAACAATTATTAAAATATTGGGAGAAGAGTAGATGTGGTTTCTGTGACGATTGTTGCAAATACTTGTTACTGCCAGAATAACTAACAACCATTGCACGGAACAAGCTAATGAATGTAGAACATTATACGCAACTATAAGAAAGAGACTGTGATTTTCCGTCATACATTTAGAAGGAAAGCATTGGGGAACATCGTAACGAATGGAAAGATTGGATGTGCAAGGGATAGAGCAGGAGAATCGATGCCGGATGGCCATAGACGAAGGCATGGAGAAATATCACCAGCAGAGTCGATCGAGAACACAATGGACCGAGATCTGAGGCGTTACTTACCACCTTACCACCTTACGCCATGAGATGATGCACACAAAAAAGTTATATGCATTTGGCTGGAGTCTATAAAACCTAGCACTCCAGAAGAACCATCTCCATCTCAGGGCTAGTCTCCACCAGCAATCATGTGCAGTGTTGAATCATGGACCGCTTACAACCCAGGATGAAACTCTGCAAATGTGAGGTTCCAACATTGTTGCTGCCCAGCTTCCCGAGCTTGGAGAGGCGAAAGACAACTCTGCGACACAGTCCGCATGGAGATGATGGTTTGATACTTGGTGGGGAGGGAAGCCTCTACAATAGTACCACTCGGACCTCAAACATTGTCAATGCCACCGGCTTGAGGGTGATAACTTCAGTGTTACAGAAGATGCATGACTAAAGAACTCATCAGCCAATCAGACAATCCACCGACCAATCAACAAACCAGCCAACCAACCAATCAGCCTTTCAGTCAAACAGCCATTCAACCAACCAATTAACCAACCAGCCAACCAACCCACCAGCCAAACAATCAACCAGCCATTCAACCAAACAACCATTCAACCAACCAATGAATCAACCAGTCAACCAACCTACCATCCAATGAACCAACCAGCCATTCACCCAAACAGCCATTCAAAAAAATCAACCAATCAGTCAACCAGCCAACCAACCAACCAGCCAATCAAGCAACTAACCAGTCTCATCAGCCAACCAACAAATAGATCAGCCCATCACCAACCAATCAACCAACCATTCAGCCAACACACCAATAAACCAATCAACCATTCATCCAGCAAACCAACCAACCATCACACCAACCAATCAACAAACCGACCAGCCAACCAACCAACTAAACAGCCAGCCAACCCGAACTAAGATTCGTCTACAAAGACCTCTATTCACACACTACAGCGAAGAGCTTCTACACCATCAGAGAGAGAATGTTTGCCTTATACAGCCGAGAAGATGCAGTCCAAAAAGTTTTTTGAATAGTAGGGATAAAAGAAATCGGAACATCAAATTGACGAATTAGTTCACTCGAGTAATCTGATCTCCGTATCATGGTTGTTCACGGAAAACGAATTGAATAGATGAAGAAAATTAAACAGAAGTATAGTGGTTGATTAAATGTTTGAGGTTCATTCGAATATGTTTGATTCATGATTTTTGATGAAAGGAAAAACATCGTTTAGGCAGGCGGAATGGCTGGGTAGCGGACTGCAGAAGAGAGAGAGAAAAAACAGGAAAGAGGGGGGGGGGGGGGGTGACGCACAGTTAACAGTTAATAGCTGTTACATATTGATCACGGGAGTGTCGGCAGAGTGGCTAGAATACCGGCTGGCTGGAATGTCGGGTGTCTAGAATGCCGGGTGGGTAGAATGCCTAGTGGCTAGAATACTGAGTGGCTAGAATACTGAGTGGCTAGAATACTGAGTGGCTAGAATACTGAGTGGCTAGAATAAAGAGAGAATTTGGTACATAACCACTGTGTTAAATGTAACTCACAATGTTGTTTTTGTTTCTATACTTCTATGTATGTTGCTGTTACTGGCACCTTGCCGTCTTGACAGACGATAGTTTTTTTACACTGTGCTTCTAACAAGGCATAATAACTACAGTTCATGGTGGGGATCAGGGATGGAGATATAACTCTACATAGCACAAAGAAGAGGCTGAATTGTAGAGACCGTGTGTTGCACATGAACCATCATTCCTCTCTCGGCCTGCCTAGTTTACTCCAGAGGAAAGGTAACACTAATATGTCTGAAACAAGACAAGCTGCAGAAGCTGCCGGATGAGCAAAGCAATGTTATAACTGTCAACATATCTGAGCTTCGATCCTAGACAAGTTGCCAGTCAAGGCTTAGGGTCTGATCTACCCTGCCATGCCATTTAGTCTTTAGGTTGCATTTCCTGGCATTGGGATAAGGCTTGTTGTACACACCCAAATGCATTCCTCCGCCCGACGCCATTGGCACAATGTAGGGTGGTTTAATTAGCGCCGCCCAACATTCGGCGCTGGCAGAAAGATAGTACCGTCTACTATCATACGGTAGTTCGGTCATATCTTACTAAGACCTGACTAACAACATTTGGCGCTAACAGAAAGCAAGTAGTACCGTTTACTGTCATACGGTAACCCAGCCATATCTGACTCAGTCCTGACACGATCTACAGATTATAATTCTGGTGACATATATTTCCACAGATTGCACCGTTCGGAATCCTTCTTGAACATACTGCAGCTGATTTCCTGGGAGATGCCATTCTGCACTTTTGCTATTAG
Source organism: Cepaea hortensis (assembly GCA_963921405.1). Classification (NCBI taxonomy): domain Eukaryota; kingdom Metazoa; phylum Mollusca; class Gastropoda; order Stylommatophora; family Helicidae; genus Cepaea; species Cepaea hortensis. The sequence continues at coordinate 213,930,239 of OY992876.1, read as the reverse complement.
ATATGACATCAAGCCAAGATCAAGGTTATCTTGAATCACGCCAATTATCGCAGCAGAAATAGATTTGAGAGCGAGCCAAAGTTTGAGCACATCGGCTACAAACATTGGCTCGCGAGTTACAGTGTATTATCTGTTAACAGTAACATGAGTATATCATCTATAAACATTGTATTATTTTCAAAATCGCGTTAATACAAGAACTGATTACTTGATATTGTTTTTCCCTCCATACTTTAAGGTTCTGTACTTCTCGCCCTTCTGAAATTCATTTCATAACGTAAATAGACCAGGAAATCTAGTTTTATGTAGACGTCTAGATTTGTTCTAGTATGTGTTATTAAATTTAGCTTCCATTTTCACGTATACTGTGTAGGGGTGGGGCAATTTATAGGTAGGAAATACGAAAAGGGGGGGGGGGGGTGACGTTCTGAAAATATGATGAATGGGTGCTCGGGCCAAAAAAGGTTGAGAACCACTGCTCTAGATGTTACTACTGATTTCGTAATGTTGAAAACAATTTTGCCCATTCCTATTCTCTTTTCATTCTTTTTTTATTATTTCAACAACAAATGTCAATGTAGTATTGTCTTCTACACTATCATCATCATCATCACAATCATCATCGAAATGCGCAGGCAGTCATGGTTAGCCAGCTGACACAATAACCTGCTTCAGATAAGATCTGTGTTCTTTGTCCCGATGTAGCCAAGCAATCCATAAACGTATCTCTTTGTCTTTCAGTTGTTCTTTCCCCATAAAATGTGCAACTGCCACACAATTTCCAGTGTATTTCTTCTCGTCACTTGCCCAAAGTCTCCCTGGCCTAGGAGTTAGCGTCTTTCTCCGTAATCCCGTATACTCTCGTGAATAAGGTGACGTGCGCGAGAATCGGTAGCGGTTCTCGTCGCGTCGGTAACTTACGGGGTATATGAGCCGGTCGATCAGAAAGCAATGGCAAACGACTGAGCGCAATCTTGCCAAGAAATTAACAATCAGCTGAAAGATGCTGATGTTGACAGCGATGACCTGTAAAGGATATGCGAACAAAATAAACTTGCCCAAAGGGTTTTGATTGTCTACATGGAATTTCTCTAATACATTTACGGGTTTCATCTGTTTCAGGCAGCAAAGTTGTACAGACTAAATGGGACCAGAAGAAGAGTAAATGGTGGACAGAGGCAATAGCAGAGTCCATGGGAATTTCGACACTTGAAGCCCATACATGGGCACTCTCCCGCTGTTTATACTTCACCTCGACACCGCGAGGTACAAGAGGAATTAGATGAGATGAGATGAGATGAGAGATGAGACAAGATGAAATGAATACGTGTGTACAACAGTATCAATTAACTATTCACTCACATACATATCGTTAATTATTTATTTCATATGCAAAATTATTTATCGTGTTTCATATTCAATAGTATGTACACTTTTGTGAAATAAATATTTATTAATTCTTGCACAGCTTTGTTTATGTTTAATTCGTACACAAGCATGGCATTCTTTACAAATTCTTCAGAAATTGTATTCTTATTATTATGGATTCATTATTATATATGATTCTTTCATATTGCCATATTGTGTACTATTTTTTTTTTTTTGGGGGGGGGGGGGGGGAGGAGGTTCAGTGGCTTTGAACTCAAGCGTAATCCATACACGTGCTACTAATCCTAATGCACTGGGCCGATTATTGTGTGTGGATTAGCTTTCCCTATTACCTGTGTTCCTCGCAATCAGGCGAACCCAGGCCGACGCCAGAGGTACTTGTAATTTACATTCCCAAGTCAAGGACGAGAAGTCAACATTTTAGTCAGACTGAACGGTGTAGTGGTGGAACCCCCTACCTCGGCATCGGCACACCGGATGTTTAAGAGCGAGCGTCCTTGCCAATTCGGTCATGCTAACCTTGTGTATTGTTCTTTCAGTAAAAAGTAAAGGGCCCTTGTAAACACCATAAGGTTCTTTCTGAAATGTTACTTACATATCCTTTACAGGACATGGCAGTCAGCTTCAGCATTTTCTGGCTGTTTTGATTATTGGGCTCAACTGGGATTATTGGATCAGTAGTTTGCCATTGCTTTCTTAACGACCGGCACTCATATCATTGTATGTAAACCAACGCAAGGCGGTCTGCTTCCAAATCGCCCGCAGCTGTGTTTCGAACGCGGTATGCGGGATTACGAATTGCGTTCGTAACTCCTTCGCTACAGAGCCCAGGTTCTTTGAGCATATATTAATAGACCCATATTTTCATAGACCAATCGGTAGTCGGCGAGTAACGGGTGGGGGAGGGGGGGTCCAGTAATTCTCCGACCGCCTTTACTTCAAGTGGCATTGTCAGGTACCTTTATTTGGCTGGGTTGATATGAGTGCAAAGGTCAATATTTAAAATCCAAAATCCACTCTTATGTGGATTCGAACCCATGACCACGGGCCGGCAGACGAACGTCTAGCCATTACGCCCCCGCGGGTCTCCACTTCTTTCATATGGAGCATTAGGTGCTGATTTCAGATACGATTACTTATACAATATGTATTATCTATAACTCATTGGTATACAATATTATGTACCATTCTTTCATTTACCATTATTTATACACATACATTTTTGTGTATCATTCTCTCAAATCATCTCATCTCATCTCACCTCATCTCATCATCCCACTCTCATATACCATTATTTACCGATGAGCAAAATGTGTCATTCTTTCGTGTACCATTATTTATCGATAAATAATATGTATCATTTTTTTCCATATACAATTATTTATTGGTCATGCAAGAAATTACAAACTAACAATATACCACAACAAGCAATGATGTACAGACCAGATGGAAGCAGATGAAGAGACCGACCACGTAAGCTAGTTAGTTAGTTAGTTAGTCGACAGATCATTCTCATTGCACATCGAACCATTCAGTCCATAAGTGCTCGGATCCCCTCCTCAGCAAATTTCCGCAGCGTGTAGTGGCTAACGACGCCAGTTCTGTGTTGGTTTATCAATCTTCTTTGGCTTCCTGCGTAGTGTTCTTATTTGGCCACCCCTCTTTTAATTTGCTGTTCTCGCAGTCTGGTCATGGTTGTAGATTCACAGTCATCACTTGGTTCTTGCACAAGTCTTGCTTCTCGTAGAGCATTCAGAATGTCAGCCTGGTCCATGGCGCGTCCGCCCTCCACAGTAGCGTTACCTGCGAGCTTGTCAGTCCGCTCATTCCCTTGTACTCCCGCATGCCCTGGCACGAAGATGAAACTAATCTTTGCCAGCCGAGACCGCTCCAGAGACAGCAACCATTCTCTTCGGATTCTTCCCCCCCCCCCTCCCAATCTCTATTCTCTTGAGCATGTTCATTGAGTCGCTAAGGAAACATGCCCTAGTGAATGTCTGTGTCTCGAGCCATGTTATTGCTTTACTTACTGCCATGACTTCCATAGTCAGGCTGCTTGTGGTCTCATCAAAAGCACCAGAGTCCTCCTTCACAATTCTCCCTCCGGCCTGAGCAGTAAAGGCCCATGAGCTTCTCACATGTCGGACGACCGACCCATCTGTGTAAATGACAGCATCACCGTCTAGCGAATTCTCGAAAATCAACGCGAGTACTTCCGCCTTCACATCTGCCGGGTTTTCTTGTCTGCATTTTCTATCTAGTTGGATGCAAACTAAAAAGGATGTGCAGAAGTCTGTTGGCACTTGTACCCACTCCTCGCCAGGCTCTAAGTCCTCCAGTGAACACACCTTTTGAAGAATGTCTTCGGCTTGACCCATCCACGACCGTCCTCTTCTTAACCTGCTGCCCTTCACCTTCATAATTTCCCTATGCAGTGGATGTTGTGTGTTTGCGTTAACTCTGAGGTAGGCGCGAGCTCTGCAGACTTGTATTCTGTCTTCAATGGTTGGAAAATCAAGAAGGTAGCGCATCGCCCTGCATGCTGTATCTCTTGTACATCCAAGAATAATGCGCATAGCTTCATTCTGTATCCTTTCCATCCTTTCTATCTGCTTACGGCTGAGAGTCAGGATTGCCATCGCATACTCAAAAACAGACATGACCAGCCCTTCGTATAGAAGACATAGATGGCGCTGCTCACAGTTTGCTGCCGCCATCACCCGCATCGCAGCCAACCCCCGCTTGGCCACGTAAGCGATGGATGCAGGGAATAACAAAGTCCATGGGAATATCGATACATGATGCCCATAAGTGGGCACTCTCCATCTGTTTATACTTCACCTCGACATCGCAAAGTACAAGAGAAACATGATGAGATGAGATGAGACAATTATTTATCTATATACACTCAAAACCATTCTTTCATATATTTTTATATTTTCTGATTTACAGGACATCGCTGTCAACAGCAGCATCTTTCAGCTGTCTGTTGATTTCTTGGCAAGATTACGCTCAGTAGTTTGCCATTGGTTTCTGAGCGGCCGGCTCAGTTATCCCGCAAGTCACCAGCGGGGGATGAACCGCTCCCAGTTCTCGCCCGCTACGAGACTCTGCGTGATAAACGGGATTACGGAGAAAGTGTTGTAAGCCCTCGGCCAGAGAGACCGGCTTTTATATATCATCCGTTTAAATACTAGTATTTATCGATATGTATTATTTACCATTCTTTCATATACCATTATTTATTTATATACATTATGTACCATTCTTTCAAATGCCAGTATTTATTGATTCACATTATGTATCATGCTTTCATATACCATTATTTATCAACATACGTTTTTATGTATCATTCTTTCATATACTATTATTTATCTATATACAATATGTTCCATTCTTTCATATACCATTATTTATTGATTCACATTGTGCACCATGCTTTCATATACCATTATTTATCAACATACGTTTTTATGTACCATTCTTTCATATACTAGTATTTATCGATATACATTATGTTCCATTCTTTCATATACCATTATTTATCGATCTACACTATGTATCATTCTTTCACATATCATTATTTATCGATGTACAGTATGGATCATTATTTCACCTACCATTATTTATCCACATACATTATTATTTTTTAGTATACAACATGACATTATTCGTGTACATCATCGTTCATTAATAAGTTGCCTTACTTACTCTTCATAATCATACTTAATAATAAATGAACGTTAGTTTATAAAACCATATAGTCCATTTGTTCTATGTATCATCGTCATGTGCCATGCCGGCAGTTGTAGGAGTCATGGTTCGGCATCTCAGAGGATCACCAGA
>OY992876.1:213607504-213920004 GCA_963921405.1 Cepaea hortensis | reverse complement strand
CGATGCAACAATATGACTATAAAGTATATAGAAATGTTATAAAAAGTTATGCCCCTTGAAATAACTTTTCTAGAGTTAAGTCCTCTTGCTATATAGAAATTATAATGAAAAATGAAATATTAAATTTTAGTAAGTAAGTAGCCGAAAAAAAACTAAAAAAAACTATGACAGAAAGTTGCACAGGAATGAAAAGAAAACGTGTAGAAAATTTCATCTCAATCGGATGGACCGTTCGCGAACGCATAAAGAACGGACATACATACAGTCTCTTTTATAGATATAGATGACTCTCGTGTCCTTTTCAGGACCCATCCCCCACTGGTCCAAGCCTGACACCCAGCTCGCGCCTGTGGTTCCTAGTAGCTGTCAGCATGCGACAGCGGCCACCCCCGGGCAACAGCTGTGAGAGACTGGCTAAACCAGGCGTTGGTAGCCGATTTGGTGTCAAACCAAGCGGTAAACAAGGGTATGCCTACCCAGCATGTGAAGACAGGATTCGGCAGACTGCGCGGAAGAAATCATTCCTGATTCAACGGGCAAGACGGCGTTTACCTGCAAAGCGTTGTGGAACGTAATGAGCACAGCAAGGCACGTAGAGCGCCCTGGTCATCCACTGCACCTGTATTCGTCTCTAGTCGTCTCGACTTGTCTTGCCACTGGACTCAGATGGACTCAGGCGAGAGAGTGAGGTCGACGAATTGCGCAACTCTTTCTCACTTTAATCCAAGTCATCGCGCAAGTCATGTTATATATATATATATATATATATATATATATATATATATATATATATATATATATATATATATATATATCAATTCAACACTCTATATCATTGCAGGGTTTATGTTCATTCAGGGTTTATTCTCCAATGCAGACGAGAGAGAGAGAGAGAGAGAGAGAGAGAGAGAGAGAGAGAGAGAGAGAGAGAGAGAGAGAGAGAGAGAGAGAGAGAGAGAGAGAGAGAGAGAGAGAGAGAGAGAGAGAGGAGAGAGAGAGAGAGAGAGAGAGAGAGAGAGAGAGAGAGAGAGAGAGAGAAGCTGAATAATATTAATAATAATAATACAAGTAATGATAGTAAAAAGAAACAAGAAGAAGAAGACGCAGCAGCAACGCCGTTCTGCACATGATCTGCCACATGATGCTAGTCTGGGCAATATGTACGAGTCATTTGCTTTCTGATTTTCACACCGAGGGTCTGGTACGTAGAAAGTTCTTTGTCTAATGAGATGCTTTCTTTTCTCGGATTAATGTGCATGCTCTCTCTCTCTCTCTCTCTCTCTCTCTCTCTCTCTCTCTCATTCTCTCACTCATTCACTCTCTCTCACTCACTCTCTCTCTCTCTCACTCACACTCTCTCTCTCTCTCCCCCCTTTCTTGGTATCAAATACACGTGCACTGCTAACTCAGAACCTCACCGCCACTTGAACTTAACACCATCGCGGGACTTAACCGCCAGTTTTGGGAACCTTGATTTGCAAGTATGTAAACAATGTGGGTTATAATGTTATCGCTTGATTACATGTAATAACATTGCGCACACGATTCAAGAGTTCGCGTCTGTGTAAACACATACTGTGTTGTAGAACAATCTTTTCATACAGAATGTCTAGAAGCAACCTTAAACAAATGATTGCAGAAGTCGGATACTGATCTCTTAACTAGAGAAGTAGGCAACTCGAAAGATGGATGAACAGTCGAAGAAGCAGGGTGGAGGGTCTCGTTTTATATGTACGTTGTTCATCTGAATCCAACACGTCAACTATAGTCCGGATTTTCCTTCTTCCTCCTTCTGCTTTCTTCTCATTTCTTCCTCCTCAGACATCTGCGTATTTCTCCTCTTTCCTCTTCTTCTACCTCCTACTTCTTCTTCCTCTTGTTTCCATTCCTCATTCTTTCTCTTCCGTCTACTTCCTCCTCTTTATTCTCCATCCTCTTCTTCTCCCTCCTCCTTCTTTTATCTACACCTCCTTTCCCATCTTCTACCTCCTCCTCCTTCTGCTGCCTCCTCCTATGTCTGCTTATTCATCCTCCTCCTTCTTCTGCCCCCTCTTCCTCCTCCTCCAATAGCAACAACAACAACCCTAAGATTCCCTTTCCAGATAAGGACGAATAATTCATTGCAAAATCGTCTACGTTAAAACTACATCGAGAGATACAAACCGACAAGAGTAGGCCGTTTAGACAGACTAAATGTCAAAATCAGAAAATCCTACCCACAAAAACAAAGAAAACAGCACGTGTGATTATAGCATACATACATTTCAATCCTCACGGGTTTAAGGAGGTAAAACACTTTGCTGAAAGCCTTCTTGTGTGGTCTATGGAAGGAAATTCAAGCATTTATCAACAGATCCCAGAGCACTGAAGATGATCTGCTACAATAAAGACCATAGGAAGCTTCTGCTTCTCTTATGTCTTCGGTTCACGACTGCATATTTTCGGAGACTCCTGAGGATCGTCGCTGGAGCTACGGAGTTCGTGCTTTGTGCGACGCTTTCTGCGCTGCGGAAAGAGACTGAGCCATATGGGATCAAAAAAAGATTTTAAAAAACCGGTGCAATGAAGTCGACCCTTTCGACGTTTTTGGGGATCTTATGTCGCCCCTATGCCCCATAGCTTTGCTGACCACTCAATAACAACATGAGCAGAGTAGCACATTCTACTACGAGACATTCCCTGTGGGCATTGGGTTGGAGTCTTCCTCTTCCTCTTCTGCGGTGTATCCCTCATTGTGTTCTCCATTATTTCGTTCGCGTTGTGGCCTTCGGACAAGAGGATACATAACAAGGATTTAAAAGTCGTGAGGTTCGACTTCTGAGGATCGATCTCTTTCTGCAAGGCGTCCTGCCAAAGTACCAACTCTGTAGCTCCAGCGACGACCTCCCAGTAGTCTCCGAGAAAACTGCACTAGTGAACCGAACGACGTAGGCCGGAATGGAACCCACAACGTTCGGAGCAACCACTAGGCCACGGATACTCCCTGACAAGAGAGTTTTTGGTTATACTATCTAAGGCATTCTAAGGTTTCCTAACGGTAGGAAAATTTATATACCAACTCCGTCAACACCGCGACAGATGCAGGCCCTTTTGATGGCGTGAAAGACCTGGACTTCGGAGTTAGGGCTTAGTCTTACAGAGGATTTAGCTGAGTTGAGTCAAGCATCTACATTACATCATTCGGGATATTCCCATACAACGTATGACAATTTTTAACAAACATCGACCACATTTGGAATATGGCCGAATTTAGGAAAGCAAGTAAAAATGGCTGCAAGGCCACGTGATGTTTACCGGGAATACCCGATCGCGATATGGATCAAAGCGCCTACATACATACGTGCTGCGTCCTCATCTTCAACAACCTGCGATGAGTTCCAATACCATTATCCCTAGGCTGTGATGATTTATATGCTCTCCCGCATGATACACACTTCTTCCACAGGGCTCTAGCCACGTCTGCCTTATCATGTACCAATATACACCACCGAACGGTGCTGAACCAGCCAGTCTGTCCGCCCGCTCATTTCCCACCACACCAGCATGTCCTGGGTAAATATCCAACAGATGCTCCGTATCTTGGATTGTTGAACTAAAGCATGCCTGTCTTCACCCTTCTTAGCAAGCTCTGTAAGTCCCTTATAATCATGACGTCTTCCCAGAAGATTCACCAACCAACTGCTAGGCGCGGTCACTAGATGGCGGAGTATCTTCTGGGTTTGAAGCAGCCACAGACACGCAAAAAGTGCTCAGTTACGACAATAGGAGATAGGGATTGACAATGAAGCAGTTCATTGTGTGGGACAGTCAGTACATGATTCTTTAATACCTTTTGAGGGATATTGGGTGTATGGTGCTAGACTCATATATTTACAGGCCAAATGACACTCAATGGGAGATGTAGTTGCCTTTACTTTCCATGAGATTTCTGGCACCCACTGGTTAGATATCCTCTATATAACCGGTTCTATGAGGGAGGCACAGAACAGCAACATTCTACCCTATCATGCATGTGATAAGAGGCAACCGAAAGTGGTTGGTTTGGGTTAAGATACTACTGAAAATAAACTTGCCAAGAAATCAGACAAAAAAATGTGTTGGTTGACTGCGATGTCCTGTAAGGGATATGCACTAACTACCGACCTTAAGAAGAAAGGTGCAGCCACAAAATCTAACTAATCAAAAACAAAGAAAAAGGAATGCTTGCTTGCTTGCTTGTCTTCGTTGGCTTGAGCTCCAACGCGAAGTCCTGTATGTCGGATGAAGGCATTCTGTTGTCCAACATCAGTGTGATGTCATACAGGACCTGAGTTTTGCGTGAGTATCCGTTGTCCCATGTCTGGCTTATTGGTGTGCAAACTGGTGGTTCCTCGCCGTACAGGCAGACACTCTCCGACTTCGGAGGAAAGAAAAAGGAATGACTAAGATAACCATGAGGAGCCCTAGCTCTTATACAGTATAGAATTTTCTAGGATAATGCTCAAATTGATGTGTCTTATATTCTATAGCTGTGCTTCATTCTTTGATAAGCCAACAGGCTAGACACACATTTCATTCTTCAATTAGTCAGTAGATTAGACATACATGTCATTTTTTGAAGTCCTATCTGCCAAAACAGTGACTTCAATATCTGATATGCCATCTCTCAAGTTACCAGTTTAATGCTTTGATGTGCTAACTATGTAGACAAGTTTCATTCTTGTGTCTACAAACTGGCAATGATTGGCCCATTCTCTAAAATATCATCTCAGTTGAAGTCTGTGAAGAAACCATTTAAATGTTAATCATATAATCCCTGAATGTCCTGATTGTCTTCTCCAACCTGTCCACTTTCTGCACAGATCTGCAGCCATTTCTGCTACTATTTTCTCGTGTGCGTAGATCAAAGTTAACTGATGTCTGTGGCTTTGGTGATAGATAACTCTCCGAGACCGAGTCAAAAGTTCAAAATCAGTCATGGGTGATCTAGGAGCAGACCACTTTGCGTTGGTTTCCTCATTATGAGACATCGGCTGTTCAGAAAGCAATGGCAAACTCATCGTCATCATTAAGTGCCATGCCAGCTGGTGTGGACATTCATGACTCTCCACAGATCTCGGTCTTTGGTGTTCTGGATCAACTCTGCTGATGATATTCCTCCATGCCACCATCTCAATCCGTCCAGCATCATTTCTCTTGGTCTGCCTCTGCCTCTCTTCACCTCGATCTTTCCAGTTGTCATGATGTTCTTCGATGTCTCTTCTCATCACATGACCAAAGAAAGCAGTTTGCTTCTTTCTTATTTTTGTATATAATGTTCTAGTTTCATTAGCCTCTTACAGGCAGTTGTTGTTAGTTACTCTGGCAGTCCAAGGAATTCACAACATTCGTTTTAGGAACCACATCTCTGTTGCTTCCAAGTTTTTTCTGAATTTGTTCATTTACATTTCAAGTTTCACTGCAATGGCAAACTACTAAACTAAAATACTTAGCCAATGAATGCAGAGGTTGATTCAAATGTCCTGTGAAGGGCATGCAAACTAACTCTGAATCAAAGTTGGTATAAATAATACAAACAAAACACAAATTGTGCATAGATTTCAAAGTAATTACAGCTGTATTTGTCTCACCAAAATATAAAGATACAAATCAACCATTTGTGCATAAATACAAACTTTTCTGTCAATGGGAACCATGTCAGTTTAGCACTGTGTTCTGCTGTCTCCATCTCTGGAATAACACGGACTTCAGTGTTGAAGATCATTCTCTGCAATTTATCTTTGTCATTCCAGATAAGGAAAAGTGATCTTGAGAGCTAGATTGAGCCAATCACATACAGAAGCAAATCGTCGATAGTTAACAAGTGACGAATTAACTGGAAGCTGTGGTTTTATAGAAGAATTATAAGGACACTGTGGATGGATAGAAAGAGCAATGGAGATAACTTTAAAGAAGTTAACTCACACAGAGAAATGGTTACTCGCATCAGAAGAGAACAGTCCACATTCTGTGGGCATGTCATGCGGAGGGGAAAGCTGGAGTATGTTGTCACAACAGGAAAAATAAAATGGAAGAGAGGCAGGGGCAAGCTAAGAAAGAATATGCTGGACAGTGTGACATCATGGCATGGAGGGACATCAGTATCAGAAATGATTGACAATACACCGAGCATGGAATATAAGTAGAAGATTTGAGTGTATGCCAGAAAGTAATTATCTCACCACAAAGGATGGCTGACGCTGTAAGGCCAGGTTTCACAATTGCCAAGATCTTGGGGCACTTCTTAATGGTGTTGCTTACCCACAGACTAGGTAACCTAGCCTGGACAGTGACCTCTCCATAGTGAAGTTCTAGTAGCCTTGCACACACAGCTGGTGCCTGAGCTAGACGAGAGGAAGGCCAGCTCTGGCAGATCTCCAGGAAACTCTCTGCACCAGCCTCACTCCGAAAGATGGAAGCCATCTTTAGGAATGGTAGCCTGAATTTTAATGCATTAGACTTTAGTTACGAACCGACATCACATCACTCAGGACAATTCCATATGCATTATGCTCCCATCTTCAACAACCAGTGAAGAGTGCCAATACTACATGGTATCAGTTGCAGTCTGATTACATGTCAGTCTGGCCTTTCCTCAGAAAACACTGTCGGATCTACCCTCTTGTCACTCCCTGTCACACCATTCTCTCCTAGCAATGCATCAGACTTAATGCGCTCAACTTCAGTTTCCTAGAGAACTTAAACCAGCCAGCCATCCATATCACAAGATAGTGTTCATTCACTAACCTCCCAGGAAGGTTCACCTGGTCAACAAACGCCTGCAAGTGTCAGATGTGTAGGCCTAAAGGTGCAAATATTGCAGCTCTGCTGTAAACAGGCACAACATATTTATCTCCAAAACAAACATTTGGAACAAATGAAGAGGAACAAGATTCACCAACCTGAACAACCATGTACAATGTCAGTTTTACACGTTGTTGGCAGGGAGAAACTGGCTACTGACTTGGCAACACTCCGAAAATTGTAAAAATTGACTTAGAATATTCCATCTGGACACTGGTATAAAGTCTTCTAAATGAAAAGTTGGTTTTCATAAAATGGTATGAATGCCGGTCGTTCAGAAAGCAATGGGAAACTACTGAATGTAAACTTGCCAAGAAATCACAAACAGGCAAAAAATGCTGGGGTTGACTGTGACGTCCTGTACAGGATATACAACTAATTAAACTAACTGTAAACCTATAGTGTAAACATAACCGACCTGGGCCTCACCCCAGTAAGGCAGCATGTGCTGTGCTCAATCGTGACCTGGTTCTACCTTCTTCTGCCCTTTATCCACCATTAATGCACAGACCCTCGACAAGACCATGCCAAACTGTCCCCCATTTTCCCATCTCCTGCAGCTCCCTCTATGTCCTCCCTATATTATTCATCTGTCTGTAATTTTCATGTCCATTTGGTTTTAGGTTTCCCGCTGTTTCGTTTGCCATGTGGGTTCCAGACAAAAGATTGTCTAGTTATATTGTCATCTAATTCTGTTGACCTGGTTGATCATCTTCATCAAGTACCTTGCCAGCTGGCGTAAGCGTTCATGTCTCGCCACAGATCTTGATCTTTGGTGTTCTGGATCAATTCTACTGATGATATTCCTCCATGCCATGTCTCATCCATCAAGCATCATTTCTCTTGGTCTGCCTCTGCCTCTTCCCCTTGATCTTTTCAGTTGTCACGATGTTCTTTGAGATGGGTCTGTTGTGCAGCACATGTGGAACTCGTAGGATTTCATGGTCAGATCAGACAGAGATCTGTTAAGGAAGACATTTGAGCTTTTGCCATGACTACTAGCAGTTTAACCATGGAGTTTATAGCAGTAACAGGCAACAGTGTCATTGGAGACCCAAACTTTCACCCAGACATGACTCCACAAGTAAGCTATGGAAGATTGAGATGGGTTGAGTCAGAAGGCAATGGGTTGAATCCCTGAGGAGACCATTGCTGACTAATATCTGTGTCATTTGTGTGCCAGGACAGCAGATATAAGTGGGAACAAATGTGTGGATCAGCTTGCCAGTATGGCTGCTGTGACGAGTGGACAGGCAATGAACTAGGCTAACATCCTAAATGTACTCAGGGAGGCAGGATGAGTGAGTCAGGAGATGGAGGTGGTTCTGTAACTATGACCAGATTGCAGGAGGTGATTCTGTAACTATGACCAGATTGCAGGAGGTGATTCTGTAACTATGACCAGATTGCAGGAGGTGATTCTGTAACTATGACCAGATTGCAGGAGGTGATTCTGTAATTATGACCAGATTGCAGGAGGTGATTCTGTAACTATGACCAGATTGCAGGAGGTGATTCTGTAACTATGACCAGATTGCAGGAGGTGATTCTGTAACTATGACCAGATTGCAGGAGGTGATTCTGTAACTATGACCAGATTGCAGGAGGTGATTCTGTAACTATAACCAGATTGCAGGAGATGATTCTGTAACTATAACCAGATTGCAGGAGATGATTCTGTAACTATGACCAGATTGCAGGAGGTGATTCTGTAACTATGACCAGATTGCAGAAACATCAAGTCAAACAGGGGGAAGCTAGACAAGTATATATTGCAGGCAACCAAAGAAGAATAGTCAACCAACACAGAACAGTTGGTAAAAGCTGAAGGACATACTGAGGGGAGGATCTGGGCACTGATAGACTCATAGTCTGATGTGCAATGAGGAAGATCTGTTGACTAACATGCCATGAGAAAATTAGAGCTATTCATGCTATCAGACAGGTACAGAATTCACTCAAACATTGTTTGTTTTTTAACGTTTGCTGGCTTTGAACCCAAGCGTAGTCTATACATGTGCTACTACTTCAAGTGCACTGGACTGATTTTTGCATGTGGATTAGCTTTCCCTAATATTACCAGTGTCCTCTGCCCTCAGGCAAACCCACTATGACTTCTGAAGTACTTGTAATTTACATCCCCAAGTCATGAACAAGAAGTCAACATTTTAGTCCAAGTGATCAGTGTAGGGGTTGAACCCGCTACCTCGGCATCACCACACTGGATGTTTAAGAACAAGCGCTTTTATCCATTTCCTTTGTTTGTACTTTATATCTTCAAAATAACATAGCACTAGAAAATGTGTGGAAGACAACAGAAATTAAAACTAGAATCAAACTTAGAATATTTAGCTCTAATGTTAACTAAGTACTGCCGTATGTATTAGAAACACGAGCAGCTAAAACAATGACAAATACACTGCAAGCATTCATTTCTTGGTCCCTGCACGGAATAGGACAAACATGGCATTACTGCTTATAGTACCTTGCGGTGTAGGGCAGGGCAGTCTTGAGCCTGAGCAATTCAGGTGGCCTGGCTAGTACAGTCGCTGCAAACTGCAGGGTAGGGTCATATTTTTGCCCCCCGACAGAAAGAAATCTACACCTTATTGAGGATTCAAACCCAGGTTTCGTGATTGAAAGCCCTGCATTCTAGCCACTTGGGCAGAGGCTCCTCTTTGAAATGTATAGACTAATTCCTTTACGGCATCAGGACACTTGTACTCAACATGGAGACTGACTAAGGTGGTACCATATTAAACATTTTTTAAATTTTTCGTCTTTTTCAACTCCTTTTTTGAGATTGCTCATCTTGTTCTGCTCCTTATCCCCCACTGGAACACTGGAACATAAGGGCCCTCTATAAACTCACCCCAAGATGTCCTATCTTTTACTATCTCCTGCAGCTCCCTCCATGTCCTCTATATATAATTCATGTCTTACAAAACTACATTTAAATCATCACTCAAGCATCCTTATAAGGCTGTTACATCAATCAATGAGTCTTTTACTTGGCAGTTATTCAAACGGTCTTCAAAATATCCCTCTTGTAAATCGAGAGTGTTGCTCCTACCAGCAACCTCAAAGCCAACAAACTTACTCACTAGTTACCTTGCACTCAGATTGACCCGAAAAGTACTTGCCTTTGGTTAAATAGCTGAAAATAATGTGACCAAAACAGAAACAAAGCAATATTAAGACAAAATTCTGTCACTAAAGTTTTCATTCAAAAATGATGATTAATAATAAAGGCACGTAGGCATGACGGTCACAGCTTGATAAAAATCAAGAAACCGATGAAGGAACCAGGACAGGCATGTCAAACAAGGCGTCCTTCTCGCCATCATCATACAACACAGACACCACATCACCACTGACGTTGATCAGGCACTGTCCCTAGGGAGAGATCAGCAAGATGTAGATGGGTTAGTTTTCTGTCAGAGGCAACATCACACAATTCAACCAAAACAGTAAGTTACCAATAGTTAAGTTAGTTGCATACCCTTTTCAGGACGTCACAGTCAACCCCAGCATTTTTTTGGCTGTTTAGGATTTCTTGGCAAGTTTACGTTCAATAGTCTGCTATTGCTTTCTGAATGACCGGCAATCATACCATTGTATGAAAATGAATGCAAAGTGGTCTGCTTCCAAATCACCTGTAACTGTGTTTCAAACATTTGCATTTGTAAACCCTTTGTCACAACATCAGCTCCAATAGTAAGAGCAATATGAAATCAAGAATCAACAAGATTGCAAGTGAACATGCGCTTGTGTTTTCCTCTAGACATAAGTGCCATCTAGATAGACCCTCTGCTCACTCCTCATTGATTCAGCCTCTCCAGGTGTGGGTCCTTTGAAAGAGGCAGAGTAACTGATAAAATAATAACAGCGGTGGTGGATCAACAAACACGATCCACGATCCAGCCACCAGATGGTAGATGAGAGTCACAAGCAAACCACCATCTACAAACTATACACAGGACACTTCAGCCTTCAGTCACACATGTATTGCAGAAACCTGTCACTGTCCTTGACAGTAAGAATAATGACCAAACCACCATCTTCAGACGATACAGGACACTGCAGCCTGCTGATGTACATGTGTTTTGTGAGTCAAGAACCAATATCCATACATGCTCCTCCAACTTCAACAACCAGTGTAGAGTCCCAATACTAATGGTACCTGATGCAGTCTAATTATTGTCTGTCTGGCCTTTCCTCAGAGAACTGAGTGTTAGCCAATTCTTTCCAAGCTATGATGATTTATCCTTTCTTCTTCACATGATCACATCTGCCTTATCGTGCCCTAGTACCCCACCCAGCAGTGTAAACCTAGCCAAACTGTCCACCTGCTCATTTCCCAACTCACCAGCATGTCCTGGGGAAAATATCCAATGGATGCTCTTAACTGAAGCATGCCATTCTGCATGAAGCATACCTGTCTTTGCTTATGAATACATGCGTGTATTGTTTTAGCCTGTCGCATACCCTTAAGTGCAAGAATCATGAGCAACTGCAGACCACACACAGGACACGGCAGCCTAGTGACCTCTGGCCAGGTAAGCTACAAAGCTCCTGGACCCAGCTCCTATTTCATTCTTTAGTAAAGTGTGTTTTTCTGAAATCTCCAGGACATAAGCTGAGTGACATCTTTGAATGTTTTAATGTAATTGTAGCTGTGCTTTTTGTTTCTTTATAAGTGTGCTGATGAAGGTTTTCTAGCAGCAATATCCATTCTGCCTCTTGTGATTGTGTTCTTCTAAAATCTGGCCTATTCCACTTTCCACATTTCTGCAGTTCAACCCATTTAATCTATTGAGATCCATTGCAGCCAACCTTCATTATGGAGATGGCACTTGACTTGCTGATTATTTCACATTCAAACAGGAGTTTGTTCCATGGGATTATCTTTTGTTTTAACCAGGTTCTATATCGTGAAACCATACACTGAAAGTTGGATATAGTAACTGATCTTCATAATCAACGCTCACAAAGGCATCTCAGGGACACAGATATAATCATTACCTACAATCATGTATCTGAAGTGACACTTTCTGTTTAGTGGTGAGTGACAGCGATGGGGAAATACATCACTGGCTGCACAACAACAACAACAGCAGCAGCAGCAACAAAAACAGCAGCAGCAGTAACAACAACAAAAGCAATAACAAGAACAGCAGTAACAACAAGAGCAATAACAAGAACAGCAACAACAACAAGAGCAACAATAACTACAACAACAGGCAGCATGGTGACTAGATTGTAGTGGATTTATACCAACATTATCATGAAAGCACTTCTGGGGAAAATTTAGAGTACGTGTCATCTATTGATATTTCATATAATGGATGCTTATGTTTTTCTAACTGATACTTTTCCTATTTCATATCATGTAGGTAATATATGACAGTTATGATGATACATTTGTTGATGATAATGATGGTCATTTATCTTTGATAATCAAGAAGAGAAAAAGAGTTCTTAAAAGATGAGCCAATCATGGACAATCAACAGACAAGTGAGGAATTATGTAGAAGCTGCAGAGATGTGGTTTTATAGAAGAATGATGAGAACACCATGGATGGATAGAAAGGGCAATGAAGATATCTTGAAAGAAGGTAACTCACAAAGAGAACTGTTTACTCACATCAGACAGTCCGCATTCTTTGGGCATGTTATGAGAAGGGGAGAGCTGGAATACATCATGACAACAGGAAAGCTGGAGGCAAGGAGAGGCAGGGGAAGATAAAGAGAGAAGGTGCTGGACAGTACAATATCATAGTATGGAGGAAAATCAGTTTCATAAATGACGGGCAAGACACAAGACAGAAGGTTGTGGACTGGCATGATCACCAACACCACTTGGCTGAATTATAAGAAATAAGTATTGTTATTTCAGATAATGAATAATAATGTTTTTCTAACTAACACTTCTGCTATTTCATATAGTGTAGACAATATATTCATTTAGCAGCAGACCGCCTTGCATTAGTTTTTTACAAAATAGTTTGGATGCCAGTCATTCAGAAAGCAATGGCAAACTACTAAACGTACAATTGCCAAGATATCACAACAGCAAAAAATGCTGGTGTTGACTGTAACGTCCTGTAAAGGATATGCAACAAACTTTTAGATAATATATGCCGGAGCTGTGGCGAAGGAGTTAGAACACATTTCATAACGTATACCACATTTGAAACATAGCTGCATGAGATTTGGAAGTAGACTGCCTTATGCTGGTTTTTGTACAATGGTATAAGTGCCGGTTGTTCAGAAATAAATGGCAAACTAGTGAATGTAAAATTGAAAAGAAATCAAAAACAGCCAAACAAATGCTGGGCTTGATGTCCTGTAAAGGATATGCAACTAATTTTTTTTAGATAATATATGTGATGGTTATGACAATGACTGTGTTGATGATAATGATAACGGTGTTGGTAATTTTAATGATACATTTGTTAATGCTAATGATCACAATGATGATGATGATGATGATGATGATGCTGATGATGATGATGATGATGCCAGTATTGGTTGTGATGTTAATTATGAAGATGGCAATGAAAATTATGAAAACAATACTTTGTTGTTGATGATGGTGGTGATGATATTGATGATGTTAGTGGTGATGAAGATGATGCTGATGATGGTGGTGGTGGTAATTGTAATGATACATTTGTTGAAGATGATGATGATCATGTTGGATGAATTTGCTGATGATGTCAGTGTTAATAAAGAAGATGACGGTCATGCTGATGTCGCGATGTTGATTATGAAGATGGCAGCAATACTGATGAAGATGACAAAAATAAAGACACTGTGTCTTTGCTGGCAGCTGTGATGACAATGTTGACAACAAGGATAATGCCATTGTTGATACTGAAAAGAAGTACAAATGATGACACAACATAGTTCTTCAGCCTGTGGCGACGACAACAATTATGATAATGCCAACAACACCACTACCAACTAACCTGGTTCTTATGTGGATTATTCTCCAGCACACACTGAGACAAATTGTAGGCCACCATGCCATTGCCTCCCAGAGCTGCAACGTGTGCCCTCACAATAGCCATGACTTCCAGGATGAAGCTCTGCATAAATCCACCTACACCTCCACACTGTTAAAGCAACAAAACACATTGTCACTCTGTGAACACTACACACCACAATGAAGGAGACGGGGAGCATGGTATGAATATCTTAATTGCTCAAAGAATGGTACTACCTACTTTGTGTTAAGGCCGTATGTTGGTTACCGCTCATCAAACCCAACACCCTACATTGTGTTAACGGCTCCGGGCAGAGGAGCGCACTTAGGAGGGTACTTGCCTAGCCCTTGTGTGAGAAAATACAATCTAATGTCATGGCAGGGCAGACTAGAACCTAAGCCTTGGTCTGCAACTGGTCTAGGATGAAAGCTCCAGCAGGCGAACAGAGCATTGCTTTGCTGATTCAGCAGCTTCTCTTTTCCAGACATAATGGTGTTACCTTTTCTCTGGAGTAAACTAGGCAGGCAGAGAGAGGGATCATGATGCATGGGCAATACATGGTCTCTGAATACAGCCCAGGCTTTGTGTTATGGAGAGGTATAACTCCATTTCACAAACTATTGTCTGTCAAGACGGCAAGGTGCCAGTCAAAAGACAATGAATAAATACATTTTTACAAATCGATTTTCTGAAAAATAATAATAATGTTGATAATGATAATAATAATGTGCCATGTCAGTTAGTAAGGGCAATAATGGTGTGCCATCTCAAATGATCATAAAAGTCACGGGTTTCTCTGTATCCCCATTATACCATTCGGCCAAGCCATCGAGGAATATATGTCTTTCTCTTTCTCTTCCCTTGCTCCTTTTCCCATCAAGCTTGCCAGATGTCACTAAGTTGAGTTTATTTCTCCTCATGACATGCCCAACAAATTTCTTTCTTTCTTGTAGAACTTTTGCTTTTATTTTTCTGTCCATCCATGGTATTCTTCATCCTTTCCTCACAAACCACTTTTCTGGTGCATTCAGATGTTTCCCAGATTATCTGTTTATTTTCTAGGTCTTAAATTCAACAGTATATGCTCTACATAGCATTCAACACTAGTTTTCAGTATAAAATAACACAAAGTTATGTAGCTTTACAGAACACAATTACGGAAAACACCAGATGTTGTGCCGACTAGCCTTCGTCAGCAAACAAATACATACACAACACAAAACACATAATCGCTGAGAAGACATACAGTGACTACATTAAGACTTAAAAATGGGATGAGAAGAACAAAAATATGAGAAAATGAGAACAATATTTCACAGCCTGGGATTCTGAGATAAGTAGTACATTTTTTAGATGTTTGGAAATTTAACTTCATTGTTCTCATTTTTTCCTCTTTCATTCTTCTCATCCCGTTCTTATGACTTAATGTAGTCACTGTGGTGTCTTCTCCATTATTATATGGTTTGCTGATGAAGTCTAGTCGCCGCAACGTTCTGTGTTTTCTATAATTGTGTTCTGAAAAGCTGCATTGCTTTGTGTTATTTTATATTGTTTACATTTCCACAGCATTACCGCAGTTCCACTAATTTTATTCATACTAACACTATTTTTCTCACTGCAAATGACAGCTTTTTATTGGTATGTTTTTCAACTTGCAAAAGCTACTTGTGCCATGGGCATTCTTGTTCTAATCTAAGAAAAAAAGGCATCTTCCATTCGTTACTACGACCCTTCCAAGATAGTTGAAACAATTCACCCATTTAAGATTTCCCCCATTCACTAATGGATTGACCATTGTGGTATTTCTTTCTTTGTGGTAATGGTGCTGGCACCTGGTCGTCTTGACAGACGATAAGACTCTTACAAGCACACAAAAAGGCATACTAACCTCTCCTAGCACAAAGCCTGGGCTGAATTTTAGAGACCATGTGTTTCCCATGCAGCATGATCCCTCAGTTGGCCTGCCTAGTTTACTCCCGAGGAAAAGTAACACCAATTGATATTTCTTTGTGGAGATAATAATATTTATATTTTCCTACAATTTAATTCTAAACTTAGCTGCTCAATGCTTACAATAACATTCACTAAATGCTGAAGATCCCTTTTATTGTCAGCAATCAATATTTTATTGTATAATATTGATGTTACACGCTCTGTATAATAAACAACATATGTCCCAAAAGGGTGGAGTAGCATACAGCTTTTGTCTTTTGGAGATAAATAGCAAAAAAGAAGAAGTAGAGAGTGATCAACATCAATGATCAATTATATCTGTGCATAGAAGAGCAAGTAACCATGGGGTTGTTCTACTAAATTCCCATAGAAGAGCAAGTGTCCATGGGTCACTCGCTGTCTTTATCTCTCTTTCCACAAATCTGTCCAATTCTCACATGTTCCAGTTTTTGTCTTCTCATAATGTGGCTAAAAAAATCAAGATTGCCTCTTTCTGATGTTTCTGATAGGTTAGATTTGTGGCTTAGCGTCCCTCAAAATGTCCAGATTGCTCATTTTGGCTCTTCAAGGAATTTTAAGCATATCTCCAAACTCTCCACGGATTTTTTCGCTCATTTACTAATTGTCCAGGATTCGCAGCTGTGTTAAAAATGGTTCTATGTAACATGCAAGGAATTCTTTTTCTAACTTCCAATGACAAGAACTTATTGCATTAAATGTTGTTCATTTCATAGAATACAGTTTTTGCTTGTCCTATTCTGTTCTTTATCACGGTAATGCATCTTACATCTGATGTTATCCATGTGCCTAGATATTCACCTAGGCCATAGCCACACCGCTAACTTTTTATAACCTACTCTGATACTGAAGTCCTCGAGTCTCACTGTGATTTCAAAATTTTTGCTCCACAGTAAGCCTCTAGAGTCTAGACTGATGAAAATAGTAAAATGATAAAAAAAAATAACCCTGCAAGATGGGATACATATACACATACTTCTTTGATCGATGTACTCTCTCGAATGAAGAAGAAGTTGTAGTAGCCCAAGTATTTGTCGATGTGCCCATTGTAGATGCTATTTAAAGGGGACAGCTCAATGCTGAGCGAGGACTGAAATGTAACAAAAATCATCGAAACACTGAACTGACTGCTAGTTTCAAATACATTTCATGTCAGGTTATGCAACTTGAAGAATGGTATGAAGATTTTCAGTAGTTTTTCAACATATCACTCCTTAATGCCAGTTAGTTAGTTAGTTAGTTAGTTGTGGTTCCAACATCACGGCAACGGGTTGTCCCCATATTGCTCTGTTCCTGTACCAGTGAATACCACACAAAATGCTCTTCACTGCCCAATGTGAACAATGGAATAGACAGGAGTATCGGCAAGCCAACAGCCCGCACAGGTATTCCTCAATGCCAGATGAGCAACATGCTTATAAATTTATTCTTGGAAAGATAATGAAGTGGTTTCCCCTGGCATTTCACATTTAAACTACATAATTTATAAAGTATAAAATGCACATGTGATTTCACTTGGTAAAAGTCTATGAAACTTCATTTGGTAAGAAATTATGACTTTACAGACAGATAAGGTACTACAGACTAAGATTCAGACTTCATCTGGTGGAAATATACACTGTAATAAACTAAAGAAGATTGGTGCAGTATACATGTAAATGTATGGATGATAAAGTGACGTTTTTTCCCTGTAAAGAGGTAAACATCTGGAAGATAAAGTGATGTCTTTATCCCTGTACACAGGTAAACATCTGCAAGATAAAGTGATGTCTTTATCCCTGTACACAGGTAAACATCTGGAAGATGAAATGATGTCTTTATGCCCTGTATACAGGTAAACATCTGGACGATAAGGTGATGATTTCATGCCCACCATACAGATAAACACTCATGGGAAAAAACCATAACTGCTCCTTCACTCTAAGCAGTTATCAGATGATATCATCATCATGTGCCACAACACATGGCACTGTGAGCATGTTCCTCTACAACAACCTGTTTTCTATGCTACTGATCACTTCAACCCCTAATTATCTTCCATGAAACCGCTAACCCATCCAGCATTGTCTTCCTTTGTCTAAAACACCCTTAATTTTCCTGGTTGCTGCAACTTTCTCCGGATTTATTAACTGACATACACAGGCTAAAAAAGCGTTATACGTGAGATACAAAGGAGATTCAAATGAAAACATTAAATTTAATTGTTTTTGGTGAATATATTCTATAAAAGAAAAGAACAAATGTATCATTGTCCAATGTAGTCACCACTGTGTTCAATGAAAGTCCTCCAGCGCCAATAAAGTGCTTGGATTCCTGTAGCAAAAAATTCTCTTGGCCATTGTGTAACCAATCATGCATCACCTGCTGTATCTTTTCATCGGACCAAAAGGTCTGTCAACAAAAGTCACGTGTTTTGAAACGTCTTTCTCCACTCATACACTTGCTGGATTGACAGACATGCATCACCATATTGGACTTTCATTCGTCAATGAATTTCTATAGGTTTCACCCCTTCACTGATCAAAAACGGATGTGCATGTCAAAAGTGGGGCAGCCATCTTTAAACTGTCCTTATGACATCACTGTGTTCATCTGCACTGTGATGTCACATGCTTAATACTCTTGAAATCCTTAACAATAATATTCACATGTTACAAGACAATGGCATGGTTATTGTAATTTCTACCACACTGTTAAGGGTTTCATTTGAAGCTTCCCTTGTAACTTCAGTACACTGGGTTTTACCCTATCTGGCTTGGTCTCTATCCAGATTAAGGCAAGCCGCCTGCCAAGAGCATTGCATCAAGCATGAACTCTGTAGCTCCAGTGAAGACTTGACACCCCCCCCCCCCTCTCCCAGGAGTCAATGACAAAATTGGTACTCATGCTCTGAACCTGTTCAAAAACAAACACACACCCTACAGAGCAACAGGCAGACGTGTTCCTGTTCATCATCATGATGTGCCATGCCAATAGGGTTATCGGAGTCTTGCAGCAGGTCTGTGGTCTTGTCCTGATAATAATATATGGGCAAGCTTCCAGGTATTTATGTTCCTGTCTTCCTCTGGCTCTTTTCTCATCAAGTTTCTGAAATTGTGCAAGCTGTCAAATCATTTTCTAGACACCTGTAAATAAGGTAGTTTGCCATTGCTTTCCTTCTTGGCAGTGACTATACTGGTTGGTGACCACAGCCTTTATCTCTGTAAATATTCGTGACCAAAAGGGGCTGGCTCTTGAATTCTGTTGGGTTTTTTCTACCTCTGTTTGTGACAATAACCAACAACTATCTGCCAGCTGTCATTGAACAACTAAAATGAATGGTAAACCTACAGGTGCTCAGTCTCAATCAGAAGCTACCAAAGTGTGTGTCAAAGCATGCAATAATGACAAATGTGTCGCTACACAAACTTACAGCGCCTTTTGATCTGCTGCTGTCTTTCAACTGCTTCTGTGCTGAAAATAAGGAGATATATAAACTGTTATCTTCTATGTTGTGACATCTGTCTGACTGATTGATTGTATTTAATAACCAACATCATAACACTCTGGACAAGTCCAATAATGCTCCATCTTCCATAGCCCAAGGTGTTGATGCTAATCTTTCCACTGACAGACTGGTTGTAAACACATCGACTATGTCCTCTCTCTTAAGCCCCTCCCTCCCAGACACACACACACTTAACTCCTAATTCAAGCAGCCTTAAATATAGTTTCAACAGTTTCTAACTAGTAGTTCTTCATTGATAGTCTTCAGTATTTCTGTCTTTTCCATGATGAGTGCTCCAACCAATGCTGCTTAGGAAACTCCTATCTATGTGTAATTATTTACCATGGAATTTGTCCTTCTGCTGCGATCAGCGTGTGCTACGCATCTATTCCAGCACAGGCCACACACATGATGGTGCATAGCTATGTGGCACTGAATCAGATAAGAGTTAAAACTGATGGGTCATGCTGCAGTGAGGCTGTGAACATGTTCCTGCCGTGTTCACAGGATCACCATTCCCACTCCTACACTGCACATCCTGTGTCTGCTATACAGCACTTCTTCTTTCAGAATTCACTTTTTTTTTCCAATTTAGAGCCTTGGAGTTCAGTAAAACATATTTTCATTTGGTGTGCTTACTTTCATTTCAAATTGTTTCATATAATGCCCTAATGTTATCTGTTCAAGGATATTGGACCGTGTCAGACAGGGTTCTATTGGTAAAATTAATCGGCAGACCTTTCATTCAAATATATGCACCAACAGGAGAATGCAGGGAAGATAGTATACAGGAATGTTATAATGACATGGAGTCTGCTTTGAAGAAATGTAAAAATTCAGAAATAAACATCATAATGGGTGAATTTAATGTAAAAGTGGGAAATCCAGGCGATAGATGCACAGTAGGCAACCATGGTTTGGGACAGCAAAACAAAAAAGGATACAGACTTGTAGAATGGGCAAAAGAGCATAAAATGATTGTAGGAAACACATGCTTTAACCCTTTAGTCCGGCCCCCGGTACGGGCAGACCGTCTGAAACCGGCCGTTACTATTATGCATTGTAAAAACGTGATCTCTCAGCTTTCCAATACTTCCGACTGCTACTTTCACTTTCGCCAATAGCTTGACAACGCGGCCGCCATTTGTAAGCGCCTACTACGAATTTGAACAGATTTTTTTATATAGTTTTCGGGGTTTTCGTGCTTAGTTTTTCAAAATGGATTTCGCCGATTCTTCAAGTGATAGCCGAGATTTCGCTAGGTTCAATTTAAGTGACATTAAAGGGCACAAAGTTGACTATTAATCAGTGAAAAGCGTTACTTTGCATTAGCAGTCGTGAGTCGGACTTTAAAGAAAATGATTGATTCTGAAAATGTGTTTGTAAATTGCCATATAGATGACTGAAAATCACAAACAATATGCTGTATTTCGTAAATAATTGTGTTCATATATGGATTACCGGCAACAATCACATGAGTAACATATTCTGCATGCTCTTCCCTTCATTGTGTTGTTTATTTAACTAAAATCGGTTGACTAACACCTTATTTGTGATGTTTTTACTAACGCAACCCGAAATTTTACCGAACCTGAAAAAATCTAGCCCGTTCAGGGCTTAAAAATGGACAAGCATCTGCCCGGTAAAGGGTTAAACAAAATCCTAGAAGATTATGGACATGGAGGAGTCCTGATAGCAGAATTAGAAACCTTTATTACATCCTGATTAGCAGAAGGTTTTGAAATGCGCTAACAATCACAAAAACAGTTCCCAATTCTGACTGTCACAGTGATCACAGATTGATTACAGGAACATTGAGGGTAAAGTTAAAGAAAGTCAAGTATTCACCAGGAAACACTAAATATGATCTGTTACATTGAAAAATCACAAGATAATACAAGACCTTAAAAGTCGCTTTAAAAAGTCGACAGGGTCGACTTCATTGCACCAGGTTTTTATCCCATATGGCTTAGTCTCTTCCCGCAGCGCGGAAAGCGTTGCACAAAGCACAAACTCCTAGCTCCAGCGACAGCCCTCGGGAGTCACCGAAAAAATGCACTCGTGAACCAAAGGATGCGGCCCGGAATCAAACCCACAACCTTCAGAGCCCGAGGCAGATGGCTTGACCACTTCACCACAGAGACTAGTGGTCATACAAGACCATTTTAACATAGAAGTAAAGAACATATTTGATATACTGTCTGATCTAGAGATTCTACTTCAAGATGTGGATGATCAATGGGAAATGTTGAAGAATTCAATCAATTTGGCTGCAGAAAACAACTATTCCAAAATTAAAGAAATTAAAGAAAGTGGATCGCAAGAAATGGATGACTGAAGAAATTTTACAACTAATGGAAACAAGAAGACACAACAAAAATAATTCTGCTAAATAATAAGAAATTCACAGAAAGGTCAGAACATTATCTAAGGAGGCAAAAGAAGCATGGCTTAAGAAAAACTGCATAAAAATTGAAAAACAACACAACAATAAAAATACCAAATTAATGCACACAAGACTTCAGGAGCTTACTAATAAAAGAACACGTACATCAGCAGGCTGCCTAAAAGCAAAAGATGGAAAGATCATAATAGAAAAAGATCACATTTTACATGTATGGTCAGATTACGTGAAAAACCTTTAGGATGATAACAGAGAAGAACAATATGATATTCGAAATAATAATGAAGGACCATCAATTTTGAAGATGATGGTTCAGAATGTTCTTAACCATATGAAAACTGGCAAGTCCCCCGGTTCAGACAACATCACAACAGAAATTATGAACGCTTTAGAAGAATAGGCATAGATCAAGTTATCAGACTGCTGAACACAATATATGATACTGGAGATATACTACATGAATTATGTAATTGTGTTTATTGCTATCCCAAAGAAATCAGGAGCCTTGGAATGTGATCAATATAGAACAATTAGTATAATGAGCCACATCACGAAGATTTTGCTAAGAATTATCATACAAAGAGTTAGGAAGAAAATACAACCTGAAATTAGAGAAGAACAATGTGGGTTTGTAGAGGGCAAAGGTACAGTAAATGCTCTGTACTTGCTGAGAAAAGTAACTGAACATTCTATAGAAGAAAATATATATATCTTTGCTTTATTGACTACACAAAGGCTTACGATAGAGTAAGACATGTCAACATGATAGAGATGCTTGCAGATCTACAAATTGATGGGAAAGACCTTAGACTTGTAAAAAACATATGCTGGAAACACCAAGCTGCATCAGAATTGATAATGAAGTAGGTCAATATCAGCCTATTAAGAGAGGTATGAGACAGGGATGTGTAATGTCTCCAGATCTTTGTTTTCCCCGAATAGTGAAAATATTTTAAGAAATTTACAAGATATGAAAG
Source organism: Cepaea hortensis (assembly GCA_963921405.1). Classification (NCBI taxonomy): domain Eukaryota; kingdom Metazoa; phylum Mollusca; class Gastropoda; order Stylommatophora; family Helicidae; genus Cepaea; species Cepaea hortensis. The sequence goes on along the minus strand of OY992876.1, from coordinate 213,897,351 downwards.
CAATCATCATTGGAGGAAGAAAGATTAATAACATTAGATATGCAGATGATACAGTATTGATTGCAGACAATGAGCAGGATCTGCAACATTTAGTATATTTGGTTGTTGCACTCAGTGAACAACTAGGGTTAGAATTAAATTTTAAGAAGACACAGATTATGGTTATCACTAAGAAGAACGAAATACCACAATGTAATATACAGGTAAATGGGAATATTCCTACACAAGTGAATTTGTACAATTATCTCGAAACAGTCATACCATCTGATGGGAGATGCGCTGAAGATGTTAGAACAAGAATCGCCCATGGCGAAGGTAGCCTTTTGCAAGATGAAAAACATACTGACCAATAAAAAGATGTCAAATGCTACGAGAAAAAAAGTGTTGAGGTGCTACATGGAGCATGTACTTTTGTATGGATGTGAAGCGTGGACAATGGGCAGTCAAGTTGAAAAACATCTTAGGGCTGTGGAAATGTGGTTTCTGAGGATAACGCAAAGAATACCATGGATAGACAGAAAAGCCAACAACCAAGTCCGGCAAGAAACAAATGAAAACCGTAAACTGATTAGAGAAATTAGACGTAGACAGTCAAAATATTTGGGTCACGTTATGAGAAGAAATAAATTAGAGAACGTGGAGACAACTGGTAAGATCAAGGGGAAGAGAACAAGGGGAAGGCAGAGAAGTAAATACCTAGATGGCTTGACCACGTTGTATGGTCAAGACAAGAACACTGAGCTGATCCACGACTCTGGTGATCGAGTGAAATGGTGAATCATGACCGCCCACGCTTACCAGCACGATGGATAGTGTAACTTCTGTTGTTTGTATGTGTTGTCGTGTTGTCGTATTCTTGTTAGCTGATGAAAGTTTGTCACCACAGTTTGCTAGAGGTATTTTAACCAACTAAACAACCAACCAACCAAATTGTAAGCCACTGCCGCCACAATTGACTGGGACAAGCACAGGAAGTGTGTACTTACGTCTACCTACTTGGGCTGCGATACTGCTCACCCGACTCCGGCTTTGCTGCAGCTGTTCTGACATCACCCCTTCCATAGAAAACATCATGTCATCAGTCTGACTACTGATGGCTGGAGGCGCTGAGCCTGTCATAAGAATACGGCTAATATTGTTTGTTTCTTTCTTTCTTCCCTTCCATCCTTCTTTCTTTCATTTCTACTTTTTTTCTTTAATTTGTCATAATTTCTTGCTTTCTGTCTTTCCTTCTTACTTTCACTCATTCCTTTCTTCTTGCCTGCTGTCGATCCGTGTGTCCATCTTTCATTTCATCATTCTTATTTTTTTTTTCCTAGCTATATATCTTCTTTTCCTTTATCTTCACATTTATTTTTATTGTTGTCTTGCTTGTTGTCTGTATGTCCATTTTTCTTTCATCATCCTTTCTTTTTTCTTACTATCTTTCTTGCTGATGATTTTTTTGCTACATGAAAAACACTACATGAAAATATAAATAAAAGTTACTTATCTGTTTCCTTGTTGTGGACTAGATACTTGTGGGGTTGAATACCACGTGTATGTTTATAACAATGGATGGTATGAATGTGAATGCTGGACAATAAGTAATCAAATGGTGAAGAAATTAGAGGCCATGGTGATGTGGTTTTTTAGAAGAATGTTGAGAACATCATGGACAGAGAAGAATGCTGAGGATATCATGGACAGAGAAGAATGTTGAGGATATCATGGACAGAGAAGAATGTTGAGGATATCATGGACATTGAAGAATGTTGAGAATATCAAGGACAGAGAAAAATGTTGAGAATATCACAGACAAAGAAGAATGTTGAGAATATCATGGACAGAGAAGAATGTTGAGAATATCATTGTCATAGAAGAATGTTGAGTGTATCATGGACAGAGAAGAATGTTGAGTATATCATTGGCAGAGAAGAATGTTGAGAACATCATGGATAAAGAAGAATGTTGAAAATATCATGAACAGAGAAGAATGTTGAGGATATCATGGACAGAGAAGAATGTTGAAGATATCATGGACATTGAAGAATGTTCAGGATATCAAGGACAGATACAAATTTTGAGAATATCGCAGACAGAGAAGAATGTTGAGAATATCATGGACAGAGAATGTTGAGAATATCACAGACAGAGAAGAATATTGAGAATATCATGGACAGAGAAGAAAAGAAACACTGAGATATTGACAGCTGCAGATGTTACAAGATCTGTCTTTGTCTACTTCTATTGTCTAGTATTTTCCCCAACATAAGGCCAATTTCTCTAATCCACCTATATGTCTCATAAATTTCAAGTGTCTTTTTCTGACAATTTTTATGAGATGTAAAAATTGCTGGCATGATAGTGAACTCATCACCCAGAGAGCTGACTGGTCTAACAATATGGGATTAGCACCATATAGCCAATAAGTCCCATGGTGTAAAAATGGGTCCTTTAGTTTACACAATGGTCCTAGCTGATGGTTCCAGCTGGTGGTCCTAGCTGGTAGTTCTAGATGATGGTCCTAGCTGATGGTCCTAGCTGATGGTCCTAGCTGGTAGTCCTAGATGATGGTCCTAGCTGATGGTCCTAGCTGGTGGTCCTAGATGATGGTCCTAGCTGGTGATCTTCCTAGCTGATGGTCCTAGCTGATAAACCTAGCCGGTGATCCTACCACTGTTACTTACTGGGTTTACTGGTATCATTAGTCTGGGGTTGGAGTTTGATGACACTGATTGGCGCTGACACAGTTTGATTCAGCCCATCCTGCAGGCCTAGACAGCAGCCGGTTACAGCCACCTGAAATACAGACACAGTGATGGATTAATGTGAGGAAAGCTGATGTGTTAACTTAGAAGTGCAGGGATGTTAACCATGTGAGGAAAACTGATGTGTTAACTTAGCGGTGCAGGGATGTTAACAATATGAGGAAAGCTGGTGTGTCAACTTAGATGTGCAACGATGCTAATAATATGAGGAAAACTGGTGTGTTAACTAAGAAGTGCAGGGATGTTAACAATGTGAGGAAAACTGGTGTGTTACCTTAGAGGTGCAAGAATGTTAACAATGTGAGGGATGTGAGGAAAACTGGTGTGTTAACTTAGACGTGCAGGGATGTTAACAATGGAAGGAAAACTGGTGTGTTACCTTAGAGGTGCAAGAATGTTAATGTGAGGGATGTGAGGAAAACTGGTGTGTTAACTTAGAGGTGTAGGGATGTTAACAATGTGAGGGAAATGGGTGTGTTAACTTAGAGGTGCACGGATGTTAACAATGGAAGGAAAGCTGGAGGTGCAGGGATGTTATGAATGTGAGAAAAATGGGTGTATTAACTTAGAGGTGCAGGGATGTTAACAATGTGAGGAAAATGGGTGTGTTAAATTAGAGATGCACGGATGTTAATGCGAGGAAAGCTGGTATGTTAACTTAGAGGTGCAGGGAAGTTAACAATGCAAGGGATGTAAGGAAAACTGGCAAGTTAACTTAGAGCAGGTATGTTAACTATTCATTCCTTCAGTAGCATGTCCTTTGCAGAACCTCGCTCCCATAACAACCTTCCAGAAAAACTCTCGATCACAAGCAAGATATTCCGTGTCCGATACACTCATCTGGAGATCATCCGCCACATCCTGCACCCATCTTCTCTTTGGCCTTCCTCTTCCTCTCTTCCCAGAGAGGACATCATGGACAGAGAAGAATGTCCAATATTGTTCTCTCCAAACTTTTGTGACGTTTCAAGTGACCAAAATATTTCAATTTTCTTTCTTTTATCGTCTTTAATAGCCAACCTTCTTCAATATTCAGCTCTTGAAGTATGGATGCATTTGTTTTTTTTTTACCCAAGATATTCTTAGAACTCGTCTATAACATTTATATTCAAAGGCATTTATGCGCTGTTCAGCTTGTTTAGTAAGTGTCCAGGTCTCACAGGCGTATGTTGCAATGGGAAAGATGCATGCTCTTAAAAATCTAATTTTTGTAGTTCTATCTGTCCCACTCCATAATTTATTCAGTTGTTTTAGTCTTTGAAGACCAATCAATTTTGTTTGGTAATCAATGTCCCAAGATATTCAAAATTTTCAACCACCTCCAATTTTTCCTCATTAACATATATTTATTTCTCCATTGTAGTTTTATCCGTATGCATTATCTTTGTTTTTGCTATGTTAAGATATAAGTTGTGATTTTCACTATTCAATTGGGTTGAGGCTATGAGGTTTTCTATGCCATTCTGTGTTGTGGATAGTAATACTGTATCATCAGCATATCGAATCTCTGGTATGTCATGACCACCGATATTTAGGGCTTCATATAGCTCCCTGTTTATATCATCTCTTACATTTCTCATTATATTTTTGGCGTGCAGGTTAAACAAATAGGGGGACAGCACACAGCCCTGATGGACTCCTTGCTTGATGTCAAACCAATCTGATGTCTCGCCATCTATTCTAAGCGCTGCTTATTGGTCTAGATAGAGCATTTTTATGAGTTGCATTACATGTGATGGAAAGTCCATATTCCTCATGATTTCCCAAAGTTCTGATGCTGTACACAGTCAAATGCCGTTGAATAATCCATAAAACATGAGAATAGGTTTACATTAAATTCTCTGCACTTCTCTATTATTAAATGTATGTTGAAAATGTGATCTCTTGTTCCTCTTCCTTGTCTAAATCCAGCCTGAACCACGCTAATTTCTTCTTCCATTTTGTTAATGTAGTCTTCCCATTATGATTTTTAGTAGAATTTTACTTGCATGACTGATCAGGGCAACAATTCTACAGTTGGTGCATAATTTCAGGTTGCCCTTTTTTGGTACTGGAATGAAGATAGTTCTCTTCTAATCTTTTGGCCATACACCATATTTCATATCTTTTTTCATAATGCGTGATAGATTTGTATGCTTTCTTCTCCTCCCGCTTTAATTAGTTCTTTATTGCCCAAGCAATTTCATCTAATGAGGGTTCAGGTTCTGTCTCTGCTGTCATTGGCTCATGTATCTCATTCATATCCTCACTGTCACGCATATCATACATTCCACTGCAGTATTCCTGCCATCTGTCTAGAATTTGTCTAGATTCTGTTAAGGTATTTCCCAACTTGTCACAGATAACATTTAACTGAGGTTGAACATTTCTTGTCAATAACTTCATTTCTTTGAACATTTCGTAATCTCTTCCAGTCTTATGATATTGCTCTATTCTGGTACAGCAATCTTGTATATATTGATTTTTGTCCTTTCTTGTGTTCTTTCTTATTTCTCGAGTCAAAGTTTTATACTTCATCCTGCTGTTATCGGATTCACCTCCTTTCTGTTTCAGTTCTCTTTGTTGTTTTATTAATTCTAATGTGTTTGATGTTAACTATAGGGGTAGGGATTTTAAATGTGAGCGATAAATGAAAAACCAGTGTGCTAACTAAGGGGTGCGATGCTAAAATATCTCCAATCTTTTTTTTATATCCCTCATATTGTTAACGTTAATTAAGTAGAGGAGGAATGTAAGGAATGTCAGGAAAAACATTGATTCGTTAACTAAAGTGAGAGGGGTTTTTAACCATGTGAGGGATGCAAGAGAAAACAAATATGTTAACTAAGGTGGTAGGGATGTTAACAATATGATGGTTATAAGGAAAACTATATGTTAACTAAGTAGGGGAGGGATGTTAACAATATGATGGTTATAAGGAAAACTATGTTAACTAAGTAGGGGAGGGATATTAACAATATTATGGTTATAAGGAAAACTGTATGTTAACTAAGTAGGGGATGGATGTTAACAATATGATGGTTATAAGGAAAACTGTATGTTAACTAAGTAGGTGATGGATGTTAACAATATGATGGTTATAAGGAAAACTGTATGTTAACTAAGTAGGGGATGGATGTTAACAATATGATGGTTATAAGGAAAAACTATGTTAACTAAGTAGGGGATGGATGTTAACAATATGATGGTTATAAGGAAAACTGTATGTTAACTAAGTAGGGGATGGATGTTAACAATATGATGGTTATAAGGAAAACTGTATGTTAACTAAGTAGGGGATGGATGTTAACAATATGATGGTTATAAGGAAAACTGTCTGTTAACTAAGTAGGGTAGGGATGTTATCAATATGATGGTTACAAGGAAAACTGTACGTTAATTAAGTAGAGGAGGAATGTTAACAATATGAGGGATATAAAAAAAAGATTGGAGATATTTTAGCTTTCAGCATATAGGTCCAAAAACTCTTGTATTACTCTAATTTATGGGAGTAATTTTCAGGTCAGGTTTGGTAACAGTTATTGAAAATAACTGCTTCAGATACACATAAGGTCAACACATAGATTGCCAGAAGTGACTTGTAGAAATACTATTGGCACCTTGCTGTCTTGACAGATGATAGTTTGTGATGGAGTTATACCTCTCCATAGTACAAAGTCTGAGCTGAACTGTAGGAACCATGTGTTGCTCGTGTAGCGTGATCCCTCTCTGTCTGCCTAGTTCACTCCAGAGGAATGGTAACATCAATGCATCTGGAACAAGACAAGCTGCAGAAGCTGCCAGATCAGCAAAGCAATGCTCTAACTGTCCTCCTGTCAGAGCTTCGAACCTAGACCAATTGCCGACCAAAGCCTAAGGACTGGTCTGCCCTGCCATGATATTTAGTCATTAAGTTGCATTTTCTCGCATCAGGATAAGGTTTGTACCTTCCCAATTGCACTCCCCCACCTGAAGCCATTGGCACAATGTGGCGTGTCAGGTTTGGTGAGCACCACCCAACATTTAGTGTTTAAAGAAAGCAGGTAGTATGGTCCAGTTATACGGTAGAAATACTGCATTGGAATACAAGTTATATATTTAATTAATCCAGATTTGAAAGTCTATATAAAAGATACACAGTGGTAGAGGTGTACTGATGAGGGACATAAGAGCAAGATCATGATGGATTCAGGATATAACAGATAATGTACACCTGACAGCAAAAGAGGCAGGACATCTGGCTAATGATAGAAAGACATTTCTAAAGACTGATATAACACAACACCAGAAAATAACGTCTGGTGTGAAGAGACAATCAAGTTAACTCAAACATCAGAAGAACATAACTTACGTTGATTTCATCCTCATCAGGCAGGTCCACGTTGAAGCTAATGTTCGCCAGACAACAGGGCCTCAAGTCCCTCAACTTGAAGAACACTCTCTACAACAAAATTAATAACACAATATGTCAACTTCTTTCAGGCCCAATCAAAGCGAGATGTGTGATTGGCTTTTTACTTTTGAATCCCAACCAACGCATAACATGTTCTCTCATTTATCTTACATTTGGTCAGAACATTCTATAGAAATCTGGCAGCTGTGGCAGTGCAATGGCTTGCATGCTTGCTGTTAGCCCTGTGGTCATATGTTTGACTTCCTATTGAGGTGGATGCTTAGAAAAACAAACTGGACTTGAGCTCCCAGGTCGACTCAGCCTAACATAGTTACCAGGAGATGTCATGGAAGGTACAAGCAGCTGGTGTGATACTGACCACATTACACATCGAGTGCCAACTGGCCTATTAAAAACAGGAGCAAGCATCATATACCCAGGAAGCTGCAGCAATGTAGTGGCTGGACACTTACCTGCCAGTCCAGTGGTCATGGGTTGAAATCTGCATCGAGGCAGATGTTTAAAACTGATCTGGTCTCCCAGATTGACTAGTTTAAAATCGTCATCATCATGTGCCATGCTGGTAAGCATGGGTGGTCATGAATCACCATCTCACACGATCACCAGAGTCTTGGATCAGCTCTGTATTCTTATCTCGATCATACCATCCAGGTATTTACTCCTCTGCAGTCCCCTTATTCCTTTCCCTTCAATCTTGCCAGCTGTCACCAAGTTTTCCAATTTATTTCTTCTCATAACGTGTCCAAAACATTTTGACTGTCCACATCTAATTTCTCGAATCAGTTTACGGTTTTCATCTGTTTCTTGTAGGACTTGGTCACTGGTTTTTCTGCCTGTCCATGGTAATCTCTGCATTTTCCTCAGAAACCACACCTCCACAGCCATCAGATGTTTTTCAGCTTGACTGCTCATTGTCCATGCTTCACATCCATACAAAAGTACAGGCTCCATGTAGCACCTCAACACTTTTTTTTCTCATCGCAACTGACATCTTTTCATTAGTCAGTATGTTTTCCATCTGGCAACAGGCGATTCTTGTTCTAAGATGGGTACCAAGAAATGTCTTGAGAAGTAAAGGCGGTGGGAGTGATACTGTCCATACCACCCATTGAGTGCTGCTGGGTCTATACAAATATGGGACTGGCACCATGGGCCAAATGTGTCTCAAGGTGTGTAAATGTGCCTTTATTTTGACTTACTACATGAGAGATGTGTGCATATACAAGCTAATGTATCCTTATATGCTGGAGGCATGTGGACAAACAAGCTTCTCTAACTCTTTGGAGGCATTATGTAGCATCTTTAACATTACAAAGTGGAGACATGGGGATATTAAGGCTCCTACAGAGACATGAGGGGGACACACAATCTGTACCACTAGAATGTGGAGACATGGGACACACACACACACCTCTACCACTACAAGGTGGGACATAGGACACACACACACATCTCTACCACTGCAAGGTGGGGACATGGGATATACACAATCTCTACCACTAAAAGGTGGGGACATGGGATACACACATCTCTACCACTGAAAGGATGGAGACATGGAACACACACACATCTCTACCACTGCAAGGATGGGGACATGGAACACACACATCTCTACCACTGCAAGGATGGAGACATGGAACACACACACATCTCTACCACAACAAGGTGGGGACAAGAAAGAGAGAGAGGATAGGTAACTTACTCTAAGGATGACATTGAAGAGGTCAGAAAAATCCAGACTAGATCCTGAGGTTGGCTGGTATCTGGCCTTCACAATCTGAGTGAACATCTGCAAAACAAATTATTTAAAACAATACTTTTAACATCTTCTATTATTCACCTATTTTACCTTAAGCTATAAGAAGAACATACTGCTACTATTCACTTGTCTTCTTCTGCAGGTACCTGATCAGAGCAGGCATCGGGAATCGCGACTTGCCAATCCTCTCTGCCATATTATATTTTAATTAAGTTGATATTATACGCAGAAGCCACACAAAAATAGGTTGCACAGTTTATTGCTAGAAATATTTTCCTGCATCTCATCAGGTGCACACTGCATAGTTATATATAAGTGAAGTGAATAAATGAATCATACTGTGGCTGACATGCATAATAAACAGTCATTGGTAGTGTACAGATGTTGAGCATTTGTTATTCTTACAGTAGGCAGTCACTACGAAGTCTTTATCTATACATAACCTAAATCAGACACCTAATTGCTGTGGCGGTGGTGTATTTGTGTAATCGTTTATAGTTCGCCCTGTACAGCATACAAAACGCCTCTGCTTTGTCCACTTCATCACTGTAATTTAGCAGATGTTGAGAGATGGCCGAGGTTCAAATACCCCAACCAAGCGGTGCAGACCCAGTCAATTTATATGCCCTGCTCATTTCCCACGGCACCAATGTGTGTGTGTGTGTGTGGGGGGGGGGGGGGTAGTTGCGCTAGTTTTTATTCAATGGTATGAGTGCCTGTCATTCAGAAAGCAATGGTATACTACTGAACGTAAACTTGCCAAGAAATCACAAACAGCCAAAAAATGCTGGGGTTGACTACAATGCCCTGTTAAGGATATGCAACTAACTACTTAAACAATATGGCTGTCAGTACCTGGGGCTTAAGGGTTAGTGAAATGCAGTTTCACAATTCTCAGACACATCGAGTCGAAGGTTTGACACTAGCTGCGAGTGATTTGAATGATATCAGATAGGTATCAAATAGGTATTTTAAACTTTTAAACCAGAGCCTCAGAGACCACCTTGTGCACAGTCGCCTCCCCACGGTTACTTCATCCGTGGGCACCTTCGAATGCCATCGTAGGAACTGTCTGACATGCCCATATGTTGTTCAGACACCAGAAATTGCATTTCCCCGAGGCACCTTCACCTTGAAAGATTCTTTCACCTGCACATCCCGCAATCTGATTTATGTTATCATCTGCAAACGATGTGACATGAAATACATTGGCCAAACGGGCAGACGTCTTGCGGATCGTTTTAGAGAACACCTCAGAGACATCAATCAGGGCGCTGACAAACCTGTCCCCAACCATTTCAATTCCTCCAACCACAATGGAGCCGACGATGCATGTGTCACCGCATTAAAACCCTGCTTCTCCAATAGCTGTGTCAGACTTAGAATTGAATGCCAGCTAATCAACAATCTGGGATGCATCCACCCGGCAGGAATTAATACTGTCGTGGACGCTACTGTATAACTGTGGCATCTTCCCCAATTGTTTACACTACCTATTACCGTGCTGTCCCCCCCCCCCCCCCCCCCTGATATCTAGACTTAATTGTCCCCACATTTCTATGTTTTCATAGCAGACTGTTCACATATTTTTGGCTACTCAAATCCTTTTTGGCAACCCATTTTCAATTCTGTGCCACAAGCGTTTTCGCAGCTGGCCAAGTCACATTTTCTGCCTCACATGGAATTATCAGGTTGTGCATTATAAGTGATAGGTCGTGTGTTTTTGTCGTTGTTTGTCGTTGTTTGTCGTTAGCTATCTGTGTTGTCATTGACAAAGATTCTGAGAATCGAAACGTCTGTGTGTCGTATTGTACGCGTTTGTGTGTATTTTATCTTATTTTATTTTATTATTCATTTTTAATATTTATTGAGTGCTTCTGATTTCGGATTTTTCACCTGTATTTCGTGACACGTGGATCTCCTTGTAAGGTATGTGCAACGTTGTGATGTTCAGTACGTTTTTTCTCGCAGAAGTTTAAAATACCTATTTGTTTCCATTTCATATTTTTAAAATAGTATGGCAAATGTGAAGAGTAACAAATACATGTCACATTGGCTAGCAAAGCTGACGAATAACCAATCGCATATGTCACACTGGCTAGCAAACAAGAATAATAACCAATCACATATGTCACATTGGCCAGCAAACAAGAATAATAACCAATTACATATGTCACATTGGCCAGCAAACAAGAATAATAATCAATCACATATGTCACATTGACTAGATTGTTTTTTGTTTTTTTTGGCATATCCTTTTACAGGACATCGCTGTCAACACCAGCATCTTTCAGCTGTATGTTGATTTCTTGGCAAGATTATGCTCAGTAGTTTGCCATTGCTTTCTGAGCGGCCGGCTCACATACCCTGTAAGTTACCGATGCGATTCGAACCACTGCTGATTCTCACCGTCATCACATCACCGACGAGAGTATACGAGATTACGAAGAAAAGTCATAACCTCTAAGCCACGAAGCCGGCACATTGACTAGTATACATGAAGAATAACCAATCACATATGTCACACTGGCTAGTATACATGAATAATAATTAACAACACATGTCACACTGGCTAGTATATATGAAGAATAACCAATCACACATGTCACACTGGCTAGTATACATGAATAATAACCAACAACACATGTCACACTGGCTAGATTACATAAAGAAGAACCAACAACACATGTCACATTGACTAGTATACATGAATAATAACCAACAACACATGTCACACTGGCTAGTATACATGAATAATAACCAACAACACATGTCACACTGGCTAGTATACATGAAGAATAACCAATCACACATGTCACACTGGCTAGTATACATGAAGAATAACCAATCACACATGTCACACTGGCTAGTATACATGAAGAATAACCAATCACACATGTCACACTGGCTAGTATATATGAAGAATAACCAATCACACATGTCACATTGGCTAGTATATATGAAGAATAACCAACAACACATGTCACATTGGCTAGTATATATGAAGAATAACCAACAACACATGTCACATTGACTAGTATATATGAAGAATAACCAACAAGGCATGTCACACTGGCTAGTATATATGAAGAATAACCAACAACGCATGTCACATTGGCTAGTATATATGAAGAATAACCAACAACGCATGTCAAACTGGCTAGTATATATGAAGAATAACCAACAACGCAAGTCACATTGGCTAGTATATATGAAGAATAACCAACAACGCATGTCACACTGGCTAGTATATATGAATAATAACCAACAATGCATGTCATATTGGCTAGTATATATGAATAATAACCAATCACACATGTCACACTGGCTAGTATACATGAAGAATAACCAATCACACATGTCACACTGGCTAGTATATATGAAGAATAACCAATCACACTAGTCACACTGGCTAGTATACATGAAGAATAACCAATCACACATGTCACACTGGCTAGTATACATGAATAATAACCAACAACACATGTCACACTGGCTAGTATACACGAAGAATAACCAATCACACATGTCACACTGGCTAGTATACATGAAGAATAACCAATCACACATGTCACACTGGCTAGTATATATGAAGAATAACCAATCACACATGTCACATTGGCTAGTATATATGAAGAATAACCAACAACACATGTCACATTGGCTAGTATATATGAAGAATAACCAATCACAAATGTCACACTGGCTAGTATACATGAAGAATAACCAACAACACATGTCACATTGGCTAGTATATATGAAGAATAACCAATCACACATGTCACACTGGCTAGTATATATGAAGAATAACCAACAACACATGTCACATTGGCTAGTATATATGAAGAATAACCAACAATACATGTCACACTGGCTAGTATACATGAAGAATAACCAATCACACATGTCACATTGGCTAGTATACATGAAGAATAACCAATCACACATGTCACACTGGCTAGTATATATGAATAATAACCAACAATGCATGTCACATTGGCTAGTATATATGAAGAATAACCAACAACACATGTCACACTGGCTAGTATATATGAAGAATAACCAATCACATATGTCACATTGGCTAGTATACATAAAGAATAACCAACAATGCATGTCACATTGGCTAGTATATATGAAGAATAACTAACAACACATGTCACACTGGCTAGTATACATGAAGAATAACCAACAACACATGTCACACTGGATAGTATACATGAATAACCAATCACACATGTCACATCGGCTAGTATATATGAAGAATAACCAATAACGCATGTCACATTGGCTAGTATATATGAAGAATAACCAACAATACATGTCACACTGGCTAGTATACATGAAGAATAACCAATCACACATGTCACACTGGCTAGTATACATGAAGAATAACCAATCACACATGTCACATTGGCTAGTATATATGAAGAATAACCAACAACACATGTCACACTGGCTAGTATACATGAATAATAACCAACAACACATGTCACACTGGCTAGTATACATGAATAATAACCAACAACACGTCACACTGGCTAGTATACATGAAGAATAACCAATCACACATGTCACACTGGCTAGTATATATGAAGTATAACCAATCACACATGTCACACTGGCTAGTATATATGAAGAATAACCAATCACACATGTCACACTGGCTAGTATACATGAATAATAACCAACAACACATGTCACATTGGCTAGTATACATGAATAATAACCAACAACACATGTCACATTGGCTAGTATACATGAAGAGTAACCAACAACACATGTCACACTGGCTAGTATACATGAATAATAACCAACAACACATGTCACATTGGCTAGTATACATGAAGAAGAACCAACAACACATGTCACATTGGCAAGTATACATGAAGAAGAACCAACAACACATGGTGCATTGCTTTAGACAGAAGGAATTATGTGGATCTGGTAATCTACAGCGAATGTAATGGGTCAACACTCAAGTCCATATACCTGCATACAAGTAAAGTAAAGGTCCTTTCACACGCCTTAAGACCCACCGAGCATGTGTTGCTATAGTATGTCCACATTTGTTTGCCGCAATATAAACATCAATATCTCAGTAACCAACTGAGGGGAAATTATGAAATTTAGTATATAACCTTATCATTATGTTCACCCAACAAAACAATTTTTGTTCTGGAGATATTACAGCAGATTTCAAAGTTTGTTTATATGACATATATAATTTACGAGTCTGACATGAAATTCATAATTTTAAATGTATTACAGCGTAGCCAGACAATCAGGGCTCAATTTTGAATATTGTACGTGTTTTCACGGGATTGGCCTTTTGCCAACCCCCCGCGTTGTTCAAACTAAGACTGTTCAGAGGTGTCTCAAAATGTGGGTTATTTCATGAAACCTGATTAATATGTTTTGTTTGTTTTTTTAAATCTTACCACTTATCGCTAATATTGAAATGTGTGAATATTTTTCAATGGGCTTTAATGCAAAATTGTACACTTCAAAGAATTGCTGTGAAGTTGTACACATATTTTTGTCAAGAAGCTGATCGCAAGAATCTGTTTTATCATCATCATCATCTTCCACTTCTGCCGTCAAGCGTCGTGGGGAGGAATAATTTGCGTTCCAGCGCCCGGTGGACGGCACTGGATAGTGTCATTCCGTGTGGTTATAATACTGTTTTATACTATTACAAATTCCGAAAAAATTCCGATCGATCAATTGATCGATCTATCTATCTATCTATCTCCCTCCCTCCCTCCCTCCACCCACCCACCTATCTATCTATCTATCTATCTATCTATCTGCCTGTCTGCCTGCCTGTCAACCCACCCACCCACCCACCGAACGACCCACCGATCGACCGACCGACCCACCCACCCAGCCAGCCATCCACCCACCTACCTTTCTGCCTACCTACCTACCTACCTACCTCTCTGTCTGTCTGTCTGCCTGTCTATCTGTCTGTCTGTCTGTCTGTCCGCGCTATTAAATATTGATAAAAGGTACTGGAAAAAACGTCTGGACCATGTGTTGAAAGAGGAAGAGGACTATTGGAGAAAGGATGGATTGAATTTTATGCAACCGAGAGCAATCATCAACCTACTGGAATCGTCCGACACAGATTAAGGTCTGAGCAGATCGCAGAACTTAATCTACGTACACACTTACTGGGATATTTTGCTCCAACTATTCAGACAAATTACAGACCCTTAACATTACAGCATCAGCATCAGCTGAAGAAACAAGAAGGAAATTAAAAATAAGGTAAGAAATATAGTCCTTCTACTTTCCTGTTAATTTACAAATTATTTACCCCATGCCTCTGTAAATTCTCTGTCTTTACTAATATTACACATCGCACCCCTCTCGGAATTCTCCGTGGTGAAGTGGTCAAGCCGTCTGACTCGGGCTCCGAAGGTTGTATGTTCGATTCCGGGCTGCGTCATTTATTTCAAGAGTGCATTTTTTTTTCGGAGACTCCCAAGGGTCGTCGCTGGAGCTACGGAGTTTGTGCTTTGTGCGACGCTTTCCGCACTGCGGAAAGAAACTGAGCCATATGGGATAAAAACCTGGTGCAATGCAGCCGACCCTGTCGATTTTAAGCTAGTTCTTTCATTGCACCCACTCCCATATGAATCCGGATATGCCTTTTTGTGTCATCAGAATTGGCAGGTCTCACATTACCGTAAAAACAACTTTGTTAGCGAGAAATCACTAGTTTTTCAGCAAAACATCAAAGGAATGTCGCCGCTTTCAATGATTTAAGTTGTTTTTGGACCTATCAAAGACATATTCCTTGGGTGGGGGTAAATATAAGACGGCTGGAAAAATTTCATAACGATGCAACAGACAGTTTTCAAAATAATTGATCGTGAATGAAGGCAAACGAATGTGGACATACTATAGACACCTATTTTTATAGACCAATCAGCATTCACAGGTAATGTGGTCAGTATCCCAACATACCTGCATGTTGGCTGTGATTTTCTCGGCGGGTATCCCGGGTGGAATCTGTGTGTTGCAGATCTCAAACCCTTCTGGTGGGTTATTATCATGCAAGATGATGGACACTGTATCATCCTTCAGATCATCTACCTACATAAAGATATTCCATTTTCATTACAAATGTCAAATTGTATTACTTATTTCAGTATTTAAGCTGGAAAGATAAATAAATATTATGAACCAGAAGATCTGACTGATAATTAGTACTCCCAGGAAAGATCAGACGGATGTATAATTAGATTGCAATTGGTATCATTTATATTTGGACTCTTCACTGGCTGCTGAAGATAAGACCAGGTGATGTATGGGAATGTCCTGAGTGATGTGATGTCAGTTCTTGACTTAACACAACTCATAATTATATGAACAACATTTGCCAGTCATAAAAAAATATAAAAGAGGAGGGTGCTTCCATAGATTTTCCATTTCCTATTGGCATCTGTTTTTCTTCTTCTCTTCTGTTTCACTTCCAAATGTAGAAAAGAACAGTCCAGTGCACTAAAAGTTGTAGCATAAATATGGACAACACTTGAGTTCAAAACGTGTGAACATCCCCCAAAAAATATTATTCACTTCTACAACCATGACAGTTCAGGTTTTATTCTCCTATAATATACATTTCACTTTGGCAGATAAAAACATGTAGTTTTGTGTCGGGTCAGCCTCTACTAATGTACAAAGATATGTGTAAGAGGGACATGAATGATTCAAGCACTGATAATGCACCTTGGGAGTAAGTCGTCCATGATCGTGTTGCATGGAGGGCAAAGATCAGAAATTGAATAAAGACAAAGGAGAAAATGATTGCAGATAGGTCACACACCAAGCGTGTGAGATGTCAGATGGTGCATGATGGTGGAAATGATCATGTGTTCCTATGCATCATTGTGGACAAAATTTACTGTGCGATTAGGTCTGATCAGTCACATTCACTTTCACCATGGGTTGTAGTTATGCCTTTTTTGAAGCACAATATAACAAACTATCATCTGTCAAGACAGCAAGGTGCCGCTCTCTTGTTACATCACAGTAATTTTTCATATAGACATGAGCTGGCCATACCTCAGGGTAGAGGAGGAAAGACTATAAATAAAAGAATCAATGTATACTAACCACTAGGACAAATGTGTTCTTATCTTTGCCTAACTCCAGTAGTAGCAAGTTAGCATCGTCTTCATCATCGGCTGTGTCTTCATCTGCATGAGGATTCTGAAGGCCATCCTCTGGGTGGTGGTTCTGAAAGATATTAGAAATAAACTTATCGTATACAGATAATCAGCCCATAATCCATCACTAACTGGTGACTGCATAGAACAGAAGGACTACAATGGTATAACAGAGGTCAGCATGGCTGAACAGATAAGAGTGCACGCTTTTAAACTTGAGGTGTGCTGATTCTGAGGTAGTGGGTTCAACCCTTACACTAGTCAGTTGGACTAAAATGTTAATTTCTTGACTTGGGGACATAAATTACAAGTATCTCAGAAGTCAGGGTGGGTTCACCTGATAGTGAGGGACACTGGTAGTAGGAAAACTAATCTACACAGAAATATCAGTCCAGTGCACTAGAAGTACAGGCACGTGTGTGGAATACGCGCTTGAGTTCAAGGTGAGTGAATCACCTGATTATAGAGCACCACTTCATGGAGCACCTCTTCATGGAGCACCTCTTCATGGAGCATCACTTCATGGAGCATCACTTCATGGAGCACCTCTTCATGGAGCACCTCTTCATGGAGCACCTCTTTATGGAGCACCACTTCATGAGAGCACCACTTCATGGAGCACCTCTTTATGGAGCCAGCTCTGTGGTGAAGGCATTACAAATGCAATTCATAACCCCGCATACTGTGTTCAAAACACAGCTGCTTGCAATTTGGAAGCAGACTGACTTTCCATACAATGCTATCAGTCCTGGTCGTACAGAAAGCAATTGCTATCTACTGAAAGCAAACTTGCCCAGGAATCACAAACAGTCATAAAATGCTGGAGTTGACTGCTATGTCCTGTAACGGAAATGCAACTAACTTCTTATGCAGCACCTCATTATGAAGCGGCCAATCCATATGTACAAGCACACCCTAACTGTTGACCATCATTGTGTAAGAAGTTCTGTACAGAACATTGCTATCATCACATCCCATGTGAAAGACTCTCCATCTATGCCAGTTGCCTTACCTCAAGCATTTTGATACCCAAGCTGCCTTGAAAGACTTATATCCATTATCACATTGGCTAAACCCTGCCTCTTCTTCACTGTACTTCCTAAACCAGTGACGTTTATTATAGACAAAGTTTTTCAGTTTCTGAGACAATTACTACTGGTAATTTAAATGTTGCTATGACAACTGTTACCAATACTGTTGAGTAGAGTTGAGTCAAGAACTAACATCACAGTAGTAGTAGGCCTCTTTCAGTCCTGAAGGACTATAGAGTTGTGCCGCTGGGGAGGTGCCTGGCAACACCGCTGGTGACTGTATAGTCCAATGCGAGAGTGGCAATCTCTGTCACAGTTTCCACATCTGTAAGACGAGGCAGGTCCCGCAGTAAGTGACTGCGTTTTAAGCCTGTGCCGCCTATTCTCAGTTTGTTGGATCAGAATGCGCTCAAAGAGCACCAGTCCGTTCCGTACATCTCTTCTCCAGAAACATCTGTCTGTTGCAACCCTTTCCCACGTGTTTAGATCTATGCCAAGGGTTTTCATATCTTGTTTACACACATCCCTATATCGCATTTGGGGTCTTCCGGTTGCCTCTTCCTTGTGGCTGCTTCTCCATATAGGAGATCTTTGGGAATACGTTCATCCTCCATTCGAGATACATGTCCCAGCCATTGGAGGCGTCTCTGTTGAGGAGGTAGTGCACTGTGGTAATTTCCGCTCTTTCAAACACGTGTTTGTTTGTTATGTGGTCTTTCCACAATATGCCCAGGATATGTTTCAGACATCTTATATGGAAGGAATTCAACTTTCTTTCATGTCATGAGTACAAGGTCCAGGATTCAGACCCATAGAGTAGTGTGCTAACAACACAAGCTTTATATACTTGAACTTTTGTACGCTCTGTTAGTCTATTATTCTCCCAAACTCTTTTAGTTAGCCTGAAAAGTGTTGTGGATGCCTTTCCAATGCGTCTGTCAATTTCTGTCTCTAATGAAAGATTGTCTGATATTGTCGACCCCA
Source organism: Cepaea hortensis (assembly GCA_963921405.1). NCBI lineage: Eukaryota > Metazoa > Mollusca > Gastropoda > Stylommatophora > Helicidae > Cepaea > Cepaea hortensis. Next base: position 213,878,254 of record OY992876.1, on the reverse strand, counting down.
AATACGAAAACTCATGGAGAACCTTCAGTTCATAATTAGAAATTTTGATTTATGGAGGCGCACCAGCATCTTGTTCCATCACCTGTGTTGTATTTAGGCTGATGGTGAGCCCAAAGTCTTTGCAGGCGGCTGCAAAACGATCTATGAGCCTTTGGAGATATTCTGCTGTATGAGTAGTCAGTGCTGGATCATCTGCAAAAAGTAGTTCTCTTATGCATCTTGTTCTTATTTCAGTCTTTGCCTGGAGTCTTGATGGGTTAAAAAGTTTGCCATCAGATCTTGTATGGAGGTATATGCCTTCAGTGGCAGTCTCAAATGCCTGCCTTAAGAGAACGGCGAAGAAGATACTAAAAAGTGTAGGAGCAAGCACGCAGCCCTGCTGTATTCCACTGCAGATGCTGAATGACTGGGATGTTGAACCATCGAATAAAATGGCCCCTTGCATATTTTCGTGAAACGATTTCACAAGACTTAGCAGGGTGGATGGACATCCTATCTTCTCAAGGATCTTGAAAAGGCTGTCTCTGCTCACGAGGTCAAATGCCTTTGTGAGGTCGATAAAGGCAATATATAATGGCTTCCTCTGTTCTCTGTACTTCTCTTGGAGCTGCCTGACTGTAACATCATAGCACTCAGGACATTCCCATAATGCTATGTCCTCATCTTCAACAGCCAGGGAAGAGTCCCAATACTAAAGGTACATGTAGCAGTCTGATTATGTGTTTGTCTGGCCTTTCCTCATTCTTCAGTGTCGGCCAGATCCTCTGGTCACTCCCTGCAGCACCAATCTCTCTACACCATGATGATCTATCTATTCGTTTGCACCATGAATACCGCTAACGTTTCATTGTTTTGATGCTACTACAACTATTATAACATGTAGAAACATACTTTGATCTCTTTATTGAGTTTTTCCCTGTGTGCCTGTGCAACTTTTGTAAGTCTTGCCTGCAAATTGATCAAATCTTGGCTTTCATTTTCTGTGGCCACCTAAAAAAAAACAGCAAGAGATTAGAATAGTGGGTAAAACAGTAGTCTGTTGTGGCAAAGTGTTTATGTTCGTAATCATAAAGTCAGTTAAGCAGCACAATTTTGCCAAGCCTGTGACACAGTGAATCTGATATCAATAAGCCTAACACTTCACACTCAAAACTGGAAAAATGTTGACACATGTATTTATACATAAGAGAAAGCAACAGTTGTGTAGAGACGTTGTTTTGCATTCGCTTGTTTTGAACTCAAGCGTAGTTCATACACATGATACTACTTCTAGTGCACTCAATTGAACTTTGCCTGTGGATTAGCTTTCCATATTACCAGTGTCCCTCACCATCAGGCGCTTCCACTCTTGACTTCTGAGGTACTTGTAATTTACATCCCCAAGTCAAGGAAGAGACGTCAAAATTTTAGTCCAACTGACTGGTTGAACCTGCTGACCTCCTAGTGTGGAGATACAACTACTCATGTTAGATGGAAAGCACTTGAACAAGAAGACTTAAGAATAAATATTATCATATAACAATAAAAGAAATCATCTGAATTGAGTTGAGGCAAACTTTATTTTTAAAGGGTCACAAATTGGGCACGCAGGACCATTTTAGATTCGGCCCTTCCAACCACTCATCTTTCATACATCAATTATCTAATGTGCATGTTCAATTCACAAAGAAAAAAATATTGTCAAATGAATGCTGTAAACATAAACAATGCATATTACCTTGGTATGAGATGGACAGACAGGTAGGCAGGCAGGCAGACACGTACACACACTCACACATGCAGAACCGACATCAAAGCACTTGGGACATTCCCATATGTGCTCCATCCTCCTATTCAACGGCCAGTGAAGAGCCCCAATACTAATGCTACCAGTAGCAGTCTGATTCTATGTCCATCTGGCCTTTCCTCTGAATCCTGAGTGTCGACCAGATCCTCTGGTCACTCCCTGCATCAGCCAACAAGCCACTGCCAGTATCATACACTCACACACAGAAGACGTACCTCTGTAGATATTTCTGGTAACGGAGGTGCTGGCAAGGGACCCAAGAAGGCTCCAGTCGCTGTCTGAGGACAAGCAAATATTTCAATGGTAAATGAGTAACGGGGCAGTTGCAGGGAAAGAGAGGCAGGGATAGACCAAGAGAGAAGATGCTGGACAGTCTGACATCATGGCATGGAGGAAAATCAGTATCAGAGATGATTGGCAGCACAAGAGACGAAAGGTTGTGGACACATATTATGGCAAACACCACAGACTATAAGAAGAAGAAGAAATGTTGGAGGACATTGAGGCTCTAGGCCAGTGTTTCCCAACGTGGGGCCCACGCCCCACAGGGGGGCAATTTGACTGTTAAGGGGGGCAATTCGAAAATGGAAGAAATCGGCTGAATATAACAAAACGGGGAGACTTGAGACTGAAGTTAACTAAATTGGAACCTGACATAAGATCTCTTTTCAGCAAGCATCAAGCGCAAGGATCTCACTAAATTTAAATAATAAATAATTACTAATAATTAAAATAATATAGAAAAATCTTTCATTAAAATTATTTTGTACTTGAATTTCAGTTCTCCATAATATGTTTTGAAAATTTACTTACTGTGTTTGCTCAATAATTTCCTAGTGATTTCTTCCTAAAAACCTATCATTCAAGTTTCTTTAGTGAGCATTTCAATTTTTGAATATTAAAAATAATGTATATGTTGAGGGGGGGGGGGGGGCATGGGGCGGGGGAGGGGGGCAATATGAATTTTAGAGAGGCTTAAGTGGGGCATGGTACAAAAAAGGTTGGGAAACACTGCTCTAGGCGATTTTGAAATTGTAATATTGACAAAATTTTTAAATGACAGCTACACAGAGCTGATGCACGACTCTGGTGATTGTGTGAGACAGCGAAACATGATAACCCATACTGATCAACATGGCACATTATGATGATACAGATTGAAAAATGAATGACAGACAGACACACAGACACAGAAAAACAGAGAGAGAGAGAGAGAGAGAGAGAGAGAGAGAGAGAGAGAGAGAGAGGGGGGAGAGAGAGAGAGAGAGAGAGAGAGAGAGAGAGAGAGAGAGAGAGAGAGAGAGAGAGAGAGAGAGAGAGAGAGACAGACAGACAGACAGACAGACAGACAGACAGACAGACAGACAGACAGACAGACAGACAGACAGACAGACAGACAGACAGACAGACAGAAAAAGAGACAGACAAGAGACACACACATATGGAGAAAAAGAAGGAGACACACACACACAGACATACACATAAAAAGAGAGAGACAGAGATAGATACACACACGGAAAGAGACATGAAGACACACACACAGAGGGAGTCTCGTGGCGAAGTGGTCAAGCCGTTTGACTCGTGCTCCAAAGGTTGTGGGTTCGATTCCGGGCCGCGCCCTTCGGTTTACGAGTTAAATGTTTCGGAGACTCCTGTGGGTCGTCGCTAAAAGCTACGGAGTTCGTGCTTTGTGCGACGCTTTCCGCGCTGCGGAAAGAGACCGAGCCATATGGGATAAAACCTGGTGCGATGAAGTCGACCCTGTCGACTTTTAAGCGACTTTTTTTTTTTAAGCGACACAGAGGGAGAGAGACATACACACACACACACACACAGAATGAGAGATGCGCACACACACACACTGACACATATAAAAAAAGAGAGAGACACAGAGACAGAGAGAGGGAGAGATTCAATCAAACATTTTAATCTAAGTCGTTATCAATAGACATAAAAACAAGAATACTTAGCTGGACAAATGACATATCACAATTACAGATATGTAGTCCAACGAATAGAATAAATAAGCCCTAAGACAACAAAAAAACGAAAATGTGGAGAGGTGGAACAAAACACAGGTGCTGAAAAGGCAACACAAAAAGAAAAATGTGTCTGTGTATGTCCACTTGTCTGCCTGCGCACGTGCATGTGTGGGTGGATGGCCTTGTGCATGCATGAGCATACTTATGCATTTATATATTAATGGGCAAGAATTATGAATTGTGATTCATTCTGGGTTTAGAATGTCGAAACTATGAATGAAATGATTTACCAAAGATTTAAAAAAAAGATTTGGTGGTCAGTTTACCATTATCTTAGCAAAATTCAAAAATATATACACAACAGAATATTTATAGCGTGCAAATCTCTTATGTGGGTGTGGAAGGAAAGGGGAAACCACAACATTCATTTCTTGAGAATACATTAGTTTGAAGACGATACAATTACTGTTAACATTTTCACAATTTATCTTACAATAAGAGATGAAAGTTACGGTGTTTTGCAAATAATGTTTGTAAAGAAACTTAACTGCAACAGCAATGAGCATGTTCTCTCCAATGCATATCTGAATTCGCAGTCCAAACAGGCAATTGAGTCCTCGAATCTGAAAAGCAACAGTATTTGACAAAAGAGTTTTTGTTTAAAAAGTTTGTTGCATTTCCTTTACAGGTCGTCACAGTCAACCCCATCATTTATTGGCTGTTTGTGATTTCTTGGCAAGTTTACGTCCAGTTGTTTGCTATTCAAAAGGAACCTGTCCCAATATAAAGGAACATATCCCAATACAAAAGAACATCCCAATTCAAAGGAACATGTCCCAATACAAAGGAACATCCCAATATAAAGGAATATCCCAATACAAAGGAACATCCCAATACAAAGGAACATCCCAATACAAGGGAACATCCCAATACAAAGGAACATGTCCCAATACAAAGGAACACCCCAATACAAAGGAACATGTCCCAATACAAAGGAACATCCTAATGCAAAGGAACCTGTCCCAATACAAAGGAGCCTGTCCCAATACAAAGGAGCATGTCCATACAAAGGAACCTGTCCCAATATAAAGGAACATATCCCTATACAAAAGAACATATCCCAATACAAAAGAAAATATCCCAATATAAAGGAACATGACCCAATATAAAGGAACATGTCCCAATACAAGGAACATGACCCAATACAAAGGAACATATCCCAATACAAAGGAACATATCCCAATACAAAGGAACATGTCCCAATACAAAACAACCTGTCCCAGTTTCCCCCATCCCATAATGACAGTCACCTCATCCAATGACAACAGTCGCTCCCATCCCACAAGTCACCTCATCCCATGACAACAGTCTCTCATCCCATGACAAGTTTTCCCCATCCCATGAAAAAATGTCCCTTATCCCATGACAACAGTCTTCCCATGACAACAATCTCTCATCCCATGACAATAGTCACCCCCATTCCATAATGATAGTCACCCCATCCCATGACAGTCTTTCATCCCATGACAATAGCCAATGTCCAACGGACATTCGGATCATCCAATGTCAACAGTCTCTCTTCCCATGACAACAGTCACTCTATCTCATGACAACAGTCCCTCATCACATAACAGTCACCCCCATCCCATAATAACAGCCACCTCATCCTATGACAAGTCCCTCATCACATGACAACAGTCACCCCCATCCCATAATGACAGTCACCTCATCCCATGACAACAGTCTCTCATCCCATGACAATAGCCACCCCCATCCCATCACAACAGTCTCTCATCCCATGACAATAGCCACCTCCATCCCATCACAAGTCTCTCATCCCATGACAATAGCCACCCCCATCCCATCACAACAGTCTCTCATCCCATGACAATAGCCACTCCCATCCCATGACAACAATCTCTCATCCCATGACAATTGCCACCCCATTTCATGACAATCTCTCATTCCATGACAACAACCTCTCATACCGTGACAACGGTCACCCAATCCCATGACAATAACCATCCCCATTTCATGACAACAGCCTCTCGTCCCATGACAATATACCTTTAGCTTGTTGATGAGTTGGTTGTGGACTTCATACTCTAAGAATGGCAAACTCTGTAAAAACAACAGAAATAAACAAGAGTAGCACAGAGGGAAGCACACACGTGTAAGTAAACAAGCACATTACAAGCAGGTTTAGTTGGTGAATCCTTTGGAGGACTGAGTTTTAAACTCATCAGTCGAACGTATTGGTGTCCAGTCATTTGAACTCTAAAGAGGGTTTGGATTTATTAAAGTCATCTTGGTGTAGAGATGTTCCTTCTGACCTGGTATAGAATGAGAGACTTGGTAGTAAGAATTGGCACAGCCCGACACAAAAGGCACACCGGGAGAACGAGGGGCCTCGTCAGCCAACACAGAATTGGCACTATTAGCCGCATATGTTGGGGGGGGGGGGGGGGGGGAGAGAGAGAGAGAGAGAGAGAGAGAGAGAGAGAGAGAGAGAGAGAGAGAGAGAGAGAGAGAGAGAGAGAGAGAGAGAGAGAGAGAGAGAGAGAGAGAACTGAGCACCTACAGGCATGTATGGAGTGCAAAGATGATACCCCAACAGAAGAACCATCTCTATGGAGGCTATTGCTCCTTCCCTGCTCCAAGATATATCAGCATGGCATGCAAGACTAGTCCTCTAGTCTCTACTTCTTTCTTCTACTTCTAGTCTAGTCGTTGGATCAACATCACGACACACGGTATAACCCATAAATGCTCCATTTTCCTCCTGACTCAAACCTGAGTCTGGAGAAACTCAGCTCAATGCACGAATTCCGTTGCATCGGCGAGGATCCTGAAATAATTTGGGTAGATTTTTAACTCGAAATTTTGCCCGGGCAGCGCCGTTAGGCTACTCTTTTTCGATTTCTAACTGCCAAGGGTTTTTTTACGTGCGCAACAATACAAACGGGCATCCGATCTCACTACCCAGAGACCAGGGGAAATTTTATTACTGGAAGTCCAGGTGGATTTTTAAAATAAATCCCGGTCCTCACCGGGGCCTGAACCCGGGACCTCCAGCGCTCAAGGCGGACACCATACCTCGAGACCACTCAGTCTTCTACTTCTATGAGTGCTAAACAATACATGCGTGTGTATCATAAGGCTGGTATTAAGGCTTCACACGTCCAGCTAGGCATATTAAGATGTAACTAGGTCATGATTCAGCCCGGGACTATGGATTCATGGTGATTAGGCCTAGTTTAGTGACCACACAACACTGTTTGTCTCTTTCTTATAGTGGTCATGGAATGAGACGAGAGGCATTGAACAACATTATGATTCATGGAATGAGACGAGAGGCATTGAAGAACATTGTGATTCCTGGAATGAGATGAGAGGCATTGAAGAACATTGTGATTACTGGAATGAGACGAGAGGCATTGAAGAACATTGTGATTACTGGAATGAAATGAGAGGCATTGAAAAACATTGTGATTACTGGAATGAGATAAGAGATATTGAAGAACATTGTAATTACTGGAATGAGATAAGAGATATTGAAGAACATTGTGATTACTGGAATGAGATAAGAGATATTGAAGAACATTGTAATTACTGGAATGAGAGGAGAAGCATTAAGAACATTGTGATAACTGGAATGAGATGAGAGGCATTAAGACCATTGTAGTAACTGGAATGAGACGAGAGGCATTAAGAAGATTGTGGTAACTGGAATTAGACGAGAGGCATTGAAGAACATTGTGATAACTGGAATTAGACGAGAGGCATTAAGAACATTGTGATAACTGGAATGAGACGAGATGCACTAAGAACATTGTGATAACTGGAATGAGACAAGAGGCACTAAGAACATTGTGATAACTGGAATGAGACGAGAGGCACTAAGAACATTGTGATAACTGGAATGAGACGAGAGGCACTAAGAACATTGTGATAACTGGAATGAGACGAGAGGCACTAAGAACATTGTGATAACTGGAATGAGACGAGAGGCACTAAGAACATTGTGATAATGGAATGAGACGAGAGGCATTAAGAACATTGTGATAACTGGAATGAGACGAGAGGCACTAAGAACATTGTGATAACTGGAATGAGACAAGAGGCACTAAGAACATTGTGATAACTGGAATGAGACAAGAGGCACTAAGAACATTGTGATAACTGGAATGAGACGAGAGGCACTAAGAACATTGTGATAACTGTAGAGATCAGTAGTAGAGAAGACAGAGATTGACTGAGAAATTATGCTTGATGGTCTATGACCATGGCATTGAAGAATGTCATTAGCAGAATTGATTCAGATCTGTGGAGAGCTATGGACGCTGTTTGGCAGAGACCATGATAAAATGAAATGTCTGGTGTATGACATTTCTCACACAATCATTGATGATACAAACATTGAAACAGGCAACCTGACCAACAGATTATTACATTCTGGTGATATCTTATCAACAAAAATTATTAGCTTACATTTGTTATTGTTCTGTCAAAAGTGGTTTTTGTAAAGATAGCCAAAAGCACTTACATCACTAATGTCTCGTGCAGACTGTTCGGAACTTTTACTTTTGCTTTTAACTCGACAAATCCTGGCAGACAGAACATGAAGCAAACTGCACATTATAACATTATACAGAAATGAGATCACTTTGAAATGATGTTTACTGATCACTGTCAGCACTGCAGTTATGTCAAGGTACAATGTAGTGTTCACTGTTCCAATATGTGGGTAAAATATGTGGAATCTGAGCATCCAGACCTCCAGAAAGGTGATGCATATTACCCACATCAAAGTGAACCAGCATCAATCTTCAGACTGGGCCCAGGGCATAATAAACTGAAATACCACGTTTAATCAATTAAAATTGTGTCAGGTCTGAGTCAGATATGACTGACCTACCGTATGACAGTAGACGGTACTACCTGCTTTCTGTTAGCACTGAATGTTGGGCGGCGATTACCAAACCTGATACACAGCATTGTACCAATGGCTTCGCGCGGAGGAGTGCAATAGGGAGGGTACAAGCCTTACCATAGTGCGAGGAAATGCAACCTAAAGACTAAATGTCATGGCAGGGCAGACCAGGCCATAATCCTTGGTCAGCAACTGGTCTAGGTGGAAGCTTTGACAGGCGGACAGTTAGAGTATTGCTTTGCTGATCAAGCAGTATCTGCAGCTTGTCTTGTTCCAGACGTATAGGTGTTACCTTTCCTCTGGAGTATACTAGGCAGACCAAGAGAGGGATCCTGCTGCATGGACAACACATGGTCTCTCAATTCAGCCCAGGCTTTGTATTATGAGAGGTATAGTTTCATTTTACAAACTATCGTCTGTCAAGACGGTAAGGTGCCAGTCAATCAACTAAAAATAGAAGATGCTGATGAATTAACTGTGGAACTAGTGAAATGACAGTTAACATTTGCTGTAGGAGTGTCCAAGATATGCACAACAGAGACAATTATTTTGGCATACACCTGCTCTATTTAAAGACAAAATATGGACATGTCAACCAGCTCAAGTTGACTGCTGCTTTCTTGAAATATATTCAGGTTGAAGGCACAAGATGTATGGAGGAGGATGAAGAGGAGGTGAAGGTGGAGAAGAAATAAGCTTGGAATTGTTGAGAGGAGTGGGTGGCTGAGGTTACTAGACTTATACATTACGGGGGGTGAGTTGTAACCCCAGATGAGGCCAAGAACCGAAATCTTCTATCGCAGGTGCAGTACCAATCTCTACACTGTGTAGCAACTCATGTTGCCAGTGGTCTCAGCCCTAGAAAACCTTCCTGTATGACATCAGCAACTGTACAAAACAGTTTGTTGTATTTCCTTTACAGGGCTTTGCAACCAACCCCAGCATTTGTTTGGCTGTTTGTGATTTATTGCCAAGTTTACATTCAGCAGTTTGCCATTGCTTTCTGAATGACCGGCACTCATATCATTACATGAAAGCTAATGCAAGATAGTCTGCTTCCAAATTACCTGTAGGCGTCTTTCAAATACGGTATGTGGGATTATGAATTGCGTCTGTAACCCCGTTGCTACATAGCTGGCGATGGTATAAAGCTACCCTCACAACATTTATGTCTTGTGTGATTCTAGTATACACACATTTATTTGGTGTTATGGGGTTTGCGCACTATGCTGAGACACCCCTGCTGTGATGTGTGGTGGAGAGTGGAACACGCACAGTAATATGTGTGTGCAGTGAAAATAATCCTTAACCAAGATTGGCCACAAATTCCTCCGTGCACTCAGGCCTGCAACATAGTGGCAACACTCACAGTAATATGTGTGTGCAGTGAAAATAATCCTTAGCCAAGATTGGCCACCCATTCCCCCGTGCATTCAGGCCTACAATGTAGTGGCAAAACTCACAGAAACATGTAAATACTTCTCCAAATACTTCACAGAAAAGCAAGGGCAAACTAAGAATCTTTCCAACTACTTCACAAAAAAAGTTAGAATAAACTAAGAATCTTTCCAAATACTTCACAAAAAGCTATGGCAAACTAGTAATCTTTCCAAATACTTCACAAAAAGCAATGGCAAACTAGAATCTTTCCAAATACCTCACAAAAAAGTTAGAGCTAACTAAGAATCTTTCCAAATACTTCACAAAAAAGTTAAAGTAAACTAAGAATCTTTCCAAATACTTCACAAAAAGCAATGGCAAACTAAGAATCTTTCCAAATACTTCACAAAAAGTAATGGGAAAACTAAGAATCTTTCCAAATACTTCACAAAAAAGCTATGGCAAATTAAGAATTCTAAACACTTCACAAAAAAGCTGTGGCAAACCAAGAATCTGTTAAAAGTCGTATTGAGTAAGTTTATATACTTAAACACAGAAGCCACAAAAAATATGTTACACGATGTTAATTACGTTATGTTTATTGCCTGGCATATTTCACTGCATCTCATCAGGTGCATACTGCAGAGTCATATATTATATGAAGTGAATAAATGAATAATACTTCAGCTGAAACACTTAAAAACATAGTCACAGGTATTGTTCGAATGTGGAGCATTTGTTATCCCTGCGGTAATTTAAAATTAAACAAAAAAACTTTCACTTTGCATAAACCAGCCTCAAACTGCCTTATAGCTAACACCTCAGTTTATGTAAGGGGCGTTCATTTGAAATCCGTTTGTGCCACACCATGCGTAATTGCGTAAGCTGAAAATGATCATGTCATAGTCATGTGATAAGTACTGACCAATGAATAAAAGAGCATGTGCTTATCGTCCCATGATGCATAGGTTCTGTTTCTGACCGTTGAGAAAATGGCTGGGTTGATCCAAAATCCGTCCAAAGAAGCTCAAAGAGCGGTGATTCAGTTTCTTTGATTTGAAGGATGTCGACCAGTGGATATTCATCGAAGAATGCAGGCAGCGTATGGTAACAAATGTGTGTCGAAGACAACAGTGACAGACTGGGCATGAATGTTTCAGAAAGGATGTCAGTTCACGACAGATCTTCAAAAGCCAGGTCAAGCGCATATTGTTGCAACAGAAAAAACCATCGCTAAAATTGATGCAGCAGTACAGATGAACCGTTGTCAAAGCATACGTTCGCTAGCGAAAGAATTTGATGTGTCAATTGGGACAATTCAAAAGGTCGTTCGTAAGAAACGGCAATATCAGAAGGTGTGTTCACAGTGGGTACCACGGATGTTGACCGACCACCAAAAAGAGGAATGCATGGGATTGTGTCTGAACCACTTGCTGCGTTACAGTGGAGGGTGATGCATTTCTCTTCCGCATAGTGGCAGGAGATGAATCATGGTGTCACCACTTTGAGCCGAGCAGCAAAAGAGAGAGCATGCAATGGAAGCATGCTGGATCACCAAAAGCCAAAATATTCAAGTTACAGGTTTCTGCCGGTAAGGTTATGCTGAGCGCATTTTTTGACCATGAAGGGCTATTGTTGGCCGACTTTAAAGAATCTGGTGTCAACATCAACTCTACCCACTGCTTGCAAACACAAGACAAGTTACAAAAAGCCATCAATAATAAATGACCCGGCATGCTTTCTCGCAGTGTGATTCTGTTGCATGATAATGCTCGTCCGCATGTTGCAAAGATTGTACAAGAAGCATTAGCAAGGAAGAAGTGGAAAATTCTGCACATCCAGCCCATAGTCCCGATTTGTCACAATGTGATTTTCATTTGTTCGGACCTCTAAAAAAAGCTCTCAAGGGGCAACGATTTCACACAGATGCAGACATAATGAACGCAGTAAACACTTGGTTCAGCGAGCAACCACAATCCTTCTTTGCGGATGGCATTCGCCGCCTACCTAAGCAATGGGATGCTTGCCTGAATGCCTACTGCGACTTCTTCTGACCAATGGTGCATTATTCATTCAAAATGAATGCTTTGTTTAATTCTACCACACCTGTTAATGTTTCTTGCATGTTATTTTAATAAACCATTGGAATGGTTTCAAATGAACGTCCCTAATATAATCAAATGCACTATGGTAATTTCATTTAAGCATTTTAGAAAATCAAGTAGATTGCCATAATGAAATCAAAGGAAAATACTGCTTTTGGAAATACACTGCTTTTGCTGTGAGGGGGCTGAGTGGTCTCGAGGTATGGTGTCCGCCTCGAGTGCTGGAGGTCCGGGTTCAGGCCCCGGTGAGGACCAGGATTTATTTAAGAAATCCACCGGGACTTCCAGTAATTTCCCCTGGTCTCTGGGTAGTGAGATCGGACGCCTGTGTGTATTGTTGTGCACGTAAAAAACCCCTTGGCAGTTGGAAATCGAAAAAAGAGTAGCCTAACGGCGCTGCCCGGGCAAAAATGTCGAGTTAAAAATCTACCCAAAGCATTTCAGGATCCTCGCCGATGCAACGGAGTTCGTGCATTGAGCTGAGTTTCTCCAAACTCAGGTTTGAGTTAGGAGGAAAACGGAGCACTTATGGGTTAAACCGTGTGCCGTGATGTTGATCCGACGACTAAAAAAAAACTTTTAACAAAAAACTAAGGAAAATACTGTGCATCCGATCTTTTGACGAAATGTATATCATTATCCTCACCATATGGAACATGTTAGTGGCTTCAATATATTTGAACATGATGATGATGATGATGACAAAGGATAGCAAAGATGAGACAGGCTGAAACTTAGAACTGACCCACCTGGCTTGAATGAGACAACCTTTGCTCCAAACTGGCATGTCAGGTGGAGGGTCCACAGTTGTGAACAATACTTCTGGAACATTCTTTTTTCTAAAACAGAAATTCAAATGAATATAATGCTTGTAGATTTTGGGTGGTTACTGTCAACTTGGTAACTTAAGATTGCTGATATGCTTTGAAAACATTTAATGCTTTTCAATCTCACAAGTTTTTATCATCTGGTCACTAACCCTCTGGCTCTGGGGTTACGAATCCAATTCACAATCCCATATAATGTGTTCGAAACACAGCTGTGGGCAATTTGGAAGCAGAATGCCTTGCACTGGTTTTCTTACAATAGTTTGAGTGCTGTTCATTCAGAAAGCAAAGGCAATCTACTTAACATAAACTTGCCAAGAAATCACAAACAGCCAAAAACTGTTAGGGTTGACTGTGACATCCTGTAAACGATATACAACTTACTAAGCCTCTATGGCCCAGGTAGTTCTCAGTCTAAAATTGTCCGCTGCTGTTCTCAGATCGTAAGTTGTGTAGAAGCCAATGCCAGTTGGCAAGGCACTGGATGGTGATGAAAAAGTAAGTAGAGGACCTTTTGATATGCCTTTAGGCACATGTTCAATCAATCAATCATGTGCCATGCCGGAAAGCGTGGGCGGTCATGACTCGCCATTTCACGCAATCACCAGATTCGTGGATCAGCTCAGTGTTCCTGTCTCATCCATGCCATGTGGCCAAGCCATCCAGGTATTTTCCTCTTGGTCTTCCTCTTGGTCTGTTCCCTTCGATCTTGCCAGTTGTCACTAAGTTCTCCAATCCATTTCTTCTCAGAACATGTCCAAAATATTTTGACTGTCTACGTCTAATTTCTCTAATCAATTTACGAGTTTCATTTGTCTCCTGTAGTACTTGGTCATTGGTTTTTCTATCTGTCCATGGTATTCTTTGCATTTTCCTCAGAAACCACATTTCTGCAGCCATCAGATGTTTTCTCAGCTTGACTGCACATTGTCCAAGTTTCACATCCATACAAAAGAACAGGCTCTATGTATCCCCTAATCACACTTTTTCTCGTTTCAATTGACATCTTTTTATTGAAAACAATATTTTCCTGTAGTGAATTTGAATAACGAAGACACAAACAATATATAGTACGATTTATTGCCTGGCACATTTCGCTGTATCTCGTCAGGTACTTACTGCAGATGTCACACAACATGGAGTAAAATAATTAGAATCATCGTTCAAGCTGATATATACACATATTCACACAGTAATATCTTTTTATTGGTCAGAATGTTTTTCATCTTGCTAAAGACTACTTTCGCCATGGCAATTCTTGTTCTAATCTCTTCAAGGCATCTCCCATCAGATGTTATTACTTCTTCTTCTTCTTCTTCAGCGTTCCAAGCCACTGAGGTTCTTTGCTACAGATACAAGCCATCTCCATTCGTCTCTCTGGTTGACCTTCTCTTGCTAGTCGTTGATTCCAAGTGCTTGTAGGTCTGTATATATATTATCTCTCCACCGTCTTCTTGGTCTACCTCAGGGTCTACAGTCATTTATTTCCTGAGTGTAAGCGAGTTTTGTTTCCCTATTATCTTCCATTCTTTCTATAGCCCCAGCCATTGTAGTCTATTAGCCTTAGATGTTATAACTGTTCCGAGATAATTGTACCGATTCACTTGTTGAAGAATATTCCCATTTACTTGTATGTTACATTGTGGTACTTCGTTCTTCCTAGTGACGACCATAACCTGTGTCTTTTTACAATTTAATTCTAACCCCAGCTGCTCACTGTGTACAACAACCGCATCTACTAATTGTTGCAGATCCTGCCCATTGTCTGCAATCAATACTGTATCATCTACATATCTGATGTTAATGATGTTTCGTCCTCCAATGCTGATTCCATTTATATCTTCTACATTTCTGAAAATATTTTCACTGTACAGGGAAAAAAGATCTGGAGACATTACACAACCCTGCCTAACACCTCTCTTAATTGGCTGATACTGTCCCACTTCATTATCAATCCTTATTGCAGCTTGTTGTTTCCAATATATGTTTTTTATAAGTCTAAGATCTTTCCCATCAATTTGTAGATCTGCAAGCATATCCACCATGTAGGCACATGTTGCTAGATACATATTTTTATAGACCAATCAGCACTTGGCGAGTGAACTGTCAGTAGCACACTGGCTACCTTTACTTATCAAGACATTTCCTGGCCATCATCATCAAGTGCCATGCTGGCTGGTGTAGGCATTCATGGCTGGCCACAGATCTCGGTCTTTGGTTTTCTGGATCAACTCTGCTGTTGATATTCCTCCATGCCACCATCTCAATCCATCCAGCATCATTTTTCTTGGTCTGCCTCTCTTCCCCTCAATTTTCCAGTTTTCATGATGTTCTCCAATGTCTCTCTTCTTATCACATGACCAAAAAAAGCTATTTGCCTCTTTCTTATTGTTGTATGTAATGTTCTAGTTTCATTAGCCATTTTCAGGCAGTCGTTGTTAGTTACTTTGGCAGTCCAAGGAATTTTAAACCTGGAAACCCAGATCAAATGAAATAATCCGCCCCAGTGCAGACTTGAACCCATGACCATCTAGACCAGCAGCCACTACACCACCGCAGCTCGGCCTTACGAGCATAGTAAAATAATGATTCATATTCATGAAGCATACCTGCAGGTAGCACATTTGGACAGTTGTATCTCAAAGGGCATATTGGAAACACTGTAGGGAATGTGACACAGACAACATCTGGTCTCAGACTCATCAAAGCTGAAAACAGAAACAGGAAAATATGCACGTGAACAAACATTTCTTAAACATTCACACAATTTCGGAACAATGCAATGGTGGGTAGTGAGGATGAGTACTCAGCTTTTTCAAATAAGGGTTGAAAATGGGAAATGCCATGTGCAGAAAAAGACAAAGAAGAAGCAGCAGCAGAAGAAGAAGAAGAGAAACAACAACAGCAGCAGCAGCAACAACAAAATATTTGTGAAGATAATGAAATCAGAGTAGTACATCTGTGGAGACAACGAAATCAAAGCAGTGAATTTATGGAGATAAAGAAATCATAGTATTAAGTGTGTGGAGACAATGAACTCATAGTATTAAATTTGTGGAGATAAAACAATCAGAGAAGTACATTTATGGGATAAAGAAATCATAGTAGTATATTTTTGGCAACAATGACATCAGAGTAATACAATTATGGACATAATCACATCAGAGTATCATTTCACCAGCATCATTTCTCTTGGTCTGCCTCTGCCTCTCTTCCCCTCGATCTTTCCAGTTGTCATGATGTTCTCCAATGCCTCTCTTCTTATCATGTGACCAAAAACAGCTATTTGCCTCTTTCTTATTGTTGTATGTAATGTTCTAGTTTCATTGGCCTTTTTCAGGCAGTCATTGTTAGTTACTTTGGCAGTCCAATGACTGCCTAAAAAAGTCTAACGGCGCTGCCCGGGCAAAATTTGAGTTAAAAATCTACCCAAAGTATTTCAGGATCCTCACCGGTACTACAGAGTTCGCGCACTGAGCTGAATTTCTCCAGACTCAGGTTTGAGTTATGAGAAGAATGGAGCACTTATGGGTTACACCAGTGCTGTGATGTTGATCCATCGACTAAAACTAAAACTAAACATCAGAGTAGTAAAACTAGGAACAAATACCAGCTTCCTATTATTAAGAGCTAAAAAAGGTTCATTACCCTTCACCCAGTGCCATAGATTTGATCTGCGCTTGATTAGCCAGGCCGATGTCCACAAACAGATGTTTCTCTTTGTCCCTCTCTTTCTTAACTCCACCCACTCCTGAGGCTTTATCTGGTGAATCTGTGCTAAAACTGGGGCAGACAGGAACCTGGGAGGAAGCAGTCGGGGCCAGCAGGGTTTTCATGGGGTCAAAGCTGAGGTTGATCTTTGCAGCGGTGCCCACTGCTGACAGCACAATGACATCGTCACTGCAAATAAAACAACAGCATTAGATATTAAAATCACCACAAGTAGGTCAGCATGGCCGAATGGATAAGAACGTGTGTTCTTAAACATCAAGTGTGCTGATGCTGAGGTAAGGGGTTCAACCCTTACACAGGGCCAGTTGGACTAAAATGTTGACCTATCGTCCTTGACTTGAGGACTTTAATTACAAGTTACACTGTTAATAGGTAAAGCTAATCCACACGCAAAATTCAGTCCAGAACTACTAGAAGTATGTGTAAGGACTATGCTTGAGTTCAAAGCAAGAGTGCAAAAAAAAAATCTCCACAATATTTCAGAGAGATAATATGACTAGCTCACTTGCCTACCGAACCAATGGCCATGTGTTCGAACCCAACTTGAGGCATGAATTATTTTCACTGACACAGGCATCCAGGTCGATTCAGAATGAAATATAAAAAACGTAAAAGACCTTTTCCTACGCCTTGGGACATAATGGGTTTATGATGCTCCATCCATCCATCATGTGCCATGCCGATAAGCGTGGGCGGTCATGTTCTGCCATCTCACTCGATCACCAGAGTCATGGATCAGCTCCATGTTTCTGTCTTGACCATGCCATGTGACCAAGCCATCCAGGTATTTAATTCTTGGTCTTCCCTTTGGTCTCCTCCCTTCAATCTTGCCAGTTGTCACCAAGTTCTCCAAATCATTTCTTCTCATAACATGCCCAAAAGATGTTGACTGTCTACGTCTAATGTCTCTAATCAGTTTACAATCTTCATTTGTTTCTGGTAGGACTTATGATGCTAGCCACATATTAACCCGACCAGTCAGTACTCAATGGGTCATGTGGTTAATATCACGCTAGCTGCTGACTGCCCGCAACAATTCATGGCACCCATTCTAAGGCTGGGTCAACCTGGCATTCCAGGTCAATTGTTTAACATCTGTCTTGCACGGGATTCAAACATATTCAAAACAATGGTTTCCCATCTTGCTGGGGATTCAAACATATTCAAAAAAATGGTTTCCCATCTTGCTGGGGATTCAAACATATTCAAAACAATGGTTTCCCATCTTGCTGGGGATTCAAACATATTCAAAACAATGGTTTCCCATCTTGCTGGGCATTCAAACATGTTCAAAACAATGGTTTCCCATCTTGTTGGAGATTAAAAGATATTCAAAACAATGTTTCCCGTCTTGCTGGGAATTCAAACTTATTCAAAACAATGTTTTCCCGTCTTGCTCGGGATTCAAACTTTTTCAAAACAATGTTTTCCCGTCTTGCTCGGGATTCAAACTTATTCAAAACAATGTTTTCCCGTCTTGCTCGGGATTCAAACTTATTCAAAACAATGTTTTCCCATCTTGCTCAGGATTCAAACATATTCAAAACAATGTTTTTCCGTCTTGCTCGGGATTCAAACTTATTCAAAACAATGTTTTCCCGTCTTGCTGAAGATTCAAACATATTCAAAACAATGTTTCCCTGTAGTGAATTTGAATAATGAAGTCACAAACAATAGATTGCATGATTTATTGTCTGGCATATTTCACTGCATCTCATCAGGTACATAATGCAGAAATCATGCAACATAAACTTACCAATTTTGTGCAAACAGAAAGATGCGATAGTCAGTTTTAAATTACTGTGGTAGACAATTAAAATTACTGTGTGAATATGTGTGCTGTATATTTCAGCTTGAAGGATTTATCTTATTACTTTGTATGATTTCTGCAGTATGTACCGGACGAGATGCAGCGAAATATGCCTGGCACTAAATTGTTCAATCTATTGTTTGTGTCTTCGTTATTCAAATTACAACAAATGACCACCAAGTCGGGTAGCAAGAGTGTTAGCCATTGCCCCACCATGGCTCAGCCTCAAATAGGTAAAAACGCATCTCCTGGGAACTAAAGGTGGCTGGCGTGTTACAAATCACATTATTCAACAGAGGCCAACTGATCTATAAAAACATGGGGCTAGCCCCATGTTTACTTAATATGCCTCAAAACATGTCATTTAGCTCCATAACCTTCAATTATGCCACCTTAATTAAACTGCAGAACCTTAAATTATGCCTCCATAAACTGGCTGCCGAACTTTACCGGAGATTTTTTTGCGGTTACTTTTGTTTTCTTCTTTTTGTCTCCGATTTAATTAGGTTTAGAGTACTCGTTATGTTAAATTCCCCGATTATTTCAAGATCGCCGGCTTCATGGCTTAGAGGTTATGACTTTTCTCCGTAATCTCGTATACTCTCGTCGGTAACGTGATGACGGTGAGAATCAGCAGTGGTTCGAATCGCATCAGTAACTTACGGGGTATGTGAGCCGGCCGCTCAGAAAGCAATGGCAAACTACTGAGCGTAATCTTGCCAAGAGATCAACATACAGCTGAAAGATGCTGGTGTTGACAGCGATGTCCTGTAAAAAGAATATGCAAAAAAAAAAAAAAAAAATTTCAAGATCGAATTAAAAAAGGGACCAATTTACTTTGTATAGTTTCTCCCACCTCAGTTTACGTTGTGCACATCTAGTGTTTCTGAAATTCGTTTCCTACACTGAAATACAGAGTGACTTTTTCAGACGTAAGTAGACCCGCAAATCATGTTTTATGTAGATGTCTGTGTTTGTTCTTAGATATATTAGATTTATCATCCATTTTTACGTAAATTGTATAATTTTTGTCTATTAAAGTCGGACGGCACATGCCAAACTAAAATGATGAAGATCGCATGCTGTGATGTGATATTTAAATGGCGGGAAATAGCCGTTTCCTTGTCATACTTCAGCGATGACTACTTATTATTGTTATGGAATATTCACAGCAATATGAATGCCAATGAATGCATTTTGCATCCATTTTAGTAATTATGTGTAAGTTTTCATCACTTTACACGGTCAGGATTGATTATTTTTGGGTAACTTTGTAAGGCGAATTCTCTGGTCAAAATTGATCTTGGCCTCGCGTTGACAACAACGCATGGTACTGCACGCGCGATCTGACGTCATCACAGCATGATGTGGAGATGTATCTATCTATCTGTCTGTCTGTCTGTCTGTCTGTCTGTCTGACTGACTGTTTGTCTGTCTGTCTGTCTGACGGTCGGTCGGTGTGTGTGTGTGTGTATAAACTTGCAGAGGTTATCTGTCCCTGAGTTAGAGAGCAGCAGTGGTAATATCCCTTGGCATCAATGTAACCAACTGTGAGTGTGAAGGTAGGTCTCAAAAAGTGAAAGGGTCAAAATCGTTATGTTCTATTTGTCTATATTAAATGATAAACTGACACATAAATATTAATATCTCGGCTTATTGACCTACAGAGGTGAATAAGGTAACGTTGGATTTGTTTTTTCAAGAGTATCCAGCTATGCAGGTTATATAATTAAAAAGCAATTTAGAAAATGTTACTAAAATGGCTACCATAAACAAACTGCTGAACCTTAAATTATGCCTTCCTAAACAAACTGCAAAACCTTAAATTACGCCTTCCTAAAACAATTGTAGAACCTTAAATTATGCCTCCCTAAAAAAAACTGGAAAACCTTAAATTATGCCTCCTAAACTGCAGAACCTTAAATTATGCCATCCTAAACAAACTTTTTTTTTTTTAAATTCTCATATCCTTTTACAGGACATTGCTGTCAACAGCAGCATCTTTCAGCTGTCTGTTGATTTCTTGGCAAGATTATGCTCAGTAGTTTGCCATTGCTTTCTGAGCGGCCGGCTCAGTTATCCCGCAAGTCACCAGTGGGGGACGATCCGCTCCCAGTTCTCCATCGCTACGAGACTCTGCGTGATAAACGGGATTACGGAGAAAGTGGTGTAACCCCTCGGCCAGAGAAACCTGCCTAAACAAACTGCAGAACCTTAAATTATGGCTCCTCAAACAACCTCAAGGGGGTGAAAATTATAGAGGAATAATGTTATTGTCAGTTCCTGGAAAAGTATTAAGCATGATCATTATGAAGAGACTAAGAGATACCACTGACAAGCAACTAAGAAATGAAGAGGTAGGCTTCAACTATATAGATTCTGCGCCAACTAGATTGTCACATTGTGCACAATAATTGAGCAATGCATTTCTTCCCCAACGTTCACTCGTTTTGAACTCAAACATAGTCCATAAACGTGCTACTACTTCTAGTGCACAGAATTAACTTTTGCGAATGGATTAGCTTTCTCTATTACCAGTGTTCCTCGCCATCTGGTGAACCCACTCCGACTTCTGAGGCACTTGTAATTTACATCCCCAAGTCAAGGATGAGTAGTCAACATTTTAATCCAACTGACTGGTGTAGGGGTTGAATATGCTACATCGGCATCAGCACACCGGATGTTTAAGAATGCTCTTTTCCATTTGGCCATGCTGAACTCCAAGTAATGCATTAAACTTTATATTGGATTTCTGACTACAAAAAGGCCTTTGACAGCACAATAAGGAATCTCTTTAGAATTGCTATGGCATTATGGGATCCAATAGAAAATCTCTAACTTAATCAATGCAAGATATAAACACATGAGTTGCAAAGTTCTCCATTAGGGAAAACTAACTGAGGCATTTGAAATAAGAACAGTGAGACAGTTATACCGTCTGTCATCTTTGTTTTTCTTACTGACTATAGACTAGATTGTGAAGACAACATGGAGAACAACTAAAATAATCACTTATAAACCACAAACATTCATTCACTGGTATCTGTACAGAATTATCATCAGCATCAAGTGCCTTGCCAGCTGGCGTAGGCATTCATGTCTCCCCACAGATCTCAATCTTTGGTGTTCTGGATCTACTCTGCTGATGATATTCCTCCATGCCACTGTCTAAATCTATCCAGCTTCATTTCTCTTGGTTTGCCTCTTTTCCAACTGATCTTTCCAGTCGTCACAATGTTCTTCAATGCCTCTCTTCTCATCACATGACCAAAGAATGCCGTTTGTCTCTTTCTTATTGTTGTATATAATATTCTAATTTCATTAGCCTGTTTCAGGCAATCGTCATTAGCTACTCTTGCAGTCCAAGGAATTTGCAACATATGTCTCAGGAACTACATCTCTGTTGCTTCCAAGTTCTTCCTAATTTGTTTATTTACCTTCCAAGATTCACTGTCAAATACCAAAACAGGTTCTTCTTCTTCTTCTCCTGCTTTCATCCGGATTTTTTTTCTTCCGGATGTGACTGCGTGCCTGTTTACAGCAGAGCTGCGTTCTTGCGCCGTTAGGCCGACACATCCGACTTCTGCGGGCATTTGTTGACCGGGTTAACCTTCCCGGGGAAACAGGTTCTATATAGCACATCTTTTTTAACATTCAATGATAGTGACTTATTGCATAAAATACCTTTCATATTCTTAAATGCGGCTTTTGCTTGCCCTATTCTGTTCTTAATCTCTGTTGTACATCTTCCATCTGATGTTATAATTGCCCCTAGGTATTTAACATTATCCACTTGGTTAAGAATTTTCCCTTCTTCTATTTCCATTTAACATTTTGGTGTCACCTTTTTCGTCGATATCTCCATTTTCACAAAATAGTCTAAAATAGCATGACAGAATCACTAATATAGAACATACGGTGAGAAGGAAACAAATACCAATGAATTAAAAAGTGAAGAAACAACGGTGGTGCTGGATCGCCTTCCACTTATGCTTTGAGGCATTGTTGGGAGGAGTAATTGAAATTCCAGCGCCTTGACTAGCACCTTTCTTTCAATTTCCTCCATGATTCATTAGCAGTGTTGTCTAGTTGTTGTTGCATATCCTTTACAGGATGTAGCAGCCAACCCCAGCATTGTTTGGCTGTTCATGATTCCTGGGCAAGCTTGCATTCAGTAGTTTGCCATTGTTTTCTGAACGACAAGCACCCATATCATTTCATTTTAAAAAAACCAACGAGGAAGTCTGCTGCTAAATCGCCCACAGCTGAGTTTCAAGTGCAGGTATGCGGGATTACGAGCCGCGTCTGTAAGCCCTTCGCCATGAAGCCAGAGTGTTGTCTAGGGTCAAGTAATTTCCTACCCATATGCTAGACCAGTCACAGGTTCATGACCTGCATTACCAAACCTGTATCTTGAGTCAACAAACACAGACAACACAACATGCAGACTACCTGATACTTGTCTGCTCCATATATCCCAGGACAGCATGACATCCAAGCTTGGCTGCATGGGATTTGATCTCGATCCTGACCTCTCTCCACCAGGCATCCCGAGTTTCTGGCTCCTCTAGACCAGTCAATCAATGCACAATCACAACATTACACCAAATAAGCACAATTGTATGCAGATACATCCCAGCTGTGTCATGTATATCATCATCATCATCAAGTGTCTTGCATGGCACAATCACATTTCTCCACACATACCAGCTAATCAGTTTAGATAATCTATGGATAAGCATGATTTTACCAGGGACTATCTAACATGCACATGCGAGCATGCATGCATGCATTTGTATGTACATTTGTGTGTACACATGTGCACCAACACATCTGAAGATGGCAAAAGAGACTTTCCCAAAACATACCAAAGTTAAGTCAGGTAAGTAAAGGTCTCTTTTACATGCCTAAAAGTGCATGGTCGCATGGTGCTAGACCCATGTATGGTGTATAGACCAACTGCCACTTGGTGGCTGATGTGGTCAGTACCACGCCAGCCCCCCTTCATTTCTCATGACATGTCCTGGTACTCACTTTAGGTTGGGTCAACCAGAGTTATCTGACTTTATGTTGTGTGAAAAAAGCCGCTTAAAAGTTCCCAGGGTCGACTTCATTAAACCAGGTTTTTATTCCATGTGGCTCAGTCTCTTTCTGCAGCGAACTGCCGAAATCGTTGCACAAAGCACGAACTCCGTAGCTCCAGGGACGACTCTCAGGAGTCTCAGAAAAAATGCATTCATGAACCGAAGGATGCAGCCTGGAATCGAACCCACAACCTTTGTAGTCTGAGTCAGAAGGCTTGACCACTTCACCACGGAGACATATTTTTTATGTTGTGGGATTCCACAGTATGTACCTGACAAGATGTAGCGAAATATGCCAGGCAATAAATATCATGCAATCTATTGTTTGTGTCTTCATTATTTAAATTCACTAGGGGAGAACGCTTTGATATAGTTAGTTGCATATCCTTTATAGGACATTGCAGTCAACCCCAGCATTTTTTTTTTACTTTTCATGATTTCTTGGCAAGTATTTACGTTCAGTACTTTGTCATTGCTTTCTGAACTACTCGCACCCATACCATTGTATGAAAACCAACACAAGGTGGTCTTCTGCCAAATATCCCACAGCTGTGTTTTGAACACAGTATGCAGGATTACAAATTGCATTTGTAACCCTTTCGCCACAGAGCAGGCATCTACCTATACCTAGATTTATTTACTCTGTTATGGCTGCACAGACGAGCATTGTAATATACACGTGTGTCAAGTGTTAGGCCGTCAGCTATTTATGCTACAAAATAAACAGGTGAGGAGGCCAGTTCCTTTGCTCGTCCCCTTTCTTTCTCAGACAAGGGCCAGTACATTCTGGGCCAGCAGGTGAACATCTAGCCATTACTTTACCGCAGCTCTGCCACAGGATGATGATGGTGATGGCAAACATTCAGCACGAAAGTCTTGCATTTACTACTTGAAGAGCTCAAGAACATGCTCAAAATGTGCTGTTTGCCCACCTGAATGGACTTGAACCCTGACCAATCGCCATACCATCTGATTTTTCTGCACACATTATTTAGCAGAATGGCTTGGATACAAGTAGAAGTGCTCCAGGTCCTCTTTCTTTGGCAGCTTCACCAGATATCCTTCTCTTCATTCAGTCTGTTGCTATCTCTTCAGCTTCATACATCCTACTACATAATTTGTGCAGTAATGTGGTATTAACTGTCAGGTCTTAGTCACATATGACTAAGCTGGTTAGTTAGTTAGTTAGTTAGTCGATGTTCCAACTTTACAGCAACGGGTCGTCCCCATTATGCTCCATTCCCGTGCCAGCGAATATCACACAAAATGCTCCCCACTGTCCAATGTGAAAAGTGAATAGACGGGTGTCTCGGCAATCCAACAGCTCGCACAGGTACACTGTGCATAATGCCGCCGTCAGAATGCCAACACAAAGTACATCCATGAATACCACAGTTCATCGTCGATGGACTCGGCAGTCACCAGAAAAACCTCGGGTTTTCTTACATGGCTCGGTCTCTTACCACAGGGCGACCCGCTGAAAGTGTCGCACAAAGCACAAACTCCGCAACTTCAGCGCCGACTCCCAGGAGTCTCCCGAAAAATGCACTTGTGAAACCGAAAGGGCAAAACAGTAAATTCAGCAACCACCGGTAGCCATTGTTAGGAACATGCAGTTCACTGTACAGGACAGATGTAAAAGCATTCCACGCGAATTTCACAGCTCACGGTGTCGCCCACGCATTCACTCAGTAGCAGAGCGACGGAACCATGTACTACCAGTCCAACATGAGGAAAATGCGATTGCAAACCGTAGCCATAAGCATAAACATGCCACAGGCCTTAACGGCTCAACACCTAACCGCCATGCTGGCAACCGGAAGTCATATGACTAAGCTACCGTGTGACAGTAGATGGTACTACCTTCTTTCTATTAGCGACAAATGTTTGGCGGCTGTCACCACATCTGATACCCCACATTATGCCATCGAGGAGCACAATTAGAAGGGTACAAGCTTTATCCTAGTGAGACAAAATGTGACCTAAAGACAAAATGTTATGGCAGGTCAGACCAAGCCCAAAGCTTTGGTCACAACTGGTCTAAGATCGAAGTTCCAACAGGTGGACAGATAGAGCATTGCTTGCTGATTCGGCAGCTGTCAACTTTCCTCTGAAGTAAAATAGGCAGATCATATAAATATATATATAGGCCAAGAGAGGGCTCATACTGCAAGGACAACACATGGTCTCTGCAATATGGTCCATTCTTTGTGCTGTGTAGAAGTATAACTCCATTTCTGGTCCCTGCCATGGGTTGTAGTTAATATGCTTTATAGGCACAATGTAACAAACAATCATCTGTCTAGATGTCAAAGTGTCAGTGAATGAGAGTCAGTGCATTTGGTATTACTGCTAGAAACCTAATCTGTACTTCAGGCACTTCTGTCTGGAAAAGAATCATGAAATCAATCAGAAAGCCACCAACACCAGCACAAGACAATTACCATATTATGGACAGACCAGACCAAGATCAATATCATAAAACAATCAATCATGCAGACATTTTTATTTTAAAAATATAAGATTGGCTGCTCAGCCAGATGCACATGTGGTGCTGTAGACAGTAGATCACATACTCCAAGAATGCCCAAATACAACATACACCCAGGTAAACCTTTTGGCCTAGAGAAACAGTGGCGGCTAAACTTTATGCACCAGTAAATGAACTAATAAGACAGTGACATTTATACAAGAGACAACAGTGAAGATAAAGACTGTCCCAAATACAACATACAACAAGGCAAACTTTCCAGCCTAGAGGAACAACAGTGCAAGCTAAACTTGTATACAATAGACAATACTGCAGATACAGACTGTCCCAAATACAACAAGGCAAATTTTCTAGCCTAGAGAAACAACAGTTCAAGCTAGACTTGTATACAAGAGACAACACTGCAGATATTTTTTTTTAAACTGTCATTTACTGCCAATATAGTACCTTGCGGTGCATGGAAGGGGGATCTTGAGCCTGAGGAATTAAGGCCGCTTGGCTATTGCAGTCACCACGAACTTTGCAGGTTAGAGTTTTCTTTTTGCCCCTGAAAGAAAATAACTCCATACCTTACCGAGGATTTGAACCCGGGTCTCCCAAAAGGAGAATCTGGCATTCTAGCCACTCAGCCAACCACTCCTCACTGAGACATAGACTGTCCCAAATACAACATACAACAAGGCACACTTTCTAGCCTAGAGAAACAACAGTGCAAGCTAGACTTGTATACAAAAGACAACACTCCAGATATAGACTGTCC
The DNA here is from genome assembly GCA_963921405.1 of Cepaea hortensis. Classification (NCBI taxonomy): domain Eukaryota; kingdom Metazoa; phylum Mollusca; class Gastropoda; order Stylommatophora; family Helicidae; genus Cepaea; species Cepaea hortensis. Next base: position 213,851,364 of record OY992876.1, on the reverse strand, counting down.
CAAATACAACATACAACAAGGCAAACTCTCTAGCCTAGAGAAACAACAGTGGAAGCTAGACTTTACAGTCCACTGAGAGAATTAAACAAGACAGTGACATGTATACAAGAGACAACACAGCAAATATAAACAATCTATTTCAAGTAAGCAAAAGTAGAAGAAAACCATATTTGTTTATTCAAGCCATTCAGAGGTAAACCACTCAAACTGATGGTATTCTAACAACAATAACAACAGCATAGCTAGGTTTTTGTTTTGGTTTGTTCGCTCGCTGTGAACTTGAGCGTAATCCATGCTAGGCTGATTTTTGCATGTGGGTTAACTTTCCCTATTACGAGTATCCCTCGCCATCAGGTGAACCCACTCCAATGTCTGAGCTGTTTGTAAATTATGTCCCCAAGTTAAGGACAAGAAATCAACATTTTAGTCCAACTGACCAGTGTATCGGTTGAACCTGCTAACTAGGCACCAGCACAGCATAATTTTTAGAGGGAATGCTCTAATCTGTTCGGCCATGCTGACCTCACATGGTTGGTTTACCTGCTAGACGAGAGCTGTGTGGGAAGCTACAGAAGAACGGTGCTGACCTCACATGGTTGGTTTACCTGCTAGACAAGAGAGCTGTGTGGGAAGCTACAGAAGAACGGTGCTGACTTCACATGGTTGGTTTACCTGCTAGACAAGAGAGCTGTGTGGAAAGCTACAGAAGAACAGTGCTGACCTCACATGGTTGGTTTACCTGCTAGACAAGAGAGCTGTGTGGGAAGCTACAGAAGAACGGTGCTGACTTCACATGGTTGGTTTACCTGCTAGACAAGAGAGCTGTATGGGAAGCTACAGAAGAACAGTCACCCAACACAAAACTGGTGTCATCAGTAATTACATACAGAGGGAGAAAATGAAATAAGTATCTGAGCATCTGTAGCTCTTCTGTTGCACATTTCTTAGCATGTTGATCGGCTCTCTTGTTTTTGGACACAGTTCAGTGAGATAGTATCCACTGTATGGTGACCTTACGCTGGTTGCCTAGTCTAGTTCAGTTAGTAGTGTCCATAGTATTGGCAATTTCCCAGACTGGAGTGCCTGAAGTACATATTTTGTGTTACGGACTAATATTTTGGTGGGCACTGAGGATGATCTGTTGACTAACTAACTGTTGGACTTACCTGGATTGTGGATTTTGTCCAGCAGTTTAACTGAGCGGGCTGACACAATCCCTCCCAGACTCTGAATGAAGCCAGCAGGAAAACTACGCATGGTGAAAAACGGGTACTCCTGGGGAAAAGTTAGGCAATGCAACTGGAACCACATTTTCTGTGTAGGTATTCTATTTGTAAAATCCTGAACAGTTTAACAAGAGGTCAAGAACAAGATGTTATCTTAAGCACTTTCAAGGGGGTTAGCTTGGCAGAATGGATAATGAGCATTCATTCTTAAACATCCGGTGTGCTGATGCAGAAGTAGCAGGTTCAACCCCCACACTGATCAGCTGGACTAAAATGCTGACTTCTCGTCCTTGACTTGGGTTCGTAAATTACAAGTACCTCAGAAGTTGCAGTGGGTTCACCTGATGTCAAGGGACACTGGTAATAGGGAAAGCTAATCTACACGCAAACATACGTCCAGTGCACTAGAAGTAGCAGCATGTGCAGTATGAACTACGCTTGAGTTCAAAGTGAGCTAATAAATATACTTTAAAATAAGATCATTTCTGACCCATCCACCCACTCTCCCAACCTATGACCCACTTAGATCAATTAATCAATGGATTCATCTATTAATTTCTGTCCACTAGCATCAGCATGGCATGATGGATTGTGTATACATTTCTTTACAACTATCAATTGATCCCCCTCTTGGTATTCCCCTATGCTAAGAAGCCAGCACTGATAGTTAATGGCAATATTTCATTATGAATGCTAACAACAAAAGCTCAATCTTTTTTCAATCACATACTGAGAAAATCCTGTCAAATTGGTCACAATGCGTGTAAACTATATTTTGGGAAACTAAAAACATAGGGAAGCCTTTGAGTGCATTACAGTAAAACAAATATTTCAAAACGTATAGTCATTGATTGACATTAGGGAGAAGATGATATGGTGGGGAATCGACAGACGTTCTCGACAAATCTCAAAACTGAGAGGGAAGACCAGGAGAACTTTCAATCAGATGGCATTTGGAACGATTAGCAGTATGACTCTTCACTGGCTGTTGAACGAGGGGATGGAACGTATGTGGTTATGTCCTGTGTGCAGTGATGTCGGTTCTTAGTTCATAACTCTATGATTGACATTTCCAGAAGAATAAGGTAACGGATAAGACATCAAAAGATACACTTCAACCATTCTACTGCCTTTTGCTCCCAATGAAGAATAGGTTTCCAACCATACAATGCCAAGAAGTCCTATCTGTTGTTATCTATTGTAGTTTTTTTCATGTCTTCCTAACATTACTCCGTGACGAAGGTGTTACGGACGGAATTCGTAATCCTGCATACCGTGTTCGAAACACAGCTGCGAGTAATTTGGCAGCAGACCGTCTTGCGTTGGATTTTTATGAAATGGTATGAGTGCCAATTGTTCAGAAAGCAATGGCAAACTACTGAACGTAAACTTGCCCAGGAATCACGAACAGTAAAAGAATGATGGGGTTGACTGTGACATCTTGTAAAGGATATGCAACTTTTAACATGACTTCTTCTGTTGTCTTTTATCCCCTACAAGAGCAAAGACCCTCAACCAACTGACATGAAGCCTGCCTATCTGTGGTTACCTCCTGAAGCTCCCTCCATGTTCTCCCAACGTTATTCACCCCTGTCTTTAATTGTATTCTCTATGTGTTTGCTGGTCTCCCTCCCTCTTTTCTGTTAACTTGTGAGTTCCACTTTCACTCAGTAGTGACAGCTATAGCAAGTAAATGTCATAATGAGTGTTCTTGTCACCATCGACAATCTAGCCACACAATACATGGATGTTAGCTCAATCTAGCCATACAATACAGGGATGTTAGCTCAATCTAGCCACACAATACAGGGATGTTAGCTCAATCTAGCCACACAATACAGGGATGTTAGCTCAATCTAGCCACACAATACAGGGATGTTAGCTCAATCTAGCCATACAATGCAGGAATGTAAGCTCAGTCTGGTTGAGCTGCTGCTGTTGCATATTCTTCACTGTATCAAAATAATCTAGGGGACAACAAGCACAATATAACAACAAACACAATATAACAGCCTGAATTTTTCTATGAATGTAGCAATATGCTATTCATAACTCCAGAAAACTGGATGACTTATCTCCAATACATAACGACTTCCATAAGATTGTTCTCAGCCTCTTGTAAACTGCATTATATATCGATATCTGTATGTGTTCAAAATTTAACAGCAATAACAATATAATGTATAACTAATAAGATACTGGCTGATGCCCATGTTATATAAAGAAAGGAATCATGCTTGAAGAAGAAGAGATTTATTTGCTAGAGAGAAATAGCAGGGACAAGGAGATATTAATTATGTAAAGATATTAAATAGATAAAGATGGCCATAACAAGGAAAGATATTAACTAGATAAAGATAGTAACTAGATAAATATAGCAATAACATGGACATATATTATCTAGATAAAGATATTAACTAGATAAAGATAGCCAAGACAAGTAAAGATATTAGCTAGATAAAGCTAGCCACGACAAGTAAAGAAAATATATTAATTAGATAAAGATAGCTGTGAAAAGTAAAGATATTAATTAGAAAAAGATACCTGTAACAAGGAAAAATATTAACTAGATAAAGATATTAAATAGATAAAGATAGCAGGGACAGGAAAGATCACTCTGATAAAATGTAAGATACCAGGACGACAGTGAAGCTGGTTGGTTAGTTGGATGGTTTGTAATCCTCTGAAAGACTGTCTTATGTACACTGAAATGACTGGCAAAATTGATGGGAAAAGAGCATGGGGAAGACAAGATAACTAGGTGGCTTGGCCAAATGGCATAATCGGGACAAAAACACACACCTCATCCATGATTGGTGATCATGAGATGGTGAACCACGACCGGCCACTTTGTTGCTAAGTTGGCACATGTTTCATGATGTAAGTTGGCACATGTTTCATGATGATTTGCATCACTTAAAGGATGCACTTAAAAGGACGTGCGGTGGGTGCAGAAGATTTCCTCTGGAGAAATGTATTGCAGAGGCCTCATTTCCCTCTCCAAGCTCAGAAACTGAAGGTTGGCAAAACCAGTGCTGAAGACTTCACATTTGCAGAGAAGTATGATGATCTTTGGAATGGTGGCCAGGCTGGAGATCTGGTCTATGGATGGGCTGCACCTCAATGAAGTGAACCTTTTAGCCAGTCTTACACATATTCCTGGTTTGATTTCCCAGGATCAAACCCAGGCAGCCTGGATGTAAGCCAGGAATCCTAACACCAGACATGGAAACGTTCTATTGAAACAAGTAAAAAACAAAAATTAAGATTAATGTAACAACAGAAAAGATTAAAGATGCATCATCAAACTCCAGAAGCAAGATAAATTGGAAATAAAATTAAAGAATAATAGAATATTGTCAAGATGCAAAGTAGTGATTACAGATTAATATAACGATAAAAGACGAAATAACTAATAATATAAAATAACTACAAATAAAAATTCAGATAATATTCAAGAAAAATAGAATCAAGATAAGATAAGATGCAAGTTGTAATTAAAGATTACTATAACAATAATAAACAACAAACTAAAGATATAACAAAACCACAGATAAAAGTTCACATAATATTCAAGAAAATGTAAGAACGTAGAGAAGCTATCAAATACAATTAAAGATCAAACATTTAAATTCAGAAAAATAGCTGATTTGTAACATACCAGCAACTCAATGTTCTGCTGGAGAACCGAAGTCTTGGAATGAGTCTGCCTCGGAACTGTGCTGATTGATACACCGCCAGCAGTAACAGCATGTGTACTGTGTGCTGTAGACATGCACAACATTTATAAGGTGATAACATGAGCATACAAACTGAAAAACATCTGATAGCAGTGGAAATGTGGTTTCTCAGGGAAATGCAAAGAATACCATGGACAGACAGAAAAACCAATGACCAAGTCCTATAAGAAACACATGAAAACCGTAAACTGATTGGAGAAATTAGACGTAGACAGTCACAATTTTTTGGACCTGTTATGAGAAGGAATAAATTGGAGAACTTGGTGACAACTGACAAGATTAAGGGGAAAAGAACAAGGGAAATGCAGAGAAGTAAATACCTGAATGGCTTGGCCACATAAGAACAGAGCTGATCCACGACTCTTGAGATTGTGCAAGATGGTGATACATGACCACCCACGCTTATCGGCATGGCAAGTAATGAAGATGAAGTATTTATACATGTGTGTGTGTGTGTGAGCGTGTGCTCGCACGTGCCTGCTCAGCCTGCCTGTCTCATAACATGGTAATGTGTATTGTTTATATATACAGCATTCATTTGATGATGTTCTTTCTATGTGAATGTAAAATGTACAACAAATATTGAAGTACGAAAGAGGAATGGTTGGAAAGGCTGAATGTAAGACGGGTCTACGAGCCCAATTTGTGACCCTTTAAAAATAAGTTTAATCATTCATGTACAAACTGTTCTACTCTCATTAGCCTTTGCCAAGCATCGGTTTAAGATACCATGGCAGTGGAAGGCATTCCAACTCATGTCTCAGAAACCACATCTCCACTACCTTCAAGCTCTTCCTACTTTGTTGGTCCCCATTACATTATTTCTTGCCATATCGCAGGACAGGTTCTATATAACATTTCAGTACTCTGTTTTTGGCTTTCAATGATAGTGACTTACTGCATAAGATACTTTTCATTTACTTAAATGTAGCATGTTTTTGACCTATTTTGTTTTTTTTCAATGAGACCGAAGGTATACAAGCCCTCTTGCTCTTAAAACTTCTGAGGCACTGTTGACAAGGTAGCTGGATCATTTCCCACATGTGTCAGTTTGGATTACAGAGTTGACTTCTCATTCAGAAAGCAATAGCAAACTACTTAGCGTACAATCGCTTAGAAAATTAACCTGGGATTGGGGTTGATCTGGCAAAGGACATGTATTTTTTTTTCTTTTTAAACTGGCTTTTAATCTCTTTCATGCATCATCTATCTGACAGTATGACTGCCCCTATATATTTAATTCTATCATCTTGATTAAGTATTTTTCCTTCTGTTTGTTTTATCACATTTTGGTGTTATCTTTTTCTTTGATATTACCATTGTTTCTGTTTTCTTGAAATTCAAGGAAAAAACTCTCTCTCTCTCTCTCTCTCTCTCTCTCTCTCTCTCTCTCTCTCTCTCTCTCTCTCTCTCTCTCTCTCTCTCTCTATTACTGCAGTATCCAACATCTGTTGTAGATCTTGTGCACGAAGAAGGAAACAGGACACTGAAGACACTTTAGGCATGAGAATGCATGAGGTAGTGGGACTAGCAAAGGATCAAATAACTGTTTGGAGGGCCATAATGAGAGCAATGCTCCGGAAAGTACTTAGTGACTCACCAACTTGCTTATGTGAACAATGTGATCAAACTGTACAGCACCTTCTCCAGAATTTTCCCCAGTACAGCCAGCTAAGAAGGGAATAATGTCCCAGTGAGACAGCACTGCCTTCACAACTGTATGGGACAACACGGGAGCTCTAACATACCATTTACCACACCATGAGTATTCATATGTCTGTGTAAACATGACAGAATGAATGCAAGAAGAAGAGAAAGAAAACCTTGGAAATATTAACCCTTAATCTGTAACAGTGTATTAACTCTCTTTTTTTACCTCCACAGTGTACATATTATGAGAAATTTAGAGGGTATGAGAGGAGTCGTCATTGGGGGACATAACATCAATAATATTAGATATGTGGATGATACAGTATTGATTGCAAACAATGAATAGGATCTGCAATATTTAGTAGATGCGGTTGTTGCACACAGTGAACAACTAGGGTTAGAATTAAGAAGACAGAGATTATGGTCATCTCCAAAAAGAAAGAAATACCACAATATACAGGTAAATAAGAATATTCTTAAACAAGTGAATCTGTATAACTATCTCGAACAGTCATAACATCTGATTGGAGGTGTCTTGAAAGAATTAGAACCAGAACTGCTAGGCAAAGGTTTCCTTTTGCAAAGATGAAAAACATATTGACCAATAAAAAGATGTCAAGTGCAATGGGAAAAAGAGTGTTGAGGTGCTACATAGAACCTGTACATTTGGATGGATGTGAAACATGGACAATGAGCAGAAACGCTGAAAAACATCTAATGGTAGTGACAATGTGGTTTCTGAGGAAAATGCAAATAATACGATAGACAAACAGAAAAACCAATGAGCAAGTCCTTCAAGAAACAAATGAAAACCGTAAACTGATTAGAAAAATTTGATGTAGACAGTCAACATTTTTAGGCACGTTGTGAGAAGAAATAAACTTGGTGACATCTGTCATGATTGAGGGGAAAAGAACAAGGGGAACAAGAGGTAAATATCTGGAAAGCTTGGCCAAATGGCATGGTCAATACAAGAACACAGAGCTGATCCACAACTCTGATGATCATGTGAGATGTCAAAACATGACTGCCCACACTTATCAGCATGGCACATGATGATGATGATATTAACACTCAGGAAGATTCTTCTGCACCAAACACTTACTATCTTTAAGAGTTAAATGGAAATAAATTCATTCACATACCCTTAGGTGGAGAACCTATTTCAGAATCCGACAAACGTCTGCTGGCATCAGTTGCCGGTATAATCCTAACTGGTGAAACCGAATGTCGCTGGTGTAGTTGCTGAAACGACGATGATGATGAAGTTGACTTAGCAGCAGCTGTTGAAACTGAGGTGGTGGTTGGTTCTGGTGAATGCTTTCCCTGCTGCTGCTGCGGTTGTGAATGAAGAACTGGTGAAACTGACGGTGTCGGGGTGGAGTCATCAGGTAAGGAACCACTGCAAGGGAAAGTGAAGAGGGTTGGGTCTGAGGTGTCTCCGGCCCGCACGACAACTGGTGGGGCGGATGGAGGCAGGTTGTGATACAAGCTGATGTCAGAACGTCTTTGGGTAAACAGGCGGGTTTTAACAGAAACGGCAGAGGCCGAGGCTGAAGGAGTGGGATCGGGGCTGGACAGGTTTTTTTTCAGAGGAGCGTGGGAAGGAGGTGGTTTGTCTGGCTTGTGTGAGGAGTGAGTGTGATGCAGGCTCACGGTATGTCGTCGCATGCTATACAATGGTGCAAGGAAGAGAAGCAAAATCACACATAAGCAGCAAAGATTACTAACAGCTACAAGGAAATGATATCAAAACGTGAAGTCTACACATGTTCAGCTTACCTACAGCAGTAGTTCTGGTCTTTTCTGTAAGATTAGTTTTCAAACATTCAAGTACTAATGATGTTTTCTTAGGCTCTTCTCTCCTACATATTTTATTCTTTAATGTCTTATTGTTTTTTGCCTTATTTTCAAACATTTTAAGTCTTTATTTTTTACCCTATATGATTTCATATTTCTTCCATTTCAGTCTTATTTCAAACATTTGATAGCCTATTTCTTCCATTTTATAGTCTAATTTCTTACATATTTTAGTCTCATTTCCTATATTTTGTAATATCATTTTTCTAACATTTTAGAGTCTCATATTTTCAATTTTTCATAGTCTCATATGGTCAACTTTTCATATGCTCTTTTGCAAACATTTAATAGTCTCATATGTCTAACATTTCCTAGTCTCATATTTCTAACATTTCCTAGACTCATAATTCTAACATTCCACTGTCTCATATTTCTAACATTTCATAATCTCATATTTCTAACATTTCATAGTCTCATATTTTTAACATTTCATGGTCTCATATTTTAACATTTCATTGTTTCATATTTCTAACATTTTACAGTCTAATAATTCTAACATTTTATTGTCTCATATTTCTAACATTTCCTAGACTCATACTTGTAAGATATCATTGTCTCATATTTCTAATCATTAGCTCATAATTCTAACATTTCATTGTCTCATATTTCTAACATTTTTTTTTTCGCATATCCTTTACAGGACATCACTGTCAACATCAGTATCTTTCAGCTAATTGTTGATTTCTTGGCAAGATTACGCTCAGTAGTTTGCCATTGCTTTCTGAGCGACTGGCTCACATACCCCGTAAGTTACAGACGCAGAGAGAACCACTACCAATTCTCACACAACGTCACATAACTCACAAGAGTATACGAGATTACAGAGAAAGTCGTGTAACCTCTAGACCAGGGAGACCGGCTCTAACATTTTACAACCTAATAATTCTAACATTTTGTTGTCTCATATTTCTAACATTTCCTAGACTCATAATTCTAAGATTTTATTTTCTCGTATTTCTAATATTTCATAATCTCATATTTCTAACATTTCATTGTCTTATATTTCTAAAATTTTCTAGAATCATAATTCTAACATTCCATTGTCTTATATTTCTAAGATTTCATTATCACATATTTATAACATTTTATAGACTCACGCAACCCAAAACTTTTAGTGCTATAGAGAGATGCCATCATCCTAGTACAGAAACAGGCATCTAGTACTCAGATGTACAATTTAAAATATATTTAACTAAAACAATAATTGTTTATTTGCCCAGCAAACTGGCACAGGCAATCATGCCCATGTATAACAATAACTGTTTAATTCTCTTGACTCAAGAGAAACATAAGAGAGACATAATGTTTAGTTTTATTGACTCAGAATACATGGCTATGTCAATATTTAGTTCTCTTGACTCAGAATACACAGCTATCTCAATGTTTAGTTCTCTTAATTCAGAATACACGGCTACGTCATTAATGTATAGTTCTCTTAACTCAGAATACACGGCTACGTCATTAATGTTTAGTTCTCTTAACTCGGAATACACGACTACGTCATTAATGTTTAGTTCTCTTGACTCGGAATATACAGCTACGTCATTAATGTTTAGTTCTCTTGACTCGGAATATACAGCTACGTCATTAATGTTTAGTTCTCTTGACTCGGAATACACGGCTACGTCATTAATGTTTCATTGAAAAATGAAAATCTGACTACACTTCTACAAACACAACTTAGGGGGTTCTCTGCCGTGCATGCTAGGAATTTGTCAAATGGCTGTCAGAGAAGCACTCAACTAAAAACGAGAACAAACATATTGTTAACACTATGGTTAGTGTTTATGTATTAGCAAATCTTTACCAATAAATGGGGGGAGACGGGTCATCTTTGTGACGAAGTGATTAAAATGCCTGCCTTTCACCTCGAAGGTTATGGGTTTGATTTTGGACTCTGTCATTCAGTTCACTTGTGCAATTTTTTTTGGGAGACTCCTGGGGGTCGTCACTGGAGCTATGGAGTAATCTGGTGCAATGATGTTGATATTACGTCTTTAAACTTTTAGATGTTGATATTACATCTTTAAACCTTTAAACTCGTTACCAATAATTAGATGAAATAATCTGCACTTTATTTTCTTCTGACTTTTGGTTGGCGATTGGTTCTAAATCCTAAAAACTTCCGTTTCTTTTTTTTTTTGTTAACGGTCGCTCAATCTGAACTCGAGCACAGTCCATACACGTGCTACCACTTCTAGTGCACTGGAAAAATTTTTGCGTGTGAATTAGCTTTCCCCATTGCAGGTGTTCCTCACCATGGGGCAAACCCATTTAACTTCTGAGGTACGTACAATTTACATCCTCAAGTCACAAACGAGAAGTCAATATTTTACTCTAACTGACTGGTGTTGGGGTTGAACCCATTAGATTGGCATCAGCACACCAACTTCGGTATGCTGATGATGAGGTGGTGGGTTCAATCCCCACACCAGCACAGTTTGAGAGCCAGCATTCTTATCCATTCAATCAAGTGCCTTGCCAACTGCATGGGCAATCATGCTTCTCCACATCTTGTGATCTCTAACAGTAAACATCATTTCATGTGCTGATGCCCTTCCATGCCATACCACAAGACTGCCAAGAAAATTCTCTCACTGTCTTCCTCTATCTCTCTTTCCACAAATCCTTCCAGTTGGCGCATGTTACAGTGTTTTCTCTTCTCATTATGTCACCATAAAATGACAAATGCCTCTTTCTGACGTTTATGATTAATTTACTTGTGTCTTATCCTCTTTCAAAATTTTAGATAACTTCTTTTGATTGACCAAGTTATTTTCAGAATTCTTCTGCAAAATCCATATTTTTAAGACCTCAAGAGATCACTGTAAAACCTGCTGCTCAATAAAAATAATGCAGTTCTCATTCATCTTCTGTTTCTTTACCTGCCATAGAGAAACCTAGATTATCATCAATATGGTATCTTTTTCTCAACTTTACACGTCGCTGTACTATAAAGAAACCTTACAATTATCTTCACTTCAGAATCTGCACCACACAGTATCAGCTAGACCTAAATCTTTTTTTTTTTTTTCAACTATTCTCATGTTATTGTAATCAGTGTGGCTTCTTAGTTTTAACTCATGAAAATATAAACTTTGCATGAAATGTTTCTGCTTTCTGTCTTGACTGCTTTCTTATTTCTGTTTAACTCATCTGCACACGTTTTATACTTGACGACAATTTATTTTAAATATCTCGGATAATGATAATACTACTTTACTTATATCAGACATTGCTACTATCAGAGAGACATAACTTTATGCTACTTTTTTTTAAACTTATCTCAAATCAGAGTAATACAAATTCATTTATTTCAAACACTACTATTTTACATATCTGTGACAATGCTGCTAACCTCAGACAATGCTACTATTTCATAAACCTCAGACAATGCTATTATTTAAAAAATGCCAGACAGTAATTCTATTTTTACAAACTTCAGACAGTAATACTGTTTTTTTTTTTAAACCTACTGCTTTAATTAGGGTTACTGTTTTATGTCTCAGAGAGGCATGCAATATTAAATATTTAATAAATTTAGTGATACTGTCTTACTAATCATCAATAATTACAGAATAATATATTCTAAACAACTATTTCCTAATGATACTCATAATTTAATATTTGAGATAATAATTACCTAAAGTTACTAAATACTGAATGGTACACACTAGATAACTATTGTATAATGATCCTAATTACTGAACAGTACATTCTAGACTATTATTTTTTAAAGTTAATGATGTAAGTTCACTTGATGATCCACATTACAATTTTGGTATAATGTATGCTGTAAAATACTATACACAAATTTACTGTAAGCATCTGTAAGTGCAGTAGCTGCTGAAGCCAATATAATATGTAACAAATGCTTATGGAGTGTTCAGTATGATGCTGCTACGTGGAAACATAATACATACAAGGGTAAATCAGTAGGTCACAAAATAGTATGTAAAAAAATCTATATGAGATGCGAACTTGAAAACCATTTATTATTGTACTTACATCTCTACTTATTTCTCAACATAATTTCCACAAACATTGATGCATTTATCTCATCATTGTACCAGTGCCCCAATACCTGCCCCATAGAAGTCTTTGAGCTGCTGCTTTACCCACGTTCACATCTCACGCTCAACTTCTTCACCATCAGCAAATCAGTTATCTACTGCTTTTCACAAGCACTTGCCACAGACAGGCAACATTTCCTTATAAATATCTTTGGCAGTAATTCCTCTCGACCACGACACATAAACATCAGGCTAGATGGATATGCCATACAATGACACCTTTATAAGCTACAAACAGCTATTTCTCTACTGTCTTATATCATTTTGTGACTTACTTTCTGATGTACCCTAGTATATAACAAATGCTTAGTGATATGTCCAGTAATATGTTGCTGGCTGAGAACAATAATATATACTAGAAAAAAAAAGTATCTGTGGAGACGAGCATACTATATGTATATAATAAACATGTAGAAAATAATGTGACCTAGGAGCCTGGATTCTAGTCTTACGTCACAGGTAGATTTTAATCCCTGGCAAGACAAAGGATTTTGTATCTACTGGAGATTAAATCCAAACCCTCACTCATACATTGAAAAGTTTGAGAATTACTGGTTAAGTTCATCTGTACTGAAAATTTTGAAAATCACTAGACCAGTGCTATCTTGTGAAGTCTGAGAACCCCTGGTTAAGTTCATTTATCCTTTTAAAGTTTGAGAATGACTGGTACAATGCTATCTTGAGAAGTTTGAGTACCCCTGGTTAAGCTCATCTATCTTTAAAAGTTTGAGGATCAATGGTCCAGTTTGTCTATCTTAAGTTTGAGAATCCTTGTTATGTTCATCTATTTTGAAAAATGTGAGAATAACTAATCCAGTGTATCTGTCTTAAGAAGTTTGAGAATCACTCGTCCAATGCTACCTTAAGAAGTTTGAGAATCCCTGGTTTAGTTCATCTATCATGAAAAGTTTAAGAATGACTGGTCCGGTATATCTATAATGAGAAGTTTGAGAATCACTGATCCATTTTATCATCATCATCACTTTCCACTTTTTCCGTCAAGCGTCATGGGGAGGAATAATTGGTGCTCCAGCACCCGATGGGTGGCATTGGATAGTGTCATTATCTATTAAATATAAATGGAATTTAACCGCACGATGGGAGGTCAATACCAGTCAGGTGTTCAGAGGAATCTAACGAACTGCACACTACACTAGGCTGCATGACATCAAATGTACCACTCGCAATCAAATATCAACAATACTACCTAATCACAGCACAATCAAGTGTTTACAATCAGGGAATATGTTTCTATGATGAAATATGTTACTAAGTACTGGTAGTAAAGTATCCCATCTAATTATCAACACATTGCAGAAAATATCCCGTTTAAATACAGGTTTAAAAAAATACCCTACCTAAGTACTGGTGACATATGACAGAAAGTACTTTCTGGCATATGCTACAAGTTCTTGGGATTAAAAATAAGATCAAAACAATGTTTTGCCATAGTAAATTTGAATAATGAAGACACAAACAACAGATTGCACGATTTATTGCCTGGCATATTTCACTGCATCCCGTCCGGTATATACTGCAGAATTCACACAACATAAAGTAAAGTAACTAGATAAATCCATGAAGCTGAAATATACATATGTTCGCACAGTAAAATTACTGTGCTCATTACTCATTCTTAAACTTTTCACGATAGATGAACTTAACCAGGGATTCTCAAATTATTTACATTACTGTGCGAACATGTGTATATTTCAGCATGAAGGAATTATCTAGTTATTTTAATTTATGTTGTGTGAATTCTGCAGTATGTACCTGAAGAGATGCAGCTAAATATGCCAGGCAATAAATCGTGCAATCTATTGTTTGTGTCTTCGATATTAAAAACAAAAGTTAAAAAATGACCTTTTTTTTTAACCTTAAGGCGCAATAGGCATATGGTGTTAGACCCATATTTATATTTAGACCAATCAGCATAAAGTGGTTAACCTGGTCAGTATCACACCAGCCGCCTTTACTTCCCAAAACAATTCCTGGTACCCATTTTTAGACTAGTTGACCTGGAAGCGCAGGTCAATTTAATCAATTTGAAAATATCCTGATGCAGAACCCATCATAACCAGGCTGGCAGGTGAGCAATTAGTCACTGCTAAAGAGGCTCACAGAACTTAGTAGAGTACCTTATTACCAGTACTTAAGTAGGGTATATCATCAATAGTACTTAATTATTGTACTTTCTGCATATTTTACAATGACTTAGAGAAGATAATTAGATAGGAAACTACTAAACTACATGGTCATTATAAATGGCAGAAATTATCCTACATAAGTATGTGGCATACATGCAGTATGTAAACACAGGTGACATATGACAAAAGGTTTCATATATATATATATATATACTTTTTTAACTTGTATAAAAAGATTTACACGAAAACTAATATAACAGGAATATGGTTGTATCAGAGAGAAAGATGTAGAAATTATAGCTGATAATAATTATATAATAAAAGGATGGACAGAATACATGGAAGATTTATTCTCGAACAAGGGCAATAAACCAGCTTTCTATTACAGTTAAGTTGAGCTAAGGAACTATATCACTTCACTTAAGACATTCCCACACATGCTCTTCCTGCTCGTTCAACAGCCAGAGAAGAGTCATAGTGCTAATTATTCCAACTGCCATGTGATTGAAAGTTCTCCTGGTCTTCCCTTTCAGTTTTGATATTTGTCCAGAACCCCTGCCAAGCCCCCCGCCGCATCATTCTCTCTACATATGGGTTCTCAGTCTGTTCCTCTGCTTTCTCTACCTGGTTCCACAAGTAATCTACTACTGAGAGGTGCATTCTCTGCCAGCCTATCAGCCTGTTCATTCCCCCACACTCCCGCATTGACAATAAATAATGTGAACAATCTACAGTCACTACAAAGCTGTTACGCAGAAAGCAAAAGCTGACTGACAGAGACGCTGACTAAACTGGGCTGTCTAGCTCTGCTACAACTTCAAAGTAGAGAGTTTATTTACTCTGTCATTTCCAGAAGTTTCCACAACAGATATCCATCCTCATCATCGTCATCATCATCATGATCTTGTAGCAGGTCTATAGCAGAATGTCACTCTTGTCATTGCCTGCCAGAAAGACTTTCCAGCTTTCGGCAGTTCCCATCTCATGCATTTTCATGCCCAGAGTGTCTCCGAAGTCAAGCAGATGCCTAAGGCACCTGTGTGTTACCAGGGCAGCCCTAAGGGAAGCACAAAATTAACACTGTAGCCTACTATGCATGTCATAAGAGGCAACTAAGGTGGGCTGGCGAAGGACTGTCATCCTATAGAAAATTGTAGCTGCAAAATTCAACCAGTCATGAAAAAATTAATTGAGGGCCTATGCTCCACTGAAAGATGAAAGTCAGCAAAAGAAGAAGAAGTCCTAGGGAGGAATTGACCACTGTGAAAAATACCAGAGCATGACATTTTAAAGAGGCTAAATACACAGTAGGAGTGGCCAGTGTGGAGGCCAAATTTTTTGTATTATGCTCATATAAAACATAAAAAGTAGAACATACTATGTGATGGTTGGGATTCACAGCAATGAGCCAATCACATATCCATGCTTGGAGCTGACAGAATTAACCCATTATGTACCAAACAAACTATGAAACAGTGATTTTCCTTCCCATGATGCTGTGTTGGTTGCAAATACAGGACTATACAAATATATGCACCGACAGAACTATACACATAAGTGCATTTTCAGTGACTCAATGAACATGATTAAGATGATGACATCCTGATGCATTCATGAGCAGTGACTGGAGTCCATACATAAATCCCAGCTGAGGACTAATGTTTTGATTTCTTTGCCAGGCCTTGCTGGGGTCAAAGGGAATAATGTAAATGATTTGGCTGGTTCTGTAACTATTGCGTAGGATATCAATGGATAGAGCGGACATCATAAATACTGCTGCATATAACTGTAAAACTGCTATCTTCAATGACATTGGAGGGACCATGGCCTTATTCAGAATGAAAGACATTACGGTCAAGGAGGGTGAGTTGTGAAGTTCTTTGTCTACAGCCCATAGGGCCAATGAAATAGAGGGAGACCCAAAAAGAAATGTGGACAAGAGAATTAAAGACAGAGATGAATAATGAGAAAACATGGAGGGAGTTGAAAGAGACAGCAAAGGATAGGACATCATGGCAGCAGTTGGTTGAGGGTCCATGGTCCAATGAGGAATCAAAAGGAGAGGAAGAGAAAGGAAAAGTTGTGAGACTTGAAGGCCTGGTACAGGACACAAGAAGATTGGTGAGCAAACTGAAGTGTCATACTCATAGAAATTCTAAGGACATCTGAGCATCCATGGACTTGTCTGGTGTGCAATAATCATCATCATCATCATCTTCTTTTTCCACTTCTGCCGTCAAGCGTCGTGGGGAGGAATAATTTGCGTTCCAGCGCCCGGTGGGCAACACTGGATAGTGTCACTCCGTGTGATTGTGCAATGTCCTTGATGTCGTCAATCCATTTTCTTCTTGGACGTCCTCTTGGTCTCATCGCAGATGACCTTTGATGTAAGCCCAGTGATGGTAGTTGATGGTGTTGCATTCTAACGACATGGCCAAACCACTTAATCTTCTGTCTTTCAATAAATGTGGCACAAGGTGTTGATCCAACTGTCTGTCTGATAACAGCATTTCTTACTCGGTCTCGGATTGTTAAGTTGGCAGCTCTCCTCAGGCATCTCATCTCGCAGCTGTTGATTTTGCGAAAGTGTGATTTGGATAAAGTCCAAGTTTGAGATTGGTAGCATAGGGTTGGTGTGAAAATGCTGTTTATCATGTCATTTTGCGGACATGGGTATATTTGGATGTTTCAGTAAGGGTGATAGTTGATATGTAAGTGCCTGGTGCAATGGTGTGCAATGATGACTGATAATTTAACCAGTATGAAAAATACCAGAGCATGACCAAGAGGCTAAATACATATTAGGAGTGGTCAGTTGAAGCCAGATTTCTTTAGCATGCTCAAATCAAACATAAAAGTACAAGAACACACTATGTGACAGATGGGATTCATAGCAATGAGGCAATCACACATCAGATTGCTTGGGACTGACTGAATTCACTCATTATGCACCAAATAAATTGAGAAAGATTGATTTTCCTGTCCATGATGCTGTGATGGTTGGAAATGCAGGAGTATAAAGAGGCATGCACCGACATGCATCCTACATCACCATAACTCTTTCAACTGGATTAACAGCGTTGACATTATTTGGTGATTGGTGAAAAGTTAGCAATTAAAACATGCCATATGATATAATTATATCCATGATGCAGAAAGCCAGAAGAAAGTTATATGAGTTTGACTGTGAACAATTCAGACAGATCAACATATGTGAAGTTGTGTGGTCTAGAAAAAGATACAGCAATTATATACCACAAGCTGCTGTACAGGTTTGAAGTATTTCAGCTTCACATATACATGATCATGGCAGTGTCAGATCAGGTGAACTGCTGTGTACCTACTCATCAACTTTCCCTTCCAGAAAAATCTGTTATCTCTCTGACACGGCACAGCTGGCCTCAGTTTTTTCCAGAGTTGTAATGGTTGAGGAATCAAACTAGCCTGCCAATACTGAGACTTAAACTGCAGAAAATAGTCTTAGTTAACACACTAACCGTGACAACTGGTATAAAACGGCAAGTCAAATCAATTACTCCTTCACCAATTACCCTCTTTGGACAACAATCACCTTCAAATTAATATCAGAATTGTGACTGACTCGGTCACAGGATTATTGACCAGTCAATGAACCTTAATATAACTTCTCTTCTGATGATGAATGGGGTAGTGGTAATGGTAGAATAGAATGGAAATTACTCCTGTTCATACCATTCAGTCTATGAGGCAAATGGAGCTAGCCATATAATTGTAGACCAATCAGCACTCCATGACTAATGTGGTCAATATTTAGCCAGCTGCCTTTACTTCCCAACAGATTTATTTGTTTCCATTTTAGCTGGGTTGACGTGGCAGCCCAGATTAATTTTAACAATCCATGCCTCTAAGGAGATTCAAACAACTGACTACTGGATTAGCAGGCAAGCGTGTTAGTCCCTGTATCAGCAAGGATTCAACTAGAGGTACACCGATGAGTTCATCTTGTTTGTTAAAGATAGTCAGTTAATACAGAAAGCATTAGCAACACAGCAAAGCAACATGACACACATCCAAGTTAGTATTTACTGAGGCAGACAAGACAAGGGTGGCAGTTACATATGCTGGGGTAACTACAGTCAGACTTACCATTTGAATTTGTGAATAAAGGTGAATTTTGTTGATATAAAAACCAACATTAATGCAAGAAGATGGGATATTATTTCCCCCATTATACAACATGTATTTCGTGACAAAAAGGTGTCAAGTGTTGTAAGAAAAAGAGTGTTGAAGTGCAGTATAGAATTTGTACAGCTATATGCATGTGAAATATGGAGAATAAGCAGATAAGCAGAGAAACATCTAATGGAAATGTGGTTTATGAGAAAAATGCAAAGAATACCATGGATGGACAGAAAAATTAATAAGAAAGTGCCACAAGAAAAAATTAAAAACCATAAATTGATGAGAAAAATTAGATGTAGACAATTTTTGTTGGGCATGTCATGAGGAGAAATAAACTGGAAAACTTAGTGACAACTGGCAAGATTGATGAGGAAAAAGCAAGGGTGTGACAAAGAGATAACTATCTGAATGGCTTGGCCACATGGCAAAATTGGGACAAGAACACAGGCCAAACCAAGACTCTGGTGATTGTATGAGATGGTGATGGTATGAGATGGTGATTGCTTGAGATGGTGATTGTATGAGTTGGTGGTTGTATGAGATGGTGATTGTATAAATTGGTGATTGTATGAGATGATGATTGTATGAGATGGTGATTGCATAAGATGGTGATTGCATAAGATGGTGATTGCATGGGATGGTGATTGTATGAGTTGGTGACTGTATAAGATGGTGATTATATGAGATGGTGGTTGTATGAGATGGTGATTGTATAAGTTGATGATTGTATAAGATGACTGTATGAGATGCTGATTGCATGAAAGGGTGATTGCATGAAAGGGTATAAGTTGGTGATTGTGTAAGATGGTGATTGTATAAGATTGTATGAAATGGTGATTGCATAAGATTGTGATTGTGTAAGATGGTGATTGTATAAGATTGTATGAAATGGTGATTGCATAAGATTGTGATTGTATAAGATGGTGATTGTATAAGATGGTGATTGTATAAGATGGTGATTGTATAAGATGGTGATTGTATAAGATGGTGATTGTATAAGATTGTATGAAATGGTGATTGTATGAAATGGTGATTGTATAAGATGGTGATTGTATAAGATTGTATGAAATGGTGATTGTATAAGATGGTGATTGTATAAGATGGTGATTGTATAAGATGGTGATTGTATAAGATTGTATGAAATGGTGATTGTATAAGATGGTGATTGTATAAGATTGTGATTGTATAAGATGGTGATTGTATAAGACTGTGAAACATAATCTCCCACACTTATTGACATGAGATATGGTGATGATTTCTTAAGAGAAACAATTTTATTGGCCACATTGTGAGAAGGGCTAGAACATAATGTAACAACTGGAAAGATTTATGGAAAGAGAGACAGTGAAAGACAGCAAGAGAAGATTGTGACAGTCTTTTTATAAAAGCATGGAAAAATGTCAGCACACAAATTGAAACATTATGTTGGAGACAATTAGATGTGGAGAAGCAATACTGTCCATGCCAGTCAGCATGACCATGAATACTTTTTGACAATAAAATTCTACAAGATGATCTCCTCCTCCGGAGAAAACAATCTTAGGTGTGGTCCAGGCAGACAAAACAGTTCAGATGGGAGAGTGTTAATCTGAAGATGTGGCCTACACATCATCCATGACATATTTGAGCACTTTCCAGAAATTGCTTCAATGTCTCATCCAATGGGAGCTGTCAGAACATCAAGTGAGGAGATTAACAGTAATTTTATAAGAGTGTTCCAGAATTTTCTACAAGTTGCTTCAACTCTCTTACAAACCGGAACTTTCAGAATATCATGTGAGGAGTGATCCAGAAGTTGCTTCAACTCTCTTACAACCTAAGCTTTCAGAACATCATGTGAGGAGTGTTCCAGAATTTTTCAGAAGTTGCTCCAACTTTTCTTGCAACTGGTGCTTTCACAACATCATGTGAGAATACTAACAGTAATTTCTTGTGGGTGAACTTTCAAATCTAAATTCAAACAATGAGTCTCTCAAAGTTATTTAGCATGAAACTCGCAGATCTTGTCTCATATAATTAACAAAATCTATTTCAGGTGAGACTAACAGATCCTATTTTACAAGATGACACTATTAGATCTTGTTATTCGTGATGATACTAAAAGATCTTGTTTCATAGGCTGAGACTAACAAATCTTGTTTCACATGAAGAAACTAACAGATCTTTTTTCACATGATGAGACTAACAGATCTTGTTTCACAAGACGAGACATATATTTTGCTTCATATGATGAACCTAACATATCTTGTTTTACATAATGAGATTAACATCGTTTCACATGATATGACTAACATATCTTGTTCACATGATGAGACTACAAATCTTGTTTCACATGATGAGACTAATATATCTCATTTCACATGATAAGACTAACATATCCTTTTTTACATGATGAGACTACATATCGTGTTTCATATGATAAAACAAACATATCTTATGTCATGTGATGTGACAAACAGATCTTGTTTAATTTAAGACTAGCATATCTTGTTTCACTTAATGAGACTAAAACATCTTATTTCACAAGATAAAACAGACATATCTTATTTCATGTGATGTGACAGAAAGATTGTGTTTCACATGCTGAAACTAACTGCTTCAACACACACTTCTATTGAAAACAATCACTCTCCTGGCAATTCCACATGAAATAAAATCTGCTACTGATACCACCACTGTATGAACAATTTGAGTGTTTGGGTAGAGCTTTTTGAGAATAAAAGACACCAACAAGGATCTGAAGCTCTGGAAGCTTTTTAATAAATGATGATGAAGGCAATAAGTGAAAAAGATGATAATGATGATTTAGTTAATATGCTAGAAGAAGACCAAGAATAGATTAATTGTGCAACTATGTGTCCACAACAGAAAAAATGGCTACAGAGTCAAAAGAAGTGCAAGTATCACATAAACAGATGCAACCTTGTGCCCACAATGGAACATCAAAAACTGAGTTTGCTTGAACCAAAGTTATGTTAACTCTATATCTAGCTTAAAACCACAATGTATGCATGAAAGATTGCTGTATTAAAAATCCTCAGTACCAAGGTAAGCCAAAATGTTAATGAAATATTTTGAGAAAATAAAGTTTTGCTGATTTTAAAAAAAAAGCCTTTAATATTTTTATCAAGATTTTTTAACAACTCAGAATAAGCTAATAAAAAGAAAACCGATAACAAAGGTAAAATTAAAACAAAGCCAGTTATAATAAGAACCTTTTGTTAAGGATGTAAGATAAGAAACATGTTGGTAGCTATAATATACGGCAAATTAAAATAAAACAACCGATCCTGTGGAGAAACAAGAAACAGAAACCCATGTACCGTGCCTCACGTAGGTTATTATGCATGAGATTCTCAGCTCTTGTTTCACGTAAGCTACAGTACATGTTTCGTTTCTGGTTGTTTCACCACATGATCTTGCATACCCTTGTTATTTCCTTTTGTATAGGCCAAAAGATGTTTTTAAAAAACACGTCACAAAAGTGACAACGACTCACTCTTTGACTGGAGAAGCAGAATTAGGGGAGGCCACAGCAGGGGACATCTGACCAAACTGGACACGGGTAAGAGCTACTGCTGTCCCTATGGCTCTCACAACAATCCCAGACTCCCCTTCCAGGTCAAAGTTTTGAAAATACCTTTCAAAAGTAAAAACATACAAAAGTGTTACATTATTTTTTTCATGTGCATCTGTCATGTAAATACAGCTACATGTATCTCACTTAACCATTGTGAAGATCTAATAATTTTGAAATCCAAAAGGCTAAATTCTGAAAACCAAATAGTTAAATTCTGAAAACCAAACAATTAAATTCTGAAAACCAAAAAGTTAAATTCTGAAAACCAAACAATAAAATTATGAAAACCAAACAGTTAAATACTGAAAAGCAAAAGGTCCATGAAATTATGAAAACTAACATTTTCAGAAAGTCTGAAAACCTAAAGTTTTAATTCTGAAACCTAAAAGATATGAAATTCTCGAAATTCTTAAAACCAAAGAGTTTAGAAGTTCTGATGAAAAACAAAAATAAAAGTTTAGAATCTCTTAAAACCAAGGAGTTCAGAAAATCTAGAAACCAAAAAAGTTCATAAAGTGTTATAGATGGGTTTTTTCCGTCAAAGAATCTGACTGAATCCCCACAACGTTCACATTGAATGAACTGGTAGTTTTGTGCCCAATAATTATGATTATATATTTGTTTGTGTGATGTACTTGGTAGAACCACTCATGCAATAAGATGTTAATGACGTACGAAAGGGTGTGTGAGAATCTAGACATATTAGTGACCAGACTGGACATCCTTTGTCTCATGTCAATATAAACATATCACCTCAAGAGGGAGGAGGGGGGGGGGGGGGGGGGGGCTGAGTGCCATGAGTCAAAATTACAGTTAACAAGAAGTGACTTTTGAGTAAGGGAATTAACTCAAGAATACCAGGGAAGACAAGAGTTATCTAACCCTGGGGGCACCCAGTGTAATTGAGCGCTGCTCTGCTCGAGTGGCCAGCAACAGGACACCTTGGACGGAGTAAAGTCGCACGTGGAAAAAGTGTGACCATGCATAGCTGAGAGGCCCAGAATATTTGTGAAATCGCTCGGAGACTGGGCTCAGACTGTTAACATCGCTTGAGAAGGCTTTGTAATACAAGTATTTCTTCACTTGAATTGAGAAGTAATGAGAATTATATTTGGCTACGCTGAATGCTTGAAATGAGGAAACAGGAGAACAAGCGATCCTCTTGTTGACGCCCACTAGAATTCACCATTATGGGCGATTCGCCAGTATATTCGTTAAGTGTGTGTGCAGCAACATTTCACAGCCACGTTTGAGGTGTGACATTGTGTGGTAGAATGATCTTCATTAAGTAATTGAATGCTGAAGAACTCTTATTGTAAATTTATTAGTATGATAACAGACTTACATGATGTGACAATGCTTAGAAGAAACATGGACAGAAGAATACACGCCATGGTTGGCAAGACCAGGGTCACCCCCCGACCGACTAACACTGTGTAGGAACTGAGTGAGCGGCACATTGAGTAAAGCAATAACTCTGCCAGCGAGTTACTGGAGCGGCAGGGTGCACTCATTAAATAAAGTCTACATCAACATGACACGGTATCTGGCGTCCTTTGTGTCTACACTAGCGAGAATGTGCTGTATTACCAGTCACGAGCCAACACATCAATAACATACTACTGTCGGTTTATGGCAACATCATGTACTTCATTTTTCAAATTTGTTCTACATACAAAGTGTAGTGAGACTTTACAAACACCATGTATAATGTTCTAGTTTCATTAGCCTCTTCCAGGCAGTCATTGTTAGATACTCTGGCAGTCCATGGTATTCCAGAGTTTATAAAGCTAACTGTTGTGACTTTTTCTTAGTTGTATATACAATAAACGAATCACCAAACAATGAGAAGAAGACGGTAACTTTTATTAGAACACGATCACAATAACAAAATGGACTTTGTGGCCAAAGCTCGTGAGCACCTAGTCACGTGTTTCATGAAATCCGTATTTTTTAATCCAATAAAGCGACTGTACCAGAAATGTGGTTACGGGATCAAGGGGCTAAAGGTTAATAACACCACGAGTCCATGGATTGCCATGGCAACACAAGAGGGGAACACTGGCTAGGGAGGACATTATATAGTTGTATATAATGTCCTACTTTCATTATCCTCGTCCAGGCAATCATTGTTAGTCACCCTGGCAGTCAACATATTCGCAAGACTCAACACAGGAACCCCACCTTCAGTGGTTACAAGAATAACAATTTGACAAACAATCATCAGGACATCGTACCCTAACACAGCATTTCCCCCCATCTCTAAGACTTTCACACCGAGCTTCCTCTGTAGTGTCCCTGTGATGAAATCACAAGCAAAATTAGAACAATGAGCACTGACTGTGAAATATAGCGTCATGCAAGCAAATTTACTTCTATGAATTGTTTATGAGCAATCTATTCTTAAACAGTACTACTTCTTCTTCTGCTCTTTATCCTTCATTTGAGTATAGCACTAATAACCCATGCCAAGTCGTCGATTCTTTTGCTATCTTACTATCTCCTGCAGTTCCTTCCATGTCCTCACCATATTACTCAGAAAGCAATGGCAAACTTCTGAACTAAAAGCACCTTAGTAAATCACAAATAAACACAATTGGTGGGTTTACTGCAACACCCTGTAAATGTCATGCAACTAACTTTAATAAATTAATAAATCAGAATTAAAAGCCATGTTTGGCCTTGCTTTAAATGACAATTCATATATAAATATAACACTGAATATTCACATAATAATTCATCATCATGTGCCATGTTGATAAGTGTGTGCAGTCATCATTTCGCCCTCTCACATGATCACCAGTGTCACAGATCAGCTCCGTGTTCTTGTCTCGCCCATGCCACATGGTCAAACCATCCAGATATTTACTTCTATGCCTTCCCCTTGTTCTTTACCTCTCAATCCAGCCAGTTGTCACCCAGTTCTCTAATTTATTTCTTCTTATAACGTGTCTAGAAACTATTGACTGTCTATGTCTAAGTTCTCTAATCAGTTTACAGTTCTCATTAATAATTAGGAAACCTGAGTCTGTAATGCCCTGTATAGTGATTCAAAAGATTATCTAAGAAACAATAAAACACCAAACCTGAGAGTTTAGAAAACAGTCTTTGTCTTGCTTCATTGGATGCTCTAGGGGTTCGGATCTTTTCAATCCAATGATATTCTGGGTCATCATTGACCACCAGTTCTTCAATGAAGCCCAGCATGTTTTGCACACACCATCCTGATGGCACGGCACTGGCTGTTGCACAAGAAGGATCAAGATATCTACAACATTGCTAGTCAAGATTCAGGTTTCTGTCCTATTTAAAGTTGTTACTTTAGCTCATAATACACCAAGAAAAATGCCTGACATCTTTTATGGATCTTATAGTCCACGCTGTGTGGCACTGGTGATGATGTCTGTCCACAGCTTTTGAATAGCCATTATGTGTGTAACATCTGTATAGAAGATAGTGCCACTGCTTTCCTTCTTGGCAGTCACCATACTGGATGGTGACTGTTTCCATTGTCTCTAGAAAGATATCTTCTGCCTACCATCTCAAAATTTGAAACTGTAATCAACAATTATCTGTGGCCACCCCTCAGCTCCATCCATCACCTGCTCTTATAGCTTTATGTTACCCTGATCAGGGAGCTAAACCTTGCCAAAGGGTGTTCTGTAGGATAGAGGAGGGAAGGAGACACCTTACTTCTCCTTTAATAGTGCATACCTGTAATCTTCCGCCTGGCTTTTATGCTGTATGAGCCGCAACTGAAACAAACTTATTCTATTCTTCTTCGCGCACCATAAGACGTCAATACGAACAAATGCAAAGGAAACAGCAGTTAACTTGAGCCTGCTAGCATCTCCACAGAGATTCTATCTCTATCATTCTATGTGTCCATGTGGATCATGGCTTGTGGTCCACATTTGCTGATAAACAATTGAAACAAACATTCTATTCAATTCTTCTTCTTCGTACACCTTTAGACATAATATGAATAAATGCAAAGAAAACAGCAGTCATCCTGACATCTTGTTGATATCTCCACAGAGATTCTATCTCTATAATTCTATGTTGTCCCCATGTAGATAATGGCTTGTGGTCCACATTTGCTGTTAATCCTAGGGGGAGTTGAAATGTTTGATCTTGAGCTAAATGTATTACTTGGACTGCACTGAGTTTGTGTATTGTACCCTCATAGACTTAACCCATCCAATTCTAGCTCTTCATCAAGAGCTTATTTGATTTATTTTAATGTAAAATAATTTACTTATAATAATATAAATTCATCATGTAGTTGATCCTTTGCAGAAATTTGCTCATAAATTTATCATGTAATGGATCTTATGCAGAAAGTTGCTCATAAATTTATCATGTAATGGATCTTATGCAGAAAGTTGCTCATAAATTCATCATGTAATGAATACGTTGCAGAAAGTTGCTCATAAATTCATCATGTAATGAATACTTTGCAGAAAGTTGCTCATAAATTCATCATGTAATGAATACTTTGCAGAAAGTTGCTCATAAATTCATCATGTAATGAATACTTTGCAGAAAGTTGCTCATAAATTCATCATGTAATTGATCCTTTGCAGAAAGTTGCTCATAAATTCACTTTGTTGTGGATTCTTTGTAGAAAGTTGCTTTTATTATGACCCACCAAAAAGTTTCTTCATCTATTGCTATTTTCCTGCCTCATGCGCCCTTATGCCCAAGCTGTCTGCAATGCCCTGTGCCCATATGAAAGAGTGCAAATATAACACAGATATTCTTATGAAGAAGATGGAGACTAAACCAGAAGTCAGAGTGGGTTTGCCTGATGGTGAGTAACACTGGTAATAGGGAAAGTTAATCCACATGCAAAAGTCAGTCCAGTTCACTAAAATTGATTGTGGACCACACTTGAGTTCAAAGTGAGTGAGCGCCCAAAATCAAAAACAAAAATAACTGTTTGTGTGTTGTTTAACACAACTCAAACTTTTCACACACAAAAACAACAACAACATTATAACACAGAACAGAAGCTAGAGACAATAGGTTACACAATTTAATGCCTGACATATTTTGCTGCACCTCATCAGGTACATACCTCAGAGTATACATCATATGAAGTGAATAAATGAACAATATTTAAGCTGAAACAATTAAAACACACACTCAAGGTATTTGGTTGTAGGGCAGATTCTGTCATACAGCGAAATACGCCAGGCAATAAATCATGCAACATATGGCTTATGTGTTAGATTCATCATCATGTGCTTGGGAGGTCGTGTTTTGCCATTTAACATGATCACCAGAGTCGTGGATCAGCTCTGTGTTCTTGTCTGGACCTTGCCCCATGTGACTAAGCCATCTGGATATTTACCTTTCTGCCTTCCCCTTGTTCTTTTTCCTTCCCTCAATCTTGCCAGTTATCAAGTTCTCTAGTTTATTTCTTGTTTAAATGCAGTAAGGGAATACAATGTTTTGAACAACATAAACATTAACAGCAACAGCAGCAGTATCCACAACAACAGCAACAACAACATCAGAAACAACAACAGCATCAAAAACATCAGAAACAAAAACATCAACAACAACAGCAACAACAACAACAGCAACTACAACATCAGAAACAAAAACAACAACAGCAGCAACAACAACAACAGCAACAGCATCAACAACATCAGAAACAAAAACATCAACAACAACAGCAACAACAACATCAGAAACAAAAACAACAACAAAAACAACAGCAACAACAAGTTCAGAAACAAAAACAACAACAACAGCAACAACAACAGCAACTACAAGATCAGAAACAAAAACATCAACAACAACATCAACAACAACAGCAACAACAACAGCAACTACAAGATCAGAAACAAAAACAACAACAACAGCAACAACAACAGCAACTACAAGATCAGAAACAAAAACATCAACAACAACATCAACAACAACAGCAACTACAAGATCAGAAACAAAAACATCAACAACAACATCAACAACAACAACAGCAACAACAACAGCAACTACAAGATCAGAAACAAAAACATCAACAACAACAGCATCAACAACATCAGAAACAAAAACATCAACAGCAACAACAACATCAGAAACAAAAACATTAATAACAACATCAGAAACAAAAACATCAACAACAACAACAACAGCAACAGCAACTACAAGATCAGAAACAAAAACATCAACAACAACAGCAACAGCAACAACAACAGCAACAACAACAGCAACTACAAGATCAGAAACAAAAACATCAACAACAACAGCAACATCAACAACAGCATAAACAACATCAGAAACAAAAACATCAACAACAACAGCAACAACAAGATCAGAAACAAAAACAACAACAACAGCAACAGCAACAACAACAGCAACTACAAGATCAGAAACAAAAACATCAACAACAACATCAACAACAACAGCAACAACAACAGCAACTACAAGATCAGAAACAAAAACAACAACAACAGCAACAGCAACAACAACAGCAACTACAAGATCAGAAACAAAAACATCAACAACAACATCAACAACAACATCAACAACAACAGCAACAACAACAGCAACAACAACAGCAACTACAAGATCAGAAACAAAAACATCAACAACAACATCAACAACAACAACAGCAACAACAACTACAAGATCAGAAACAAAAACATCAACAACAACAGCAACAACAGCAGCATCAACAACTTCAGAAACAAAAACATCAACAGCAACAACAACATCAGAAACAAAAACATCAATAACAACAACATCAGAAACAAAAACATCAACAACAACAACAACAGCAACTACAAGATCAGAAACAAAAACATCAACAACAACAGCAACAGCAACAACAACAGCAACAACAACAGCAACTACAAGATCAGAAACAAAAACATCAACAACAACAGCAACATCAACAACAACAGCAACAACAACAGCATAACAACATCAGAAACAAAAACATCAACAACAACAGCAACAACAACGTCAGAAACAAAAACATCTACAACAACAACATCAGAAACAAAAACATCAACAACAACAGCAACTACAAGATCAGAAACAAAAACATCAACAACAACAGCAACAACAACAGCAACTACAAGATCAGAAACAAAAACATCAACAACAACAGCAACAACAACAGCAACTACAAGATCAGAAACAAAAACATCAACAACAACAGCAACAACAACAGCATCAACAACATCAGAAACAAAAAGATCAACAACAACAGCAACAACAACAGCAACAAGTACTACAACAACAACAACAAAACATTGACTTACTACAGAAAAACTGGATGCCACATGATGACTGCCTGAACTTATTAAAGTCACTGAATAGCTCCACACGCACTTGAATATTTAACTCACCCCTCAGACCTGTGGGGTATACACAGAAAAGAAGTCAACCAACTGATTCAGGCCTACTGGGCATATGGTGTTCAAGGCAAAGGTAGTCTTCTTCTTCTTCTTTGCGTTTGCTGGTTTGAACTCAGGCATAGTCCATACACATGCTTCTACCTCTAATGCACTGGGCTGATTTTTATGTGTGGGCCAGCTTTCCCTACTACCAGTGTCCCTCACCATCAGGAGAACCCACTCCAACTTCTGAGGTACTTGTAATTTATGTCCTTAAATCAAGGACGAGAAGTCAACATTTTAGTCCAACTAACCGGTGTAGGGGTTGAACCCACTACATCGGCATCAGCACACAGGATGTCTAAGAAAGAGCAATCTTATCCATTTGAACATGCTGACCTCCTAAAAGGTAGTCCCACTGCAGTTACTGTCCCTGGGCTGCAGAGTGTGAGATCTTCACG
Source organism: Cepaea hortensis (assembly GCA_963921405.1). NCBI lineage: Eukaryota > Metazoa > Mollusca > Gastropoda > Stylommatophora > Helicidae > Cepaea > Cepaea hortensis. Next base: position 213,821,111 of record OY992876.1, on the reverse strand, counting down.
TATTCTGACTGACTGGCACCTGGCCGTCTTGACAGACCATAGTTTGTAACATGGAGTTATACCTCTCCATAACACAAAGCCTGGGCTGATTGTAGAGACCATGTGTTGCCCATATCAGATCTTGTAGAATTTCAGCCTTTTCCTTCTTATTGTTCCACGATATCCCCGGGAAGGTTAACCCGGTCAACAAATGCCCGCAGAAGTCAGATGTGCCAGCCTAACGGCGTAAGAACACAGCTCTGCTGTAAACAGGCACATCGCAATCACGTCCGGGGGAAAAAAACTCCGGATGAACGCAGAAGAAGAAGAAGAAGTTCCACGATATTCTAAAAGCTTCTCTGTAACATGTAGGTTCAACAGTTCCAACTGTGTTCTTTAGTGAGGATCATAAGGATATGGAGCGGCTGGCCAATCGGCTATAATTCCAGGCTATCTTTTGGGAGACACGGGTTCAAAACCTAACCTGCATTGTTCACTGCGACTGCACTAGTCAGGCAGTCTTAACTCCTCAGACTCCAGACCACCCTGTCCTACACTGCAAGATACTATAGGCATAGATGGCAGTTTTTTTTCAGTGATTGCAAAATGGTCCATGAATCATCGCCACAGGAAAATTGTATGTTCTCTAAAATATTATTTTAAATTGTTTGCTGAGGACAAATTCAAAGAATATGCAAAGAATACCATGGACAGCCAGAAAGACCAATGAACAAGTCCTTCAAGAAACAAATGAAGATCGTAAACTGATCAGAGACATTAGACGTAGACAGTCACAATTTTTTGGGCATGTTATGAGAAGAAATGATTTGGAGAACTTGGTGACAACTGGTAAGATCGAGGGGAACAGACCAAGGGGAAGACCTAGAAACAAGTATCTGGATGGCTTGGCCTTGTGGCATGGTCGAGACAGAAACACGGAACTGATCCACGACTCTGTTGATCGAGTGAGATGGCAGAACATGACCGCCCACGCTTACCGGCATGGCACATGATGGATGGATGGATGGAGGACAAATTCATAGGTGGTCAATTATCCTTAGCAACTATTTTGTTTACTGATGACTCCCATAAAGTATCAACTTCTTTTTCTTCTTCTTCTGCCTATCCTCTCCCAAAAAAAGCATAGATGAAGCAGCCAGTCTCAAGCCAACCTTCCTAATGAAAAATCAGATTTTTGTTTCCCGAACTTAAGATTTTATCCATGCTTTTTGTTGAACCATGTAGATTACTTATTTCTGATTGTCATATTTTGGTTTTCTAGTCAAGTATTCTTGCTTTTATTGTTTGCTTGTATCTAAGTGCGTCTTTCATTGAGCTTTCTAGTTATATCTGTTCATTCATATTTCTGTACCAGCTCGTCATCCATCACTCGTATTTGCAATACCATGTTGCAGCTACTTACCTTGCATAGTATCATATATCGGGAACCAGCCGCTGATAATATTGGGGGTCTCGCGGGTCAGTAGTGGGTTCAAATCTATGTACACTTTACCGATAGTATCATGGGCACTGTAGGTGTCGTAGTCCAGCACTCTGTGAGGGGAAAACCGCATATCTTTACAATATACACAAAGAAAAGCATTTTTACAACATAAACAGGGGAAAACAACATCTCTACAAAATAAAGTATCAAGGAAGAGTTAATCCCACTCTGTGCAGGGAATACAACATATCTCTATAATATACACAGGAAAGCATGTCAACAATATTTTCATTCATTCATTCAGTAGCATGTCCTTTGCAAAACTTCCTGTAAAAAAAAAAAATCTCTACTGAGAGATGAAAGGCAGAGGTCAACAGAGGAGGAGGAGAAGAAGGGGTCTAAAGTGAACAAGTGATTGCTGGGTCTGTATTCATGAGAAGCACAACAGTTAATGGTACCTCAAATCCAGTGGTTCATCCTGAAGGACTTCATCATCAACCTGACAACCAGAAACACAAAAATAAAACAATTATACAGTTTAATAACCAGAAACAAGAACATAAAACTATTACACAGTTGAATAACCAGAAAGAAAAACATTAAACTATTACAGTTTAATAACCAGAAATAAAATCATAAAACTATTACACAGTTTAATAACCAGAAACAAAAACAAAACTATTACAGTTTAATAACCAGAAACAAAAACATCATCATCATCATCATCATCATCATCTTCCACTTCTGCCGTCAAGCGTCGTGGGGAGGAATAATTTGCGTTCCAGTGCCCGGTGGACGGCACTGGATAGTGTCATTCCGTGTGGTTGTACAATGTCTCTGATGTCGTCAATCCATTTTCTTCTTGGACGTCCTCGTGGTCTCGTCGCAGATGATCTTTGATGTAAGGCCAGTGATGGTAGTTGCTGATGTTGCATTCTAACAACATGGCCAAACCACTTGATCTTCTGTCTTTCAATAAATGTGGCACAAGGTGTTGATCCCACAGTCTGTCTGATAGTAGCATTCCTTACTCGGTCTCGGATTGTTAAGTTGGCAGCTCTCCTCAGGCATCTCATTTCGCAGGTGTTGATCTTGCGAAGGTGTAATTTGGATAAAATCCAGGTTTGAGATTGGTAGCATAGGGTTGGTGTGAATATGCTGTTTATTATCTGTCGTTTTGCGGACATGGGTATGTTTGGATGTTTCAGTAAGGGTGACAGTTGATATGTAAGTGCACTAGCTTTTTGACATCTGATTTCAATTTCTCTGTCTAATCTGCCATCTTCTGTGATCATACTTCCAAGGTATTTGAATTCTTTAACTTGTTTCAGAGGTGTGTTATTTATCTGTATACTTAGTGGGCCTGGCGATCTGCTAACTAGCATTACTTCGGTTTTGGCTGTGTTTATACTCATATTGTATCTGCTGCAGGTTGAACTCAGATTAGTAATATGATTTTGTAGTCTGCCCTCGTCGCTGTAAAACAGGCACTGATCATCTGCAAATAGAAGTTCATTTATTCCCTGTGGGTCAGTTGTTTCATCTGGAGTTAAGAGTTCTAAATTTTCTGAATCTGGTCTGTCGAGACTTGCTTCTTTGGAAATTCTGTCCATGTAGATATTGAATAGCAGGGGAGAGAGCACACATCCCTGTCTCTCCTGTATTGACTGTGAACATATCTGATATACCTTCCTGTGTTCATATTGCACTTTGGCTCGAGTGGTACATGGCTATGATGTTTTCTAGCAGTTGCCCTTCTATCCCATAGTCTTCAAGGATGATCCATAATTTGTATCTGTCTACTCTATCAAAAGCCTTTTCCTGATCTACAAACACAATATTCTGCTGGTCACTATATTCAATAGTTTTTTCACAAATTTGTCTAAGTGTAAATAATGCATCAGTGCAACTTTTACCTTTCCGAAAACCGAATTGTGCTTTGCTTAACTGTTGTTCAACTATTGGTCTAGCTCTTTGTTCCAAAAGTTTTGCATACATTTTCCCTATATGGCTCAGGAGTGATATACCTCTGTATGTTTCGCACTCTCTCATATTGCCTTTCTTTTTCCATATTGGTAATATTATTGCCTGTTGCCAATCATCTGGGACTTTTCTTTCTTCCCATGCTATATTAAAAAGTCTTGTTAGCCATTTAACTCCTGTTTCCCCACAGGCCTGAATATCTTCTGTGGTTATTCCATCTGGACCTGGTGATTTGTTTTTAGGACTTTTCTGTATAACTGCTTTGACTTCTGCAGGTATGAAATTTCGACACACTTCAAATAGAAAAGAGATTTTTGCAACTTGGAATGTTACAGGTCTAGGATATAAGGAACCAGCTCTCGTAGAGTTTATGAAACAATCAAATATTCAATTATTAGGACTCGCAGACACTAGGAAAAAGGGGCAGAACACGAAACAAACACATGAAGGTTACGTCCTTATATGGAGTGGCGTCGACCAGCGAGCTACAGCTAAACATGGAGTGGGTTTTTTGTTGCATCCAGACAAAGCGAAAGCTATTATCAACACTAAATTTATATCAGAAAGGATAATACTAGTACAGATCAAAGAAGGAAATAGAACAACAACTTTTATACAAACATACGCCCCATGTAATGACACTTACAGCGACGAAGACAAAGACGAATATTTTGATAAACTTGCAGACACGTTAAATAATGTCAAGGAGACAGATGAACTAGTTGTGATGGGTGATTTTAACGGACGAATAGGCACACGAAGAACACCGTGGGAGGATTGCATGGGGCCATTCAGCGACACAGAGACTGATTGTAACAGCAATGGTCAACATCTACTCAACATATGTTCGGAACATGGACTAATAATAGCAAATAGTTTTTTTCAACATCGTCGTAGCCACACCAAAACCTGGTATAAATGGAATGACATAAACCAAGCATCCCAAATTGACTTTATTCTAATTAGGAAATCAGACAGATGGCTACTATTAGATTCAAGAGCACTCCCAAATACAGATGTTGATACTGATCACAAGCCAGTCATAATAAAGAAGATTTCACCACACAGGAAAATAAATAACAAAAAGGTAACAACACATGTCATCAATTATAGGAGGCTGCAGGAAAATACGGTTAAAGACGAATTCAATCAAGAAATCCAAAACCTACATAAGAACATCCCTGATGACCACTCAAGCGTAGATAAGGAATGGACATGTTTCAAGACTGCCATGCTCGACACACTGAAAAATAAATGTGGAACAAAGAAAGTAGGGCAGGACAAAAGATTAAGAACAGCCTGGTGGAACAACGAAGTTAAAGATAGCATATTCAAAAAGAAGGTAGCATTCAAAAAGTGGATCACAACTAAATCTGAACAGGACTATATTACTTATAGAATAGCACGACGTAATGCCAAACGAACAATTAGAGCATCTAAAGATGAATCCTGGAGAATATACGGTGAACAGATGGCCACCCTTAGCAAAGACTGCCCAAGAGAATTTTATAAACGTGTCACCACATTTAGAAACAGAGATGCATGTTACAACCCAACCACCATCATAAACAACAAAAGAGGTATGCCAATATTTAATCCACAACAAAGACTAGCAAGGTGGGCTGAATACTTTCAAGAACTACTTAACCCCACAGATAACATAGGAAACCTCACTTTTGTGCCTAAACGCCAGGGACAGCAAGAACAAAAACATAAAACACTTAATTGCAGTTTAATAACCAGAAGAGAAGCGGCTGGCCGAGTGGCTAGAATGCTAGATTCTCCTTCAGGAGATCTGGGTTCAAATCCTCGGTAAGGTGTGGGATGTTGTCTTCGGGGGCAAAAAGAAAATCCTAACCTGCACAGTTCGCGGCGACTGCACTAGCTATGCGGCCTTAATTCCTCTGGCTCAAAGACACTCCCTCCCCCCACCCCCACCATGCACCGCAAGGTACTATATTGGCAGTAAATGACAGGTTTTTTTTTACAGTTTGACAGACAGTTAACCAGAAACAAAAACATAAAACTGTTACACAGTTTAATAACCAGAAACAAAAGCATAAAGCTATTACACAGTTTAACAACCAGAAACAAAAACATAAAACAATTACAAAGTTTAACAACCAGAAAGAAAAACAAAAAACTATTAGTTTTATAACCAGAAACAAAAACATAAAACAATGACACAGTTTGGCAATATATTGTAAAATGACTCCATTAATGCAGATCTCAAATTGTTCAAGACAGTATGGTCTCCCCAGGTACTGGCCGCAGTCTGTTAATAATTAAATATCAAAATCCCATGGAGACAACATGACCAACTTAGGCCGGACCCCAGCCAGACTGCCTGTTACATGATGAATTATGCTTCGCAGTCATGACCCGGGCGGGCCCGCCCCCAGAGAGTGTCAAGGAGGTAAAGGGCTGAAACATTCTGGGAAGGGTGACTTCTGATGATCATAAGCCTCCTGTCGAGCTAGCTCTGCTGCAGAGTTTTGATCACTGTCCTGGTTACATCCTAATATACTTCTCCACAGATGTCTTCCTCTTCTTCTTCTGCGTTCATCCAGAATGTTGTTTTAGACGTAATTGCGCTGTGCCTGTTTACAGCAGAGCTGCAATATTTGAACCTTTCGGCCAACACATCCGACTTCTTCAGGCATTTGTTAGCCGGGTTACCTTCCCGGTTCTCCCCAGATGTGAAGTTCCAGTATAGGTCTTGCAGAGCCTGCTGGTTTCCGGGCTTGAAGAGGGGAAGGGGAGCTTTCCAACAGCCTCCATGGACATAGTACTTTTGTACCCCCTGTTATTGCTCCCAGTAGGCAGCTGCTTTGACCTGGGACTCATCATGCAGCAGGTCATTTGCACAACAACCTTATCATCACGTCCCACCAAAAAATTCTCAAGCCTGTGCTAATACTCATGTGTCATGCATGTCCATGTCCAAAGTGTCTGCAATGTCCTGTGTCCATCTTCATGCTGATCAACCCCTGACTCTTCTTTAAGGAACCATTTCTTCCATCACTGCGCTTTCCAAACCAATGTTATGTTTAATAAGACCAAATTATTTAGCCTGAGGAATGAAGGTTGCCTTGCAGTGCAATCACTGTGAACGCCATCTTACACGACCACCATGTCCTGACCATGCCATGTGGTCAAGCCATCCGGATATGTACCCCTCTGCCTTCATCTTGTTCTTTTCTCCACAATCTTGCCAGCTGTCACCAAGTTCTCTAGTTTAATTTTTCTCATAACATCCCCAAAAAAGGTGACTATGTCTAATTTCTCTAATCAGTTTGCAATTTTCATTTGCCTTTTGTAGGATTTACTCATTGGTTTTTCTGTCTATCCATGGTATTCTTTGCATTTTCCTCAGAAACCAAATTTCCACTGCCCTTAGATATTTTTAAGCTTTTCTCATCGTCCACGTTTCACATCCATACAAAAGTACAGGTTCTATGTAACACTTCAATGCTCTTTTTCACATTGCAATTGACATCTTTTTATTAGTCAGTATGTTTTCCATTTTGCAAAAGGCTATTATGTTTTCTTTTTTCCCATCAAAGAAACAATCCATCACCTTACAATGGAATGAAACCAAAGTCTACCCGGGAAGGTTAACCCAGTTAACAAATACCCACAGAAGTCGTAGAAAGTCCGAACCGAAAGCTCGCTGGGTGAATGTCGTCTGCAGACTGACCATTCCTAGTTTGTGTGGGGAGCGACCAGTAGCGAACAAAACGCCCAATATACAGAAGTGAGGAAGTGAAGCAGCCATGTGCAGGACATGACGATTCCTTGGGTGAGCCCAGTACCAGAGCGCTATGTGACGGCTCTGCAACTATGGAAGCCTCTTTGAATGGCGGGGAATGCCCATGGTTTGCCACTGCCTTCCCTTGAGGGTTGACCGTGATGTCTTTGGCTGTTCTAACTTGACCAGCTGGGATGTGGACAACACCACAACAGCGAGAGTCATGTCCCTCAAAACCCCCAGGAAGGTTAACCCGGTCAATAAACACCCGCAAAAGTCAGATGTGTCGGCCTAAGGGCGCAAATAAACTTGGCACAATGTAATTACATCTAAAAAAAACAACACTCCGGATGAATGCAGAAGAAGAAGAAACTAAAGTCTTCAGAAAGGCCTGGTGTTCTAGCCACTCGACCAGACATTCATCTTTTTGTGACGTGACACTGTTTATGAGCCAGTTTAAATCAAAATTCAGATTTTGTCGAATGTTAGTATTATTATTCTTCTTGGTCCATGATATTCTAAGAACTTTCCTGTAATATTTAAGTTCAAAAGCCCATCCTGATTTTCTTCTGTAACTATTGTCAAATGATCCATGACTCACATCATATGTTGCCACAGGATTTTGAATGTCTTTGTTGTAATATTTCAATTGTTGGATAGGATTCTGAATGCCTCTTTTGTTTGTTGTAATATTTTAATTGTTGGATATGATTTTGAATGTGTCTTTTGTTTGTTATAATATTTCAATTGCTAAATATTATTCTGAATGTGTCTTTTGTTTATTGTAATATTTCAATTGCTAAATATTATTCTGAATGTGTCTTTTGTTTATTGTAATATTTCAGTTATTAGATAGGATTTTCAATGTGTCTTTTGTTTGTTCTGATATTTCAATCTTAGGATTTTTAATGTGTCTTTTGTTGTAATATTTCAATTACCGGCTTTGCAGCAAAGGGGGTATGAATGCAATTTTTAATCCCGCACACCACGTTCGGAACACAGCTGTGGGTGATTTGGAAGCAGTCCGCCTTGCGTTGGTTTCCATACAAACATATGAGTGCTGATCATTCAGAAAGCAATGGCAAACTACTGAAAATGAACTTGCCAAGAAATCACAAACAGCCAAAAAATGCTGGAGTTGACTGTCATGTCCTGTAAAGGATAAGCAAATTTTGTTGTTGTAGTAATATTTCAATTGCTAGATAGGATTTTGAATGTTCTTTATTTGTTGTGCTGTACAGTAATATTTTGGTAATTAGTTTTTGGTCTTAGCTGAACTATCTCTTAAACATGTCTGACTGTAGTTTAATACCTGAAGAATCAACTCATGTACAAAAGTGAAGCTGTGTTTACATAACATAAACCGGCAAACAACAGGTAACACAAACACAGACAGTACAAACCTCAAATTTAAACCACTCAGAATTCCACTGGGGGTTCAGTGATTTCTTACAGACTTCAGTTTTGAACGTCTCTGCACCAAATTTCACCTAATAAAAGAACATTACATGTTTCACCTTATAAAGTGAGCTGCACAGTCCAATGAACAATTATCTAGAACATGAATGGGGATTTTGGTCCAACATGGCAAATAGGCTGTTGAACTGTTAAAGCCTCTGGAGTGTTTTTGCTTCTGGCTACGGTTTGCTAATGAATTTTCCTCATGTTGGACTGGTAGTACATGGTTCCGTCACCCTGATATTGAGTTAATTGTGTGGGGTGACACTGTGAGCTGTGGATTTCATGTGGTTTACATCTATCTGTGGTTGTTTGTATTGTAAACTCGCACGTTCACGAAAATGGCGGACGGCTAGTTATGAACTAGCTGGTTTAGCCTTATGCAGTAAATGTGTGTGCAAAAGCTGGTTTTCTAGTGATTGCCACTTCCATCGACAATGACCTGTAATTCTGGTGGACTCTTGTGTTGGCGTTGAGTTGAGTTAAGAACCGACATCACTGCACTCAGGACATTCCCATACATGCTCAGTCCCCTCGTTCAACAGCCAGTGAAGAGTTATACTACTAATAGTTCCCACCACTATCTAATTAAAAGTTCTCCTGGTCTTCCCTCTCAGTTTTGAGATTCTTCCAGAACCCCTGCCGATCCCCCGCAATCTCATTCTTTCCACATATGGGTTCTCAATCTGTTCCTCCGCCTTCTCCACCTGGTCCCACAAGCGCACAACCACCTCCCCCTTGTCCATAGGCAAAATACCACCAAGAAGTGCATTCCCTGCTAGCCTATCAGCCTGTTCATTCCCCCTCTTCACCCACATGGCCAGGGCAAAATATCCATACAATTTTCACAATCTGTGACCTCTGATGCGACGAGAGCCATTCCACATGAAACATTCCTTTCTCCACCTTGCTAAGCATACTCTTTGAATCTATAATGAACACAACGTGTGTTGCAGTAGTCTCCTCTAGCCACCAGAATGCCGCTGTTACTGCCTCCACCTCCATTCTCATGCTGGAGGTCGTAGTCTCATATGCCAGGCTCTCCTTTTTCAAGACTCGCCCATTAACCTTTGCAATAAAGCCCCAGCCACTACGTCTGTTTCTCACCACTGACCCATCGGTATAGATGACTATGTCACCTTGATGTGTGTTGCTCTGGATCAGCTGTTGCACTTCAAACTCAGTGCAGCCCGCTGCCTATTCTCTGCACTCACAACCCAGTGTTATTATTACATTGTGCCAGTCTGTCATGTCTTCCGGAACTTCAACCCATTCTCTTTCACGATTGATGGTCTCTAGATCACACACCTGACTTATAGAAAGTTCTGCCTGTGCCATCCAGGACCTGCCTCGTCTTAGTCTATGGCCCTTTACCATATCCATTGCTGCATGAAGCGGGTGATCCCTGTCTGCGGCAACTCTCAGGTACCATTTGGCCTGAAGGACCCTATGCCTATCCGTCATTGTAGGTAGCGCCAGGATATGCCTCATGCAGATAATTGGTGTGTCCTTTGTGCACCCCAGTATTAACCGCATGGCAGCATTCTGTATGTGCTCCAACCTTTGTGTTGGCATTCTCGCAGCAGCCTTATGCATGTATCACTGTGCGTACTATTGGTTTTTCTGGACTGCTGACTGTTCCACCTTTCACGTGTGACAGTGAGGAGCATTTTGTGCGATATTCACTGGCACAGGAATGGAGTATTATGGGTTGAGTCTTTGCCATGAAGTTAGAAACATGACTAACGACTAACTAGTGAATGGGTATTTAAATGCTTCAGATAAGTAGCTGTCATTATTCAATAATCAATATGTGTGTATTTATTTATAAACTGCATTAGAAGAATAGTTTGAGACTGCTATCCATAATTTGAATAATAAATGCTAGAACTTTAGAAGGGAATGTGAGACTGCTATCTATAATTGAAATAATAATTACTAGAACTTTAGAAGGGGAGTGTGACACTGCTATCTATAATTTGAATAATAATTGCTAGAACTTTAGAAGAGGAGTGTGAGGCTGCTATCTATAATTGGAATAATAAATGCTAGAACTTTAGAAGGGGAGTGTGAGACTGCTATCTATAATTGGAATAATAAATGCTAGAACTTTAGAAGGGAATGTGAGACTACTATCTATAATTGGAATAATAATTGCTAGAACTTTAGAAGAGGAGTGTGAGACTGCTATCTATAATTGGAATAATTGCTAGAACTTTAGAAGAGGAGTGTGAGACTGCTATCTATAATTGGAATAATAAATGCTAGAACTTTAGAAGGGAATGTGAGACTGCTATCTATAATTGGAATAATAAATGCTAGAACTTTAGAAGGGAATGTGAGACTGCTATCTATAATTGGAATAATAAATGCTAGAACTTTAGAAGGGGAGTGTGAGACTGCTATCTATAATTGGAATAATAATTGCTAGAACTTTAGAAGAGGAGTGTGAGACTGCTATCTACAATTGGAATAATAAATGCTAGAACTTTAGAAGGGAATGTGAGACTGCTATCTATAATTGGAATAATAAATGCTAGAACTTTAGAAGGGGAGTGTGAGACTGCTATCTATAATTGGAATAATAAATGTTAGAACTTTGGAATAATATAATCACAACTATAGAAGAATAGATTGTATTTTACCTCAACAAAAGCATCAGTCAACTCACTGGCCCTGTCCATGACTGGCAGATCTCGTGCACTCAAAATACGGACTTTCACTCTTCCAGGCATCTTCAAACAAAAAGAAAAGATTCATTTTCTTATAGTAAATAAAATAATAAATAAATTAAATCATTATTGACAGCCTCTTCGTTTACCTTAGAGTCTTGATTAGTTTTTGTCTTCTACACTGGAGTGTAGGTGTATCTTCTTTGGCTGTTTGTGATTTCTTGGCAAGTTTCAGTAGTTTGCCATTGCTATCTGAATGACCAGCATTCATATCATTATATGAAAATCAGTGCAAGGCAGTCTGTTTCTAAATTGCCTGTAGCTTGTTTCAAATGCAGTATGTAGGAATATGAACTGAGTTCATAACTCCTTCACCACAGCACTGGCAGATGTACCTTACTGATGTTAATTTCAAGTTGTAGCAATCAAGGTGGAAAACATAAATACAACAGTAAGACAGAGACAAATACTTTTCTTTGGTCATGTGATGAGAAGAGAGGCACTGGAGAACATCGTGACTGACCACTGGAAAGATCAATTGGAAATGAGGCACATGCAGACCAAGATAATTGATGTTGGATAGACAGACGGCGGCATGGAGAAATATCATCAGTAGAGCTGACCCAGAACTCCAAGGGGGAAATCCTGCACTAAATCCTCATGTTCTTGAAGAATTAAAGTAACAACTGTGAGGAACCTATTAAAGTAAAAGTTGTCTGTGACCTAGTAAAATAATAACTGTCTGAGACCTATTAAAGTAATAACTGTCTGGGACCTATTGAAGTAATAGCTGACTGGGACCTATTAAAATAATAGCTGTCTGGGACCTATTAAAGTAATAGCTGTCTGGGACCTAATAAAGTAATAGCTGTCTGGGACTTATTAAAGTAATAGCTATGGAATAATGAGGTAACGTAACAAATGGCTACAAAAGGGAGTTCAGTGTACAAATCTACACTATCCAAACACACAGCAATAATTCATAGAATAATCATGTCACACAAAGTCATGCACACAACCAAACACACAGTAATAGTTAATAGAATTATCAGGTTACACAAAGTCATATACACAACCAAAAAAATAGCAATAGTTCATAGAATAATCATGTTACACAAAGTCATAAACACAACTAAATAAACAGCAATAGTTCATAGAATAATCATGTCACACAAAGCCAACTACAACACAACAAATAGTAATAATTCACAGAATAGTCATGTCACACAAAGTCATACACACAACCAAATAAACAGCAACAGTTCATAGAATAATCATGTCACACAAAGTCATACACGCAACCAAACACACAGCAACAGATCATAAAATAATAATGTCACACAAAGTTATAGATACAACCAAATAAACAGCAATAATTCACAGAATAATCATGTTTCACAAAGTCATATAAACAAAACAAACAACAGCAGAACATAGAAAAAGCATTTTTCTTTTTGTCTTCTCCCCTGAACCTGTTCCTATAAATGGGAAGCCAAGCTTTATCATTCTATTTTTTGATCATTCAATCGATTAGAAACAATTTAGATTTCAAACAATCAGATAATTACAGGCATTTAGACATGACACAGTTAGTGTGTGTGGATAATGGAGCTCTGATAAAACTGCATCAGGCACAGAAAAGCAGCAAGCGAATTTGTAAACTCTTCAAAAGAAGTTAATGAAATAAACTGAATCAATACAAACAGAATCATCATCATCATGTGCCATGCTGATAAGCATCTTTTATGGGTCAGTATGTTTTCCCTCTTGCAAAAGGCTACCTTCGCCATAGTGATTCTTGTTCTAATATCTAAGGGCACCTTCCATCATATGTTATAACTGTTTCCCAAGATAGTTGTACTTATTTAAGAATGTTCCCATTTACTTGGATGTTACATGTTGGTATTTCTCTCTTCTTCTTGGAGGTTACCATAATTTGTTTTATTACAATTTAATTCTAATCCTAGTTGTTCACTTTATACATTAACCACATCTATGAGGGGCTTCAAATGAAAACCTTAAAAGTGTGATAGAAATTAGTCACATGCCATTGTCTTGTAAACTGTCAATATTGTTGTTACGGGTGTCAGGAGTGTTTAGCATGTGACATCATGGCCTAGATTCATGTGGTGATGTCCTAAGGACATTTAAAGATGGCCGCCCAACTTCTGACATGCCCCAAAGAGGAGCAGTTTTATCCGTTTCTCAGTCCAGCAAGTGTATGAGTGGAGTAGGAAGTTTCGACCCGCAATCAAATTCAAACGATGTGCACCTCTGAGTAAAGTTATCCCTTTGTAACATGACAATGCTCAACCCCATACTGCCCGTGCAAGGTTGAAACCATCGAAGACCTCTACTTTCAGTGTATACCACATTTCCCATACTCGCCAGATGTAGCCCCTAGTGATTTCCACCTGTTTGGAAAACTCAAGGAGCAAAGAAAACATTTAAGGTTGTCATCTGAGGCCCCCTCGTACATTAACCATATCTACTAAATGTTACAGAACCTGTTTGTTGTCTACAATCAACACTGTAATTCATCTCTTGGTGGTAGATTACCTATAGACAAGGGAGAGGTGGTCGGGCGCCTGTAGGGCCTGGTGGAGAAAGTGGTGGAACAGACTGAGAACCCGTATGTGGAGAGAATAATATGCCAGGAGATCGGCAGGGGTTTTGGACGAATCTTAAAACTGAGAGGGAAGACCAGGAGAACTTTCAATCAATGGCAGTTAGAATGATTAGCAGTATGACTCTTCACTAGCTGTTGAATAAGGGGACGGAGCGAGTATAGGATACTGAGTGCAGTGATGTTGTTTCTTAGCTAAACTAAACAAGACTAAACTAAACCAAGCCAAACTAAACCAAACTAAACTAAACCAATACTGTATCATCTGCATATCTTATTAATATTTTGTCCTCTGATGATGATTCCTCTCATATTCTGTAAATTTCTAACAATATTTTCACTGTATAGGGGAAAAAAGATCTGGAGACATTACAAATCCCTGTGACACACCTCTCTTCATATGCTGGTAATGTCATGATTCATCAGCTCATAAACAAAATACAAAACAGAAAATAATTTCATATGCCAAACTCAATTATTGTAAAGCTGATTATGATGCAGAGAAATAAATATTTAGTACAACTGTCCTATGAAAACTACATATCTCATTCTAATGGTAGGTCAGCATGGCCGAATAGATAAGAACATGTGTTCTTAAACATCCGGTGCGCTGATGCCAAGGTAAGGGGTTCAACCCCGACACCAGACAGCTGGACTGAAATGTTGACCTATCATCCTTGATTTGGGGATGTAAATTACAAGTACCTCTGAAGTCAGAGTGGAAAACTGTTAATAGGGAAAGCTAATCCACACGCAAAATTCTGTCCAGCACATCTAGAAGTAGTGTGTGTGGACTAAGCTTGAGTTCAAAGCGAGCAAGCACCAACAAAATATTACTAATGAATATAACAACAAAATATTACTAATGAATATAACAACAAAATATTACTAATGAATATAACAACAAAATATTACTAATGAATATAACAACGAAAATCGCACTAAATGAAAGAAAGATAGTGATATTTGAATAACGAAGACACAAACAATAGATTGCACGATATGATTAGATTTCAAGCCTGGCACATTTTGCTGCATCTCATCAGGTACATACTGCAGAAATAACACAAAATAAAATAAATAGATAAATCATGTTCACACAGTAATTTCAAATGTCTACGAAAGTAATTTTAAACCAGATGGGTTTAACGTGAGCGAACGTGTGCGCACACACACAGACACACAAATCAGTCCAATGCACCAGAAATAGTAGCACGTGCATGGGCTATGTATGAATTCAAAGCGAGTGAATGCACGCACACAAATCATATGGCCACAAAGTTATCTTACAAAATAATGGATTAAAACATGTACGGTACTATGCCGAAAGGGACCGGACCATATGGGATAAATCCCAGGGCAATGAAGTTGATCCTTTAGACTTTCAATGCAGTAATGTGTGGCTGCTGGTTTTCTAGCAACTGCCGTTTCCATCAACCATGAACTGTATTTTACGAGGATGACTTTTCTGTTGGCATTTTGACGGCGGCATTATGCACAGTGTACCTGTGTGGGCTGTTGGCTTGTCGAGACTCCTGTCTATTCCATTGTTCACATAGGGCAGTGAGGAGCATTTTGTGCGATATTCACTGGCACAGGAATGGAGCATAATGAGGACAACTCGCTGCTGTGAAGTTGGAACCACGACTAACTAACTAACAGTACTATGACAAACTTACTATACTTATATGTTTTCAACCAGAGGTTTGTCTTTAAATATAGCTGTAGGTTGTCCATCAAAACTAAATGTGCTTGCTTGTGGTTTAAAGCTGCTTTGAAACATTTAGAAGACCACAGCTTTGTGTTAATTCTTTCCACAACTGCAAGGCAATGTCAGGTGGTTCTATTTATGTGTTACAAAAAATATAATGTTTATATTCTACAGCAGCATGACATGTTTTACCTCACTTTTACTGTTCAACACCTATGGAGATCGTGGGATTTTACGGTTCAGGTCGGAGGGGAAACTGTGAAAGAAGACTGTGGTGCCTTAACTCTGACAACAAGTAGCTTTACTATAGAGGTCATGGCAATAACTAAAGTAACTGCACGACTGGAAACACAGACTTCCACGCATGCATGGTTTCTGACTCAATATGAATATGGGCTGGAAGATAGTGGGTGAAGTCGTTGAGTAGATCAAGTCTGACAAATATCACTTTCATTTTTGTGCAAGAGGGTGTGAGAAGAAATTAATACGCTAATCAATCAACGCGGAACTGGTGTCATCGGCCGCTACATGTTGAGAGAGTGAGAGGATCCGATAACTTGTCTTATGAGTAATATAAGTGACTGAACCATTCAGTGAATGGTTAGATGTGCAGTGACATTCTCTTACAACTAACTAACGTTTAATTTCGCAGAAAGTAAAATGTATATTAATTGTGATACTGAACACTGACTGACTGTCGGTGAATGAACAACTTGGCTTGATTGAATTTGAACTATTGATTAATTCACAACTGAACTCGCATGATTTTGAACTCCTGGCTCCCTGAAGCACGCTCACGAAACTGTAATCACAACACAATATTGGAAAAGAATAATAGCGTGCAAACTCAAACAAAACATAATAATACAAAGCACGTACATATTTTCCTTACAGTGACAACAAATTTATACCACAAAAACCAGAAAACTGCTTTCTATAGATCACAAAACCAGTTGCCAAAGTCAGTTATTCATTTCTTCTACTGAGCTCTTTATTCAGCAGACTTCACGGCAGAAGTAAACAGTTCAACAAGCGTCCGAAAAACACCGCAGAGCGGTGCCGGTCTGACAATGCACGGAAACTTTTCTCTAGCTGCTTTGGTGATTGATAAATAAATAAATGAATATTGATTGGCGCTAATCGATTTTATTAGAGCTGTGTTTGGCGGCGTTTTATGTTATTGAGCAACAATGACGCAGGTGTCTCGTATACTTGTAATCAATCCTGCTTGGAATGTTTAAATAAAAATTAAGTTACATGTCCTTCACAGGACGTAGCAGTCAACCCCAGCATTTTCGCTGTTCGTGATTCCTGGGCAAATTTTACGTTCAGTAGTTTGCCATTGCTTTCTGAACGACCTGCTCCTAAACCTTTTTTCGAAAAAAAACTAGCACCGCTGTGTTTCGAGCCCGGGTAAACGGGCTCACAAACAGCGTTCGCAAGCACTTAACCACAGAGACCGACCAAGCACGGGGATGTCTTCGAGGGCGAGAGATGAGGCATTACAACAAACTCTCCATTAAACTCCAATGACAGTGCCTTTAATATTGTTACCTTTACCTAACGCTTCACAACCTCAACAGATACTTGGAATGTTACATGTATACAAAACATAAGGTGGTTACATAGCAGATGTTATTATTGGCTTGTGAAGTGTTAGATGAAGGGCGAAGGTAGCCACATAGCATGTGCATGTACTACCGTTGTGGTTGTGAAGAGTTAGGTAAATGTAGCCACATAGCAGTACTGCTGTTGGGGTTGTGAAGTGTTAGGTAAATGTAGCCACATAGAAGTACTGCCGTTGGAGTTGTGAGATGTTAGGTAAAGGTAGCCGCACAGCAAATACTGCCGTTTGGTTTGTGAAGTGTTAAGTAAAGAAAGGGTAGCCGCATAGCAAATACTGCCGCTGAGGTTGTGAAGTGTTAGAGAAAGGTAGCCGCATAGCACGGGGAGCTGCGCGGTGTCGAGGTATGGTGTCCTCCTCGGGTGCTGGAGGTCCCGGGTGCATGCCCCGGTGAGGACCGGGATTTTTTTTCACGTGGACCTCTAGTAATAACATTTCCCCCGGTCTCTGGGTAGTGAGATCGGACGCCCGTGTGTATTGTTGCTCACGTAAAAAATCCCTTGGCAGTTGGAAATCGAAAAAGAGTAGCCTCACGGCGCTGCCCTGTCAAAATTTCGAGTTAAAAATCTACCCAAAGTATTTCAGGATCCTCGCCGGTGCTACGGAGTTCGTGCACTGAGCTGAGTTTCTCCAGACTCAGGTTTGAGTTAGGAGGAGAACGGAGCACTTATGGGGTACACCCGTGTGCCGTGATGTTGATCCGTCGACTAAACTAAAAACTACACTAAAAGCCATATAGCAGGTACTGCCGTTGAGGTTGTGAAGTGTTAGGTAAAGGTAACAATATTAAAGGTACTGTCATTGGAGTTTACTCTGCATTGATGTATGGTGCAGAAACAAGAACAATGTTTAAATACCGACAGAGTATCTTCATCCTATGTTACATGGAGAGTTTGTTGTAATGCCTCATCTCTCGCCCTCGAAGACATTTCGGTGCTTAGCCTGGCTTCACTATTAGATAATGTAATCGAACCAGTAAGTGACTCGTCTGTATCGACCACTTGGGTCCCTATTACTTGACGACATCGACCCTGTCCACGCTTCTTCCCGCTGCTGGTATAAGTAACGCAAAGGCACAACTGAAGCTTTCACAATATGATCGAAGCTCCAACAGGCGAACAGTTAGGGCATTGCTTTGCTTATCCGGTAGCTTCTACAGCTGGTCTTGTTCCAGATGTATTTGGTGTTACCTTTCCTCTTGAGTAAACTAGGCAGGCTTGGGGGGGGGGGAGAGAGAGAGAGAGAGAGAGAGAGAGAGAGAGAGAGAGAGAGAGAGAGAGAGAGAGAGAGGGAGAGAGAGATCATGCTGCACGAGCAACACATGATCTCTACAATTCAGCCCAGGCTTTGTGCTATGAAGCCTTTTTATCATGCCTTTTAAAAAAATTTTGAAGCACAATAACTGTCATATGTCAAGACGGCGTGGTGCCAGTACATAATATTACAGTACAGTGGCAAATACCCAGCGAAAATCTTGAAGTTTCAGCTGCCACCAGACATTGTAGTGTGCTCTCAGTCGACTCAACGGTTAGTACAAATCGAGTGGACTGCTCCGTTCGAGTCAAGAGTCGAGGAACAGCACGCCTATAAGATGGAGAAATACAGTGACATGGTCGCAAGCCTGAGATTAGAAAGATATACCGTCAGGCTTTTCGCCATTGAGATAGGCGTGAGAAGCGACGTTAGCAACTCTGCATGCAACGTGATGAAACAATTAGGTGTAAAGGGACAAGCAAGAACCCGGGCACTTAAAAAAAGAATGGGCGAGGCAGCGGAGGCCTCGAGCTGGCTATGGAGCAAGCGCAATAGGGGGTGTGACAAGGATATGCAGTAAATGGTTCAACTTTGCCTGCAATGTTAGTCACCGCCTCTCAAGAAGAACAACCTCAGTAACACAAAAATCTCTCCAGAAGAGTATCACCTCACAATGAGACCAAAACAACAGTCACTGCGAAGACGACAAAGACAAAGGAGAGTCTCGACAGATACGCACGACAGGAGAAAGACGTCTGGGAGTTATGACCCAGACGGGTCCACCCCCTGAGAGTGTTAGAAAGGTAAAGGTGAAACTTTCGTCCAGGGGGGGGGGGGGGGAACCTAGTCTGATGATCAGAAGCCTCCTATCGTGCTTGCTCCCCGGCGGAGTTGTTACCACAGTACTGATTCTGATCAAGGTTAAACAATTCAAGTACTCCGGCTATACATTTTGGCGAGTTCGCTCCCTTTGAACTCCAAACAAGTGCTAGCCAGTGCACTGGACTGACTTTGCTTGAGGGTTGATTGATTGATTGATTGATTGATTTAGGAATCGACATTACAGCATTCGGGGCATTCCCATAAGTGCTCCGTCCCCATCCTCAGCAGCCAGCGAAGAGTTCCAACACTAATAGTACCAGTAGCAATCTGATTATAAGTGCGTCTCGCCTTTCCTTTGTGCGTTGAGCGTCGGCCAGATCCCGTCGTCACTCCTCGTTGTCCCATTCTTGCCAGACTATGGTAATCCATTTGCTCCTCCGAGGTGTGCACGTGCTCCCACAAGGCCGCAACCACGTCTGCCTTGTCATATATCAATACTCCACCAAGTTCTGCAGAGCCAGCCAATCTGTCCGCCTGTTCATTTCCCAGCACACCGGCATGCCCCGGAGAAAAGATCCAGGCGATGCTTGTCACCCGTGACCTCCGAAGCGAAGCAAGCCACTCCGCACGAAGTCTGCCCGTCCTCACCTTCGTCAGCATGCTTTCTGAGTCAGTTACAATCACGATATGTGTGTGTGTGTGTGTCGTATTCACCATCCAGCGGAGAGCCGCAGTGGGTTATGCTTGGGGGATAGCTTTCCCTATCTCACTCATGTCTCTTGCACTTGAAGTATTGGACACAAACGCGCCGCGGTTACAGCTGACACAAATATTTTATCCCACTATGATAGAGTAATTAAGGACGACTGCCTGAAACAGGCTAATGAAACTAGAACATTATATTCAACAATCAGAAAGAGACAAACAGCTTTCTTTGGTCATGTGATGAGCAGAGAGGCATTGGAGAACATCGTAACAACTGGAAAGATCGAGGGGAAGAGAGGCAAATGCAGACCAAGAGAAATGATGCTGGATGGATTGAGACGGTGGCATGGAGGAATGCTATCAGCAGAGTTGATCCAGAACACAAAAGACCGAGATCTGTGGAGAGCCATGAGTGCCTACGCCAGCTGGCACGGCACTTGATGATGATGATGATGATGATGATGATGATGATGATGATGATGATGATGATGATGATGATGATGATGATGATGATGATGATGATGATGATGATGCACGACCAATAACATACTTCCCAGCCAGTCTCGTCCCACTCACTTTCGTTCAGGGAACACATTCACTGATTCGCTGTAGACAGTATGCATGGTGGTCGTCTCTCTCTTTCTCTATCAGTCTGTGTCTAACAGACAATCCACTGTAGCCTACATGTATAATGTGTACTGTACTCAGGTTGTCTGACGACACCACTTACGGCTTGTAGCTGGGAAAACTAGATTGTAAAATTTGCCGGTCTCCGTAGCGATGGCGTTGCGGACGCGATTCTTAATGCCGCTTACCCGCGTTCGAACACAGCAGTAACCGATTTGGCAACAGACCGTGTCGAACTGGTTTTAACGTGTTGGTATGGGAGACGGTCGTTCAGAAAGCAATGGCAAACTACTGAACTGCAACGTCATGTAAAAGATATGCAACTTTAAAAAAAAAATGTAAAACTTGCTTTGTAAATGTCAGACGGTTCTCCCGTGTCTGAATGAACGTCATTCTCTTTCATGTCTAAGCAACGACTTTTTGACGTCAGTGTATTCGTGTGATTCCCGAATATATTATCATAATTAATTAACTTTTTCAATGACTCTTTTTGGTTTTTGAGTGTGCTAAATCTATTGACTCTTTCTGTATTATGACAGTCCTATGACGTATTATAGCCACAGCAGCTCTGTGACGAAGAGGTTGCGGACGCATTTCATAATCCCGCATACTGCGTTCGAAACACAGCCGATGACGATCTGGCAGTAGACCGCCTTGTGTTGGCTTTCTTACAATGGTATGTGTGCCGGTCGTTCAGAAAGCAATGGCAAAACTACTGAACGTAAGCTTGCCAAGAAATCACAAGCAGTCAGAAATGATGGGGTTGAATGCGACGTCCTGTCAAGGATATGCAATTAACTAATTAACCCACAACAGTTTTTGTCTACTTGATGTGTTTTCGAAACTGACTGACTCACTGATTGATTGATCGATCGATTGATTGATTGATTGATTGATTTGTTGGTTGGTTGGTTGGTTGGTTGGTTGATTGATTGATTGGTTGATTGATTGATTGGTTGGTTGGTTGGTTGGTTGGTTGGTTGATTGATTGATTGATATGATGCCTAGTTGTCAGCAATAAAATAAATTAATAGTTAGGTACGTTTCGAGTAAATTCCTGTTATCTGCTTCAGGCACTCACATATAAACACAATGAAGAGATCTAGCCCATTTCATCGTGACTGAATATGCAAGAATTGGCCCTTTATATATAATGAGCCTGTTGTAAATATTTTCAGGGAAGAGACAACTCCTATAGTGAATAAGTAAGCGCATAATGACGGATGTATCCCAAATTCTTTTGAAGGGGTGCATTCTGACAATACCTACCTAAAAGTAGAAGAAGTCTAGCTCCATCTACGATGCCCAGGGGTTTCCGGAAGAAACAAAAATTACACTCCTGAACCGAATGAGAATGCCACTGCCTTATGAGTGAAAGGCAGGCGGCCTGGCCACTACGCGAAAGAGAGACCAATTTGGCACCAAGTTGCAATATTCTGATGATCGAGTGAAATGCTGAATCAAGATCGCCCTAGCTTATCGGCATGGCACATAATGGATGGATATAATACTGGGTCTTCTTTAACCTTTCTGTAACCTTACTCCAGACTCACAACGCCCATCCCACTTTCTCTTTATCTCAATAAAGGTCCCGCCACTCCTCATATAACCCCACTCTATCCTCCCTCCCACCCATACCCACCCATTAAGTTCCCCTTATGTAGGAATATAAATGTTGAAGGGTATAGCCATGGCCATGAGCCCCATTTGAATTATTGGGTCTTCCCATCTACTACCCCAGTTTCACCCTATTCCACTTCAACCCCACTCCCACTCCCACTCTTCAAATAATCAAATAACCCCACTCTAGCGTCTCCCACCGACTCACCTCTCCCCTTACTTAGCAATGTAAATTATAAAGGTCTCTCACACAGGTATGGCTGGCTAGATCCTTAACCTCACAGGCAACCACATCCGTCTCCAAACCGAGCCGTCTAGAGCAGCCATGCAGAGTCGCAATGCCCCTCAGCGACACAGCTTCTAAGTCGCCCTACTTAAAGCGTCTGCCTGCAAGCCTGAGATGTTGACTGAACGAGATTTCTTTCGTCCGGGTCTATCCATCACACATGTCGCTGAAGATGTAAGTTTGTGTCCCTCTGTGGCGTCTGTCTGTACCATATCATTTATCTTAACGTGTCAGAATTTAATGTCTTCAGCCATAATAAACCATTCGCTAATGACACATCAAGGGGAAGTAATAGTTCTGCAAGAATACAAGTTAACTCCCCTTTCGTGACGAGGGTGTCCAGGTATGTCTTGACACGAGCATTAAGTTGAAGAAATTTAAGTTTTATAAACTGTGGATGTTCTTCCGTGACCTTTCTTGTTAATTTAAGGCAGGTCGGTAACCGAACAGGCAGTAGTCTTGTGGATGTAGAAGAAAGAACACTTTAATCACTGCAATAATGTACTGAAGAGCGAAAAAGAGAAAAGACTGGGACTTGTTTGTAGTAAAATATGTGTGCAAGCTTTGTATTTTGTCTTCTTCTTCTTCTTCTTCCTCCTCCTCCTCCTCTTCTTCTTCTTCTTCTTCTTCTTCTACTTCTTCTTCTTCTTCTTCTTCCCTCTCCTCCGCCTCCTCCGTCTCCCCCTCCTCCTTACCTAACGTGTGTGTTCGTTGTACTTCAATCAGTTTCTGTATACATTTATGATAATATCACATGTTTGTATTCATCTTCTAGAACCTAAACATATATATCAATGCGGAACGACGCAGGAGACTGTTGATCTTTTGACTCCTCGCCAATGGTCTGTCAGTAATCGTATTATCGGTGCCAAGAATCATACCTCAATTCAGATCATCATCGCAGAGGTTGACTAAATCACTGGCAGGATGATCGGATCCCTACAAGACCTATGATATCCGTGGTGCAATCCGAGGAATGGGAGAGTTGGATTAATCAGAAATCCAGATTTAATGATGCAAACAAATCTAGGCAATCAAAACAGCGACAGAGAAATTCGTAAATACCATCCATGGTACACAAGACGTGGTGTTATTGACAGATGCAAATTCAGTACTTGAGGCGCGACTGTCTGAAAAATTGTCAGTACTACGGACACTCGTTCTGAACTTGACAGCCAGCGTAAGGGCACCATACAGCGGATATGATCTCACTGTGGAGTACCCGGAAACGAGAGGGCTGATCGATTAGCTAAGGAAGAAGCAACAGAATAACAACCTGATGCACTCGTTACATACCGCTAAAAGAAAAGAATGATCGAATCAGCCAGAAAGCCACCAATACCTGCTCAAGACTACTACCACCATATGGACAGACCAGAACACATAATTGTTCTGCGCATCAGAACATGACACAATAGATTACGCAACCACATATATTCAAAATTCAAGATTGGTGAAACAGCCATGTGCACATGTGGATTGGTGCTGGAGACAGCAGATTACATACTCCAAGACTGCCCAGATATAACATATCTAGGCAAACCTTCTGGCCTAGAGAAGCAACAGTGGAAGATAAACTCTATGGACCGCTGAGTGAACTAAAACAGTTAGTGAAGTTCATATAAGAGATAACGTTGCAGTTATAGACAAAGTTAATACAAGAGACAACATTGCAGTTATAGACACATTTTCTACAAGAGATAACATTGCAGTTATAGACAAAGTTAATACAAGAGACAGCATTGCAGTTATAGGCAAATTTCATCAAGTTATTTACACATTTTATGCAAGAGACAACATTGCAGTTATTGACAGATTTCATACAAGAGACAGTATTGCAGTTATTGACACATTTTCTACAAGAGATAACAATGCAGTTATAGACAAAGTTAATACAAGAGACAACATTGCAGTTATAGACAAAGTTCATGCAAGAAACAACATTGCTGTTATAGACACATTTTTATACAAGAGACAACATTGCAGTCATAGGCAAATTTCATCAAGAGATAACATTGCAGATATGGACAAATTTTATTCAAGAGACAACACTGCAGTTATAGAAAGAAGAAAATCAACATCGTAGAAGTTGATGAAACCACTGTCAGGGATGATGGGTGCCTAGAAGACCTACGCTGTCTGTGGTGCTACCAGAAGAATGGGAGAGCCCGATGATTCACTGAACAGATAAGCAAAACGTGACAGAGTCATTTCCAAGACCTGTTAAACCCGGCAGAGTTGTCGTGCACAAAGTTCAAAAATAATAAAATACATGCAGCATTTTAACTAATTAAGTTCTGAAGGATTATATATCGCCAAATGTGGCCTCCCATTTTGACAGAAGGGTGAAATATCGCCATACTAAGGTCATCGTGTTATTTGTTTCGTGGTATCTTGCGCAACATCAATGCGCAGTGAGCGGAAATTTACGTTATAATAACTTGTTAATTTGATTATGTACCATGTTTGGTCCAAACTTAACATTTTGATTGGCACTGAATCAGTTAAGTTGTGCCTGAAAGTTAACACAGACAAAAACTCAAAAACTAAGACTCCTAGTGGACTAAAGTCCCACAATCACGTATGCAGAGTCCTTTGTAGGCCAGTTCATGGGTGGCTGGATGTTGACTGCATTTTGGTTGGATGTTGGCTGGATGTTGGTTGGGTGTTGGTTGGGTGTTAATTGGATGTTGGTTGGACGTTGGTTGCGTGTTGATTGGATGTTGGTTGGGTGTTGGTTGATTTTTGTTGGATGTTGGTTGGATGTTGGTTGATATTCGTTGGATGTTGGTTGGATGAATGTTGGTTGGATGTTCATTGGATGTTGTTTGTATTTTGGTTGGATATTGGTTACGATGTTGGTTGAATGTTAGTTGAATGTTGGTTGCATGTTGGTTGCATGTAGGTTGCATGTTAGTTGGATGTTGGTTGCATGTTGGTTGATTATTTCTTCGATATGAAATGGCCAGACTCACACCAACCATCTTTAGTCATATTTGACAACCTGCACCCGAAGTTACACACAGAATCACCAATGTAGAGCTCATGGAGAAAACTAAATAAATCCCAGTGAACCGAGAGGTGTGGACAACACGATGGTGCTCTACATGACACACACTGAGAACCCCTGAAGACAACATAACTAGACACTATCTTGTCTGGAAAACACGGGAACTAACTAGCGGGAGTTGTAACAACCCACGGAGAAGAGCATTGCAGACAGAGTTGAATAATAGTGGGAGAACAAGGAGGGAGCTGTGGGAGATAGAATGGCTGTTTGTGGTTTCGTTAAGGGTGTTTGTCCTCATGGGATATAACGGGCAGAAGAAGAAGAAGAAGAAGAAGAAGAAGAAGAAGAAGAAGAAGAAGAAGAAGAAGAAGAAGAAGAAGAAGAAGAAGAAGAAGAAGAAGAAGAAGAAGAAGAAGAAGAAGAAGAAGAAGAAGGAGAAGGAGGAGGAAGAGGAGGAGAGGAGGAGGAAAAGGAGAATAATAATATGAGAAGAAGAAGAAGAAGAAGAAGAAGAAGAAGAAGAAGAAGAAGAAGAAGAAGAAGAAGAAGAAGAAGAAGAAGAAGAAGAAGAAGAAAGAGAGAAGGAGGAGGAGGAAGAGGAGGAGGAGAAGGAGAGGAGGAGGAAAAGGAGAAGAAGAATAATGAGAAGAAGAAGAAGAAGAAGAAGAAGAAGAAGAAGAAGAAGAAGAAGAAGAAGAAGAAGAAGAAGAAGAAGAAGAAGAAGAAGAAGAAGAAGAAGAAGAAGAAGAAGAAGAAGAAGAAGAAGAAGAAGAAGAAGAAGGAGAAGGAGAAGGAGGAGGAGGAAGAGGAGGAGGAGAAGGAGAGGAGGAGGAAAAGGAGAATAATAATAATGAGAAGAAGAAGAAGAAGAAGAAGAAGAAGAAGAAGAAGAAGAGAAGAAGAAGAAGAAGAAGAAGAAGAAGAAGAAGAAGAAGAAGAAGAAGAAGAAGAAGAAGAAGAAGAAGAAGAAGAAGAAAAAGAAGAATAGAGAAGAAGAAGAAGAAGAAGAAGAAGAAGAAGAAGAAGAAGAAGAAGAAGAAGAAGAAGAAGAAGAAGAAGAAGAAGAAGAAGAAGAAGAAGAAGAAGAAGAAGAAGAAGAAGAAGAAGAAGAAGAAGGAGGAGGATGATGAGGAGGAGGAGAAGGATGCGGAGGATGATGAGGAGGGGACGAAGGGAGTGGAAAGAGGAGGAGGAGGAGGAGTAGGAGGAGGGGAGGAGAAGGAGAAAGGAGTTTACAGTGTTACTGTTCTCTGCCTCACCTTTGGTGCCCTGGTAATACACGAGTGTAGTTTGCTTTACTTAAGGGAAATGGGCCAAAAGAAAGAAAGAAAGAAAGAAAGAAAAGAAAGAAAGAAACAAAACAAACAAACAAACAAAGAGAAAGACAGAAAGAAAGAAAGAAAGAAAGAAAGAAAGAAAGAAAGAAAGAAAGAAAGAAAGAAAGAAAGAAAGAAAGAAAGAAAGAAAGAAAGAAAGAAAGTCCAATAATATCATAACATAATTTTTGCAATTTATTATTATATATTGGTGGCCTGTAGTGGATGACTGGCTCTATAAGTATTTGTTGCCAGGAGACAAAGCTGCTAAAAGCTACAAGGACACTGCCATGTTTAACGTACTATATAATTTTTAACCAATATAAAATGACACAAAGTAGTGCAGCTTTACATAACAGAGTTAAGACGCATACAGAACGTTGCGGCGATTAGCCTTCATCAGCAAACAAACACATTCACAAACACAACATACAGTCAAGGAGATCTCCTGTGACTACATCAGAAGGTGACGACTGGGTGATTTGATCCTCAAATACGTTGTATAACAATCAACCTTACTGCCTCTATTTCATAGGGAACAGTATGAGTGAAGCCTCGTATTTGTAGACCTACCCACTCCGCATACCTCATGTGGTATGTCACAGGCAGTTTTCCAACCTCTCTTATTTTATTCTATAGTTAATTTTTTACTCTCTCTCTCTCTCTCTCTCTCTCTCTCTCTCTCTCTCTCTCTCTCTCTCTCTCTCTCTCTCTCCTAATAATCTTGCTTCTCTGTGCCTACCCACACCATGTGTATTACCAGTGGTTGGGTCTTATGCAGCCCCTATAAAATAAGCACTGGGCGATTTTGATTTTTAAATACGGTGTATAACAATCAACCTTACTGGCTCTAGTTCATAGGGAACAGTATGAGTGAAGCCTCGTATGTGTAGACCGACCCATCCGCATTCCTCATGCGGTATGTCGCAGGCAGCTTTCCAACCTCTCTCTCTCTCTCTCTCTCTCTCTCTCTCTCTCTCTCTCTCTCTCTCTCTCTCTCTCTCTCTCTCTCTCTCTCCCTACACCTTGCTTCTCTGTGCCTACCTACTTCACGTGTATTACCAGTGGTTGGATCTTATACAGCCCCAATAACTCAAGCACTGGGCAAGTAGATCTTTAAATATGTTGTATAACAATCAACCATACTGACTATTTCATAGGGTATAGTATGAGTGAAACGTCGTACGTGTAGACCTACGTACTCCGCATACCTCATGTGGTATATCACATTCACTTTTCCTCTCTGTCTCTCTCTCTCGCTCTCTCTCTCCCTTTCTCTCTCTCTCTCTCTCTCTCTCTCTCTCTCTCTCTCTCTCTCTCTCTCTCTCTCTCTTCTTACATATACTTCGCACATGCCCACATACACTAGCATTTTGTCTGTTGAGGTGTGTCTATGTATGTATGCGCGTTCATGCATATCAGTCCACCTAGACTTTAAGACTCGCCCCTATAATAACACAATGGGGTTTTGGTTAGTACCACCTTCAATCTTGCGCGCCCCATACTTCACTAGTACATCCACTGTGATTGCTCAGATACCCTTACCAGACCAGTTACCGTCCTCCTACCCCGCCCCTTCCTTCTATGTGCTCACTGAACCGTAACACCCAGCACCAGGTATCAGAATATATCGGAGATTTTCTTAGTCACTTACAGATCCGAACGGTGAGGTGAGTATGAACGTTTTCTCTATTAACATTTTTTTCAATTAAATATTTTCTTCAACTAACATTCTTTTCAATTAACATTTTTTTCAATTCTCATTTTCTCTTCATTGCTTCCATTTTTCCATGCTTTTGTTCTTCTCGTCCTGTCGCCACCTTCTGATGTAGTCACAGGAGATCTCCTTGACTGTATGCTGTGTTTGTGAATGTGTTTGTTTGCTGATGAAGGCTAATCGCCGCAACGTTCTGTATGTGTCTTAACTCTGTTATGTAAAGCTGCACTACTTTGTGTCATTTTATATTGTTTACACTTTCACAGCTTTACCGCAGATCCACCAAATTTTATATAATTTTTAAGGGCAGCACTTGATCAGGATCTCCCAGGGCCAACTTGCCATCGCTATCACCCCGGCCAGTCCGCCAGTGGTGGCTAGTAATATTATATTATCAATATACCTGGCAGGTCTTATATATGTCTGAGCTACCCTATTACAGTAGATGGTACTACCTTCTTTCTGTTAGCGCCGAAATGTTGGGCGGCGATAACCAAACTCAACACCCTACATTGTGCCAATGGCTTCGGGCGGAGGAGCAGAATTGGGAGGGTACTAACCTTATCCTAGTGCGAGGAAATGCGACCTAAATAGTTTAGTTTTTTAGTTTTAGTCGACGGATCAACATCACAGCACACAGGTGCAACCCATAAGTGCTCCGTTCTACTCCTAACTCAAACCTGAGTCTGGAAAAAATTCAGCTCAGAGCACGAACTCCGTAGCACCGGCGAGGATCCTGAAATACTTTGGGTAGATTTTTAACTCGAAATTTTGCCCGGGCAGCGCCGTTAGGCACTCTTTTTTCGATTTCCAACTGCCAAGGGATTTTTTACGTGCGTAACAATACACACGGGCGTCCGATCTCACTACCCAGAGACCAGGGGAAATATTTACTAGAAATCCACATGAAAAAATCCCTGTCCTCACCAGGGCTTGAACCCGGGACCTCCAGCACTCGAGGCGGACACCATACCTCGAGACCACTTAGCCCCCCTTAACGCAACCTAAATACTAAAAGTCACGGCATGGCAGACCACTCCCTAAGCCTTGCTCGGCAATTGGTCTAGGATCGAAGCTCCCATTAACGGACGGTTAGAGCATTGTTTTGTTGATCCAGCAGATTTTGCAGCTTGTCTTGTTCTTGACATGTTGCTGTTACCTTTCCTCTGTTGTAAACTAGGCAAGATGAAAGAAGGATCATGCTGCATAGACAACACATGTTCTCTACAATTCAGCCCAAGCTGGTTATAATCATTGTACCTGTCGTTTTTGAAGCACAATGTAATAAACTATCGTCGGTGAAGAAGGCAAGGTGCCAGTATACACAAAACACGCTGTCGTATCTCATCATCATCAAGTGTCATGCCAGCTGGAGTATGCGTTCATGGCTCTCCACAGATCTCGGTCTTCAGTGTTCTGGATCAATTCTGCTGCAGATATTCCTCCATGCCACCGTCTCAATCCACCAAACATTATTTCTCTTGGTCGGCCTCTGCCTCTCTTCCCCCTAGATTTTTCCTGTCGTCACGATGTTCTCCAATGCTTCTAGCCATTGACGTCGTTCACCGATTCTGATATATGACTATT
This sequence comes from Cepaea hortensis, assembly GCA_963921405.1. NCBI lineage: Eukaryota > Metazoa > Mollusca > Gastropoda > Stylommatophora > Helicidae > Cepaea > Cepaea hortensis. Next base: position 213,790,919 of record OY992876.1, on the reverse strand, counting down.
CATTAAATCTTTGAAAGATAATATGGTGGTTTCCCCTTGCATTCCACACCCACATGGCGGTCTTTTACCTCTGCCTTTGAAAGTCATTTCCGACTGTAAGGACAAGTGAGTGCCCTTCTATGCTCAGCTGCAGAGTTGTCCGCTTATCCAGGTGGATACTCGACCCCCAGTGCTGCGTTTGCCACACTGTGGCGTGTTTCCCATCCTCTACCACTGGGAGGCGCAGTCGGGTTTTTCCCCTTCCTAAAGATATGGTCTGTGATGGCCAAAACTCTCCAGTACTTTTAGAGGACCTGTTGTATCTACATTCCACTGATTCCCTATCCATAACATCATCAAAGAATGTCGACTTCGTTCTGTAATTTTCTTTTAAAGCATCGTCACTGCTTATTTCATGTGTCCATATTATTTGCAATATTATTCCGTAAAACAATACTTCAACGACCTCATGTAGCCAGTTTGACAAAACAAAACACAACTACTGGCAAGTTTTAGAGAACATCAATTTTATACGATGAGATGCAATGGAACCAGAAGAAGTAGAAGCCTACCATGTAAAAGATGGATAGAGGAAATAACGGATTGAATGGGAATCTCGATATATGAAACCTATAAACGGGTACTCTCCCGCTGTTTATGTTTCACCTCAACACCGCAAGGTACAAGAGGAACAAAATGAGATCAAATGCAATGTAAAATCAGATTAGACACAGAGCACGCAGCATATATCAGAACTTAAGCTTTAGGTTCTGTAAAACGAGATACAAATGTCCGCCTACATGGCATGTCATTCATATGGGTCGTCTTCACTCCTACCCCAGCGCTTAAGCTTATAATTACACTATCCAGTGCACATCTCAGATATATACACTGGGCGAATATTGTTGAGAATTGTAAAGAGGAGGTTCAGTTAACTGCATATCATTTACAGGATGTCGCCGTCAAGCCCCACATTTTTTTTTTTTTGGTTGTTTGTAATTTCTTGGCAAGTTTACGTTCGGTAACTTGCCATTACTTTCTGAAGGACAGGAACTCATACTATTATATGAAAACCAAAGCAATGCGGTCTGCTTTCAAACTGCGCAACTGTGTTTCGAACACAGTATGCGGGACTGGGAATTGAGTTCGCAGCCCCTTTGCCACAGCGTGGGAAGAGATAACTGAAAAAAAGGTGGCTAAAGGGCAAGGGGGTCCGCTTCATTGCACAGGGCTTGATCTCGTCGAGCTCGGTCTCTCCGCAAAAGTACGGCACAGAGCACGAACTCCGTAACTCCAGCGACGACCCCCATGGGTCTTTATCAGCAAACGACACACAGCTTGAACGCTTCGTCGTGAATGGGTTGAGTGAAGTCAAGAACCGACATCACAGTACTCGGGACATTACCGAGACTTTCTTTCTTTCTTTCTTTCTTTCTTTCTTTCTTTTCATTTTTCGTTGGTTCTTTTCTTTCTTTCTTTCTTTTCTTTCTTTCTTTCTTTTCTTCCCTCCTTCTTTCCTCTCTTTTCTTCCTTCCTTCCTTCCTTCATTCTTTTCGTTCTTTCTTTCTTTCTTTTCTTCTTTCCTTTCTTTTCTTTGTTTCTTCCTTCCTTCCTTCCATTCTTTAACGTATTTCCCTTGTTAAATACTATGAGGCGTATTGGCCATATGGTGACTGCTATAGCCCAGCCGGCACTCTATGGGTGACGTGATCAATACCACACCTGCCGCCTTTACTTCCCAACACATTTCCTAATTCCCACGTTAGACTGGATAGACCTTGGATGCTAATTCGATCCCATGATCCTGGGGTCGGCAGCCACGTGGTCTAGTCACTGCGCCACCACGGTCTCCCTCCATGTTAAGCTGAGTTGAGTTGAGTTGAGTTGAGTTGGGCTGTGATGAGTTGAGCTGGACTGAGTTGAGTTGAGTTGGGCTGTGATGAGTTGAGCTGGACTGAGTTGAGTTGAGTTGGGCTGTGATGAGTTGAGCTGGACTGAGTTGAGTTGAGTTGGGCTGTGATGAGTTGAGCTGGACTGAGTTGAGTTGAGTTGGGCTGTGATGAGTTGAGCTGGACTGAGTTGAGTTGAGTTGGGCTGTGATGAGTTGAGCTGGACTGAGTTGAGTTGAGTTGGGCTGTGATGAGTTGAGCTGGACTGAGTTGAGTTGAGTTGGGCTGTGATGAGTTGAGCTGGACTGAGTTGAGTTGAGTTGGGCTGTGATGAGTTGAGCTGGACTGAGTTGAGTTAAGTTAAGTTGAGCTGCGTTGAGTTGAATTGAGTCTTGTTTAGTTGAGCTAAGAAACGACATTACTGCACTCATGACATTCACACTCTCGCCGTCCCCTCGTTCAACAGCCAGTGAAGACTCCTATTGCTAATGGTTCCAATTGCCATCTGATTGAAAGTTCTCCTGGTCTTCACTCTGTTTTGAGGTCCCCCCCCCCCCGCCCCGACTCCTGCCGATCTCCCGCCATATCATTCTCTCCACATACGGGTGCTCAGTCTGTTCCACTGCTTTCTCCGCCTGGTCCCACAGGTGCCCGACCACATCTCTCTTGTCCATAGGTAATCTGCCACCGAGAGGTGCATTCCCTGCCAGCCTATCAACCAGTTCATATCCCCGCACTCCCGAACGACCAGGACAGACAATCCATAGAATTACAACAATATTGCAACAATACTACTCCTTTTGCGAGAAGTCCCCGGCTTTTTGATAGTATCACAGACTTCAGTTTGTTCACTAGCATGTCGCTGTATCGAGCACTAATAACAGTTTCACCTCTTTCCTGGATATGTAAAGGCTTGCGAATGCGGTTGGTGAGCCGCTTACTAGGCATTCTAAATGCAGCCGCGATCGATTTGTGCAGCAGATCGTGTCGCGTTGTGTTATATAACGTGTTGGTATGGGATATGGGAGCCGGTCGTTCAGAAAGCAATGGCAAGCTACTGAACGTAACATTTGCCTTGTACATCAACAGCAGCTGAAAATGCTGGTGTTGACTGCAACGTCCTGCAAGGGATATGCAACATTAAAAAAAAAAAAAGATATCCCAACAGATGGTCATTATGACGTTACCAGCCGATTCGCACGTCCTGAAGTTTCTTCCATTGTGAAATTTTTCTATGATTCATACACTCTTCCCAATCACCATGCTGAACCTTCATTTTTCTGCACATTTTACAAGGTTTCACACCCTTTGACAACACAAGAACAAATAATGCCTCGTTGTTCTTTGGCAATGCAAATCGATAGTCGGGTAACTATTCTGTAATCGCTATTGCACGTGCGCAAATTGCTCTCTCCTCATGACCCCTGCATGAGCGATTGCTTAAGAGCCAGTTTGTTTCCTGATGTAAGATTTTCCGTTGTCCATACTCTGCTATGCTCTTTATAATAAAATTCCTGTTACTTAATGATTTCCTCTTTTATCTTTGAATATTCACGACCACGATCTATTCCACAGAAAACAGTTTTCAAAAATCAGAAAATCACACATGTAGTCTCGATGCAAATAGAAGAATTTGTATGGGAGACGATAACTCTATTTCATGCTGGCACAGAGCGAAGAGCCGCGCTATGGCTAAAAAGGTTATGAACGCAATTAGCAATTCTGCACACCGCGTCCGAAACACAGCTGCGGGCGATTTGGAAGCAGACCGTCTTACGCCGGTTTCGATACTATGCTATGAGTTTCTGTCGTTCAGAAAGCAATGGCAAACTACCGAACGTAAGAATAGAAAATAAAAACGTGTACGTATAACTGCCTGCTCCGTGTCGAAGTGATTACAGATTCATTCGTAATCTGGCATCTAAACGTAAACTTGACAAGAGATCACAACAGCAAAAAGTGCTGGTGTTGACTGCAACGTGATGTCAAGGATATGCAACTAACTTTAACGTGTAACTCCTGCGAAAACATGAGAGATGATAAACATAGACACAGTGTACATACCTTACAACCAACTACACTACATTCATTCATTCATTCATTCATTCATTCATTCATTCATTCATTCATTCAGTAGCATGTCCTTTGCAGAACTTCGCTCCCATAACAACCTTCCGGAAAACCTCTCGATCATTGGCAAGATGTCCCGTGTACGATACACTCATCTGGAGATCATCTGCCACATCCTGTACGTATCTTCTCTTTAGCCTTACTCTTCTTCTCTTCCCAGGCATATACTATTGCCAGTTGTCACCAAGTTCTCCAATTTATTTCTTCTCATAACGTGACCAAAACTTTGTGACTAATAAGTTTAAATAACACAGTTTCATTAACCAGATAAATAGAGAATGTCATTCTTCTCCACCACTCCCACTGGTCTATCACTCCTCATTCCTACTTCTCTCTTTGTGTACCCTCCTCTTACTTCGCTCAGTGGCCATGATACTGGTGTCTTCCAAAAAGAGAGCAAGAGAAAAACACAGACGGACACATAGAAATAGAATGACAGACAGACAGACAGACAGACAGACAGACAGACAGACAGACAGACAGACAGACAGACAGACAGACAGACAGACAGGCAGGCAGGCAGGCAGGCAGGCAGATAAATAGATACACAGAGTGAGACAAACATAAAGAGACAGAGAGAGAAAGAGAGGGAGACACAGAGTAATACACAGAATGAGACATAGAAATGCAGAGAGAGGTAGAGACATAAAGAGATAGGGAGATAGAGAACGAAGGTGATAGAGAGAGAGAGAGAGAGAGAGAGAGAGAGAGAGAGAGAGAGAGAGACAGACAGACAGACAGACAGACAGAACAAACGAACAAAATAACAGGAAACACGAAAGCCAGTAATATATACGAGTATTTAATCGCACAAAACTGTAACAGAAACAAGACAACAATTTGTAGACACACAATAGCGGTGCAATAGAATTAAAGATATCACAAAAAGCTGTAAGGGTATAAAATGAACCCGGCATAATGTTGGCAGACATGTCAGGGGCGGCGAGATAATAACACAAAACACCATTGAAGTCCCGCCCGGTGTCGATTCCACATTTCTGGAGGAATCATGTTATACCTCCTTTGTTATGTCAATTGTTAATATTTAAATTTTGTTGCACGTAGCAGGTGGTTCAGTGGTTAGGTTACCATTCTCTCAAATGGGGCACTCTGGGTTGACTTTTTTTTTAAGGTGTACATGTGTTTACTCGTGCGGAGTGATATCCGTCATCCGGTATGTCAGTCGAAGCAGCTCGTGTTGGAGTTAATCGTGTCACATTACTGAACCTTGTTCTATTATTGAGTTGGCAAAGCGATATCGAGAATAGAAACATATCATCATCATCATCATTTTTTTCTTTTTGCGTTCGCTCGCTTTGAACTCAAGCGTGGTGCATACACGTGCCACTTCAGCATTTTAATCCAATAGAGCGGTGTAGATGTTGAACCCCGGCATCAACACACCGGAAGTTTAACAATGAGGACTCTTATCCATTCGACCTTAGTGACCTTCTTTCGTTGTTCTATATTTTCCAGCCCATATATGTTCTATTTATTTTAGTTCTTGTAGATCAATTCCTGTTGTTCGTATAATTGCTGCCACAACATCTCCAACGCCCGCCACCGGTGAACTTATATATTCAAAGCAGCTCAGTTTCTTTTACATACACCTGCATGCAAAAATACTTCAAGTCTTCGTTCATCATATGCCATGGTGATAAGCGTAGGCGGTCATGTATCCCCATCTCACTCGATCACCAGAGCAGTGGATCAGCTCAGTGTTGTTGTCTCGACCATACCACCTAGCCAAGCCATCCAGGTATTTACTTCTCTGTCTTCTCCTTGTTCTCTTCCCATCGATCTGGCCAGTTGTCACCAACTTCTCCAATTTATTTCTTCTCATGACATGACCAAAAATTGTCACCATCTACGTCAAATTTCTCTAATCAGTGTATGATTTTTATTTGTTTCTTGTGGGACTACTTCAAGTTGCTGATGTTGAATTACTTCATTTATGATGATTCGTCAAATCACAGAACGTCACTTCAAGTCTAGACATCACTAAACAACAACACATGAGGAGGCGAGTGATCACTATTGGCGTCACCCCACTTGAGTTGGCTGAGTCTAGAACCGACATAATAGCACTCGGGGCATTCCCATACGTGCTCAGTTCTCATATTCAACAGCCTGAGAAGAGCCCCGGTACTAATAGAACCCAGCTGCAATTGTCCCCTTCTTCTTCTTCTTCTTTTTCTTTCGTTCGCTTGAAATGCGTCTATACCTGCAATGTTGTTTCTTGTATTTAAGTCAGGACTTAGTCAGATATGACTGAGCTACCGTAATGACAGCAGACGGTACTACCTGCTTTCTGTCGGCACCGAATAGTGGGCGGCGCTTACCAAACCCGACACCCCACATTGTGCCAACGACTTCGGCCGGAAGAGCGCAATTGGGAGGGTACAAGCCTTATCCTGGTGAGAGGAAATGCAACCTAAAGACAAAATGTCATGGCAGGGCAGACCAAGCCCTAAGCCTTGGTTGGCAGCTGGTTAAGGATCGATTCTCCAACAGGCGGACAGTTAGAGCATTGTTTCGCTGATCCGGCAGCTTCTGCAGCTTGTCTTGTTCCAGATGTATTGCTGCTATCTTTTCTCTGGAGTGAACTGGACAGGCCGAGAGAGGGATCATGCTGCATATTTTAGCGCTGTCTGTGTGCTATGGAGAGGTATAACTCCATCCCTGGTCTTAACCGGTCTCGGAATCAAAGCGAGAGGTAACAGTTACGGGTTATAAGTCCTTGTCAATTGGCGAAGACATAGGACCCCACGGGTTGCCTCTGACGGTGGGAGACACGTACAGGTGTCACTGATCAGCTACCACCCGCCTCAAGCTGGGCAGCCCCCGGCCAGTTGGGTGCTGATCCGCCACAGCCTGCCTGCTTCAATGGGTGCCTGGGGCTAGGACAAAATCTGAATCGCAGGCTGTAAAACCAATGCACCAGGTGCTACTAAAATGAAAAATAGAAACCTCAAGCTACGGCTTGCTACCTGGGACGTAAGAACCATGTGTCCAGGATTTTCCACTGACCAGACGAATATTGACGATGTGAAAAAAACGGCTGTGATTGATGTCGACCTCAGTGGTCTTAACACTGATATTGCTGGCCTGCAGAAGATTCGCCTCAATGAGGAAAGGACACTCAGGAAAAACAATTACACCTTTTCTTGGAAGGGTAGAGAGCAGGCAGAAAAAAAGGCAACATGATGTGGGCTTTGCAGTGAATAATTCGCTACTGGGAATGATTGAAATTCCAGCTGGAGGTAATGAGAGACTATTATCCCTGCGTTTGGCAACCTCTTGTAGTTTTGCCACCATTATCACTGATTATGCACAGACACTCACTTCCCCTGATGATCTGAAGGATTCATTCTATGAGGAGTTTGACTCTGTGATCAAGGCAGTTCCAAAATCTGACTACATTTATATGCTCGGTGATTTCAATGCTCGTGTGGGCAAGGACTCGAGTTCATGGCCAGTGTGCCTTAGAAAATACAATACGGGGTCTCATGAATGAAAATGGGCAAAGGCTGCTGGAGCATTGCACCAGACATGACCTATGTATTACAAACTCCGTTTTTAAAACAAAAGAGCTACATACGGTCACATGGAAGCATCCAAGATCCGGCCATTGGCATCAGCTGGACTCCATCATCACACAGAGACAACGTCTGAACCTAACATCATTGACTCGAAGTTACCACAGTGCCGACTGTGATACAGATAATATTTTGGTTGTTGCAAGGGTTAGACTGAGACCACAGAGAATCTACACAGCTAAACACAAATCTAGCCCCAGGATTAATATTATTAACACCCACGATCCTGATTAAGTGCTTTGAGTTTCAACAGCAACTTGAAGACGCTTTCACTGATCATCAGAAAATTGTACAGCAAGTGAAAAGTGGGGTAAACTAAAGGAAACTCTTTATAAAACAGCGGTAGGGGTTTACGGTACTGTAGATCAAAAGAGGCAGGACTGGTTTGCGGCAAACAGCTAAGACACTGCAGCCCTTGATTGATAAAAAGAAGATACCTCTCTTAATAAACTAAGAAAGAACAACGCGTAACACTCTCAGTGAGCTGAAGCAAGCTAGGAAGAATGTCCAAAAGACTGCCAGGCAGTGTGCGAGGGGCAAATATCAGAAATGGAATAAAGACAAAGGAGAAAATTATTGCAGATAAGTCACACACCGAGCGTGGGAGACGTAAGATGGTGCATGATGGTGAAAATCACCATGTGTTCACATGCATCCACTGTGGATGAACATTTACAGCGCGAATTGGCCTTATCAGTCTCATTCGCCACCGCCATGGGTTATAGTTATTAAGCCTTTTTGAAGCACAATGTAACAAACTATCGTCTGTCAAGACGGCAAGGTGCCAATGATGTCTCTTGTATGAACTTCACTGTCTGTTTTTTCGTTCACTCAGTGTTCCATAGAGTTGTTTCTCTACGCCGGGAGGTTTGCCCATATATGTCGTGTTTTGGGCAGTCTTGGAGTATGTGCTCTGCTGTCTGCGACGCTAATCCAGTGTGCACATGGCTGATTCACCAATCTTGAATTGTGTGTACATGTGTTTGCGTAATCTATCGTTCCTGTTCTGAGGCGCATAATAGTGATTTGTTCTGGTCTGTTCATAAGGCGGTTGTCAAGCTTGTGTCTGTTTGAACAAAATGAAATATCTAGAATGAATTAGAATATGTACAGAATGAAATATCTTAAATGGGTTAGAATCTGTGCAAAATGAATGATCTAAATGGATTAGTATATGTACAAAATGAAATATATAAAATGGATTAAAATCTACATAAAATGAAATACCTAGAATGAATTAGAATTTGTACAAAAGAAAATATATAAAAATGGACTAGAGTTTGTACAAAATGAAATATATAATATGGAACAGAATCTGTACTAAATGAAATATCTAAAATGGATTAGACTGTACAAAATGAAATATCTAAAATGGATTAGAATCTGTACAACATAAAATATCTAGAATGGGTTAGAATATATTCAAAATTAAATATCTAAACTGGATTAGAATCTGTTCAGAATGAAATATCTAGAGTGGGTTAGAATCTGTTCAAAATGAAATATCTAAAATGGGTTAGGGTCTGTACAAATTTAAATATCTAAAAACCGTGAAGGAAATATTACCAACCTAGGTCTAATTCATCTGTTCTGTGCTGAATCTGCCTGTCTTCACTTCCCTCCACCCTCCAGTCTGCCTGTCTGCCTGTCTGTCTGTCTGTCCCATCTTCCCTTCATGTCTGCCTGTCTGCCTGTCTGTCTGTCTGTCTGTCCCTTCTTCACTCCCTTAATACCTGTCTGTCTGTCTTTCTGTTTGTCTGTCATTTCTTCCCTCCCTTCCTACCTGTCTTTTTGTCTGTCTGTTTGTATCTGTCTGTGTCTGTCTGTTTGCCCCTTCTTCGCTTTCTTGCCTGCCTGTCTGTCTTTCCGTCCGTCGCTACCTCACTCTTTCGCTCTCTCCATACCTGTCTGCCTGTCTATTTATCCGTCTATCTATTTGTCTGCCTGTCTTTTTATTTCCTATGTGCCTGTCTGCTTGTCTGTCTGTTGTCTTTATACACGTACATATGTATGTATACATACATGAGCCTGCACGTACAAAGACAGCTAACAATGCTAACATATGAAAAGTTCTCTATGTTGAAGAATTCCCTCGTGAGTCCGTCGATAAAACTGGTACATGGAGCCCATGTTGCTACTGCGACGGATGACTAATGGCACGGTTGTAATCACGGATCTTGGGAAATCCACTTGTATTTAACGTGGGCTTCCCAACGCCCGCGGCTACAGATGCCGCTGCTCTGTCATGCGGATCACTCCTGCTATCAGATGTTCTGCCTTTGAAGTTGACTTCACCAGTTTATCTGTCTCCTCGCTTAGTTTTTGCACTGGCGAAATGGATTTAAGTAAGTTCTATGTGATGGTCGGTGGCGGAGCAATAACTGGTCTCTGGGTGGTGAAAATGGATTGTAATGTTTAAGATGATGATTTTAATGACTATATTAGGCGAGCATTGTTTCTACCAACACCATTGTTACCATAACAACAACAACACCAATAACTACTACTACTACTACTACTACTACTACTACTACTACTACTACTACTACTACTACTACTACTACTACTACTACTACTACAACTACTACTACTACTACTACTACTACTACTACTACTACTACTACTACTACTACTACTACAACCACTAATACTACTACTACTACTACTACTACTACTTCTACTACTACTACTACTACTACTACTACTACTACTACTACTACTACTACTACTACTACAGCAACTACTACTACTACTACTACTACTACTACTACTACTACTACTACTACTACTACTACTACAGCAACTACTACTACTACTACTACTACTACTACTACTACTACTACTACTACTACTACTACTACTACTACTACTACTACTACTACAGCAACTACTGCTACTGCTACTTCTATGATTATTACGGCAACAACAATGTCAATACATACTGCAGCTACTACTAAAACCAGTAGTTTTTTTAAAAATAGTAATATTACTATTTCTTATAATAGTTACAGACACAGTAGTCTGTAATGGGATTTGAGCAATGGACTTTCCTGGCGTGCAATGAGGATAGTCCATTTTGATAAATTGATAACTTCATGCCGCATCCAGCTTGCTATGAAATAATTCAGTTTGCTGCTTCGTTTTCACGTCTTGTTGCATCGGTTGTTGAACAGCGTCATCTGGAATTAAAGAAACAGTTTTGTAAATTACTAAAATTGCAATTTGATTTTTTTTTTTAAATTGTAAGCATTTTTTGGGGCGGGCGGGGAGGGGGGGGGGGCTTATTTTATTATATCAAAAGCTAGACCCGTATGAGTCTCAGTGTGTGTGTGTGTGTGTGTGTGTGTGTGTGTGTGTGTGTGTGTGTGTGTGTGTGTGTGTGTGTTTGTTGTTGTTGTTTTTTTTAATGTGTTTCTTTTTAAGTGAAACTTCAAAAAGTTTTTTTTAACTTTATGTGCGATTGCCTAACAACGTCTGATACTAATACTTTTTCTGTTTACGTTGTAATATTTTTAAAATTACATTTCTTAATTTCGTGTTTTTCTTTAGATCTGTTTGTATTGTTCCTATTGAGGATCACTAAGATCGAAATATCGAGTTGTTGTGTCGTCGTGTAACTTATTTTTTATATATTTTTACGTTGTTATTATTACTGCTAATTTCACACTGTAATTTCTGTTTGCTGGATTTGCGTTCGTTGTAAGATATGATCCTGTGTCTGTGTTTATGATCTCTGACATTTTAGGAGGGATAAACATACCTAACTGTTATCATTTCGAATGTACCGAACCACAGGCTTGACGACATAGTGCAACCCAACACGTTTAATGATGACCCAAGCTCTATGGAGATGTCAACAAGCTCTGTCTATGTCTAAGCGTCTTTTTGCCTGACTGTCTGCATGTCTGTCTGTCTTTCTCTGCGTGTCTGTCTGTCTTTCTGTTTATGTACCTGTCTGTCCATTTGTCTTTCTGTCAATACTTTCGCCATCGACTCATCCATGCCCTCATCAATCCATCCATCCGCCAGTCTGTCTACCTGTAAGTCTGTCCGCCCGTCTGTCTGTCTGTATTTTATCTTTGTTGTCTGTCCATGTCTATATGTATATCTTATCTTTTTTGTGTCTGTTTATGTCTACGTGCATATGCATATCTCATATATTCATATATTTTATCTGTCTGTCTGTCTGTCTGTCTGTCTGTCTGTCTGTCTGTCAATAGCCACTGCTGCACATTGTTTATTCAACGAAATCATGTGAAGGACAAGAAGAGATATTAATCTACCCTAACCGACAGAGAACACACATTATACTGTGGACCAAATATCAGTCAGCTATTAAACTGTGGACAACATTGTCAGTCAACCACTAAACGTTGAACCACATCATCAGTCAACTATTAAACTTTGGACCAAATCATCAATCAACTATTAAACTGTGGACCAAATCATCAGTCAACCATTAAACGTTGAACCAAATCATCAGTCAACCATTGCACGTTGGACCAAATCGTCAGCCAACTCTTAAACCTCTGCGTCACACGCCATCAACAGTAGATGTACATTCGGCCATGCTCTAAGCTCGCGCTGACAACACGTGATAGATGGACCAGAATGAAGGAAACTGTCACACGACGTTTACCTCTGGGCAAATAACATATCGCTGAACTTGTGTCGTGACGTCTGTGGTTTCTCAGTGTACTGTCCCATCCCTCCCTGTGTGGTTCCTTACCCTCCCGTACTGAGTGGTAGTCAACGCATTTCACAACTCCCTAACATACGGAGTCTAGGGTTGGAAACCTGCAGATGCGTTGGAAACCGACCGCCGTGCGTTGATTTCTATGGTTTGAGCGTCGGTGGTTCAGTAAGTACTGGCAAAGTACTGAACTTAAAAATTGCCTAGTAAATTACAAACTGCCTTTAAAATACTGGGGTTGATTGCGTCGTCCTGTAAAGGACATGCAACTAATGTTTTATTACAAGTGCAGACAAATGCATCACCACCATACTCATTACAATTTACATCCCGCTTAGCATGAGATTGCTGTGCTGTTATCTACTGCTATTCTCTATCTATCTATCTATCTATCTATCTATCTATCTATCTATCTATCTATCTATCTATCTATCTATCTATCTGTCTGTCTGTCTATCTGTCTGTCTGTCTGTCTGTCTGTCTGCCTGTCTGCCTGCCTGCCTGCCTGCCTGTCTGCCTGTCTGCCTGCCGGTCTGTCTGTCTGCCTGCCTGCCTGTCTGCCTGCCTGTCTGCCTGCTTGCCTGCCTGTCTGTCTGCCTGTCTGTCTGTCTGCCTGCCTGTCTGCCTGCCTGTCTGCCTGCCTGCCTGCCTGTCTGTCTGCCTGTCTGTCTGCCTGCCTGTCTGCCTGCCTGCCTGCCTGCCTGTCTGTCTGCCTGTCTGTCTGCCTGCCTGTCTGCCTGCCTGCCTGCCTGTCTGTCCCACAGTCATATGTCTCTAGCATGCCAGCCCATCCAGTATTGTATGCAACTCTGCAGCCTCCTTTCTCTCTGTTTATAATCCCATTTATCACTAGTCGTCATGTATGCCCACAGCCTCCTGTCTCTTTTTTTTTAAATCAATGTCATGTGGTGTTGGCAGTCGTGTATGTCCACAACATCCCGCCTCTCTTCTTTTAGTCCATCTTGTGTAGCATCGGTCGCCATAATGCCCACAACTTCCCACCTTGTACAGCGTTGGTTTTGGTGCATGTCTACAGATTCCTACTTCTCGTACTGCCGACCATCAATAACGCATCTCCATGCCACATCCCTACACCATATAGGATGTTCACTGTATGTGTTCCCCTTCTTTCATCCCCTCCGGCATTACTCTTATGGAAATGACTCCCGCTTGACCCCGTCTCATGACGTATCCAGAGAATGCTGGTTGCCTATTTGTGTGATTCGAGCAGCCAGTTTTGTCTAGCAATGCACAGTTTGAATACAAACACACATCCCCTTTGTAAGAGAACGGGGAAAACACGGAAAACAGAAGTACAATAGGCGGGGTGGGTTTCTGAGCCCTGTTGCCTCATTGCACTTCAGAAAATGCATAAATTATGTATTGGAATGTTCTATGTCCCCATAATCTGCAATGTGTCAAAGGATACTAATGCATTGATGTCGCTGTTGTCTTTCTTCTTCTTCTTCTTCTTCTTCTTCTTCTTCTTCTTCTTCTTCTTCTTCTTCTTCTTCTTCTTCTTCTTCTTCTTCTTCTTCTTCTTCTTCTTCTTCTTCTTCTTCTTCTATTGTCATCATCATCATCATCATCATCATCATCATCATCATCATCAGTCACCGCAGCAGCAAAATGTTTATCAATATCATTTTCTTCGTTTTTCTTCTTCTTCTTCATCTTCATCACCATCATTATCATCAACTTCTTCTTTTTCTTCTTCTTCTTCTTCTTCGTCTTCTTCTTCTCCTTTTCCTCCTCCCCTTCTCTCCCCTCCCCTCCTCCTCCTCCTCCTCCTCCTTCTTCTTCTTCTATTGTCATCATCATCATCATCATCATCAGTCACCGCAGCATCAGGTTCCAGATGTTGCTGTATGTAGCCGGGGCGCAGTGTTGGGGTGAGCGCCCAACATTGCTTAAATACCCCAATGGCTCGTGAATACATAACCTATGCAGCAAAAGTCCAACTCCTGGCCTTCACGTGGCGGAACTGTTTCTACTAACAGGAGAAGGGGCGACGGCGAGTTTCTGGCGCCGAAAAACAACCAGTGTGCTCTAGATGTGTATACACATACATGCATGTGCAGACACATGTGTGCGTGTGTACACACCTAAACTTGAGTGAGACCACAGTCTGCTCTAGCAAAGGAAAGGTGCTGAAGACGGAGGCAACCAGCAAGGAGGCGCACCACAGAAATCAGGATGCCACGCAATTACGCAAAATTGAATATGTCGACTGCTGCTAAATGTTATGGTGCTCGCCCTGCTTTGGACCCCCAGGCAGGTGCAGTGCCGGGCCCTGTGTCTCGAAAGGGTCCAACCCCAACTACTGGAGGTCCTTCACAGATGCCCTGTGGAGCCAGGGGACATGAGAATAGAACGGCTGGCCATATTAAAACAAAGACTTAAAATAATGCACTGGAATGCGGAGGGAGTCAGCAACACAAAAATAGAATTAGAAAACATCCTGTACCAAGAAAAAGTAAGCATGTTGCTTGCAAGAAACTCACCTCAAGGAAAATATAGCCTTCAAAATCAGAGGCTACCAGTGTTACCGATCTGACCGAAAGGACAGGCGAAAAGGTGGGATACTTACCTTTGTAAAAAATAACATCACTGCTTCCCAAATCGAAGTCTACATGAAAGGGGCAGAGTATCAGACACTTAAACTTAAGACAGGCTATACAGACCTACATCTGATCAATTACTATTGTCCAAGTGACCGCCCACAGGCACTGGACACACTACCATTAACAGAAAAAATGATTGTGTGTGGCTATTTCAACAGCCACTCGCAGAGTTGGGGCTATGATCACATGGACCAGAGAGGAGAGAGACTGGAAGACTGGCAGGATGAGAATAGATTCATCTTGGTTAACAAGCCGTCCGACTCACATACTTTCTACTCGAGATCATGGCACACTACAACTACACCTGACCTGGTTTTTCATTCACCAGACCTGGAGTGGAACATTACACGAATTGTTGGGAAACAACTTGGTGGCAGTGACCATCGGCCAGTCTTTCTAACTGTAGAAAATGAGCTTGTAAGTGAAAGCAGCACCCTCTCGAGGTGGAACTACAAGAAAGCAGACTGGGCAATGTACAAGAATCGCACCAGCATACTGGTTAGAAACCTGAACACTGAGAAAGACATAAATAAAGTAGTTGAAGAGTTTGGGGAATGCATACTACAGGCAGCGCGAGAAACAGTACCAAGAGGAGCCCGTAAACAATATAAACCCTACTGGAATAGTGAACTGGAACAGTTGCATAATGACGTGGAAGTGTGTAGAAAGCAAGCAGAGGCCACACCCAGCCAAGAGCACCACAATAAATTCCAGCACGCAAAAGCCAAATTTCAAAGGGCCAAGCTGCAGGCTAGACGGAGAAGCTGGCAGGAAAAAACAGAGTCTCTGAACTTTGAAAGAGACACAAGGAAATTGTGGAAGCTAATAAAACAACTTAACGATGAGGGCACAAGGAGAAACTCAAAAATTGCACTACATAAAGATGGAAACATCTTAACAAGAAAGCAAGCAGCTAACCATTTTGCGGACTCATTCGCACAAGATAACAATATCAAAATTAGTCCAGAGAAACAACAAGAGATTCAAGAGAAACGGCAACATACAGGACAGAAGGAAATAATACATGAGGTTCTGGAGGCACCCATCACAATCAGTGAACTGGAGATAGCCATATCAAAACTGAAAATGAGAAAGTCACCAGGAGCTGATGGTATCTCCAATGAAATTATCAGGAACCTAGGAACAGAGGCCAAATCAAAGCTGTTGCAGATCTTCAATAACAGTTGGACCTTAGGCAGTGTTCCACAAGCTTGGAGAGAAGCAATCATGATACCACTCCTAAAATCAGGGAAAGAAAGTTCCATTGCCTCTAGCTACAGACCAATTAGCCTCACCAGCTGTCTCTGCAAAACACTGGAGCGCATCATCAATCACAGACTACAGTGGTACATTAAAAGTAAAAACATCCTTGTGCCACAGCAGGCTGGCTTTAGGCAGTGCTACTCTATGGAAGATCAGACAACCTACCTCTCTCAAGAAATTGAGGATACATTCCAAGAGAAGAAGCTGGTGCTTGCGGCATGGATAAATTTGAAGAAAGCCTTTGACAAAGTCTGGAAATAAGGTCTGATGAATAAACTGAGAAACTGCAAAGTCAATGGAAGAATATACAAATGGGTGAAAGCATACTTGCACAACAGAAGAGCCCGAATACAGATAGACGGACTAAAGAGCAAGAAAGTACTACTGCGTCACGGTGTTCCCCAGGGCGGAGTCTTTTCCCCAACACTTTTTCTAATCTTCATCAATGATCTCGTTGCTAATCTACCGCATGGAATTAAAGCGGCAATGTACGCCGATGACCTGGTTCTATGGAGCACAAATGAACATGCATCAGTGGCCACCAGATTACTACAAAGAGCTTTGTTGCATAGGCAAATAGATGGTGTGTCAGCATAAACACTGACATGTGCAGCACCACCCTATTTACCCTCTCTCCAAAACAAAAGGCAGGGACCATCCAGATAAATGGAACACCCCTAAGAGAAGATAAAGAACCAACATACCTTGGAGTAACATTTGATGGCAGGCTGACATGGAGAAAGCACATCAACAAAGCAGTAGCAAAAGCCAGAAGGAAAATAGCCATCCTGAGAAAGCTAAGTAGAACCACATGGGGAGCCAGTACGAAAATACTTAGCAAAGTTTACCAACAGAGCATACGACCACACCTGGAATACGGGTCAACTGCGTGGTGTTCGGCATCAAAAACCACACTACAAGAGCTGGACAAGGTGCAAAATCAAGCACTTAGAGTCACCACAGGAGGGATGAGATCAACCCCTATAGTGGAAATGAAGAAGATGGGGAGGACACAAGCACTGAGTGAGCGCAGAGATACGAAAACACTAATACAAGCAGAAAAGTTCCTCAGCTTGCCAGGCCACCCTATGAAGAACAGATTTGAAAACCTAGCTATGGGGCGGTTGAAAAGAAGTAGCTTTATCCACCAGGCCAAACGACTCTGCAGAGTATCCCCCTAACAACTATTCCAGAGCGAACTCCATGGAAAGATGAGTATAGACTATCATTACAAATCCAGACAAAAGTGAGAGGAATATTTGACAAAGAAGAACAGAACAGTGTGCAGCGCAGAACAGCCACTCTCAGCTTCCTTGATGAAGAATACCCACAGGACCTCTGGATCCGAGTCTACACAGATGGGTCAGCACAAAATGCTGTTCGAAATGGAGGAGCGGGAGTGTACACAGAATACCCAAATAATACTAGGGACACAGCTAGAGTACCGACAGGAAAGTACTGCCATAACTACGATGCTGAAATTGAGGTAATCAAGATAGCAACAGAGAAATTACTAAATACCAGCAATGGTACACAACCTGTGGTGCTATTGACAGATGCAAAATCAGCACTCGAGGCGCTCCTGTCTGGGAAATTGCCAGTACTAAGGACACTACTTTCTGAACTTAGCAGTCAGCATAAAGTCACATACAGTGGATACCATCCCACTGTGGAGTACCCGGAAACGACAGAGCTGATCAATTGGCTAAGGAAGGAGCCAAAGAAGAACAGCCTGATGTGCCCGTTACATACCACCAAAAGAAAATAATGATCAAATCAGTCAGAAAGCCACCAAAACTGCTCAAGATGACTACCACGTTGTGGACAGACCAGAACAAGTCATTATTCTGCGCCTCAGAACAGGGCACAATAGATTACGCAACCACATGTATACAAAATTCAAGATTGGTGAAACAGCCATATGCACATGTGGATTGGCGTCGCAGACAGCACAGCACATACTCCAAGACTGCCCAAAATATAACATATCTAGGCAAACCGTCTGGCCTAGAGAGACAGTGGAAGATACACTCTATGGACCGCTGTGTGAACTGAAAAAGACAGTTCAATTCATACAAGAGACAGCATTGCAGTTATAGACATATTTAAAGCGAACGAAAGAAGAAGAAGAACCGCGGCAGCAAAATGTTTATCAATATCATTTTCTTTGTTTTTCTTCTTCTTCTTCACCTTCATCACCATCATTATCATCAACTTCCTCCGAAGTCGGAAAGTGTCTGCCTGTACGGCGAGGAACCACCAGTCTGCACACCAATAAGCCAGACATGGGACAACGGATACTCGCGCAAACCTCAGGTCCTGTATGACATCACACTGATGTTGGACAACAGGATGCCTGCATCCGACATACAGGACTTCGCGTTGGAGCTCAAGCCAACGAACACAAGCAAGCAAGCAAGCATTATCATCAACTTCTTCATCTTCTTCTTCTTCTTCTTCTTCTTCTTCTTCTTCTTCTTCTTCTTCTTCTTCTTCTTCTTCTTCTTCTTCTTCTTCTTCTTCTTCTTCTTCTTCTTCTTCTTCTTCGATTTCTTCTTCTATATATGCAACTAATGTTTTTGCTTTTTGTAGACATATTCCAACCCAGTTAACGGGCTTATCTACACTTAGGTCGGTTTTTTTGTAGACATATTCCATCCAACGTAACGGGCTCTATCTACCCTTAAATCGTTTTTATTTCCTTACAATTTTGACAGGACTTCGGTCTTGAGTCCTACGCTTTGCGATTTCCAACTACCGTTGGAATTTTAATGTGCACAACCTATCTACTGATGAGATCAAGTGAGCGTGTGGAATAATTAGATATGTGTGCATCTTTGAAATGTGTAGGCCTACAGACAGAACTGTATACCTTCTTATCCTGAGCCGGACGCTTTAACCTCTCAGCCACGGCTACCTCGTAGGTCCATATATTGTGTGTCTCACTATCGTGTGTCCCACTATTGTGTGTCCCACTATTGTGTGTCTCACTATCGTATGTCCCAATATTGACCTGCACCGTGGAAGAACAAATGGGCGATGTTCGTGTTTGGTTATTTTTTTTTTTTTTTTTTTTTTGGGGGGGGGGGGGGGGGGGGGGGTTGTGGTCAGGGGGTGTCAAACCTTGTCAAATCTACAGAAGAATGATGTTTGAGTATGGAGACAGTTGTTTGAGTCAGAGGAGAGTGTATGAATGGGTAGTAAGATGTCAAATTGAAAGACAAAACGTCATTGATGAACCGCGTAGTGGGAGACCTGCAAGTGTGGCAACTGACACAGTAAACAGGAAGATAGACTAGCTATTCGGTGACAACAGGTGATTCACTACTGACACAGTAAACAGGCATATAGACTAGCTAGCTAGTCGATGACAACAATCGATTCACTATTGAAGACATAGCGGTGGATTGCAACATGAGTCACGGTGCTACGTACACAGTTGGCCATGATGACCTCGATTATAGGAAAGTATGTTGCAGATGGGTCCTACAACAGCTTCCCAAAAATCATAAACGTGTACAATAGACGATTTGTCAAGAATAATTGGGCCGTCTTGCTCGACAAGGAAATATTTTTCTACATCAAACTGTGACAGGAGACGAGTCATGGGTGCATCATTACGACCAGACTGTAAGAGGCAGTCGATACGGTGAAAACACATTTTGCTTCCCGTTAAGTAAACATTCAAGACGCAAAAATCCGCAAGGAAAGTAATGAAGACCATCTTCTGGGATATCGAGGGTCCTATATTGGTGTATTTCCAGAAAAGAGGTGAATCTGTGACTAGTGCTCGATACAGTGACATGCTAGTGAACAAACTGAAGTCCGCGATACGGTCGAAACGCCAGGGATTTCTCTTAAAAGGAGTATAGTTGCTGCACAACACCTGCCCTCGTACGTTTGCGCATAAGTGCTCTGAAATTTGAGGTCTTGAAACATCCATCATACAGTCAAGACGTGGCGCCAACAAACTCTCACTTGTTTGGACCCTCGAAAGAATATTTGCGGGGTCAGAGATTTTCAGATGACAACGAGTTAATGGAGGCCATGTAAGAATTAGTTTAACTCTTTCTCTGCCAAACGCCCTTACATCGCCACAGTTGACCGACGGTGACGCCCGTGTGCCCTTTAAGCGCCACAGTATAAACACTGGTTTATTTGATACATTTCTGCTACCTTCTGAAAAAAATTTTAAGTGACGGCAAGCTGAAAATTTACACACATGGAATATTTCCCTTTCGGCATTGCAAGGTCAAACGTTCGCATCCATTGGTTTTTGTGAGTTTTTTTTTTAGTTTTAAACTAGTGTTAAGTAGTTTGCTTTGGTCACAAATGGCAACGCCCTCGAGTATGTGAACTCGTAGACTGACAAAAACTTTGCGAAAGATTCTAAAACTGAAACCACGTGCAGTGTTCGGTTAGTTAGATTATTTCGTAGTAATGGAAAATACCACTGAAAGCGAAAGTTCGTCATAATATGTCATAATATGATGGCACATATCAAATTATGAATGCGCTAATGGGCCAAATTTATGTCCCTAAATTTGTTTTGCCTATCACAAAGTATTTAAGGAGTATTTAAATAATTAATTTTAAAATAATAATAATTATAACTAAACAGAAAATAGTGTTTATGTTCTTCTTCTCCGTACAAACTGACATTTTCCGTTTTGTGTGAAAATTATGTGCTTCAAAATATTATGGTTTAGTTATGTTTTATTAGAGGTGTGGTGAAGTTCATGTGATATTATTGAACAAAAGTGATGTGTGTAACAGTATTCAGCAAATTTAACTGGATTAGTTGCAAAGGATTATAAATAACGCCGTGGTAAGTGAAATGTTAAAATAATTTTTACCTTTTTAATTTCAATTGTTATTACTAAACCTCTCATTATTGTCATAATATTTGTAACCTATCAATTAATTATTAACACTGTCATGTTCCTTGTGCAATCCTCTTTAATTTGATATGTAATACCAATCTGCTACCATTTTAACCATTTTAAAACATTATTGTGACACACCCCTACTTCCAATTTTCTGCCATTAATTTAAGGCCACACCCAAATACTTTTTCCTAGAAGGCATCAATATTAGACTTATAAAAAAAACATATATTGGAAACAACAAGCTGCCATAAGGATTGATAATGAAGTGGGACAATATCAACCTATTAAGAGAGGTGTTAGGCAGGGATGTGTGATGTCTCCAGATCTTTTTTCCTTATACAGTGAAAATATTTTCAGAAATGTAGAAGATATAAATGGAATCAGCATTGGAGGACGAAACATCAATAACATTAGATATGCAGATGATACAGTATTGATTGCAGACAATGCACACGATCTACAATTAGTACACGTGGTTGTTGTACACAGTGAGCAGCTGGGGTTGGAATTAAATTGTAAGAAGACACAGGTTATGGTCGTCACTAGGAAGAACGAAGTACCACAATGTAATATGCAAGTAAATGGGAATATTCTTCAACAAGTGAATCGGTACAATTATCTTGGAACAGTCATTGCATCTGATGGGATATGCCTTGAAGAGTCTACAATGAGAATCGCGATGGCGAAAGTAGCCTTTAGCAAGATGAAAAACATTCTAATTTAAAAAATGTCAATTGAAACGAGAAAAAGAGTGTTGAGGGGATACATAGAACCTGTTCTTTTGTATGGATGTGAAACTTGGACAATGTGCAGTCAAGCTGAAAAACATCTGATGGCTGCAGACATGTGGTTTCTGAGGAAAATGCAAAGAATACCATGGACAGTGTCAACAACCTGAATTCACACAAGCACGCTGGTTCCTTCATTCACACCCCATAATTACAAACACATCTTTGTGTGAATGGTCGAAGAAGAATCACGCTTTATTCTATATATCTTACAGAGCTCGTCTTACGAGCATACACAACTGGCACTCAACACTCAAATACATTCTCTATGTTAGCGAAGTATAACTATGCCCTCTCTAAACTACACAACTGGCGAGGGTAAACACAGAGGTCTTGTCGCTCTAACTGTCGGTCCCGGTCTGTCTGAATTCACAGGTCCAGTCCAGCTACTCGTCCTCCGTTCTCGTGCGGTCAGCCGCACGGCGTGCTGGTTCACTTGCCACGTAGTTTAGTGGTCCAGTCCTCGTAGCCTACACCTGTGCTATAGTTCAGTCTGTTTACGGGTAGTCCCCGTGACTACTATACTCTGTCCTATGTCGGGAGTTAATCCCGGTATGTCCTAGTCATGTCCTAGCTATGACACATACGTGTCCTGTCTAGGTCTGGTCCTAACACTAGTTTGGAGTTCTATCTCCTTATACCGTCTCTCTCTCTATCTATTCTATTGTAAACGTCCTTATTATGTCCTGTCTCTGTCCTTTACTTTCCTCCGTCCTGGTCCTACTTCTATCTATGCCTATCCAGCATCTTGACAGACAGACAGAAAAACCAATGACCAAGTACTACAGGAGACAAATGAAAATCGTAAATTGATTAGAAAAATTAGACGTTGACAGTCAAATTTTTTTGGACATGTTATGAGAAGAAATGGATTGGAGAACTTAGTGACTACTGGCAAGATCGAAGGGAACAGACCAAGAGGAAGACCGAGAGGAAAATACCTGGATGGCTTGGCCACATGGCATGGACGAGACAGGAGCACGGAGCTGTTCCACGACTCTGGTGATCGAGTGAAATGTCTAGTCATGACCGCCCAAGCTTTCCGGCATGGCACATGATTGATTGATCAACAAGCTAGCGCACGAGCGGACAAATTGTCTTGCCGGGTAGAAGGACTATGTTGAGAAGTAACGCACACACAATTTCTGGTTTGCACAATTGTAAAACACTTATGTGTATAATGTCTGTTACTTAATGACTTCTCGTCGTATACATATTTTTGTAACTATATACAAGAATAAAAATCATGTCAGAACTTCTGTGTGCGGAACTTTAACACGTTTGAAGTTGAAAAATTCGAGAAGTAAGAAACTTCAAAAGCCTTTGTGGCATATTCGCCGTTGCGTGGCGTTGTATATTGTTTGTGTAAGATGATATGGAAGCCAATGTATACTGTGTCAGACATTGTTAATAGCCTGTTCGCATAGAATGTCGACAAAGCCTTGAAACGGAACTACATTATTTTTAAAGAAAAGGGTAAGGCTGGTCTCTTTACTGCCACGACAGGGAAATAAAGAAAATGTAGGCTGGGATTCCCAACCTGAGATAAACGGACCGGTAATAGGTATAAACCCGTGCTGTTATTATGGGAATAGTCAAACGGCGGTTCAGTCTTGGGCCATTTTGGAAACAAACCGCTTTGTGTTGAGTTCGATGACTTTTATTTATTTTATTATTTTTTACGCTCGCTCGCTTTGAACTCAAGCATAGTCCATATAGACTACTTCTAGTAGCACTAGACTGAAATTTACGCGTGGATTAGCTTCCCCTATAATCAGTGTCCGTCGCCATCAGGCGAACCCACTCCGACTTCAGGGGTACTTGTAGTTTACGTCCTCATGTCAACGACATTTGAGTCCAACTGACCGGTGTAGGGGTTGAGCACCTTAACTCGGCATCAGCACACCGGATGTTTAAGAACCCTCGTTCTTATCCATTCGGCCATGCTGACCTCGATTCGATGGTATGAGGCGAAGGCTGTTCAGAAAGCAATGACAAACTTCTGGACTTACATTGCCTGGTGAACCACAAATTGTCAATAAATGATGGGGCTGATTGCCACGTCCTGTAAAGGGCATGCAAGTAACTTTTTAGGTATACACCAGCCAGGTCTTGAAAAGAACTACAACTTGTAAGATATACACCAACCATATCTTGAAAGGAACTACAACTTGTAAGGTATACACGATCAAGGTCTTGGGAGGACCTACAACTTTTTAAGGTATACACTAGCCGGTCTTGAAAGGAACTATAACTTTTAAGGTATACACCAGACAGGTCGTGAATGGAACTACAACTTTTAAGGTATACACCAGACAGGTCGTGAATGGAACTACAACTTTTAAGGTATACACCAGACAGGTCGTGAATGGAAATACAACTTTTAAGGTATATACCAGACAGGTCGTTAAAGGAACTAAAACTTTTAAGGTATACACCAGACAGGTCGTTAAAGGAACTACAACTTTTAAGGTATACACCAGACAGGTCGTTAAAGGAACTACAACTTTTAAGGTATACACCAGACAGGTCGTTAAAGGAACTACAACTTTTAAGGTATACACCAGACAGGTCGTGAATGGAACTACAACTTTTAAGGTATACACCAGACAGGTCGTGAATGGAACTACAACTTTTAAGGTATACACCAGACAGGTCGTGAATGGAAATACAACTTTTAAGGTATATACCAGACAGGTCGTTAAAGGAACTAAAACTTTTAAGGTATACGCCAGACAGGTCGTTAAAGGAACTACAACTTTTAAGGTATACACCAGACAGTTCGTTAAAGGAACTACAACTTTTAAGGTATACACCAGACAGGTCGTTAAAGGAACTACAACTTTTAAGGTATACACCAGACAGGTCGTGAATGGAACTACAACTTTTAAGGTATACACCAGACAGGTCATTAAAGGAACTACAACTGTTAAGGTATACATCAGACAGGTCGTGAAAGGAACTACAACTTTTAAGATATGTGTGGTGGTCTCTGTGACCCAATGGTTCAGCAGCCAGCATCGTGTTCGGAAGATCATGAGCTCGTTTTCGAACTCCGTGATTGGGTTCTCGAAAGCATTTGTTTGTGAAATATTCGAGCGTGTGTGCGTGCGTATGTGTTAGTGTGTGTGCGTGAGTGTGTGTGTGTGTGTGTGTGTGTGTGTGTGTGTGTTAGTGTGTGTTTATGTGTGTATGTGGATGTGTTAGTATGTGTGTGTTAGTGTGTGTGTGTGTGTTAGTATGTGTGTGTTAGTGTGTGTGTGTGTGTGTGTGTTAGTGTGTGTGTGTTAGTGAGTGTGTGTGTGTTAGTGTGTGTGTATGTGTGTATGTGGATGTGTTAGTATGTGTGTGTGTGTGTTAGTGTGTGTATGTGTGAAATGTGTGCAAGCATGCGCGAGGTCGGACGAGGGTTCGACGCCTGCGTTCGTCGTCTCGCTAAGTAAGGGGAAGACTGACCACCTATCCCCCCGTGCCCTCCGGCCTACAACATGTGATGGCCCAATGACACCACAGATCCATAACCGGCTCCTGCTTCGGTGCATCATTTGCTTCAGCGGAAATTAATTATATGACCAAACTCAGAATAATTAACTCTAACTCAAATTAAGTACTGAAGCATGGATAATAATTTATCCAGGTCTTAGTTAGATATGACTGAGCTACCGTATGACAGTAGACGGTACAACCTGCTTTTTGTTGGCGCCGAATGTGGGGCGTTACTCACCAAACCCGACACCCCACAGTGTGCTAATGGCTTCGGGCGGAGGCGCGTAACAGGGAGGATACAAGAACTATCCTGGTGCGAGGAAATGCAACCTAAATACTAATTGTCATGGCAGGGCAGACCAGGCCCTAATCCATGGTCGTCAAACTGATTTAGAATAGAAGATCCGATAAGTGGGCATTAAAGCGTTGCTTTGCTGGTCCGGCATCTTCAGCATGCCTTGTTCCAGGTGGATTAGTGGTACCTTTCCTCTGGAATAAACTAAACAGTTTGAGAGAGAGGCATAATGCTGAAAAGGCAGCATGTAGTCACTAAAATGCTTTGTGTTATGGAGAGGTATAACTCCATGTTATAAACGAGCCTCTATCAAGACGACAAGGTGTCAGTCAGGGGTCAGAAGCACGAAAAACACTGTTACAACTATAACTACAAAGTATTTCTCCGTACTCCCGCTCTGTGACGAAGGGGTTACGGCCGCAGTTCGTAATCCCGCATATCGCATTCGAAACACAGCTGCCAGCGATATGGCAGCAGATCGCGTTGGTTTTTTACGAAATGTTATGGGTGCCGGTCGTTCAGAAAGCAATGGCAAACTACTGAACGTAAACTTGTCAAGAGATCATTGGCACCTTTCCGTCTTGACAGACGATAGTTTAATACATTGTGCTTAAAAAATGCTTAATAACTACAACCCATGGCGGTGGCGAATGTGGCTGATAAGGCCAATTAGTGCTGTAAATGTTCGTCCACAGTGGATGCATGTGGAAACATGGCCATTTCAACCATCGTGCACCATGTTACGTCTCTCACGCTCTGTGTGTGCTTTATCAGCAAATCATTTTCTCCTTTGTCTTTATTCTATTTCTGATATTTGTCCTCCATGCAATACGTTCAGCGGCGACTTGCTCCCAATGTGCAATGTGCATTATCAATGCCTGTGTCAAGAGATCACAAACATCATAAAATGCTGGGGTTGACTGCGACGACCTGTAAAAGGATATGCAACTAACTAAAGAAAGTAATTTCCTTGGAACCCACAGGGCAACAGAAATAGAAGGGGACATAAAAAAAATAGAGAAGTAAATTAGAGAGAGAGAGGAGTAATATGGGAACAAGGTGGGTGGAGTGGCACGAGAAAGCCAAGGACTAGAGGACTTAGTGTCAGCTGATTAAGGTAAGGACTAGAGGACTTAGTGTGCGCTGATTAAGGTAAGGACTAGAGGACTTAGTGTCAGCTGATTAAGGTAAGGACTAGAGGACTTAGTGTCAGCTGATTAAGGTAAGGACTAGAGGACTTAGTGTCAGCTGATTAAGGTAAGGACTAGAGGACTTAGTGTCAGCTGATTAAGGTAAGGACTAGAGGACTTAGTGTCAGCTGATTAAGGTAAGGACTAGAGGACTTAGTGTCAGCTGATTAAGGTAAGGACTAGAGGACTTAGTGTCAGCTGATTAAGGTAAGGACTAGAGGACTTAGTGTCAGCTGATTAAGGTAAGGACTAGAGGACTTAGTGTCAGCTGATTAAGGTAAGGACTAGAGGACTTAGTGTCAGCTGATTAAGGTAAGGACTAGAGGACTTAGTGTCAGCTGATTAAGGTAAGGACTAGAGGACTTAGTGTCAGCTGATTAAGGTAAGGACTAGAGGACTTAGTGTCAGCTGATTAAGGTAAGGACTAGAGGACTTAGTGTCAGCTGATTAAGGTAAGGACTAGAGGACTTAGTCAGCTGATTAAGGTAAGGACTAGAGGACTTAGTGTCAGCTGATTAAGGTAAGGACTAGAGGACTTAGTCAGCTGATTAAGGTAAGGACTAGAGGACTTAGTGTCAGCTGATTAAGGTAAGGACTAGAGGACTTAGTCAGCTGATTAAGGTAAGGACTAGAGGACTTAGTGTCAGCTGATTAAGGTAAGGACTAGAGGACTTAGTCAGCTGATTAAGGTAAGGACTAGAGGACTTAGTCAGCTGATTAAGGTAAGGACTAGAGGACTTAGTGTCAGCTGATTAAGGTAAGGACTAGAGGACTTAGTCAGCTGATTAAGGTAAGGACTAGAGGACTTAGTCAGCTGATTAAGGTAAGGACTAGAGGACTTAGTCAGCTGATTAATGTAAGGACTAGAGGACTTAGTGTCAGCTGATTAAGGTAAGGACTAGAGGACAGTCAGCTGATTAAGGTAAGGACTAGAGGACTTAGTGTCAGCTGATTAAGGTAAGGACTAGAGGACTTAGTCAGCTGATTAAGGTAAGGACTAGAGGACTTAGTCAGCTGATTAAGGTAAGGACTAGAGGACTTAGTCAGCTGATTAAGGTAAAGACTAGAGGACTTAGTGTCAGCTGATTAAGGTAAGGACTAGAGGACTTAGTGTCAGCTGATTAAGGTAAGGACTAGAGGACTTAGTGTCAGCTGATTAAGGTAAGGACTAGAGGACTTAGTGTCAGCTGATTAAGGTAAGGACTAGAGGACTTAGTGTCAGCTGATTAAGGTAAAACACTAGAGGACTTAGTGTCAGCTGATTAAGGTCTTACGCTCCAGTATGAGTTCATTGACAAAATAGGACCATGCACATTAAATCAATCAATCTGGTGCCGTTTCCACAATAAAGGCTAGTCTGAATGGATCTCCAACATTGTCTGTCTCTCGCCTTGATTCTACGTTCTGTCAGACTGTTGTTCGTCCATCTCTTGATGCTATCTTCCCATTTGTATCGTTGTCTACCTCTTGCTCGCTGGCCTTCAACCTTGCCCTCCAGTATGGATTTATAAAAGTGTTATGTCTTTAAATGTGGCTGAAATATTTCACTTGCCTCTTTTTTTTTTTCTTTCATCGTCTCTCTTACACGTGTATATAGACTGGAATACAGGAAAATATAGTGATAGCAATATAGATGGTAGTAGACGAGAGACCTAGAGAGAAATTACTAGACAATTGGACATTGTGACAATGAGAAAAGAGAAACATGTGCATAGGAAATGTTCATGACAGGAAGCTGCGGACAAACACAACGATCAACGGCATGGTGTTTAGTCAATAAGAAGAAACATGTATATAGCGAGAGTGCGCATAATACTTTTCGATAACTCGGCTACTAATTAACCATTTAAAGACAGATTAATTCAGGCTCCAAGCGTGATAAATAATCTTGGCATCAGATTATAGACACCGTTACTATTTAAAGGAATAACAACACTAACTATATATTAAAGAAACATTTATCATCATCATCATGTGCCATGCCGAAAAGCGTGGGCGGTCATGTTTTGGTATTTTATTCGATCACCAGAGCCGTAGATCAGCTTAGTGTTCTTGTCTCGACCATGCCCCGTGGCCAAGTCATCCAGATATTTACTTCTCTGCTTTCCCCTTGTTCTTTTCCCCCTTAATCTTGCCAGTTGCCCCATTCTATAGTTTATTTCTTTTCATGTATCCACAACATTGTGGCTAGATCTAATTTCTCTAACCAGTTTACGGTTATCATCTGCTTCTTGTAGGACGTGCTCAATGATTTGATCTAGAAAGATCTCTATGACCCAGAGAATGAGTCATCTCAACGTTTTGAAAGAGATAAAGAGACAAAGGCAACTTTTCACAAACATCAGAAAGAGACCGTCATAATGTTTACCACATAATTAAAAGACATGGGCTAGAACATATCATGACAACTGGAAAGGTGTGTGGATAGAGAGAAAGAAGAAGACAATGAGAGAACATTATGGACAGTCTTGTGTCTTAGCATGAAAGAGTGTCAGCACACGAATTGATATCTGCTGTTGGAGATCACACAATGTGCAGAAGTATGACCGCCCATGTAGATCGACAAGGTCCTTGATGATGATGGTGATGATGATTATGATGATGATTATATTAAAGAAATTTTTTTTAAACTTACCAATGTGTACAAACGTGTCCTTGGTGTTACATTGTGTGGTCACCATCAGTGGAAATCTTGTGGCAACTTTTCGTGGAAATTTTGTGGTCACTTTTAATGGAAATCTTGTGGTCACTTTTAGTGGAAATATCACTCCAGGCAATTCTCTACACCGGCTGAGGATCTCTTCAGGCACGTTGAAGATACATTCACAGTCTGTTCATCTATTTCAGTCGTATTCTGGTCGTCTGCTTCTCCGTCCAACCAACATACTGAAGAAAGCGTTCAACCGTTAGCTTCACAACAACAAACGGGGCACCGGTGACTATGAAACACTTAGCCATTACAATTCTAACCTGTAGTGAAGAACAACGTGTGGTGCCTCCACAACACAGCCTCCAGCCCATTTCTATCCGTGTCTTCGTGGCAGAAGCATGTCCACGCCCAGATAGAAGATTCAGGCTTGTGTGGGTAAGAAGTTGAAGTAGTCCCGGGACTCAAACACAACCTGGGACCCCATCAACTTACTCCCTGTATCAAGCCACGGCCCTGGGTGCAGATTTTATGTCCTGGCGACGGCTGGAGATCCCGCCCCTGGTTCGTCACGGGTCACTGCATTTCTTACCTGTGACAGGGCTGTTTACATGGTGGGGCGAGAAAGGGGCGGGGGGGGGGGGGGGGGGGGAGTCTGATACATGAGAATGAACTTCAGTTACTGACGACAAGTGGAATGAACAAGTGTGTGTGTGTGTGTGTGTGTGTGTGTGTGTGTGTGTGTGTGTAAGTGTACATGTGTACATGAGAATGCACTGTACTTACTAATGACATATGATATGAACGTGTGTGTGTGTGTGTGTGTGTGTGTGTGTGTGTGTGTGTGTGCGCGCGCGCGCGAGAATGCACTGCAGTTACTGACGACATTTGGAATGAACAAATGTGTGTACATGTGTATATGTGTATATGTGAGTATAGGTATACGGGTGTATATATGTGTCGTCTGTTGTGTGTGTTTGTGTGTGTGTGTTTGCATTGTGTGTGTGTGTTTGCGCGCGCGCGTGCGTGCGTGTGTTTGTGTGTGTGTCTGTGTGTGTGTGTGTTTTGTATGTCCTTTGCAGAACATTGCGATAAACTCTAGGTTGATTTTCTAGAGAAGTTTACATTCAGTAGTTTGCCATTGCCTTCTGAACGAGAAATCAACGTCGAAGTCTAACTGAACGATGTAGGGAATTAACCCACTACCCCGCCATCAGCGAAATGAAGCTTAAGAACGAGCACACCTAATCTTTCAGTCACGCAAGCCTGTGAGAGAGAGAGAGAGAGAGAGAGAGAGAGAGAGAGAGAGAGAGAGAGAGAGAGAGAGAGAGTGTTTGTTTGTTTGTTTGTTTGTTTGTTTTAAATTACCATTAACAACTATTATCAGAAATTTCTCCACAAAACAATCTGGGGAAGAAAAGACAGTTTAGAGTGTGAACTACAAGGAAAATGCTAGGTAAGAGAGGCAGCGGAAGACAGAGAAAGATGCATGTAGAAAACGTGATCAGATGGACACATAATAACGGTATAAGGAACACAACTTTGCATACAAACATCAGACCACAGACTGGGTCGCAGAGTCCAGGTCGCCGATGCCTGCTCCAGGCCAGAGACCTGAAGAAGAGTGCACCATCCCTTAATGATGTTTTAAACGGAATTTCGTGTCACGAATGTGAAAAATGACAAACGTAGTTAAGTTAGTTGCATATCCTTTACAGTCGTTGCAGACGTCTTTCCATATGGTTCGCGGATGTTCCTATAAATGAAAGTATAAAAAGTGTTCATGTTTTATTCCAATTTTTTTTTTTAAGGGCTCGGGGTTCCCTCTGGGGCCAGAGCTGCCCCAAGTCCCCGTATGTCATTCGGATGACCGCCTCAGATGGTGGCCCTTGTAAGATCAAGAATAAAGAAAGTAAAATACCCTTTCACACGTTTTTTTTTAAATTATTTTTTCCCCAGTTCATTTAGGTTATTCCTCACATCAACATTAATACACCATAACTTGATGTAATAGAACCGCAGATTACTTCTTCTCCATGCCAGCACCAACTTTGGTTTTTGCATACTTCTCACTTTCTTACGTCTGTTCTTTCTTTCCATCCTCTGCTTTCTGCCTGTTCTCTTGATTTCTAGCAATCCGTGTCGTGCTAGTCTGTACTTAGGCTCAAATTTCTTGGCCTTCTCCAAGGTGTAATAAACCAAGGCAAATACAATAGTTTTACCACCGCCAAAATTTGTTTTGAAACCAAAGCAAAGGACAAAGTCTGATGTGACTTTGTACATCTTGGCAAGCTTTTCCCAGATTTATGTTTTGGGAAGAATGGTTCTGTAGCAGATGCAGTGCCAAACAAAAGGTAGGTTTGGAGCAAACCAAAAATGTATGGTGGAAAATGGGAAGCAGGGGTGTGTCATAGTTATGACTTATAATATGTTAATATGGTAGCAGCAGACTTGTTTTATTATACGTAAAATTAAAGGGAGTTGCAATGGGAAAACTACTGTATATAAGACCATGGCAGATACGGGCTTAAGACGATTAATCATCCCATGTCACTTAATCAGTAAAGGCACATTGGGTATATGGTGCTAGACCCACGTTTGTATAGTCCAATCTGTACTGGGTGCGGGGTGTTACACACCGGCCGCCATTTCATTCCCTAGGCATGTCCTGGTACCTATTTTAGGCTGGGTCGACCTGGGAGCCTATGTGACTTTAAAATCCGACCCTATGCGAGTTCTAACCGAGGTAGAGAGAGTCTTGGGGTAGCAGGGTAGGGGTATCCCCTATCAAAGAAGAAGCGCCTCCTTCTCTCCGTTATCCTACGGGACACCCTTGGGCAAAGTGGAGTGCCCGCTTAGGCCCCCAAAAAGGGTAACGTGAAGCTACGTGATCAAGCGGTGGATTGGACTTGGGAGCAGCCGACAGATAGTTGTTAGTTTTGGTTTCACGTCAGTGAAGGTGGGCAGAGGATCTTTCAGTAGAGACAATGGCTACGGTCATCTGATCAGTATGGTCACTGCCAGGAAGGAAGAATGGTAGACTTCCCTCCTTATTTATTCCCGGGCAGAGGAGGATCGTCAGCCTTGGTTGACATCTCCTCTAAGACAGGGCACTCTAAATCTCAAATCTCCGCTACCTTGCGGGTATACGCATATGGGAAAGGCTTCGGGAGTAAACCCTAAGGACAAATCCGGAGATGAAGTCCCTAATGTAGTCCCGTATACATTATAAACAACATAGTTCTGTAAACTCTTGCGACGGCACAGATCAAATGGCTCTTATGCCTTTCCCTTGGTCAACATCGAAGAGAGGGGAAACTTGCTACTGAGCAACTGCTGGTTCTCCGAATTCCATTGCCCAGGCTTGAGCCCTGAAGAGGTCACGTCAACACCACGTAACTTACGCGATACCTCCCCAGCAGCACAACTCTATAGTCCTTCAGGACTGAAAGAGGCCTGCTACTACTACCACTACTACTATTAATAGAGAGCGTCTAACCACTGCGCTATCGCAGCTCCCTTTCCTGCCAATATTTTTTTTTTAGAAATGTGTTATCAAAAAATACTGATGAAGACTCAAATCTATGAAAATATTTGGTTGTCTAATTTCAAATTCACTCCCCTTTCGATTATTGTTTCCCCTTATAGCGATTAACAATTTCTGTGCCAAACAAAAAGTAGGTCTGAACCTAGCAAACATGGATGGCGGAAAACTGGAAATAGGGGTGTGTCACAGTTGTGACTTAACAGTTGTTAATACGGTAACAGGCATGGTGTATTACATGTGAAATTAAAGGAGGTTGCATAGGAAAAACTACTGTATATAAGCTCATACGATACAGATACGGGAATTCAAGACGATTAATCATCGCATTTTCACTAAATCAGTTAAAAACTCCGCTGCAGAGCAAGAATGACAAGGGGATTCCAATCGTCAAATGTAGTCCCTCTCTCCCGAATATTTACCTTCATGACACTCTTTTGGGGAGACCCCGCCCGGATCGTGACTTTGGGTGTCTTTCTTCTGCCGTTCATTCTAACCCTCTTTCGAAGACGTTCGATTTGTTTTTCCCTAGTCCGACACAAGCACAGTATGACTGCTCCCAAACCATCCCTCGCTCGGGAACGAGAATATCGTGCACCCGGTGCTTCGTGCCCTCACGCATACCCTCTCACCTTCGGCCGTGAGAAGCCAGCTTCTTCCGCGGTCGTCTCTTTCGCATCGGCGGTTCGCTATGCACCAGTAGACATTCGTTGCCGCCATGTTGCCTTCTTCATACCCCGTTCGTGGCTCACAATATTTATTCTTGTTTTTAAAGTATGCAATGGCCTGGCTGACTTAACTGACAAGACAAGACCAATTGCTCGGAGCAAAGAAGTTATATATTAGTTCTGCTTCAGAGAATTTAAGGCAAGTAAATAGAAATATGGTAATTTTATGCTAATTACGCTGTCAGAGGGGAAGAAGAAGGTAAAGACACATAGCAATGATAAATAAATACGATAATTCACATGGTCCTTCTCATCCCAAAACGCTTACCTCTGAAGTCAGAGTGGGCTCGCCTGGTGGCGAGGGACACTGATAATTATCATCATCATGTGCTAGGCCGATAAGCGTAGGCGGTCATGTTTCACCATCTCACATGATCACCAGAGTCGTGGATCAGCCCAGTGTTCATGTCTTGACCATACCACGTGGCCAAGCCATCCAGGTATTTACTAGTCTGCCTTCCCCTGGTTCTTTTTTCCCTCAATCTTGCCAGTTGTCGCCAATTTCTCCAATTTATTTCTTCTCGTAACGTGTCCAAAAATCGTGACTATCAACGTTTAATTTCTCTAATCAGTTTAGGGTTTTCTTTTGTTTCTTGTAGGACTTGGTCATTGGTTTTTCTGTCTGTCCATGGTATACTTTGCATTTTTCTCAGAAACCACATTTCCACAGCCATCAGATGTTTTTGAGCTCGTCTCTTCATTGTCAACGCTACACGTCTATGCAAAAGTGCAGGTTCTATGTAGCACTTGAACACTCTTTTTCTCGTTGCAGTTAACATCTTTTTATTGGTCAGTATGTTTTCCATTTTGCAAAAAGGCTGCCTTCGCCATGGCGATTCTTGTTTAATCTCTTCAAGGCATCTCCCACCAGATGAAATGGCTGTTCCGAGATAATTGTACCGATTCACTTGTTTAAGAATATTCCCACTGGTAATGGGGACAGCTAATCCACATGCAACATTCAGTCCAGTGCACTAGGAGTAGTGTGTTCTGGTCTACGCTTGAGCGGGCGGGGGAGGGGGGGGGGGGGGGGAATCCCACAAGGCATGCATGTGAGGGTATCTCCCTTAGTTGCTGAAAGGATTTTTTTTTAATTTCAGTTATTTTGAGAAGCGTTTGGCCCAGCGGCTAGAACACAAGGTTACTATTCGAGAGACACAGGTTAGAATCCTCGGTAAGGTAATGGATTTTTTTTTTTGTCGGGGGTTGGGGAGGGGGGGAGAAAACCCTAACCTGCACAGTTCGTGGCGATTGCAATAGTCAGGTGGCCTTAAATCCCCAGGCCCAAGGGGAAGAGAGGCAGACCATGAGAAATGATGCCCGGTGGACTGAAGTGGTGGCATGGAGGAATATCATCAACATAATTAATCCAGAACACCAAGGGCCGAGATCTGTGGAGAGACATGGACGCCTACGCCAGTCACCTACGCCTTCTTCCCCGGTTTAACACCGGAAGGTACTAAAGGCTGTAATGACAATTACTTCAGTGTTTATTTGAACCCACAACGAAATAGAAATAAAGGAAGGCCAAAAATAAAACATCTAGAGAGGAGAGTTAAAGACTGAGATGAACAAGATGAGGAGGACGTAGAGGGAGCTACAGGAGATGCAACATATTTGAGGGTTTGGTGTGAGCTGGTAGAGGGACGATGCTCCTTCGGAAGATAGAAAGTAGAACTCATCTTGTTCTTCTTGTACCTTGCGGTTTCAAGGTGAAGCATAAACAGCGGGGGAGTGCGCGGTTATTGGCTTCATGTATCGAGATTCCCATGGACTCTGCTATTCCCTCTGACCAAGTATCGTCGGTTTGGGTGAGGTTATGAAACATGACGGTGTTGAGAAGGTTGTGAAAACCGGGAGGTTCATGGGTGTAAGATGTTGCGGTCGTCAGAGGAAAAAAAAAACGTTGCATAGGTTGACAGTGTCACGGAAGGCGACCCGCGGTGGAACTTGTCAAGGATATATACGTTTGTGGAGAAACATGATCGTCTGTGCCGTTCACCATCTGATGATGGTGATTTACGTTTTTTATATAGTGTTGAAATTCAGTAATTGCACTCGGGGCATTCCCATAAGCGCTCAGTCCTCATCTCCACCAGCCAGCGGAGAGTTCCAATACTAACGGTGCCCGTTATAGTATGATTATATGTCCGGCTTGCTTTACCTCTGAGTGACGACAGTGTCTACCAGATACTCTGACCACCCTTTGCTGACGCATTTTGTTTAGACCATGATAGTCTATCTGTTCTTTTGCATTACACAAGCGCTCCAGGAGGGTCTTTACATAATCTGTCTTATCATGCAATAATCACCCTTCAATGATGCAGCACCAGCTTGTTCATTTCCAACCACACTAGAGTGTCCTGGAAAAAAGATCCAGGGAATGCTCACAACCTCTGAATTGATGCATACCATTCAGCACAAAACATGCCAATTTTCACCTTTGGTCAGCATGCTTTGTGAATCAGTCATAATCACAACATGCTGATATAGTTTGTTCTCCAGCCAGTGGAAAGCTGCAGTAACCTCCTCCACCTCCATTCTCAGACTTGAGGTTGTGGTTTCATATGCCAAGCTCTCCTTTACTAAACATTGGCGATATTGATTCTTAGAAATCAAGAAAGCAAGAAACTTTTTCATTTCATAATACACGGTATTCTAAGAATGTGTCCGTTTCATGTACGGTCACAGGGCTTGATATTCTTCTTGTGTGAATATGAAATGGTTCATGATTTACATCCGTGTATTTCCCAAGAAAATATACATGTTCTCACAATGTTAACTTTTGTGTGCTGGCGTCATGCCATAGGCTCTTCGTGCTGTGTAGTTACTCAATCCACTGTTTTCTTGGAAACCACATAGTTGCTGAAATCAATTATATTTCCTCTTGACAGTATATTGTCTCGATCTCACGCACACACAGATAGTTCGATATACCAGCTTTAGGTAACGACGCCCGTTCTTTAAGATTTTAATGGGACAGGGGAATAAGAGTAGGACATGGGTGTTTCCCTCATCACGACCATCATCATCATTATCATCATCACCATCAAGCCTTTCCGATTAGCGTTGGCAATATTGCTTCTTCACGTCTTGTGATTTCCGAAAGCATGTTTCAGCTCTTGCTATAATATACTTTCCTGTCATGACACAAGACTGTCGAGAATCCTCACTTGATGTCTACCGCAGTCTCTCTTGTCACAAAATTATACGAGTGTCAGTCCTTCAGAAAGCAATGGCAAACTACTGATTTGGCAAACTAATTTCCTGAACTTGCCCAGGAATCACAAACAGCCAAAATATGTTAGTGTTGACTGCTGCATCCTATAAAGAATATGCAACTAACTTAACTCTTTTAAAACACTTAGAATACTCATTTTGACTGTTCAGGGAATTTTCAACACTCTTCTATAAAGCCAAATCTCTGAAGCTTCTAGGGATTTGTTTACTTGGTTACCAATTGTCCGGGATGCCCAGTCATCACGATCAAGTGCCCTGCAGAGGCGCGTAGACGTTCATGACTCTCCACAGACCTCGGTCATTGGTGTTCTAAATCAATGTTGTTAGTTGTGCCATCGGTAGCTTGACCTGGTATCACTTGTGGCTAGTCATATTCTCTACTGGAAGAAGATGTCCAAAGACAACAATTAACGTTAATCTCTGACTCTCACCTGTTTTGGTTCATAAAGCCTTGGGAAAAAATTAGGTGGTTTTCCCTTACCTTCAGCATCCACTCTGGAGTATGTTACCTCTGTCGTTTACAATAATTTCCGACTGTCAGGCCAAATGAGCGCCCTGCCTTGTTCAGTTGCGGAGTTGTCCACTTGTACCGCTGTTTGTACTCCGCTACTTGCAGCTGCAGTTGAGATCTTTCCGTCAACGAATAAGAGACTAGTATGGCTCTTCTCACACTCTCCAGTACTTTGAAAACAATAAAATAAATCAATCGTGTGCCATCTCCACAAAGAACAATGGCTGCAATGGATCTCCAACACTGTCTGTCTCTCGCATTGATTATACATTATGTCAGGCTCCTGTTCACACATGTTTTCATATTATCTTCCCACTTGTATCATTGTATACCTCTTGCTCGCTGGCCTTCAACTTTACCCTACAGTATGGTTTGTATAAGAGTGTCTTTTAAAGTGGCTGAAATATTTCACTTGCTTCTTTTTTATTTCTCCCATCAACCACCTTTTCATTCCCAATTCTCTGAAATATTTCACTTGCCTGGGTTTTTTGTTTTTAATTGCTTTCATTAACACTTTTTTTTTAAATTCCCAGTTTTTTTTTTCGAAACCCTCTGCATTTGATTGTATTTTGTTTGAATGAAAAACGACATATTCTTCTGTACATCCACAGAGCTACAAGGCCTCTATTCGACTTTTTAGTTACTTGTTCATTGTCCAGGCTTCTGTACATCCTCATCTCCAGGGCCTCTAGACGACTTTCTAATTGCTTTTTTTAAAAAAGTAAGATACAGTAAGATACTCCGTTCCTCTGCCAGTGAATATCACACAAAATGCTCAATATTGTCCCGTGTGAAAAGTGGAACATACAGCAGTCCCCACAAACCAACATCATGCTAAGGCATTCAAGCATAAGGCCGCTGTCAGAATGCCAATACAACAGTCCGTCACTAAAATTGCAGTCCAACGTCGATGGAAGCGGCAGTCACTCAATCAATAGTTGCACACACATTACCTCATAAAGCAAAATCAGCTTGTTCAGCAACCTGCCACCTGTCATTTTCTGAACATGCAGTTCACAATACAAGCCACCGCGGACATATATAAAAAGCATTCCACACGACATCGACAACTCACAGTGTCACTCCAAGCAATTAACTCAGTAGCTGGGCGCCTGAACGATGTACTATCAGTCTAAAATGAGGAATATACGTAAGCAAACCGTAGCCAGAAGCAAAAACACTCCAGAGACCTTAACAGCTCAACAGCCTATCCGCCATATGGATCGGAAGTCCTACGTTTTTTTCTCCGTTGTTGTGAAACTGACCATGAATCATGCTTGTAAATTAAAGACATGGTTTCTGCAAACTACAGTAACTGGACAAACTGGCAATGACTTCGGCACAGTCAGACGAGCGTTAGATGCCTTCACTGGCAGTTCACGACGTGAGGGATAGACTGAACGCCGGGTTCCAAATGTTGCTGTATGTAGCCGAGGCGCGGTGTTGGGGTGAGCGCCCAACATTGCTCAAATACCTCAATGGCTCGTGAATACATAACCTATGCAGCAAAAGTCCAACTCCTGGCCTTCACGTGGCGGACCTGTTTAAACTAACAGGAGAAGGGGCGACGGCGAGTCTCTGGCGCCGGAAAATAACCAGTATGCTCTAGATGTGTATGCACGTACATGCATGCGCAGACAGGTGTGTGCGCACGTACACATCTACACTCGAGTGAGACCACAGTCTGCTCTAGCAAAGAAAGGTGCTGAAGACGGAGGCAACCAGCCAAGAGGCGCACTACAGAAATCAGGATGCCACGCAATCACGCAAAATGTAATATGTCGACTACTGCTAATCGTTATGGTGCTCGCCCTGCTTTGGACCCCCAGGCAGGTGCAGTGCCGGGCCCTATGTCTCGAAAGGGTCCAACCCCAACTACTGGAGGTCCTTCTCAGATGTCCTGTGGAGCCAGGGGACATGAGAATAGGACGACTGGCCATACTAAACGAAGACTTAAAATAATGCACTGGAATGCGGAGGGAGTCAGCAACAAAAAAATAGAATTAGAAAAAATCTTGGACCAAGAAAAAGTAAGCATATGTTGCTTGCAAGAAACTCACCTCAATGAAAATATAGCCTTCAAAATCAGAGGCTACCAGTGTTACCGATCTGACCGAAAGAACAGGCGAAAAGGTGGGATACTGACCCTTGTAAGAAATAACATCATGGCTTCCCAAATCAAAGTCTACATGGAAGGGGCTGAGTATCAGACACTTAAACTTAAGACAGGTAATACAGATCTACATCTGATCAATTACTACTGTCCAAGTGACCGCCCACAGGCACTGGACACTCTACCACTAAAAGAAAAAATGATTGTGTGTGGCGATTTCAACAGCCACTCGCAGAGCTGGGGCTATGATCACATGGACCAGAGAGGAGAGAGACTGGAAGACTGGCAGGATGAGAATAGATTCATGTTGATTAACAAGCCGTCCGACCCACATACTTTCTACTCGAGATCATGGCACTCTACAACTACACCTGACCTGGCTTTTCGTTCACCAGACCTGGAGTGGAACATTACACGAACTGTTGGGAAACAACTTGGTGGCAGTGACCATCGGCCAGTCTTTCTAACCGTAGAAAATGAGCTTGTAAGTGAAAGCAGCACCCTCTCAAGGTGGAACTACAAGAAAGCAGACTGGGCAATGTACAAGCATCGCACCAGCATACTGGTTAGAAACCTGAACACTGAGAAAGACATAAATAAAGCAGTTGAAGAGTTTGGGAAATGCATACTACAGGCAGCGCGAGAAACAGTACCAAGAGGAGCCCGTAAACAATATAAACCCTACTGGAGTAGTGAACTGGAACAGTTGCATAATGATGTTGAAGCGTGTAGAAAGCAAGCAGAGGCCACACCCAGCCAAGAGCACCACAATAAATTCCAGCATGCAAAAGCCAAATTTCAAAGGGCCAAGCTGCAGGCTAGACGGAAAAGCTGGCAGGAGAAAACGGAGTCTCTGAACTTTGAAAGAGACACAAGGAAATTGTGGAAGCTAATAAAACAGCTTAATGACGAGGGCACAGGGAGAAACTCAAAAATTGCACTACATAAAGATGGAAAAATCTTAACAAGAAAGCAAGCAGCTGACCATTTTGCGGACTCGTTCGCACAAGATAGCAATATCAAAATTAGTCCAGAGAAACAACAAGAGATTCGAGAGAAACGACAACATACAGGACAGAAGGAAATAGTACATGAGGTTCTGGAGGCACCCATCACAATCAGCGAACTGGAGCTAGCCATATCAAAACTGAAAATGAGAAAGTCACCAGGAGCTGATGGTATCTCCAATGAAATGATCAGGAACCTAGGAACAGAGGCCAAAACAAAGCTGTTGCAGATCTTCAATAACAGCTGGACCTTAGGCAGTGTTCCACAAGCCTGGAGAGAAGCAATCATGATACCCCTCCTAAAATCAGGGAAAGATGGTTCCATTGCCTCTAGCTACAGACCAATTAGCCTCACCAGCTGTCTCTGCAAAACACTGGAGCGCATCATCAATCACAGACTGCAGTGGTACATTGAAAGTAAAAACATCCTTGTGCCACAGCAGGCTGGCTTTAGGCAGTGCTACTCTACGGAAGATCAGACAACCTACCTCTCTCAAGAAATTGAGGATGCATTCCAAGAGAAGAAGCTGGTGCTTGCGGCATGGATAGATCTGAAGAAAGCCTTTGACAAAGTCTGGAAAGAAGGTCTGATGAAGAAACTGAGAAACTGCAAAGTCAATGGAAGAATGTACAAATGGGTGAAAGCATACTTGCACAACAGAAGAGCCCGAGTACAGATAGACGGACTCAAGAGCAAGAAAGTACTACTGCGTCACGGTGTCCCCCAGGGCGGAGTCTTGTCCCCCACACTTTTTCTAATCTTCATCAATGATCTTGTTGCTCACCTACCGCATGGAATTAAAGCGGCAATGTACGCCGATGACCTGGTTCTATGGAGCACAAATGAATATGCATCAGTGGCCACCAGATTGCTACAAAGAGCTGTAGATACATTTGCTGCATGGGCAAATAGATGGTGTGTCAGCATAAACACTGACAAGTGCAGCACCACCCTATTTACCCTCTCTCCAAAACAAAAGGCAGGGATCATCCAGATAAATGGAACACCCCTAAGAGAAGATAAAGAACCAACATACCTTGGAGTAACATTTGATGGCAAGCTGACATGGAGAAAGCACATCAACAAAGCAGTAGCAAAAGCCAGAAGGAAAATAGCCATCCTGAGAAAGCTAAGTGGAACCACATGGGGAGCCAGTACGAAAATACTTAGGAAAGTTTACCAACAGAGCATACGACCACACCTGGAATATGGGTCAACTGCGTGGTGTTCAGCATCAAATACCACACTACAAGAGCTGGACAAGGTGCAAAATCAAGCACTTAGAGTCACCACAGGAGGGATGAGATCAACCCCTATAGTGGAAATGGAGAAGATGGGGAGGACACAGGCACTGAGTGAGCGCAGAGATACAAAAACGCTAATACAAGCAGAAAAGTTCCTCAGCTTGCCAGGCCACCCTATGAAGAACAGATTTGAAAACCTAGCTATGGGGCGGTTGAAAAGAAGTAGTTTTATCCACCAGGCCAAACGACTCTGCAGAGAAACCACTGATCTGCTCACAGTTGGTATCCCCCTAACAACTATTCCAGAGCGAACTCCATGGAAAGATGAGCATAGACTATCGTTACAAATCCAGACAAAAGTGAGAGGAATATTTGACAAGGAAGAACAGAACAGTGTGCAGCGCAGAACAGCCACTCTCAGCTTCCTTGATGAAGAATACCCACAGGACCTCTGGATCCGAGTCTACACAGATGGGTCAGCACAAAATGCTGTTCGAAATGGAGGAGCGGGAGTGTACATAGAATACCCAAATAATACTAGGGACACAGCCAGAGTACCGACAGGAAAGTACTGCCATAACTATGATGCCGAAATTGAGGCAATCAAGATAGCAACAGAGAAATTACTAAATAACAGCAATGGTACACAACCTGTGGTGCTACTAACAGATGCAAAATCAGTACTCGAGGCGCTCCTCTCTGGGAAATTGCCAGTACTAAGGACACTACTTTCTGAACTTAGCAGTCAGCATAAAGTCACCATACAGTGGATACCATCCCACTGTGGAGTACCCGGAAACGACAGAGCTGATCAATTGGCTAAGGAAGGAGCCAAAGAGGAACAGCCTGATGTGCCCGTTACATACCACCAAAAGAAAAGAATGATCAAATCAGTCAGAAAGCCACCAAAACCTGCTCAAGATGACTACCACATTATGGACAGACCAGAACAAGTCATTATTCTGCGCCTCAGAACAGGACACAATAGATTACGCAACCACATGTATACAAAATTCAAGATTGGTGAAACAGCCATGTGCACATGTGGATTGGCGTCGCAGACAGCAGAGCACATACTCCAAGACTGCCCAAAATATAACATATCTAGGCAAACCTTCTGGCCTAGAGAGACGACAGTGGAAGATAAACTCTATGGACCACTGTGTGAACTGAAAAAAACAGTTCAATTCATGCAAGAGACGACATTGCAGATATAGACATATT
Source organism: Cepaea hortensis (assembly GCA_963921405.1). Taxonomy (NCBI): domain Eukaryota; kingdom Metazoa; phylum Mollusca; class Gastropoda; order Stylommatophora; family Helicidae; genus Cepaea; species Cepaea hortensis. The sequence continues at coordinate 213,747,835 of OY992876.1, read as the reverse complement.
TCAAGCGAACGAAAGAAGAAGAAGAAGACTGAACGCCTATTCATGTGTGTACTTAGGCCCCAAAGATGGTGATAGTCCTTGCACTTCACATGATTTGGCATCTTGATAGACGATAGTTTGTAAGATGGAGTTACACTTCTTCATAGCACAACGCCTTGGCTGAACTGCAGAGACCATGTGTTGCCCATGTAGCATGATCACTCTCTTGGCCTGCCTAGTTTACTCCAGGGGAAAGATAACACCAATACGTCTGGAACAAGACCAGCAGCAGAAGCTGCCGGATCAGCAAAGCAATACTATGTCTGTCTGTCAGAGCTTCTAGCCTAGATCAGTTGCCTATTAAGGCGGCTTAGGGCCTGCTATGACATTTAGTATTTAGGTTGCATTCCTTCGCATTAGTAAGGCTTGTACCCTACCATTTGCGCTCCTCCGCCCGAAGCCTTTAGCATAATGTGGGCTGTCGGGTTTGGTGAGCGCCGCCCAACATTCGGCATTAACAAAATGCAGTAGTGCCGTCTGCTGTCATACGGTAGCTCAGTCATATCTGACTAAGACCTGCCTGACTTTCGTATACCCGGAGCAGATTCCTGCTACAGGGCCCGTTTTTAGTTTTAGACAGCGACGTACCCGGGACCCCACATTCCCAAGAGTTTGACACGAACTCTCATGAACTCAAGCAGTTCAGCATAACCTGTCAAATTATTAGGTTTATTTCGTTGAAATTATCATATCCTTTGTTTTTTTTCACGCTTGCATATTTACCATAACTCATGTTTAATCTAGGGGCCATAAATCTGTAAACCTTACAAGGAAGCTGTAAAAGTGTTTTTTGAATCTCTAGTTATGAATGTGCGAAGAAGAGACAATGGGGAAACAGCACAGCTTCACCAAGTTTCCGCTCTATATATCATCTGAAGTGTCTAATCTAGATAAAGGCCAATGCGAAGATTTTGTTTTAAAACTTTCTATTCTGCGTGGCTGTTATATTAATTGTTTTCCCCGAAAACGTTGTTACTTAAGAAATATTTGCTTTAGGTAGTTAGCACAGGGCTCTTTAGATCATGGTGCTTGGGACGTAAATTACATATATCTCTGAAGCCGGAGATTATTTATCTATACCGCGTTCGAAACATAGCTGCGGGTGATTTGGCAGCAGACTGCCTTATCTTGGTTTTCATACAATGGTATGAGTACCTGTCGTTCAGAAATCCCTGGTAAGCTTGCCCAGGAAACACAACCCCCTCCCCCACACACATACACACACACACGCGCGCGCGCGCACACATGCACTACACACAGACACACACATACACACACAGACACTCACACACACACACACACACATACACACACACACACAAAGTGGAGACATAGAATTACAAGTACCTCGGACATCAGAGTGAGTTCGCCTGGTGGCGAGGGACAATGATAATCAAGAAAGCGTAACCACAGGCACTAGCAGCAGTAGAACTTGTATGGATTACGCCTGAGTTCAAAGCGAGTGAAAGCAAAATAACAAATAACAAACAACAATTATCATGTCTAAGAGAAAGCAGGAGACATGACAGTTAACGCTGCTCTTCAATCTTATCTGAAAATTATCATTTGCAGAGTAGGGTTTCGATATCTTAAATATTTGTCTGCAAGTGGGTTTTTGGACATATAAAAGACATGCAACTAACTTAATAATGCTTATATATGTAAACACGACGCAGGCTTACGCAATCATAATGAAAAACACAATAAATCTATATTTACTGTTGTTCTCCTGATTTGGGAGGGCAATATTGTCTTGACGTATGTAATGAAACAGTTGCAGATCTTTGGTGAATAATTATATATTGCCGGCGTCTCGTGAACTTCAAGAGCAGTCACAGAATGTTGGGAAACAATTTATTACTGGCGTTATACGAACTTCAAGCACAGTTAAAGAGGCTTGCTAAATAATTACATATTGCAGCAGTTACAATATAAATTAAACGTGTCAAAACTACGGTAATCCGTACATATACAGATGGATCAGCAACAACACTCAACAACGAACAAATATGAAGAGATATTCTCCTGAATCTAAGAAATGTAGCAAAGAAAACACAATCAGTGGCAAGTGGAAGGTTCTCAAGTAACTTCAGAGCAGAGATGGGGGGACTTTGAAAACTAGCTGAAATGTTGTTGACAGACAAAAGTAGAGAAACAAATAGCTCTTTTTACTGATACCAAGCAAGATATTGTATCCAATTTTATAAGAAAACGCCGTTGGAACTACATCGGCCATGTACTCAGAATGGACAAGACAAGACTCCCCTACCAAGCCCTTATATGGTCACCAGTAGGGAAAAGAAAACGGGGAAGACCAAGAGAGACCCTGCGTAGAACCATCATCAGAGAAGGCTCATTCAACGGCCAAGTGAACATCCAAGATCTACAACAGGTAGCAGCGAACCGCCAAGCATGGAGAGTCAGGACTTCTGCCTTATGCGCCGACTTAGGCTCACGAGGAAAGACTAACTAACTAACTAACTAACTGATACCATGGCAGTATTTTGACTACAGAAGAGCAGAAACAGTACAGAACAAGACGGAAGGGCAGCACTACATGTATGCTAGATATCCAGAAGGGTTGTAATACAATGGATCTCCTTAATTGCAATATGTTTTGTATGATATTCACTGGCACAGGAACGGAGCATAATGGGGACGACCCGTTGCTGTGAAGTTGGAACTGCGACTAACTAACTAACTAACAAACTAACTAACTAATTGCAATATATCTGGGAATGAAGAAGCCGACATTTTGTCAAAGGAAGGTGGGTGACTACCTCAGTCTGATATGGACATAACTTGTGATAAGGCCAAGCGATGTATATAAAGCCATTATAGAACCAAGTGAAAATCAGAGCATCCAGGTCACAAGAAAGATGATGCATATTACCAACTCCACCAAAGTGAACAAGCAACAATCTTCAGACTACGGACAGAACACAACAGGCTGAAGTTTTTGTTTCATTAATTTTATTTATAACAGCAAATCAGAGAAACAGCCAATCTGGCAGTATATTTCTGCTAATTAACAGATTTTGTGCCAAATAAAAAGTAGGTTTGGACCAAAGATGGATGGTGTAAAAAAATAAGAAACCATTGGTGTGTCACGATTATGACTTCTAAGTTGTTAATATGGTTGCAGATATGTCATGTTATAACGCAATGACAACATTTCAGCAATATATAAGCCCATAGCAGATGCGGGAAGTCGCTTAAGGCGATTAATAAACCCATGGCACTTAGTCAGTTAAATAAACTAACAATAGGAGGTACTGATAAATGCAACTGTGGAACTGGTCACATGACCGCTAATCTTATATTTGAAAGTTTGGAGAGAACAATAATGAAGGGGTATATGTCCGGGAAGAGAGGAAGAGGAAGACCAAAGAGAAGATGGGCGCAGGATGTGGCAAGTGATCTCCAGATGGGTGTATCGGACGCGGGACATCTTGCTTATGATCGAGAAGTTTTCTGGAAAGTTGTTATGGGAGCGAGGTTCTGCAAAGGACATGCTACTGAATGAATGAATCATATATTGCAGTAGCGCCCAACATATGTAGAATAGAGAAAATTATTTTGGCCAACAGCCTCTCCATGTAAAACAAACTATTGAGATGTTAGAAAGCTAAAGTTGGCAGCTGCTTTCTTTGCATGTTCATACTGACTCCTGGACGTATAAGAAGAATAGGAAGAAACTGCAGTAAAACTGTGGAAATCTAAACAATAGAAGGAGAAAAAACAAGAAAGTACATGCAGCTTTACAAAATACAATTACGGAAATAGAGGACGTTGGACGGACACGTCTTTATCATCAAATAACAGCAAGAAAACAAAACAACATACAAACCGCGGGGGTGATTCTACCGCGACTACATTAAGGCATAATTTTTTTTTTTTTTTTTCCCGCGTTTCCATCCTGTTTCAGGATATTGCGGTCAACACCAGCATCTTTCAGCTGTATGTTGATTCCTAGGCTAGATTACGCTCATCAGCACGCCACGACTTTCTGAGCGACCGGCTCCATACTCTCATAAGTCACTTTTGCGATTCGAACCACTGCTAATTCTCGTCGCGTCACGTGACGAGAGTATTCGGGGTTAGCGGAGAAAGCTACTAACTCCTCGGCCATGGAGCCGGCATTAAGGCATAATATACAGAATAAATTAACAAATAGCTATTCATAAAGTATATTCAACTAATGAGTGGATTTAGTGACTAAACGATCGAGATCATACAATAGTTGCATATCCTTTACAGGACGTCGCAGTCAGCCCCTGAATTTGTTAGCTGTTAGTGATTTCTTCTACCAGATTGCCCGTAGCTGTGTTTCGAACGCGGAATGCGAGATTATGAATTGCATCCGTAGCCCCTTCGACAACTAGCAAGGCATAATAAACAGAATGAAATAACAAAAGGCTTTCCATAAAGTAAATTGAGCTAATACGTGGATTTAGTGGCTAAAAGATCGAGACCATACACTGAGTAATAGTTGTTATTCCTGAGTTAAAGCGAAGTTCACAACAAGAAAGAGAATCTTCAGCATGCAAACACTTACCCACCTTTGACGAGAATCATAGTCTTACCTCTCCAAACACAAATATTCATGATCATCAACGATGTGCTGTTTTTCTCAATAGAATCTTTGCTGTTTCCTTCGCCTTTCTTCTTTCACGACTTAAACGCTCTCTATCTCTGTTGTTTCATTAAACAGACTCTTTTCTCTGTCTGTGAAACGTATCCCTACTGTGCGGTTTTCTTTACTGAACTAGTTAGTGTCAAGTTTTAGAAATGAATGCGCGATTACACCAAACACCTCAAGTTAAATAAGCCCAGATCAGCCCATTTGATTTCCGTGCTATGACACTTTGGCTACAGAAGTTTCAAGGCTCATCGTTTCCTGTCGATGACTCCAGGGTATAGTTTGATTGATACACGGTTTGTTGTTGGGCTTCATTGACGTCGTTCACGGCATGAGAGGGTTAAGATTGAACGAAAACTGAAAGGTAAGATGAATGAATGACAGAATAGATGACTAAAAAAAGTCTATTAATCAGTCGGGGAGGCAGTTATTAATCATGTCTATGATTGGTGTCCATCAATAACCAAAGGGTTGCGAGTTTACATCAGTGCTTTATTTTTGCTTCTTTGGTTGTTATTCGTTTGCAGTCCACGTCACCACACTCCGGGCAAGACTTTGGATAATCAGTTTTTCTTAGCAGTCAGGGTTATGTTTGTTTAACTCAAGGGTGTCAAACTCAATCGCTCAGCAGGCCAAAACTCAAATCACACTTAAGGTTGCAGGCCAAACGGGATAAACATTCAATAAGCCGAAAATTAAACCTTTTTTACCCCGGGAAGGTTAACCCGGTCAACAAATGCCCGCAGAAGTCGGATGTGTCGGCCTAACGGCGCAATAACGCAGCTCTGCTGTAAACAGGCACAACGCAATCACGTCCGAAAAAAAAACTCCGGATGAACGAAGAAGAAGAAACCTTATTTAAACATTAATATAAATTGAAACAGAAAAAAACAAATTTTAATAATAAAATATCATTGGTATACACATTTTCACACTTATGTCAATTTGTCAGAGCACTATGTCTGGCATCTTTTCTTGGCTACAAGTTCGTTTATGTTGGGAGTAATGTTTTGTATCATTGAGATTCTCGTGATGGACTGCAAGTGTTCATCAGTGAGACGACTCCTGTGTGATGTTTTGTTAATCTTCATCACAGAAAACAGCTGCTCACACAGATATATGCTACCAAACATTCTCAAGGTTCGAGCCGCGTGTAGACGAAGCCGGGGCATCTCTTCAGGAATGAAACGAGTGAACTGTGTAGGCCCTACAGTGTCGTACTTTGCCTTTAGTGTCCCATTACACTGCAGCTCTATTAACTCTATCTGCAAGTTTACAGGTGCAGTTTCCACATCTATGGGAAATGGGAAATTACTTTTCTGTGCTTCAAAGTCACTAAAGCGCCGTGCGAACTCGGCGTGAAGTAAGCTAAGTTTTTCAGCAAAGTGTGCATTGGGGACCACCATAGCATTGACTTAGTTTAACATTGCCTAGCAACAAGAAAGGTGAGACAGGTTGCGCTGGTGCATTTGTGTCTCCCATAAGCAAAGCTTCACTTGAAATGCCTTCACTGCATCATGCATATAAGTGACAATGTGATCCCGTCCCTGGAGCTGCAGGTTCAAGTCGTTGAGATGAGTGGTTATATCAGATAGAAACGCCAACTCACATTTTCACTTTTTATCCCGAAAAACTGTGGAATCCTTGCCTTTACTGTCCATGAATTGACAGATTTCCTCGATCAGCTGGAAAAATCTACTGAGAATTTTTCCCCGACTTAGCCACCGCATCGCTGTATGATAAGGCATGTCACTGAAAGCCGACTCTATTTCCTGTAGTAAAAAAGAAAAGAAAAAAAAGGACTGAAATTGACGGTGATTTAAGCCTTTGGCTCTGATAAAGTTGACGGTTTGTATTACAATGCTCATTACATCTTCCATGTTGAGGACTTTACCACACAGCGATCCTTGGTGTATGATGCAGTGATATGCTATTAATTCACCAATACAGTTCTCCTGCATCTTTAATAGCATCCTTCCAACCAGTCCACTTTTTTTTGCCACACATCACCGGTGCACCATCTGTTGTCAGTCCAACGAGTTTATCCCAAGGCAGGTTCATGTTGGTTAAACTTTGACATACGTTGTCAAAAATGTTTTTTCCTGTCGTTGTCCCATGCGTGGATTTCATGTCCAATATTTCTTCTGTAATATTCAAACTGGAGTCCACTCCACGGATGAAAATGGCGAGCTGTGCAGTATCAGTCGTGTCATTACTTTCATCGACAGCAAGGGAGAATGCAACAAAGTCTTTGCCTTTTTCCATCAGCTGTGTTTTCACATCAGTGGCCATCTCACAAATCCGATCAACAACCGTATTTCTGCTAAGGCTTACCTTGGCAAACATCTGCCTTTTGTCTGAACACTAGACGTCACACACTTTCATCATGCAGCGCTTCAGAAACTCTCCTTCTGCAAATGGACGGCCTGATTTTGCGATCTCCTCTGACACAATAAAACTTGCTTTGACTGCAGCATCAGTTTGTGATTTTTGTTTTTGACTGCTATCCTCTCAGTCTACCTGCAGAGCAGCAGGTTGTGTCTCTCTTAGTCTTGTCCCTATCCCATGAGCTGTCCGATATGTAGTTTTTCATCCATCGGCAAGCACATGGGGTCGATGGGACACGCAAGGACCCCCACCACGGCAAGGTGGAGACACATCGGGGGAGATTTTCTTTGTTTTATAGTCTTTAGTAGCTAACCTTCTTCAATATTCAGATCTTGTCGTTTGGAAGCATTTGTTCTCTTCTGTATTCAAGATATTATTTGAACACTTCAATAACACTTACATTCAAAGACATGTATGCGCTGTTCAGCTTGTTTAGTAATGTTTAGTTAGTTTAGTTTAGTTGATAAATCAACATCACGGCACACGGGTGTAACCCATAAGTGCTCCGTTCTCCTCCTAACTCAAACCTGAGTCTGGAGAAACTCAGCTCAGTGCACGAACTCCGTAGCACCGGCGAGTATCCTGAAATACTTTGGGTTGATTTTTAACTCTAATTTTAGGCTGGGCAGCGCCGTTAGGCTACTCTTTTTCGATTTCCAACTGCCAAGAGATTTTTTACGTGCGCAACAATATACACGGGCGTCCGATCTCACTACCCAGAGACCGGGGGAAATTTTATTACTAGAAGTTCACGTTAAAAAAAATCCCGGTCCTCAGCGGGGCTTGAACCCGGGACCTCCAGCACTCGAGGCGGACACCATACCTCGAGACCTAGGAGCTCCCTTGTATTTTATTTAATATACATATTTAGTTAGAATAGTATGATCTGCCATATCGAATGATTTTCTAAAGTCTATAAACACCGATCCACATAGAGTATTGTTGTTAATATTTTGATGCCAGTTTTCTATCATGTTTGTTAGGGCCGTATGACAAGAATATTTTGGCCGAAACTCTGACTGACTGTCAACTATTAGTTTGTGGCGAACTAAGTGTTCTAGTGTTGTTTTGTGAATGTGCGTTTCTAGTTGTTTGGATAGTGATGATAATATGGAAATTGGCCTGTAGTTACTCATGAGACGATCGTCTAATGAACCAGCTTTTAAATGCGGATACACTTTATCGATTTTAAAGGATGATGGGAAGTGACCTTTGGTGAGACATAGATTATATATAAACGTTAATGACTCGCAGATCGCCGGCGAAGCATAGCGAAGGATCCGATTACTGATTCCATCTAGTCCTGATGAGTTATTGTTTTTAGGTTACTGGGATGAGTAAATACTTCAGTGGTCGTCATTAGCGGTATGTTAGTGGGAATGTCTCTGTAGCATTTGTTCTCACAAAATGATAATAATAAAGATATGTCATGGGGAGAATCTGGTATTGTAGCCTTCAACTGGTTTATGCCGGATTGAAAGAAACTACTGAATTGATCACATGTAACCTGATTTGATGGTAATGATTGTGATGACTTGTGTTTGATTGTCAAGTTATTAATTGCTTTCCATATATCTTTCGTGTTGGTTTTATCTATTATTAAGTTCTTAAAATAATTTCTCTTTTCCTTTCGAATAACATATTGAACTTTGTTTAACCAGGCAGCACAAGTCAGTGGTCAAGACTTTCCAGTATGACAGTACAGGGCAAGACGTGGTGAGTGTAATAAGGCGCGAGAAGCCCAGAAAGCTTCAGGACAGGAAAATAAGCTGGGAGCAGCCACCTTGGTGGAATTGTGAGGTGGAGAAGGCCTGGATGGATAAGCGTAGTACTGTAAGGAAATTGCAAACTGCCAAGGAGAACAGAGTTGCCCAGCCTAGTCCCAGCATGCACTTAGAAAGATAGATGAGCGCAAAAGTAAGCTGTTTCATAAAACTGGTTAAGGTGGTTAAAAGTGAAAAATGGGTAGAGGTATGTCAAAGAGTAAGCACAGACAAGTCACTGAAATTGTTCTGGCGACTACATAAAAGCATGAGCGGGGTATACAAGATTAAGAGAATTTCTGACTTCCAGGGTGCTGACCTCATCTGGCAGAGGACTGACGAGAACAAAGGCAAAGCCCTATTCGAACTCTATCTAGAGCAGAGCAACCAGACAGACATGAGAGGCCGAAATCTTGCCAAGGAGGTCACTTCAGACAGGTGCAAGATCCAGAACATTTCGGATGAAGACACAGTGACAGTGAAAGAAATCAAGGCTGTGCTTCGATGATCAAAAAACAGCGCTGCAGGGCCAGATGGCATAAGATACGACGACATCAGTAGGTGTAACGACAACGAGCTAGAGAAACTAGCAGACATATACAACAACAGTATAGGGAGTGCTAGCATCAAGGAAGAGTGGTTACACAGCTATCTGGTTCCCTTGCCGAAGCTTGGCAAAGACAACACAAAAATTCAGGGATATCGAGTAATAACCATGCAGCATACAATAGGCAAGCTGCTGGAGAAGTTAATTGCCAGAAAAATATCAAGCCAGCTAGACAGGCAAGGTATTTTCCCACCTACCCTGGGAGGGTAGTGTCCAAAAAGATAAAACTGGACCAATGCAGCAGTTTTTGCCCATGACGTCTATGATGGTTTCCACTCAGGCATTGAAACCTCTGCGGCAGCGATTGATCTTGAGGACGCGTACAACAGAGTACCATTGGATTTTTTTAATGCTTCAGCTTCTTGAACTCAAAATAAGTTCTTTCCCCCTGAGTTAGATCGCTACAGTCCTCTTCTAACGGAAAGTAGTTGTTAGATGTGGCAGTTGGACTTCGGAACCAACAACTATATAGCCTGGCCTACTACAGGTATCACCATTATCTCCGGTGCTGTTCAACGCCTACACTGTGAGCAGATCACGGGACCAGGGAGGACATTGTCATATGCCGATAATGTTTTAGTGTATCGTCAGGGTAAGGATAGAGATGGGGCTGCTGCGGAACTACAAACCGAACTCAATCGCATAAGTACTTGGTGTGTTGAAATTGGGGCAATGGTCAACCCAATAAAGGCAACAGTGACATGGTTCTCTTTGAATAATCATATTGTCAACACTCCAACACCAACTGTAAAGCTGTGTTCAGAGACTGTGGAAAGAACGCAGGCAAAGAACTACCTGGGGATACGTTTTGATCGAAACCTTACTTATAATGAGCACATAGACCATGTGATAACAAAGGCCAAGCGGGATTTGGCTGTGATGCGAGTGATGGCGGCAGCAAACTGTGAGCAGCGCCATCTATGTCTTCTGTACGAAGGGCTGGTCATGTCTGGTTTTGAGTATGCGATAGCGATCCTGACTCTCAGCCGTAAGCAGATAGAAAGGATAGAAAAGATACAGAAAGAACCCATGCGCATTATTCAGTTTGTGTTTCGGAGTTTTGGTACCTCTTTTCGACCACGTGCAACATACCGGGTGGTGATCGCTAATTTCATTAATAGGTACAGTACATTCTGTGATGTCAGCACTTGTTATATAAATGTGATCTATAAGTGTTGCAGATTTTGTTATTCTAGTGGCTTGTTTGACTAACTGTTGGAAGTTATATGACTATTATGTTTTCCCATGTTTTGTTTGATTTGTTAGTGTCTATTTTGAAGTCTCCTAGCAGTATGATTTCTCTCGCATTACTAAAGACTACATCCATCATAGTGGTGAATTTTTCATACCAGATGTTTCCTGCACTGGGGTTTCGATAAAGATAGCCAACTACTAAGAGTATGGGATTTCGAAGTTTAACCTCAAGCCATACACACTCAATCTCACAGGTTTCAAAATCTAGCCTGCAGTGGATGTTCAGTGAATTAGAAATACAAACTGCAATACCCGTCTCTTGTTTCTGATAAGAATCTCTTCTAATAACTTTAAAACCTCTGACAACGATGTTATCATCTGAGATGTTACCATTTAATCGACATTCACTAACACCGAACATGTGAAAAGTTTGATTAAGTATAAGTGATAGTTCGGGCAACTTCCCTAATAGATGGCAGATATTTAGATACCCGACTCTGAGCCCATCTTTACTGCACCAGTGTTCATACTTATTAGACATTTCAATGCGTAATCATAAGTTTAAAAATAATAAACATAAAATGAATACAACTTACGTCCCTTATTACAATACTCACTCTAAAGTACAGAGAAACGGTAATATATCTGTCAATATATAAAAATACGTACACAGATCAGTAAGGAAGAGCAGTGAAGACCCCCCCCCCCCTCACTCACAGTAAAAACACAATTAAAAGTATTATAAAAGATAGACAGCTAAGTACTATCAATTAAAGTAAAATCAAAGCAAGTCAATGTTTATAGTTACGTATAACCTAAGACATTCCTAGATCAAAAGGTCTCTGTGGGCTAAGGGCTTGCGAATGCAGTTTGTGAGCCCGTATACCCGGGTTCGAAACACAGCAGTGCTGTTTTTTTTTTTTTTGGAAAAGGTATAGGAGCCGGTCGTTCAGAAAGCAATGGCAAACTACTGAACGTAAAATTTGCCCAGGAATCACTAACAGCGAAAATACTGGGGTTGACTGCTACGTCCTGTGAAGGACATGCAACTAGATCAAGCAATAACCAAATATTCAGATAAACGTTCCAGTTGAGGCTCTTTCTTGTACCGAGATCCAGTGTAGCTATGTGCTAAATTGCTACTAAATACCAGGTTGTGGTTTTCGTTGGTACAATGACATCATAAGAGTTTGTCGAAGTGTAGCTGGGCTAAAACGTGTGATATGTTACCATTCTGGGTTACAATGAGATGGATACTGTTGATGTCTCATGGGTATGTAATGACTACCAGCTAAAATCGCTGGTTCCTGGCTAACAGGAGGTTGTAGTGGCACTTCGTTGTTGCTGAAAGTTGGTTCCTTGCTGGGGAGAATAGGAAACATATCTTCATAATTATTAAGCGGACTTAGTGTGGTGGAAGTGTCCCGTCTGGTTTGGATTTCAGGTGCAGTGGTTATGAGTGGTCTGCGCACTTCTGGCCTATTGGTACCTGATGTGACGGGAGTATGTCGTCTGGCTTGAGTTTCAGGTGGAATAGCTAATAGTGTCCGACGCGACCCTGTTGTGTCCGTTCTGGGTATTTGATGTTTTGGGCGAGCAAGCCGGTGCCCATTGTAGACAAATGTATTTGATCTTCATGTCATTTTGAAGTTTTTCAAATTTCCTCATTTTTTTAGTTTTTCCTCATTTGAAATGATTTGATTGAGAGAGCGATAGGTAGCTTATGTTATATATACACTTCGTGGTATAATAATTTCCACAGTGACTGGAAAATGCCAGGCAGTGTTGGAAGCAGGAGAATAAGAGGCGTCGACTGGCTGCTTCAGCAGACGTGCGGCATGCATTGGCTGTAAATGAAAGCTCACAACATTCCCGAGTTAGTAGCAGTTCTGGCAGGTCGACAGAATCCCCAAGCCACAATGACATAATCAACCTTGAATCTTCTGATGAACTGGATTTGTGTGAAATGAATGATGGGCAGCTTGACAGACGTCGGGGTATAATTTCCTAACACTGCAGCCATGACATTAACTTAGCAAACATCAGGGTATAATTTCCTGACACTGCATGCATGACATTAACTTGACCAACATCAGGGTATAATTTCCTAACACTGCAGGCATGACATTAACTTGACCAACATCAGGGTATAATTTCCTGAGACTGCAGGCATGCCATTAACTTGACCAACATCAGGGTATAATTTCCTGACACTGCAGGCATGACATTAACTTGACCAACATCAGGGTATAATTTCCTGACACTGCAGGCATGACATTAACTTGACCAACATCAGGGTATAATTTCCTGACACTGCAGACATGACATTAACTTGACCAACATCAGGGTATAATTTCCTGACACTGAAGGCATGACATTAACTTGACCAACATCAGGGTATAATTTCCTGACTCTGCAAGCATGACGTTAACTTGACCAACATCAGGGTATAATTTCCGGACACCACAAATAGGACATTAATTTGACAAAATCCTTAGTAATGTTGCAATGGAAAAGATGCATGTTCTTAAAAATCTAATTTGTGTAAGTCTATCTGTTCCACACCACAATTTATTCAGTTATTTTAGTTTTAGAAGAGCAGTAGATATTTGTTTTTTAATTTCTTTCATTGTGTTACCATTGTTGGTAATTAATTGCCCAAGATATTCGAAATGTTCCACTGTCTCCAATTGTTCCTCATTAACATATATTTCTTTCTCCACATTAGTTTTTATCTGTATGCATTATCTTTGTTTTTGCTATGTTATGATATAAGTTCTGATTTTTCACTATGCTTTTGGGTTGAGGTTATTAATTTTTTTTTACCATTCTGGACAGTAGTAAAAATACTGTATGTCAACATATCGAATCTCTGATATTTCATAACCACCGATATTTAAGGCATCATATTGCTCCGTGGTTATATCATCTCTGACATTTCTCATATTTTCAGCGTACAGGTTAAGCAAATAGAGGGACAGACCTGACGGACTCCTTGCTTGATGTCAAACCAATCTTATGTCTCGCCATCTATTCTAACCGCTGCTTTTTGGTCTAGATCAGTGGTTCTCAACCTTTTTTGGCCCGTGCCCCCCTTCACCGTATTTTCAGAACGTCATTCCCCCCCCCCCCCCTTTCATATTTCCTATCTAAAAATCCCACCACCCCTACACAGTATACGTAAAAATTGAAGGTAAATATAATAGAATATACTACAACAAGTCTAGACATCCACATAAAACATGAATTGTGGGTCTACTTACTTTATAAAATGAATTTTAGAAAGATGAGACGTACATAACTGTAAAGTATGAAGGGAAAAACAATATCAAGTAATCGGTTCTTGTATTAACACGATCTTGAAATGGTCTTCATCCCCCCCCCCCTGGAAACCCTAAAATTCCCCCCAGGGGGGGGGGATTCCCCACCGGTTGAGAACCACTGGTCTAGATAGAGCATTTTTATGAATTGTACTACATGTGACGGAAAGCTCATTTTCCTACTGAACGGAACTATACATTATAATACTTGTTTTCTTGATTTTGTTCCATGTTTGATCCACACCTACTTTTGTTTGGCACTGAATCAGTTAACTCCTTTTTTTTAAAGGGCGCTATAATGGTGATTAGTGATTCATGATGATCATTGTCATCTCTCTCCGGACAAGTTCATAGGTGCACCAATTTCCTTTTCACCATCTCCGCCAGCGCATGTCAACTTATTGTACCAGTTTTGTGTTGGTTGATCAAATATCTTGACAAAATGTTCATGCCTGGCGGTTCCCCGCTTCATCCCCATCTCCTTCACTCGGGACAAGGAAGCAGTTCTAGAGAATAAAAAGTGCTGGTGCTGAAATAGGGTATTCAACCCCTACACCGGTCAGCTGGACTAAAATATTGACTTCTCGTCCTTGACTTGGGGATGTAAATTACACGTACCTCTGAAGACGGAGTGGGTTCGCCTGATGACGAGGCACACTGGTAATAGGGAAAGCTAATCCACAAGCAAATTTCAGCTCAATGTTACAAGAAGTAGTGTGTATGGACTACGACGCTTTGGTTAAAAGCGAGCGAGCGTAAGACAGAAAAATTATATATATATATATATATATCCCGTATATATATATATATATATATATATATCCCGATGGTGTTTCCACCTTGTCGTGGTGGGGGAGCTTGAGCTTCTCAATTACCCTGAGAGCTATGCCGGCGGTAGCGTAACTACCAGCAGGGTCTCCCAAGCCGGACAGGTCAACGGGTAGAGAACAGACAAAGAGAAACACCCTGGTCCTCCAGGTTGGGGGTTGAAGCGTGGGGTTATCACCCCCACCTTTGTAAAAACTATTTTGTTACGAAACAGATACATGAGCCTCGATATCGGACTGACTTATCTGGACAACGACCTCGGAACGTTAAAGGACTCTTGAGATTTGGAACATGGAATGTAAGGACACTAAATCGAGCTGGGTCGGCTGAAGAACTAACCCTGGAGCTGGTTGAATATCAAATGGATATAACAGAAAGTCAAGAAATAAGGTGGTCAGGAGAGGGTACTTTAGAGCAAAATGGAATGATTGTAATATATGGAGGAAACACCCAAAAAAAAAACATGAATTAGGAACAGGTTTTATCATCAAAAAAAGAGTTATGGGGGAACATTCTAAACTTTAAAGCTTTTAATGACAGAATTAGTAAATTACGAATAAAAGGTAAATGGAAAAATATACCGATGATTAATGTACATGCACCTACTGAAGAGAAAGAAGATGATATTAAAGAAGACTTTTATAATGATCTGGAAGATGTCATAGAAGAAACCCCCAAACAGGACATCCTGATTGTGCTGGGAGACTTCAATGCAAAAATAGGTAGAGAGCTAACTCATAAAATAGTGGCCGGTATGGAAAGACTACATACAACTTCAAATGATAATGGATGGAGAGTCATCAACCTGTCAGAAGTCAAAGGACTGCAGATTAGCAGTACCAGACTACAAAGAAAGGATATACATAAACAAACTTGGAAATCATGTGACAAGAGAACCTATAATCAAATAGATCACATTTTAATTAACAACAGAAATGCATCAAACATTCAACAAGTTAGAAGTTATAGAGGAGCTGAGTGCCACAGTGACCACTTCCTCGTTGAAGCAAAATTTAAAATAAAACTTAAGAGAGATTTCTAAACTAAATTACAAAGATTGCACCCAACATATAACAGAGAAAAACTACAAGAAATTACAGTCAAAAAGAAATTTACAGATGAAATAAATGTAAACTTGAAAATCTGCAAAACCCTGTGGAGGGAATAGTTGACCAAACTTGGTTGAACATCAAGAATACAATTCAATCTACCGAAGAAGAATGTCTCGGTGTGTTAACCACGCATAGAAAGAACAGATGGTTCAATAAAAAAATGTGAAGAAGCAGTCATTAGGAAAAAGAATGCCAGATAACTATGGCTAAATGACATCAACAACATCCAAAAGGAAGAGCAATATAGAAATGAATGTAAAGAGGCTACAAAAATAGTTCGACAGCAGAAGCGAGAATTTATGAGTAATATAATCAAAGATATGGAAACTAATCACCAGAAAAACAAATCCAGAAAGTTTTTTAAAGAACTGAAGTCAATGAAACGAGGGCACCAACACAACACAAAATTGGAATATGATAAACACCAAAGAGGAAATGTGCAACTCATGGAAAGAATATTTTGTTGAATTACTAAATTGTGAAGCTCCAAGTAACACTTTCCCACAGGAAGAGGTTCTAACGTGTGAACCACAAATTGAAGAACCTGCATTTGAAGAAATCCTATATGTAATCACACGACTTAAAATCAATAAGGCAACAGGAGCTGATGGAATTGCTGCTGAATTTATAATGGCAGGTAGCCATGCATTACATCTAAAGCTATACGAACTAATAATAAAAATCTGGAGGACAGAAGAATTACCCCATGACTGGAAAGAGTCATTATTGATACCTATCTTTAAGAAAGGAGACAAGTTCCAATGTGAAAATTATAGAGGAATATCACTACTGTCCACAAGCTATAAGATACTATCCGCAGTATTACTAAATAGACTAAAACCATATTCAGAAGACATATTAGGTGACTATCAGGCGGGTTTAAGACAAAACAGATCAACAATAGATCAAATATTTATCTTACGACAAATAGCCGAGAAAAATTGGGAATATAAAAGAGATCTCCATAACATTTTTGTGGATTTTAAAAAAGCTTATGATAGTGTCCATAGGAATAGTCTATGGAATGCTATGCAGGAATTTGGAATACTAAGGAAGTTAATCAACATGGCCAGACTATGCATGGAAGATACTTATAATATAATAACATATAAAGGCAGGAAATCAGACCCTTTCCAAATAACATCTGGCTTGAAACAAGGTGATGCACTATCGCCGCTACACTTCAATCTGGCTTTTAAGAAAGTTGTAAGGAAGATAAAGGAGGAATGTGATATTGGAGGAACATCCAAGCTGCTTGGTTATGCAGATGATATAGATATTATAGGGGAAAATGAACAAAAGACATTGGAAATATTGACTCACTTAAAGGAAAAAGCCCTAAAGATGGGGCTGGTTATCAACCACGATAAGACAGAATATATGGTAATTTCAAGAGAAGGAATGGCTAAAAACTCTGGCCACATACAAGTAGATAATATGACCATTAAAAGAACGGAAACATACAAATACCTGGGTACAATCTTCAACTGCTCCAACATCATAAGGGAAGAAATACAAACTAGAATCAATTCTGGAAATAAGATATACTATGCACTACAACATCTACTAAAATCAAATGCGCTATCTCGTAACACCAAAATCACAATATACAAAACACTGATCAGACCAGTTGTGCTGTATGGCTCTGAAACCTGCAGTACAAAGAAAGGAGACGAAGCCTTGTTACAAACCTTTGAGAACAAAGTTTTAAGACGCATCTTTGGACCCATTAGAGATACATAAAGTGGAGAGTGGAAAAGAAGAAGTAACAAAGACATTTATGATCTGTTTAAGTCTCCGCTAATCACTGGTATCATGAAGGCTAATAGACTACAATGGCTGGGGCATATGGAAAGAATGGAAGACAATAGGGAAACAAAACTCACTTACGCTCAGGAAATAAATGACCGTAGATCCCGAAGTAGACCAAGAAGACGGTAGAGAGATAATATATATATATATATATATATATATATATATATATATATATATATATATATATATATATATATATATATATATATATATATATATACTAGCTGACCCGTCCCGGCTTCGCCCAGGCCCTGGCGGGAATCTATCTATCTATCTATCTATCTATCTATCTATCTATCTATCTATCTATCTATCTATCTATCTATCTATCTGTCTGTCTGTCTGTCTGTCTGTCTGTCTGCTTTGACTGTCTGTCTGTCTGTCTGTCTGGCCCGGCCCGGCTTCGCCCAGATCCTGGTGGAGAGCATCTCATTTAATTCATATAAGCAGTCATATAAGCTCCCGTTCCCGACTATCTGTCTGTCTGTCTATCTGTCTGTCTGTCTGTCTGACCCGGTCCGGCTTCACCCAGTCCCTGGTGGGGAGCATCTCATTTAATTTATATAAGTAGTCATATAAGCTCCCGTTCCCGACTATCTATCTGTCTGTCTGTCTATCTTTCTGTCTGTCTGTCTGACCAGGCCCGGCTTCGCCCAGCCCCTGACGGGGTGCATCTCATTTAATTCATATAAGTAGTCATATAAGTTCCCGTTTCCGACTGTCTGTCTGTCTGACGACCCGATCCGGCTGTCTGTCTGTCTGTCTGTCTATCTATCTATCTATCTATCTATCTATCTATCTATCTATCTATCTATCTATCCGACCAACCGACCGACCGACCTATCTATAGCCAGGGGACTTAACCTAATATATAGCAATGCTACTAAAAGTTATGTCCCTTTATATATTTTGTCTTATGTTAAGTCATGTAATTTAATTATTAAATGTTAATAAGTAAAAAGATGATGCTACACTAAAAAAAAACTATGACAGTTGGTTGCACGGGAATGAAAGGAAGACGTGTAGAAATTTTCATCTCAATCGGATGGACCGTTATCGAACGCATCCAATACATCCCCAACCACAAACCCACACACATACATTTTATTTATATATATATATATATATATATATATATATATATATATATATATATATATATATATATATATATATATATATATATAGCCGGTCTCTGTGGCTAAGGGCTTGCGAACGTGGTTTGTGAGCCCGTATACCCGGGTTCGAAACACAGCAGTGCTGGTTTTTTCGAAAAAGGGATAGGAGCCGGTCGTTCAGAAAGCAATGGCAAACTACTGAACGTAAAATTTGCCAAGGAATCACGAACAGCGTAAATGCTGGGGCTGACTGCTACGTCCTGTAAAGAACATGCAACTTAATTTTTATATATACAATAAACATTATATACATTCAAGGAGTCGGGATAGCGCAGTGGCCTCATGTTTGATTGCCGGCCCGATGATGGTCAGTTGGAGAGAATTTGCAAATAATATTGCGCACAGAAAACAATCTGAGGCAGTCTTTCAAGAAGCAGACGGCAAGCACCCACGCTGATGGGCATTGTGCATGATGATAATGTAATTCTGAGTGATGGAGATGGTGGTGGTAATGATTATTCTAATGATGATGGTGTTGATGATGATGCTGGCAAAACTTGCAAATTATATACATAGATCAAAACTCACAAGATGTGTGCATACATTAAAGCTCACGCTATACGAAACAGTTCCAAATGCACACGTTATGTACACATATCTAAACTAACAGGTTATGTGCATAGATCACAAATCATAACTTATGTACATAGATCACAACTCACAAGTCATGTACACAGATGACAACTCACAAGATATGTACATAGATGAAAACTCACAAATTATGTACTTAGATCAAAACTCACAAGTTATGTATATAGATAAAACCTCACAATCAAAAGTTATGTATATAGATCAAACCTCACAAGTTATTACATAGATCACAACCCACAAGTCACATACATATATCCAAACTTATAAGTCATACATACAGATAAAACCTCAAAATTGTGTACATAGATAAAAGATCCCATGTTATATACATGTATAAAACTCGCATGTCTTGTGCTTATATTAAAAGACATTAGCTTTGTACATACATCAACAGTTACCAGATTTGTTTGAAAGATATAGACAATCTTCAAGGGAGATATTGCCCATGGGATGTAAATTATCAGTAAAGACATCATTATTGAGTGAGGTGTTGTGTTGGTGCGTTCCGCACCAGATGACTCTATTAGATAGCGTAATAGTATGACTTAGACGATGTTGGTCTAAGTAAACAGGATAAAACCATTAATCGTGACTACATATGCCTGTCTATTCAGCCGCGCGTCGAATTACGTACCTTTGTTCTTTCAACGAGGCGCTGTTTTCATTTGTAATCAGCAGGTGCCCCTCTAATACCTCGCAGAGATAGAGGGACTTGGGTGTGCAAGTGATCCCAAGAGCTATGACGACGGTCGCGCAGCAACTGGTAGGTTCTCCCATGTCCCGCAGGTCAAGGGATGGGAACTAGACGAAAAGAGACACAGACCTGAAGTCCCATAGGTAGACTGGGGACAGTCAACGGCTAGGAAAGCAAACAAACCAAATAAAACAAAACAATGCCTGTCGAAGTCAGGTGTACTGAGTCAAGGCTTCATGAAACGATGAATCAGCAACGCAGTTACCCAAATTAAATGATGTTATTTGAAGGCAACAAGTTCGAATCCCTATATAGCCATTATAGCTTTCAATTTTTAAAAGGTCTAATGGTTACATCATGGACAATTAGTAAACAGGCGAAAAAATCATTGGAAGCCTTAGAGATGTGGTTTTATAGACGAATGATGTTAATTAATTGGAAAACCAAAATGAAAAATCAGGACATTTTAAGGGAAGCTTAGTCGCAAAAATAACTTATCACAAACACCAGAAAGAGGCAGTCATCGTTTTTTTTTTTTTTTTGGCCACGTTATGAGAAGACAAAAACTGGAACATGTGACAACCGGAAAGATTTGCGGAAAGACAGAGGAAGGCAGCTTGAGAAGATTCTTGACAGTCTTGTGCCATGGCACGGAAGGGAGTCAGCACAGGAATTGATCCATGACGTCTGAGATCATAATTTGTGGAGAGACATGATCGCCCACGCCAGCCGGCAAGGCACTGGATGATAAAGATGAATGTGCCCTCTAATATCTGCTTCTTATCTGATGGTTCTGTAAAACTCCTACCCTTCAGTCTCAAAATAGAAGTTATAATTAGGGTCGACCCAGCCTCAGATCAATAATCATGTAACCGAATTAGTCACATTTCGGAAATTAATATGAAAGGGATTGACGTCCATAGGGATAATTTTTACCAAATGGCATGCTCTAAAATAGTGACTGTCTGTCTAATTTCTCTAATCAATTTAGGTTTTCATTTGTTTCTTATATGGCACTCATATTTAATTTATCTGTTCATCTTTTTTTCCCCTTCGTTCGTTTTCAACGCAAGCGAAGTCCATACACGTGCTACTACTTCTAGTGCATTGGACTTAATTTTGTATGTGAATTTGCTTTCCCTATTACCAATGTCCCTCGCCAACATGCGAACTCACCTCGACTTCAGAGATAATATATTCATCTATGATTTCCTTTGCATTTTCCTTAGAAATCACACTTTCTCTGCAATAGGATCTTAATTCGCATTCTTATAATCAATGCCGTGATCAATGTTAGTGATCATGTCTGTCCATAGTCTTCTGTCTCTGGTGCTGCCAATCATCGTATAGTCCATGCTGTGTGGCGTTGGTGATAATGTCTGTCCACAGTCTTCTATCTCTTGTGCTGCCAATAACTTTTGATACCGACGTTCCTACATGACATGATCATGCCCCACAGCATCTTGGCTGTTGTTCTTCTCCCCGCCTCTCTTCCCTTCCAACCGTTCCGTTGAGACGACCTACTCCAGCTTTTCTCTTCTCGTGACATGCCCAGAAATGTTGACTGTCTTCTTCTTATGTCGGCTCCGTGGCGATAAGATTACGGACGCAGTTCCTAATCCCGCAATATCCGCATTCAAAACACAGCTGTGGGCGATTTGGCAGCAGACCGCCTTGCGTTGGTTTTTATGTGAAATAGTATGGGTGCCAATCGTTCAGAAAGCAATGGAAAACTACTGTACGTAAACTTGCCAAGAAATCACGAACAGCCAAAAATGCTGGTGTTGACTGCTACGTCCTATAAAGGATACGCAACTAACTTAACTTCTTCTGATATGAGTAACCTGTTCTATTTGTGAGTTAACATCTTTTGAGAATTTTCTTAAACATAAATCATCATCATCTTCCACTTTTGCCATCAATCGTTACGGGGAGGAATAGCTGGCGCTCCGGCGTACAATATGTGACACTAGATGATGTCACTCCGTGTGATTGTACAATGTCTTTGATGGAGTCAATGCATAATCTTCTCGAGCGTCCTCTTGCTCTCGTAACACGTCTACTGTGATGTTGCGCCAGTGCTGGTAGTTGTTGGTGTTGTATTCTAACGCAATTACTGAACCTTTTCATCTCCACCTTTTCAATATATGTGACACAAGATGTTGATCCCACTGTCTGCCTGATAATATAATTTCTTATTCGGTCTCGGATAGTTAAGCATCTCATCCAAATGGTGCTGATTGTGCGTAAGAGTGGTTTGGATGTTTAAGTTTGACACTGGTAGCATAGGGTTGGTGTGAATATGCTATTTATTATCTATTGTTTTGAGGACATAAGTATATCTGGATGTTTCAGTATGGATGATAGTTTATATGTAAGCGCACTTGATTTTTGACATCTTATTTCGATTTTTGTATGTGTATATTCTGCCATCTTCTGTGATCATACTTCTTAGATATTTGAATTCTTTAACTTGTTTTCAGCCGTCACGATGTTCTCCAATATCTCTCTTCTTATCACGTGACAAAAGAAAGCTGTTTGTCTCATTCTTAATGTTTGAAGATAATGAAATGTTCTAGTTTCATTAGCCTCTTTCAGACAGTCGTTCTTAATTACTGTGACAGTCCAAGGAATTCGCAACATTCATCTCAGGAACATCTCGGTTGCTTCCAAGTTCTTCCTAATTTGTTTATTTACATTCCAAGATTAACTGTCATACAGCAAAACAGATTCTATATAGCACTTCAGCACTCTCTTTCTTACATTTAATTATGGTGACTTATTGCATAATATACTATTCATTTTCCGAAATGCTGCAATTGCTCGCTATATTCTGTTCTTAATAATAATATAAATACCGGTATACAACAATACTGCGCCAACACCGTATCAAGGGGCATAACTAAAGATTCAAATTTTGTACCGTCGGCAGACGGCATATGGTGGGAACGATACATCCTATACATGAACAAGATATTTAATGTTAGATTTATAACAGTAAGGTAAATTACCAGCTTGTTGTTAATACAAGAGGAACACGTTGTAATAAATTATATTTATATATTCAAAACAATGTGTTTTTTTTCTGTTGTATCACGAAAGTTAAATTTGCAAATTGAAAATGACTCTTCTGCTTCAGTCAGGCGACGGAAAGCCGGCATGGCATTCAATTCATGTTTTGTTTTGTTTTCTAAAAGTTATAGTCAACAACTTGCGGCGCATTCCCGATGCCCTTAAGAAAAGCAAAGAATAGTAATAGCATATATAGAGAATATTTACAAATTGGGTTTTTACTTATGAAATCATAATAATAATAATAGTCAGATACAGTGTAGGGAGGCCGATCTTGATTTTAAATTTGAGTATTTATTACTAATGAGACCACCACCAAAGAAAGGCCTTGAAAAACGAAATCTAATGGTACCTCAATGATGCCTGTTTGTCTCTTCTAAGTGAAGATATTCACTTTTTTGTGAAGGTAGTTCCGTATAAAATTATCGCATGTTTGCCTTATTATTCGAACTCTTCAGTGTGGCCCGTTATTATCTCCCCTGCTGGTCCGGTGATTGTCTCAAACGTGTCATAGACCGATCTTGAAAACTGACTACAAATATATGTTCCGTCATGTTAAATTATAAATAAATAGTAAAAGTATACAAATAAATTATTAATAATCTTTAAACGTGTATTCTCACGTGTAGTTTAGTACTTCTTCTTCTTCTTCTTCTTCGTTCATCCGGAGTTTTTTTTCGGATGTGATTGCGTTGTGCCTGTTTACAGCAGAGCTGCGTTCTTGCGCCGTTAGGCCGACACATCCGACTTCTGCGGGTTTAGTAGTTCAAATTGCAGGATGTTAGCCGATTGAGATTGATATTCACGTCGCTGCCATCTTTGCTTTCCATGAACAGAGACAAAACATGTGAGCGGAAATAATGTTTTGCTGCCGCCATAATTGATCATAATCAATGAAACTTTCCATATAAATGTAAAAATGGGTGCAGAATTATAATATAAATCTAAAAATGTTGTACAGTTAAGTAAACAAGCTTTAAAAAATAAAATTACTTAATTTACAGTAAATAATTTAATGTATTAAAAAGCTATGATAATTTCAACCAATCGCTGTACACAAAATATTAAACTGACCTTTCCTGGGAAACCCCAGATGACGTCTATTATTGTCACGTGATATTTGAATGAATGAATGACGTGGGAAGCATGAATGAGTTTTACAGAAGCCATTTTTGACGACGTAATGAAAAAGTCCGTGGTGACTCTGTACATAACTTCCGGTTCAATTTCGGGCCACGGCACGATGGAACTCGCTAGATACAGCTTGATAAGATTAATCCAACGGTATCTCACTAAATGATTGAAGACTGTACGTTAATTCTAAGCAAGCGGAGTTATTAATATTTTTGTGTCATGATCTACAACCAGGAAATGCCAAGGGATCTTAAGAAATGGGAGATTTTTTATCGTGGCTCAATAGATTGGAAGCTGACAAATTCTGCCTTCTATTACTGTGGCTTGTTTATTTTTAAATGGACAACATAGTACCATAAATCCCCCGGGAAGGTTAACCCGGTCAACAAATGCCCGCAGAAGTCGGATGTGTCGGCCTAACGGCGCAAGAACGCAGCTCTGCTGTAAACAGGCACAACGCAATCACATCCGAAAAAAAAAACTCCGGATGAACGAAGAAGAAGAAGAAGAAGTACCATAAATCAATCAATGCGTCCGAGGTGGCGAGGCCTAACTTGACATATCTATTTTTCGATAGGATGTGCAGTGACCTAATTATAATTAAAAATGGCCGCCAATTGTTTATTATTCATAAAAAGTCTGTCGCATTACTAATAAACCTGGCAAGATGTATATTGTATTGCATGTTTTGGTAAAAGGAAAGTAAAGGTCACATTCCTTTTTCAATAGGATGTCGAGAGGATTGAGAAGATCAACTTAATTGCACCGGGTTTTACCCCATGTGGCTCAGTCTCTTTCCGCAGGGCCGCTTGCCGAAAGCATCATATAAAGCATGAGTCTCAGAGAAAAATACACTTAACTTTTAAGAATTTTCTATAGGATGTGCTGTGACCTAATTAACAGTTAACATAGCTGCCCATTTATATTAATTAAATGTCATGTGAAATCTCCGTCATTAGTGAAAGAACAATTCATGAAAATATACTCACATTGTCTTGATGCACCCATTGCATTGTGACAGCTTTATTGTGTTGATTAAATATCATGCAATAAGGGAGAGTTTATACATAGCTGAAGTATGAATAAACGGATAATTTATACATAGCTGAAGTATGAATAAACGGATACTTTATACATAGCTGAAGTATGGCTGTTTAAATATCAAGAATAATATTCCAGATTGGTATCCCCAATAAAAATAATTGTGTCCCAGGCGAGTTCAAGAATTGTTAACTTGCGTTTCTGTACACTTACTGTTTACAGGCTTCCATCTTTGTTTACATTACCGACCTACTATTTCCTGCTATTGATGTCCTCATAATTCCGGTCCAAGCTGACAATAATATGTGTCGCCTCAGAGAGACATGATTAGGCAATTCAAACACCAGGCTTCCGACTTACTCATCATCATTATCATCATCAAGTGCCGTGCCGGCTGGCGTAGGCGTTCATGGCTCTCCACAGATCTCGGTCTTTGGTTTTCTGGATCAACTCTGCTGCTGATATTCCTCCATGCCACTGTCTGAATCCATCCAGCATAATTTCTCTTGGTCTGCCTCTGCCTCTCTGACTTTTCCCTCTTTCCGACTTACTGGCCTGATGAATTAACAAATAAACAAGGACATGATACTCATATAAAGTGCAGGAACACCTGGTATATGTGAAGCAGGTTGAAAAGAGAGAGGAGAGAGATAGATAACGAAGCTAGTGTGAGAGACAGAGATATGAGAAAGATGTGTTGAAAGACATAAAAAAGTGATAACTTTTATATAATACAAATAAGATAATATAAGTGGCAAAAAAGAAATAACTTCGATAAACAAATATTTAAAACATCAGTTCATAATCATAGTTCCTAATATTTGTTTATTAAAAAGCCCCTTTCACCCAATTAATTGCTGAAGAATTTTTAAAAAAAAATAGTGTCCGGCAGGGAATCGAACCAACAGCTCCCGCTTATCAGGCAGAGACACTTACCACTGTGCTACTGAGGATACGATTTTGAATGAACAAAAATATATAACATAGCCACGCTCATGTTCCGATGACGTCACATACGTTAAGTCACGTGACTTGGCAAATCACGTGACCAGGACCAGCCAGGGTTTCCGGGACCGGGAAAAATCATGTGATAGTTCAGCTATGAATAAACGGATAATTTATACATAGCTGAAGTTTGAATAAACGAATAGTTTATACATACTCCAGGTATGAATAGACACTTCCATGCAATAATGTAAGTAAATAAGTTTGTAACTGCTGCATAAATTAAACAGTAATTTTTGCTAATAATTTATTTCTACTTCTGCTCTATAATTACACTATTCTGTATCTAAAAGTGAGCAATTAATAATTACATACTAACTTTTTAAAAAACCATAACTTGTTTCACAGTATTTTATTTAAATTTAAATAAGTATGTTCTGCTGCACTGCTAAGAAATAGATAGACGGGTCTGAAAACTGGCTTTCAAAATTATTTTCAGTCATGTGAAATGGTGAAAAATTGTACAAGTACACAGATAAATTACTGCTACAAATGAAACCTAAACTTCTGTTTAATTTTAGTAAATTTCCAGTTCTAATTATAAATAAATACAGGTCCGCTATAGTTTAGTACTTTTGTATGGGCGCCGCCATTTTGAATTTTGTGTTATGACTGCCATATCTAATTTTCATGGTTGTGCTAAATATTTTTTTCTGAACGCTATTGATAGCCATGATTGTACATCGGGAAAACGAGGTGCCTCGTTAACCAACACAGAACTGGCACTATTAGCCACCGAACGCTGATGCTTATGCTGGGGGGGAGGATCTGAGCACCTATGGACCTGTCCGGAGTGCAATGAAGATACCCCAACTGATAACTCATAGCCATGATTGTTGAAACTCTTTAGATATATGTAAAATTGAATGGAGAATTCAAAAATGCAGCAGTCAAGGTTGGTTTAAAACAAGGTTGGTTATCAGACAAATTAGCTTACTATTCTTGAATAAACTTAAAGAAATTCAAGAGAAGAAAGTTCTAAGCTACAGTCACTGGCAGATAGACCACAGTAGCATTTATTAGAGTTGTTTCCCCAAATCTGTGACGTTTGGTTTTCGAATACATCGAATCTAAAGCAGACGTAGGTAAAAACCGGAAGTGACTGGAGAGTCGCAAAATATCTCCCGGGAAAAAGGCCTCCACCTTCCCCAATCCCCCAAAGACAAAGAACGGTAACTGACATTGCTAATAGTAACACTGTAACCTGTCATTCATTTCCACAAAGGAGGGTTGCCGTAAGACTGGTTATCTCATTGTCATAGACAGTTTTAGCTGTTAAGTAACAACAACAAAAACAAGAAATTGAAAAATCACGAACAAGTCCACAAAAGGCTGTGTTGGCGTGGGTTGGTTGAGAGCCAAAGAGAGAGAGAGAGTCTCTTTACCCCCTTCTCTCTCTCTCTCTCTCTCTTTCTCTCTCTCACTCTCTCTCTCTCTCCCTCCCTCCTCTCTACATTGAGTTAAACATTGAATAAATACCTAAAACTTACAAAAGGAGGACGACCAACCCAGGTCTAATCTCAACAAGGTCATTTTTGCTGTGCTAAATCATGACCTGATTACATTCTAATATGCATCTCCGCAGATGTGACATTGCACTACGGGTCTTGCACACACTTGGATTCTGAGTTGGCGTCACAGTTGGTATACTTTTGGTAGATTTTAATTTTGCCTGGGCAGTGCCGTTAGGCAACTCTTTTTCGATTTCCAACTGCCAAGGGATTTTTTATGTGCGCAACAATATTCACGGGCGTCCAATCTCACTACCCAGAGACCAGGGGAAATGTTGTTACTAGAAGTCCACATGAAAAAATCCCGGCTCTCTCCGGGGCTTGAACCCGGGACCTCCAGCACTCGAAGTGGACACCATGCCTCGAGACCACTCAGCTTCTCTTCCCCCCCCCCCCCCAATAATACTAGGAACATGGCCAGAGTACCAACAGGAAAGTACTGCCATAACTATGATGCTGAAATTGAGGCAATCAAGGTAGCAACAGAGAAATTACTAAATACCAGCCATGGTACATAACCTGTGGTTGTACTGACAGATGCAAAATCAGTACTCGAGGTGCTCCTGTCTGGGAACTTGCCAGTACTGAGGACACTACTTTCTGAACTTAGCAGTCAGTGTACGGTGACCATACAGTGGATACCATCCCACTGTGGAGTACCTAGAAATGAGAGAGCTGATTGATTAGCTAAGGAAGGAGCAAAAGAAGAACAGCCCGATGTGCCCGTTACATACTACCAAAAAAAAGATATTGATAAAATCAGTCAGAAAGCCACCAAAGTCTGCTCAAGACGACTACCATGTTATGGACAGACCAGAACAAATCATTATTCTGCGCCTCAGAACAGGACACAATAGATTACGCAACCACGTGTATACAAAATTCAAGATTGGTGAATCAGCCATGTGCACATGTGGATTGGCGTCGTAGACAGCAGATCACATACTCCAAGCCTGCCCAAAATACAACATATCTAGGCAAACCTTCTGGCCTGGAGAGACAACAGTAGAAGATAAACTCTATGGGCCATTGAGTGAACTAAAAAAGACAGTTAAATTCATACAAGATACAACATTGCAGTTATAGACATATTTCAAGCCAACAAAAGAAACAGAAGAAGAAGATTGGCGTGGGGAAGGAAACTGTACATCACAGTCACCATGGAAATGATACCTTTTTACTGGGTTAAGAAAAAAGCCTCTTCAACAACTTCACCACAATGCAAGCCTATTTTCAAGGCTCTGGTGACTCAAGTGCCAGTTCATTGTACTTAAGGGCTAAGACTCAGTCTTCTGGAGAATTACCAACCAGCCATACAGAAACATTTATGTGTTTTTTAAAATTCTGTTTACTTTTCAGACCGCAGTTATTTAAAGCCAGTTGGATATATCGCTCAATGAGTGGTGAGCCTATCAGCAAGAAACCCTGCAACATGGTGAAGATCGGGACACACGATGGCAAATTTCACTGCGATGAAGTCCTGGCGTGTTTTCTGTTGAAGCAGTTGGAGCAGTATAAACATGCAGAGATTGTGAGGTATCCACTTCTACCACACTTATCATGAGTGATATTAGAGTTATATGTCTGATAGTCTAGCATTGAGAACTGCGATAGCATAGTACTAGACACTTGCCTGCCAGCCTAATGGTCATAGGTTCAAACTTGCATCGAGGCAGGTTGTTTAATTGACCTAACCTCCCAGGTCGACCCACTCTTAAATGGGTACCAGGCAATGTCTTGGGGAATTAGGCGGCTGTTGTGATATTGACTACATCACCCTTTCAAGTTCCTATTGGTCTATAAACAAATTTGGGTTTAGCACCATATTCCAATACGCCTGAAAGCGTGTAAATCAGGGTTCTTTACCTTACTTGCTTAGTCTAGCCTAGCCTTGGCTTCTCATAACCTAGAAGGTTGGTTGGGCACCACCGCCAGTTGACTTCTGTATGAGTTTCTTCCATATGTCTCTTGTCAGCATTTAAGTTCTGCCCTTGTCCATTTCTCTGTCTTCTTCCTTCTCTTACTTCCCTATAGCACTGAAACCCATTTTTTACGGGTCACAGCACGATAGATATGGCTAGTAATAGCATGTATACTACGCTTCAATTTAAAATGTGCGCAAACAAACAAAAATAATAATAGTTTGTCTTGTTGCTCTTACTTTCCAATTGCTGTGACATCTATTTTATGAAGCATGGTTATTCTTCTTGCTTTTAATTTCCAATAACTGAAACTCATTTTATGGTGCATAGTTTGCTTTCTTCTTGCTCTTACTTTCCTACAGTCCTGAAACTCATTGTATAATACATAGTTTGTCTTGCTCTTACTTTCTAATTTCTGTCAAACCCATTTTATGATGCATGGTTTGTATTCTTCATTTCCTCTTCACCTAATTTTTCTGTTGGTCTGGAACTCATCTCATGATGCTTGGTTCCAATCCTCACTCCCTTTAGAGCTGTGGTCATAAGAAAATATTAAACACTGCCTCTGTCAGTGCTCGACCCTATAACCACAATGTTTATAAGTGAGTACACTAACTACTACACCACCAAAAAGCCTTGTAAAGTTGGGGACCAAATCTTTCATTGACTGGATATTGAACCCAGACACCTGTACTGGTATGGCAGGGCACTATCCACTCCATTACCATATTGCTAAGTAACATAACATTTGTATTTATTTAAACCTTGTATCTTCTGACATCTTGTTACATCTTTTATGTTGTTCTGGGGTATTTTTTCCTTTGGCCACATTACATTTATTGTAATAATAATTTAAAAAGCAGGGGTTTAAATGTGAGAAGGCCCGGGAAGGTTAACCCGGTCAACAAATGCCAGCAGAAGTCGGATGTGTCGGCCTAACGGCGCAAGAACACAGCTCTGCTGTAAACAGGTACAACGCAATCATGTCCGAAAAAAAACTCTGGATGAACGCAGAAGAAGAAATGTGAAAAGGTTGACTTCATTGCACCGGGTTTTATCCCACATAGCTTGGTCTCTTGTTGCAGCACAGCCTGCTGAAAGCATCGCACAAAGCACGAACTTCATAGTTCCAGTGATGCTCCCTGGGGTCTCTGAAAAAATTGCAATTGTGAACCGAAAGGAACCTTCGTTGTGAAGGAAAGCGGCTTAACCACTTCATACAGAGACCCCTACAAATATAATAATAAGTATTAATTAGTGATATAGTATTCTTTTGTGCACATTTTCCATGTGTTTATAATGCATATATTATTGTGACTATTGTCATTGTTGCAGTTAAAGCTTAACCTGATAAGAGACGTATGACTGAAAACATGTATGTACAAAAGTACAAAAAATATAGCGTATATCCAGTATGTACAAAAGGACAGAAATCAGGACAGAATGCTAGGCAGACGTGCGTGCCCAGTTCATGACCTTTGAAAATAAGTTCATTTATTCGTTCATGACAGGACCAGGAATGCTGCCCTGCTGGATGACTGTGACATTGTTGTCGATGTCGGTGCAGTCTATGACCCAAGCAGACACAGATATGACCATCACCAGAGGTATGTTTGCTCTTTTCCACAATTGATCTTTTCTTAAAGCAAAAGCAAGTGGAGCTTTTATAGTGCTAGGAAATTTGAGGAAGTCAGCGGAAATTAAGCTTAGCACCAGACTTGCTAAAGTTAGTTGTATGCCTTTTACAGGATGTCACAGTCAACCCCCGCATTGTCTGGCTTTTTGTGATTTACTAGGCAAGTTTGCATTCGGTAGTTTGCCAGTGCTTTCTGAATTTATAGCACTAGGAAATTTGTTAAATTAAACTTAGCGCTAAACTTAGAATATTGAATTATAATGTTAAATTATTACCACTGTATTGATCAGAAACATGGAGAATGACTAAAATGGCTACTAATAAGCTGCAAACATTCAATAATTTGTATCTGAGTAAAATAGGACTAAACTAATAGGATAGAATCACCTGCGTGGAGCTCATGGAGAGAACCAGACAAATACCAATGTGAAGCTAATGGAGAGAACTAAACAAAGGCTAGCTAACCGAGAGTGGAGGAAAAGATGTTGGCAGAGGATAGGACTTACATGAAGAAACCTGAGAATAGTATAACTAGAAAGGCTGTTGTCTCCAATCCATGGGGGCAGAAGAAATAGAGGAAGACATAAAAACACATGGAGAAAATAAGTAGAAACAGAAATGAATAATATAGGAGAACATGGATAGAGCTAAGAATAGCACAACTTGGGATGAGTTGGTTGAGGGCCAATACTCCCTTGGAGATAAAGGGCAGATAAAGAAGAAAAGTAGGATGATATAGATCTCCAACACTGTCTCTCACCCAGAATGTACATTCTGTCAGATTGATGTTCGTCCATCTCTTGATGTTATCTTCCCACTTGTATCCTTGTCTGCCTCTTGCTCACTTGCCCTCAATCTTGCCCTCCAGTATGGTTTTTATAAGACTGTTATGTCGTTTAACGTGGCCAAAATATTTCACTTGCCTCCTCTTTATTTCTTTCATCAACTCTCTCTTCATTTAAATATTGAGCACAACCCACTACTGGCAACGCCGATCACATTCTGGTATGAACCTAAGGCCTATCCACGTCAATATGGAAGCACTATACTCGAGTTTCGCCCTCATTTGAGCTCGTCAGTAGTGCATATCCCTGACCGGATCCGGAAACAGTCCCAGATCATGCGTGTGAAGCGAGTGTGTAACCACGCGGCACACACTGGACACACCAAATTATCACAACAGAACATCACAACGCTACCCATCGTAGGCTATGCTCTCTTCATTCCCAGTTTTTCTAGAACCTCTGTATTTGATTGTTTTTGTTTTCATGAAATATGACATATTCTTCTGTATATCCACATCTCCAGGGCCTCTTATTTGACTTTCTAGTTGCTTGTTTAATGTCCAGGCTTCTGTGCCATACAGTAATGTTGAATATACGTAACATTTGACAATTCTCATTTTTAATGTGTTGTTAATCTCTTTAGATGTTAATACTGATTTCATGCTGCTGAAAGCATTTTTGGCCATTCCTATTCTCTTTTTGATTTCTGTTTCACTTCTGCCATCATCTGTTATTACGTGTCCAAGATAGGAGATGATGTATAACATTCTCTAAACCCATTTATTTAGCATGAAAATTACGTTGGCCTGTTTTATCCTTGCAGAACATTTAACGAGAGCATGCAAAGTTTAAAACCTGGCAAGAAATGGGTCACAAAGCTGTCAAGTGCGGGCCTGGTGTACCTCCATTTTGGAGCTGAAATAATTGCCAGCATATTAAATGTTCCAAGCAGTAACCCCAGCGTGGATACCATTTATGACAAGGTGTACGAGAACTTTGTAGAGGAGATTGATGCTATTGACAACGGAATTGACCAGACTGATTCAGTGCCAAGGTATGTATCACTTTAGTTGAGTCATTCTGTTCATCTTCTAGATCAAATTTAGATGCATGTCTATTACACGATGTTGGAAACAACCCCAGCATTGTTTGACTGTTTTTAGAATTACTAGGCAATTTGTATGTTCAGCAGTTCGCCATTGCTTTCTGAATGACTGATGCCTCATGCCACTGAAATCAACATGATACGGTCTGTTTCCAAATTTCCTGCAGCTGATTTTGAGCCCTCGTCTCGGTTTGTTGGGGGGATTGTGAAACATGTTTGTGGCCCTAAGCCACAGCGCCTACTAATATTTTAGATTTGTTCTTATGGTGTGGCTAATCATAAGTAGAAGCCACCTGTTGTGTTCATGACGTAACATTAAGCCTTTTTATTTGTTCATGACATAACATTGATGCGGTATGGGTGCTGGTCGTTCAGAAAGCAATGGCAAACTACTGAACATAAACTTGCCCAGGAATCATGAACAGCCAAAAAATGTTGGGGTTAACTACTACATCTTGTCAAGAATATGCAAATAACTTCTAACATGCCCTAAATCTAGTGATAAATTATGCACAACATAAACTGAACTTATTAAGTTTTGTTCATCGCTGTACATATTTACATATTATTCATCACTGAACTCTACTCATGTATTGTTCATAATTGAACCTAAATATAGTTTGCCATTGGCCCTGGTTGCATATTGCTCCAAGACGACCCGACCCTATTTACGTATTCTTCATACTTAGCTTTACTTACATAATCATGAAAAAACTGAAATTTTATTGTTTCTCTAACAGGTACAGGATAACAACAAATCTCAGCAGTCGAGTTAATGCACTCAACCCAAAATGGAATGATAAAGACATTGACGAAACAGTGAGTTTTTATTAGATGTATTCTACTTGCAAATATCCACTAGCTTGTCGTTTGCAGACTTGATTCCCCGTAACAGTCTTTCTGAAAGTCTCTCTATCAGAAGCTATATCTCCTGCCTCTGTTGCTGTCATGTAAAAATTATGTATCGTATCTTGAATCCCTCTACGATGTGGTATTCCTCTTCTTTGTCATATCAGCAGCATTTCAAAGTTCCTGTATTTCTATCCTTTTGATTGCAAAAGGGATCATATTGTTCCTTGTCAATATTTTCTGTAACAATTCTCACGTTTTCAGTATATAAGATAAACAGTTAAGGGGATATAATGCAACCCTAACTGTATTACACCAGTCTGTTGTGTCAGCACATGTTCTCACTGATGCTTTTTGTTCTCTGTAGATTGTTAGTATAATATATTTAGATGTCATGGGAAAACCCATTTCTTTCATTATGCTCCATAATTCGTCATGTTGCACACAAACAAATGCTTCCCTGTATGATGTGGTTATAGTCATGAGAGTAATTAGTTTATTAATTCTTTCAGAAAAAGAGGGTCATAGTAGCTACATAATTGGAAAATTAGCGATAATAATAATATCACTTATCACTGTGTGTCTCAAGGCATAGATTAGAATCACTATCTTTACATTAATATTGCCAGTTAATGTGTTACTTCTCTTTTAACATCAGACACAGTTTGAAAAGGCTATGAAAATGGTTGGTGTCGAGTTTGTGGACAGAGTCACGTCCTATTATACCTCCTGGTTGCCTGCTCGGGACATTGTGCTTCGGGCAATTAATAATAGGCATGAGGTTAGTAAAATTCTTCTTCCTGCTGTTGCATATCTTTTTGTGGTGCAACAGTAAAACATTGTACTTTTGTTCCTTATGTTCATATTGCAGCAGTACAATCTTTTTCTGTATATGCCATTTATTGCAGTATGCTTGAGAATCCTGAACACTGGATAATTAACTCTTTCGGTGCCAAACAAAAATTGGGCCTTGACCAAACAGAAATCCATGGCAGAAAATTTTAAGTAGGGCTGTGTCACAATAATGCTTTTAAAATGGTACCAGATATATTGTATTATATATTGAATTAAAGAGAAGTGCACAAGGAATATGACAGTGTTAATAATTAATTGATAGGTTAGAAATATTATGACAATAATAAGAGGTTTAGTAATAACAACTGAAATTAAAAAGGTAAAAAATATTATAAAATTTCACTTACCAGGTCTTTATTTTGTATCCACAGCAGTTAATCCAGTTACAT
Organism: Cepaea hortensis; assembly: GCA_963921405.1. Lineage (NCBI taxonomy): Eukaryota > Metazoa > Mollusca > Gastropoda > Stylommatophora > Helicidae > Cepaea > Cepaea hortensis. Next base: position 213,712,360 of record OY992876.1, on the reverse strand, counting down.
TTGCTGAATACTGTTACACACACCACTTTTGTTCAATAATATCACAAGAACTGCACCACAACATCAATAAAACATACTTAAAACATAATATTTTGAAGCACATAATTTTCACACAAAATGGAAAATGTCAGTAACACACCACTCAGATTGTACTGAGAAGAAGAATATAAACACTATTTTCTATTTAGTTGTGATTATTATTCTTTTAAATTTAATTATTTAAATACTCCTTAAATACTTTGTGATAGGCAAAACAAATTTAGAGGCATAAATGTGGCCCATTAGCGCATTCATAATTTTATATGTGCCATCATATTATGACGAACTTTCGCTTTCAGTGGTGTTTCGAAATATCTAACGAAATAATCTAACTAACTGAATGCTGCACGTGGTTTCAGTTTTAGAATATTTCACAAAGTTCTTGAAATCACTATAAATATAATATCTAGCTTGATATGATGTCATTCTACAAGGCCACTTACTTGAGGGCGTTGTCATTTGCGAAAAACTAAAACAAACTAATTAACACTAGTTTAAAACTAAAAAAAACTCACAAAATCAATGGATGAAAACGCTTGACCTTACAATGCCGAAAGGGAAATGTTCCGGGTGTGTGGATTTTCAATTTAACGTCACTTAAAATTATGGAAGGTAGCAGTAATGTATCAAATAAACCACTGTTTATATTGTGGAGATTAAAGGGCCCACGGTCGCTACCGTCGGTCAAATGTGGCGATGTATGGGCGCATGGCAGAGAAAGAGTTAATGTCAAACACTGGATCAAGAATCATAGACAGGATCAAGAATCATATAGACGGGATCAAGAATCATATAGACGGGATCAAGAATCATATAGACGGGATCAAGAATCATGGGCATTGGATCATAAATCACAGACAGTGGATAAATGTTTTCCCGCTTGCTTTAAACTCAAAACCATAGTCTATACATGTGTTACTCCATCTAGTGTACTGGGCTGATTTTTGCATGTGGATTAGCTTCCCCATTTATGAGTGTTCCTCACCATCAGGTAAACCCACTCTGACTTTTGAGGTACTTGCAGCTTACGTCCCTAAGTCAAGGACGAGAAGTCAACATTTTAGTCCACCTGACCGGTGTAGGGCTTAAACCCACTACCTTAGCATCAACATACCAGAAGTTTAAGAGTGAGTGGTCTTATCCATTCGACCATGCTGACCCCCACAGTGGATAATGAATCATAGACTGAATCAAGAACCATGAAAACTGAATCGTTAATCATTGACAATGGATAAAGAATCATAGACTGGATCACGGATACTTGCGAATGTTATTACCGGTATCCCATATCTCTGTATGTCATTGTAACATAGAAATAGGCTTGGTTGCCATTGTTGACCATCATGTATTTCCCCACCAGGTTGATGCCAGTGGTCAGATCATTCAGTTAAAGGATGGGGCTGCCCCATGGAAGGACCACCTGTTCCAGCTGGAGGAAGAGATGAAGCTGTCCCAGCCTATTCTGTATGTCCTGTTCCCTGATAAGAGCGGACAGTGGAGGATACAGTGTGTGCCAGCCAGCCTAAACTCTTTTGAAAACAGGTAATTGGCAGTCCAATGTAGTGGTCTTTGTTAAAAGAGATGGGTTTATGTTTCCTCTCTCTCTCTCTCTCTCTCTGTGCGTGTCGGTGTCATCAAGTACCCTGCCAGCTGGCGGCGGCGTTCATGGCTTTCCACAGATCTCGGCCTTTGGTGTTCTGGATCAACTCTGCTGGCGATATTCCTCCATGCCACCGTCTCAGTCCATCCAGCATATATATTTACTACTATACTATATTTTAATTAGAGTTAATTATAATTATAATTTTAATTTATACTATTTACAATATTTACTATTTTCTAGACGATCGTCTCATGAGTAATTATAGACCAATTTCCATATTATCCTCATTATCCAAACCGCTAGAAAAGCACATCCACAAAACAACACTAGATCACTTAGTTCGCCATAAACTGATAGTTGACAGTCAGTCAGGATTTCGGCCAAAATATTCTTGCCATACGGCACTAACAAACATGATAGAAAACTGGCATCAAAATATTAACAACAATACTCTATGTGGAGCGGTGTTTATAGACTTTAGGAAAGCATTCGATATGATAGATCATACTATTCTAATTAAAAAACTAGAAACAATGAAAGTAAGTTTTAATATAGTGACATTAATAAAATCATTCTTATTAGACAGAAAGCAAGTAGTATCACACAATAAAGTTTTATCTCAAGCCATTACCATTAATATTGGAGTACCTCAGGGGTCTATTCTTGGCCCTCTATTATTTGCCATTTATATAAATGATCTTCCATTAAATCTGTCGTCGTCCTGCGATCTATTTGCTGATGACTGCACAGTATATACAAACGCTGTTGATCGTAATGTGCTAGAATTATCCTTGCAACAGGAAATAAATAGTGTAATTAACTGGAGTCATGCAAACCGCATGCAAATTAACATTACTAAAACAAAGTCTATGTTAATAGGAACCAGGCAAAGACTTCACACTCTAAACTCGCAGAGAACTCTTCAGCTGCACATTGGTAGCACGCCTATAGAAAGTGTCACCGAGCACAAGACACTGGGTGTTATCATAGATCAAAATCTAACTTTTAACTCACATGTTCATGCTCTAGTTAAACAGATAGCCAAAAAAGTATACCAACTTGCCAAAATAAAAAATTTCCTTGACGAAAACACAAGAAAGATATTCTATACTTCTCATATACAAACACATATTGATTACTGCTCCACAGTCTGGGATGGATGCTCCAAATCAATAACAAAACGCCTATATTCACTCCGGAAAGGGCAGTGCGTTTAATTAATGGTGAAAAGCTTACCGACAATTCTAACCTATATAAACGTCTCCGGTTACTGCCACTCCACAAGCGCCTGCTTTTTAATAAAACCAAACTAATTCACAAAATCCTATTTCAAAATGCTCCAAGCTACCTTTGGCCATTGTTTAAATATAACGCTAGACATAGCGAACGACTAAATATACTTCATGTCCCTAAACCTAGGATAGACTTATATAAAACAAGCTTAGCATACTCTGCCGCTCAGTTGTGGAACAATCTTCCACAAGAAATCAAAGACACCACCAATCATGATACATACATTCGCAACCTGTTTGAACACTACCTTAGTACAGACTACATGCCCCCATAACAAACAACACAAAAAAAGACAATAATGGTAACTTATCTCAAACGACAACTAGCCAAAAAAACATTCCCTTATGTATGGCACGTTACACCCTCCTTAGGTATTTATAATGCCCATGTTAAACACTGCTTCAGTGAGTCATTTGTTATTGATTATTTTTCATGCGTTTTAATGTTCTTTTGTTGTCAAAAGTTGCTTCATAAGTGATGTTGAATGAAAGAATGTATGAGAGGAAATAGAGAAGAAGGGCAGAATGTCAGACGGGCCTGCGTGCCCAATTCTTAACCCTTTGAAAATAAAGACTTATTATTATTATTATTATTATTATTATTATTATTATTATTATTACTACCAATATAAACCAACATACTGACCAATAAAAAGGTGTCATTTGCGACGAGAAAAGGTTTTGAAGTGCTACATAGAACCTGTACTTTTGTATGGGTGTGTGGTGTGGACAATGAGCAGACAAGCTGAAAAACATCTAATGGCTGTGGAAATGTGGTTTTTTGGGGAAAATGCAAAGAATACCATGGACAGACAGAAAAACTAATGACCAAATCCTACAAGAAACAGATGAAAACCATAAACTGATTAGAGAAATTAGTCATAGGCAGGTGATGACATGATGATGATGATATATATATAGTTACAGTGCACTCTTTACCTGCTGCCCTGTATCCTCCATTGGGGCATAGACCGTCAAGCCACTCCCACCAAGCTATCCTATCTTGTGCTATCTCCTGCAGCTCTCTCCATGTCCTTCAAGCCACTCCCACCAAGCTATCCTACCATGTGCTATCTCCTACAGCTCTCTCCATGTTCTTCAAGCCACTCCCACCAAGCTATCCTATTATGTGCTATCTCCTACAGCTCTCTCCATGTCCTTCAAGCCACTCCCACCAAGCTATCCTATCATGTGCTCTCTCCATGTCCTTCAAGCCACTCCCACCAAGCTATCCTATCATGTGCTATCTCCTACAGCTCTCTCCATGTCCTTCAAGCCACTCCCACCAAGCTATCATGTGCTATCTCCTACAGCTCTCTCCATGTCCTTCAAGCCACTCCCACCAAGCTATCATGTGCTATCTCCTGCAGCTCTCTCCATGTCCTTCAAGCCACTCCCACCAAGCTATCATGTGCTATCTCCTACAGCTCTCTCCATGTCCCTCAAGCCACTCCCACCAAGCTATCCTATCTTGTGCTATCTCCTGCAGCTCTCTCCATGTCCTTCAAGCCACTCCCACCAAGCTATCATGTGCTATCTCCTACAGCTCTCTCCATGTCCTTCAAGCCACTCCCACCAAGCTATCATGTGCTATCTCCTACAGCTCTCTCCATGTCCTTCAAGCCACTCCCACCAAGCTATCCTATCATGTGCTATCTCCTGCAGCTCTCTCCATGTCCTTCAAGCCACTCCCACCAAGCTATCATGTGCTATCTCCTACAGCTCTCTCCATGTCCTTCAAGCCACTCCCACCAAGCTATCCTATCATGTGCTATCTCCTACAGCTCTCTCCATGTCCTTCAAGCCACTCCCAGCAAGCTATCCTATCTTGTGCTATCTCCTACAGCTCTCTCCATGTCCTTCAAGCCACTCCCACCAAGCTATCCTATTATGTGCTATCTCCTGCAGCTCTCTCCATGTCCTTCAAGCCACTCCCACCAAGCTATCCTATTATGTGCTATCTTCTACAGCTCTCTCCATGTCCTTCAAGCCACTCCCACCCCGCTTTCCTATCTTGTGCTATCTCCTACAGCTCTCTCCATGTCCTTCAAGCCACTCCCACCAAGCTATCCTATTATGTGCTATCGCCTACAGCTCTCTCCATGTCCTTCAAGCCACTCCCAGCAAGCTATCCTATCATGTGCTATCTCCTACAGCTCTCTCCATGTCCTTCAAGCCACTCCCACTCAGTTATCCTATCATGTGCTATCTCCTGCAGCTCTCTCCATGTCCTTCCCATGTTATTTATGTCTGTCTCTAATTGTCTTCTTCATGTCTTTGTAGGTCTCCCTCTATTTCTTTTGCCCTGTGGGTATCATGAAAGGTCTTTCTAGTTGTACTGTCAAGTGTTCTCAGTGTGTGCCCTATTGAGCACAAGTGTCTTTCCCTCACGTCTTGATTCACTGGAATGTGTCTAGATGTGTCCTTAATCTCTGCATTAGTGACTCTATCATACCATATAGAAGGCTTGTTCTGTACAGGCACCAGTGAGTGAATATTTGTAGTTTATTAGTAATGGTTTTAGTTGCTCTCCGTGTTTCTGAGTCACACGCTAGTATTGATGTAACATTAGAGTTAAATATTCTAAGTTTAAAGTATACTGTAGGTAATTGTCAGTCCATTTAAAATAAACAATTATACATGTTTCTTTCATATTTGTCAAGTAATATTAAACTATGGTACCTTGAATCAAGCGGCGATAGCAACCAATGCTATATTTAAATACATCAAATCAGATAGTTTAGACATGTAACCAGATTATGATAAGACATTGTCCCCAAACAGAGCTGTAGCAGAAAACAAAATAACATGGCAAGATGTTGTCTTGCAACTGATGAATTGATGGCATATCTGAGACTGAATATCACCATGTAAGAAGTACACACTAGATGTTTCTTAATACCATAAAACCAAACAGGGATACAGAAGAACAGATGTTGAATATCTATGCTAACTGTTCTTGGCTTTGTAATTAACAATGTCCAAAAGAAGTCAGAAGAAGACTTACTATAGCTTTGCAAAGGTTGAATATAGAGCTTATGGCACAACACCAGCACACAAGTTACAGTACACATGTTGAGGACATGCATCCTTCCTGTGGAGACGTGGATGTCAATCATGGACCACTTTGCAATCACTGAAGAAGTAAATCGGGGCTTGTGAACTGAAATTGCAGAAGCATCATTAGAATATAGTATCAGATGGACTTAGGCGAGAGAGTGAGGTCGACGAATTTCGCAACTCTTCCTCACTTTAATCCAATTCATCGCGCAAGTCATTCTTCATCCAACTTCATACCTATCTTGGCAGCACTGTGTCACAAGCTGCCACAAATGATGATGAGGTGAATGCAAGAATCTCCATGGCCAACGTGGCCTATAGCAGACTGTACAAGAATATATGGGACAGAAATGCAGTAAGGCTGCAAACAAAGCTGAAAGTCTATAAAGCAGTTGCAGTATCCACCCTGCTATGTGCTTGTGAAGCCTGGACTGTTTTATCAGCGACATCTAGGAAATTAAACCACTTCCACAGGAAGCTATTGAAGATTAAATGGTAAGACAAGATCCCAGACACTGAAGTTTAGAACAGTGGTTCTCAACCGGTGGTGAATCTCTTTCTCTCCCCCCCCCCCCCCCCCCCCGCTTCCATTTTTACGTATACTGTGTAAGGGGGGGGGGGGATTTTTAGGTAGGAAATATGAAAGGGGGGAATGATGTTCTGAAAATATGGTGAAGGGGGCACGGGCCAAATTTTTAGGTAGGAAATACGAAAGGGGGGAATGATGTTCTGAAAATATGGTGAAGGGGGCACTGGCCAAAAAAGGTTGAGAACCACTGTTCTAGAAAGAGCGTCCATGCCAAGTGTCTACACTCTACTAATGAAGAATCAGATTCACTGGGCTGGTCACTTAAGTCGCATGCCAGATCACAGGCTCCCTAAATGAATTTTTTACGGCGAGATGTATTGTGGTAAACGCTACTAAGGCGGCCAGAGGAAACACTTTAAATACACTCTGAAAATCTTAATGAAAGCTTTTGGAATTCATCTTGACACCTGGGAGACTGCTACCGAAGAACAAAATTTGTGGCGTACATCATTACGCAAGCGTAGTCACTTGTGAAGCAACCAGGACTGCAAGAGCTGTGAAGAAGAGACTGGACAGAAAAACCACTGCAGGAGATCCTCCTCCTGGAACGTCAAGCATTCTTTGCCCACATTGTCAAAGAACATTTCGAGCCAAAATAGGCCTTATCAGCCATCTTAGAACTCACAACTCCATACTTTCAACCCCACTGGATGAAATGAATGGTAATTATCATTCTTGATGGACAAACAACAACACAGAATATAGTTGATCAAGAAGAAAATACTGACATACTACAGGATCTTCTTGTTATTTCATTTGCTTGAAATGTGTTTATATCTGAAATGTTGTCTCTTGTATGAATTTCAGTCTCTTTATTTCACTCAGTGATCCATAGAGTTTATCCTCTACTGTTTTTCTCCAGGCCAGAAGGTTTACCTAGACATGTCGTATTTTGGACAGTCTTGGAGTATGTGATTTGCTGTCTGCGGCGCCAATCCACATGTACTCTACAGGATCTAAGCAATGAAGAAAACACTACATTGTCTCAGAATCCTTTGGCATATTAACATCACAGTTAGTTAGTTGCATATCCTTTACAGGACGTAGCGGTCAACTCCAGCATTTATTTTCTGTTTGTGATTCCCGGGCAAGTTTACATTCAGTAGTTTGCCATTGCTTTTTGATCAACCGGCACTCATACCACTGTATACGGAAACTATCACAAAGCAGTCTGCTTCCATATCACCCACAGCTGTGTTTCAAAAGTTTGTGCAGGGTTACGAAATGCATTTGTAACTCCTTGGTCACAAAGACGGCAGACATCACAGTAGCCTTTGTAGCAACATATAGCCCCTTGTAGCAACTTCATCATCGCCATGCTTTGACTGCCCTCCCATCTTCTGTTTTCTTCTAGTACTACATTTTATATTAAATTTCCCAAGGTTTAAATTTATGGGGCTACATTGATATTCTGTGTTAAACATTGGTGCTTAAATCTAGTACATAGATTCTGTACTTCTTTCTCTTCCACTTGTATTTATGGGAATGTTTTGTTTTTTCCAGCAACATAATAATGCAATATTTATTTGATCCTACTCCTCAGACTTTCAATAAAGGCAGAATGGAGAGGACTGAGAGATGAGGAGTTATCGCAAGCGAGTGGAATAAAAGACTGTATATTTGTACACACATCTGGTTTTATCGGAGGCAATAAGAATTTTGATGGTGCGTTAGAGTTGGCTAGACAATCATTAGCAGCCAAGTGACCAATAGACAACCCTGTATTTGGAACAGTTTGTAGCTAAAGGATGTTGGATTATTCTTCCATGTTTTTGTTTTTATCTTTAACTTCTTACCATGTTTGATAGATGCCAACCTGTCCTAGGAGATATTTTAGAGGGATGAACCCTGGTGCTTCACGGTAGTAGTTGAGTGTGTTGCTATCTGTCATATGAACCCTATTCAGACAACCATGGGAAAGGGTTATGTTTTGTTTGATATATCAGAGTGGTGTGTAAGTACAAGTAAAAGGTCCATTTCCTATGGGTGTTGGTTATATCTAGCTAGCTCCCATATTTTTATAGCTCAATCATCTCTTGATGGTGGTGTGGTTGATATCACACCTGCCGCTTTTGCTTCCCAGAGACTTTTTGATGCTCATTTTAGGCTGAGAACCGAGGTCAATTTTAAAAACCTGCTTAGGGCAAATTTGAACACAAATTCAGCGGGCTTGCAAGTAAGCACTCTAGCCAATGTGATACAAGAGAGAGATATGTGCTTGAACTAATACCTCTTTGTACTGTCTGTGACATTGTTGTGTGAGGTTATTCCGGTCATTCTAATTGCATGAAGTGATTTTTAACATATCATTCCACCATATATTCAGCTTTGACACTGCCCATACACTTCTTGTTGGGAAATTAACTGGTGGTTCTTCTAAACTTCCATCCATATTAAAGATTTCTTCTTCTACTGTCTTTCATCTGCTAATGGAGCTTAGCCCCTCAACTAACTCACTCCAAGTCAAGACTTGTTCATGGTTGGATTTAGCATCTGAAGTTTTCAACATGATGTGATCAGCAGTCACACACCAACCTTCCTGAGTTGCCTAATGCGGCATGCTTTTAGATTACAGTATTTCTCTTCCTTGCTTCCCTTATGAGCACCAGTAATATGTGGGTGAGATGTGTGACTGCCCATAGACATATTCTTGGGAAATTCTAAAATCCACATACAAGGTTGACATGCTATAAGAACTTAAATAACTGTCACCTATGACGCCTAATGGCATAAATGAAAAGCAACACATTCTATTAGGGGTAGCTTTTATAATTTTTTGAATTTGACAGCACAGGAGTCAATTGTGGCTTCTGTTTTGCAGTGTCCACTAGCCCAGGAGACTTCAGCACAGTCATAAGACCTCCTATTTTGTTCATGTTTCTACAAGTAATGTTCCATCCATCCATCATGTGCCATGCCAATAAGCGTGGGTGGTCATGTTTTGCCATCTCACTCATTCACCAGAGTCATGGATCAGCTCCATGTTTCTGTCTAGAAGTTCAAAATCCCTGCCAAGGGATTGGGGCTGTGGGGAGAGAACTTTCTCTGGTTCCAGATCTCATGGGTACGATAAGTAAATGAGCGACAGCTTGAAGTGGAGTTGGACAGACAAGGGCATGGTCACAAGTGCCAACATGTGACTAGAACTGTCCCCTGTACACACAAAAACAACACACTGATACAACCACACAAAATATATATGTAAGATACTTAACTAATATTTGGCCATCATCTGAGTAGTCTAGGCAACAAAACATTCATCAGCATGCATGTTGAACTGAGAGATAAGCCACACTGATCTTATTGATAGTTTCTACTCTTTTTGGTATGAGCAGTCTCAATTGCTGCTGCCTGCGACATTTTGTGAGAGATGTGGAAGAAAATCTCAGTTATTGTAATTGTTGTGATGTCCATTTTGTTGTGTACAATAAAGATACATCTGTCAGAACTGTTGTGTTTTCATTTATTTGTGTTATCTTCATTGATGGTGTAAGTAAAGCGAAGGACCCTTTTTCACATATTTAGGTGTATTAGTGCCTGCACAAAATAGGACTACAATGGTGTGACAGAATCACCAATGTGGAGCTCATGAAGAAAACTAGACAAATACCAGTGAATCTAGAGGTGCAGGGAAGGTACCGGAGCTGCATAGGGCATATACTGAGAAAACAGAATAGTATGACTAGAAGGATCTTTATTGGAATCCACAGGGCAATAGAAATAGAGATAGACCTAAAGACATGGAGAGAAGGAGAAGTGACAGAAATTAATAACATTGGGAGGACAAGGATGGAGCAGCATGGGATAGCTAAAGATGGGGCGGCCTGGAATAAGTTGGTGAAATGTTTCAGTGCCAATCAAGTAGGTTTGGATCAAACATGGTAGACAATCAAGTTAACAAGTATTATAATGTAAATTTTCATTCACTAAGCATTGAAACTGTGGAAGATACCACAAAACAAACCAAATAACACGATGTCCCTAGTATGTCAATATATCGTCCTTCTCTCTATACATAGTAAAAATATTAATAAAATTTGGTGGGACTGCGGTAAAGCTGTGAAAATGTAAACAATATAAAATGACACAAAGTAGTGCAGCATTACATAACAGAATTACGACACATACAAGACGTTGCGGCAATTAGCCTTCATCAGCAAACACACATTCACAAAACAACATATAGTCACGGAGATTTCCTGTGACTACATTAAAATGTGACGACAGGACGAGAAGAATAAAAGATGAAAGCAATGAAGAGAAAATTGGAAAAAATGTTAATACTTACCTCAGAATTCCGAGCTGTGTATAGCCCGGAATTCTGAGGTAAGTGTTAACATTTTTTCCAATTTTCATTTTTTCTGCATTGCTTTCATTTTTTCACCTTTTTATTCTTCTCGTCCTGTCGTTACGTTTTAATGTCACAGGGGATCTCTGTGTCTGCATGTTGTGTTTTGTGAATGTGTTTGTTTGCTGATGAAGGCTAATCGCCACAACATCCTGTATGTGTCGTAATTCTGTTATGTAAAGCTGCACTACTTTGTGTCATTTTATATTGTTTACATTCTGTCTAAACAGTAAGTCACATTTTACGATATAATATTCCTCTCTTCAGTGGAGATAAAGGACGAAAGAAGAAGAAACTGGGAGCCCAGATATAATTTTTCTCAAAACATCCAGTCTTTTGACATGATCACCAGGTCGTCAAGCAAGCATGCTAGCCGCTGAGCTGCTGCAGCTCGTCTTTGGTGGTGTAGATGTTAGATGCGAAGAATGGGCGGGTACATTGTCATACTGAAGCTAAGTTCCCGTTACCCACAGGTGTTTTATTCACATGCTTCGCATCTGATCCTGACTTTCTTGGCCAAATATAATACTTCCTTGGTTCGCCAGACTACTCTTTCGACATGGCTCCTTGTGATCTTTGGCTGTTCTCCAAGTTGAGAATGATGCTGTAAGAGACCCGATTTCAACCATGAGATATTTTGATTTGATTTAACTTTATTTTTAAAGGGTTACAAATTGGGTACATAGGCCCGTTTTACATTTGGCCCTTCCAGTCACTCATCTTTCATTCATCAATAGTGCATGATACATTCACATAGTAAAAAAACATTGTCAAATGAATGTTGTAAACATAAACAGTGCATATTACCATCTTATGAGACATCCCCCACACACACTACCAATCCCCCAACCCAACCAAACATCCCGCCCACACAACCTGCCACCACACACACATTATCCCTCCAGCCACAGATCTCTCAACCACATATCACCCACACACACATATCACCACCAACCCATACATCTCCCACACATCCCCCACCATCCACACACATCTCTACACCCACACGCACTTTCTTACACACACCCCCAACCCATAAACACATCTTCCACCCACACATACATCACCCACACATCCCCCACGCCCATATACATGTACACATCCACATACATCCCGCAACCCACACACATATCCCCTGCACACACACAGATCTAGACATACATGATGCCTCACATAATCACTGAGACTAAACGTGACCGCCACACTTTACTCCATTGCTAAGGAAGCCTTCCTGAATGTCTTTCATCAATAGTGGGACCACTAGGAGAATTGAGACAGTCCCAAAGAGAGATTAGAATTTCAAACCTGGTACTAAATGTATTGTTTCCAGCGAAGGTCTGATACTTTTCTAACAGACGCCGTATTTGTGTTGTAGAGACTATGCTACCAATCTCAAACCTGGACTTTATACAAATCACACTTTTGCAAAATCAACACCTGCGAGATGAGATGCCTGAGGAGAGCTGCCAACTTAACAATCAGAGACTGAGTAAGAAATGCTGTTATCAGACAGACAGTGGGATCAACACCTTGTGCCACATTTATTGAAAGACAGAAGATCAAGTGGTTTGGCCATGTTGTTGGAATGTAACACCAACAACTACCATCACTGGCCTTACGTCAAAGATCATCTGCGATGAGACCAAGAGGACGTCCTAGAAGAAAATGGATTGACGACATCAAAGACATTGTATGGATGTTCGTCCATCAAGAATGATGACAATTCATTACATCCAGTTTGTCCATCAGGAATGATGAAGAAAATAGGATGAAGAATGACTTGCGCGATGAATTTGTTTATAGTGAGGAAGAGCTGGGCAACTTCATCGGCCTCACTCTCCCGCCTGCATCTATTTGATCCCAGTGGCAAGAAATGTCAGGACGACTGGAGACGGGCGCAGGTGCAGTAGACGTTAGGCTGCCACAGGCCAGTTATCCCTGTATATATTGGCTCTAAAAAAACAGATGGTAGCCTAGAGCCTCGTGCAAACGGCCTTTCCGCCAATTCCTTTGATTTTCAGCTTTGAGACAGGTGTAGAGACAAGCGTATGACTACTGATAGGATCAACCAGGTATCCATCGGATAGACGGACTGACCACCAGAACAGACCACACACACATGCGGCCAGCGAGATTCAGCGCACAAAAGATATTGCTCATCTAAGTTGTGAACAAATCTCCTGATCTAAGGCTGAGCCTCATCAGTTCGCAATGCATATGACCACTGGCAGGATCAACCAGATATCTATCAGACAGATGGACTATTCACGCACACCCAGGCCAAGATTAGCATCGCTAAAGCGCGCCCTCCCGGTACACGGTATACATGCAAAACCACTGTACGCCTACCGACGAGCTTTCAAGCTACGCCGGCAGGACTGACCGAAAAGCTATACATTGTAGAAGACGTACAACCACACAGAATGACACTCTCCAGTGCCGCCCACCGGGCGCTGGAACGCAAATTATTCCTCCCCACGACTCTTGACGACAGAAGTGGAAGATGATGATGAGAGACCGCTCCAGGCTTGTTATCAAAGTATCATATTCACAGGCACTGTGATGTAGAGGTATACTACCCACCCTCCCCACAACTCCCAATTTAAGATGTGTAAGACCAGTACTGGAAGTGCACAATTGCGGAGAGGCATATTAGGATGAACTAGGTCATAATTCAGTACAGAACATACAGACTGGGTGATTTTAGTTAGTCAAACATCGACACAACCGACAGGGAGTCTCCGTGGCGAAGTGGTCAAACCGTCTGCCTCGGGCTCCGAAAGTTGTGGGTTCCGGGCCGCATCATTCGGTTCACGAGTGTATTTGTTCGGAGACTCCTAAGGATCGTCGCTGGAGCTACGGAGTTCGTGCTTTGTGCGACGCTTTCAGCGCTGCGGAAAGAGAGAGTCATATGGGTTTGCACCCGGTGCAATGAAGGCGACCCTGTCGAGTTTTAAGCAACAGTTTTTTTTAAAGAACCGACATCACAGAACTCAGGAATTTCCATGCGTGCTCCGTACTCATCTTCAACAATACTAATGATACCAGTTATAGTCTGATTGTGTGTCCGTCTGGCCTTTCCTCTGAGTTTTGGGTGTCGGCCAGATTCTCTGGTCACTCCCTGCAGCATCACTCCCTCCAAACCGTGATGATCTAACTGTCCTTTTGCGCTTTACACACGATTCCAAAGGGCCCCGACTACATGTGCCTTATCATAACCAAACCCCCACCAACGAGTGCAGACTCAGTCAATCTGCCCGCCTGCTCGTTTCCCTCCACACTAGCATGTCCCGGGGAAATTAACCAATAGATGCTTTCTATATTTGAATCTTGAATGTAAGTTTGTCACTCTGCCCTAAACATGCCTGTCTTCACACTTGTTTAGCATACTTTGTGAGTCCGTCACAATCACAACGTGCGTGTGCTGTTTGTCTTCCAGCCAACGGACTGCCTCCACCTCCATTCTAAGACTTGATGCTGTGGTAATATATGCTAGACTCTCCTGCACCAAACACGGTGCACCAACCGTCGCCACGAACTCCCCGACACTTCTTTTCCCTCTTTGCACAGAGCCATCCGTGTAGATGGTTTCATGGCCTGGTCGTGAATTGTCGTGGATAGATTATTGCACCTTCCATTCAGTGCAGCCCATCGGCCATTCCCTGCATTCCCGCTCCAATGTTGTTATTATGACCCTGCACAAGTCTGACTTTTCCACTGACATTCTGACCCACTCCTCTCCTCTCCCAATGTCCCCAAGCATGCACACTTACAAACACTCACTCCACTAACAAAACCTAGGATGAGATTGGGCCTAGGGTAGTAAAGTTACCTCCACATGTTTTAGATAGTTTATTTTCTACAGACTTCAACCCAATGCTAAGGGGGACAGCGATACGTGTAAGTGCAGAAATATCAAGGCTCACAAATACTGTGTTTCCAGTCCGGGATTTATGCTCCATTCCTCTCCCCCTTCTCTCTCTCTCTCTCTCTCTCTCTCTCTCTCTCTCTCTCTCTCTCTCTCTCTCTCTCTCTCTCTCTCTCTCTCTGTTATATTTTGGGATTGTGGTGTACCAGGAACGGATACTACACTGCACAAGAACTCGCCACGTAGAAACTAGATCAAGAATCATCTCACCATCTCATCTCATCTCATCTCATCTCATCTCATCTTGTTCCTCCTTGTGGTGTCGAGATGAAGCATAAACTGCGGGCGAGTGCCCGTTTATGGGCTTCATATATCGAAATTGCCGGCTCTGTCTCCAAGGAGTTACAGTCGCAATTCGTAATACCGCATACCGCGTTCGAAACACGGCTGCAGGTAATTTGGAAGCAAACTGTCTTGGTTGATTTTCATACAATAGTATGAGTGACGGTCGTTCAGAAAGCAATAGCAAACTATTGAACATAAATTTGCCAAGAAATCACAGTGAACAACAACAAAAACAATTCTGGGGCTGACTGCCACGTCCTGTAAAGGATATTAGTTTAGTATAGTTTAGTTTAGTCAACGCATCAACATCACGGCACCCGGGTGCAACCCATAAGTGCTCCGTTCTTCTCCTAACTCAAGCTTGAGTCTGGAGAAACTCAGCTCAGTGCACGAACTCCGCTGCACCGGCGAGAATCCTGACATACTTTGGGTAGATTTTTCACTCGAAATTTTGCCTAGGCAGCGCCGTTAGGCTACTCTTTTTCGATTTCCAACTGCCAAGGGATTTTTTACGTGCGCAACAATACACTCGGGCATCCAAACCCAGAGACCAGGGGAAATTTTTACTAGAAGTCCACGTGAAAAGGTCCCGGTCCTCACCGGGGCTTGAACCCGGGACCTCCAGCACTCGAGGCGGACACCATACCTCGAGACCACGCAGCCCCTCTGTCTTTGTCCTGAATCTGTAAAGGATATGCAACTAAGTAACCCATATCGAGATTCTCATGGACTCATATTCCCTCTGTTTATCGTTTGCATATATTGGAAACAACAAGCTGCAATAAGGATTGATAATGAAGTGGGACAGTATCAGCCAATTAAGAGAGGTGTTAGGCAGGGATGTGTGATGTCTCCAGATCTTTTTTCCCTGTACAGTGAAAATATTTTCAGAAATGTAGAGGATATAAATGGAATCAGCATTGGAGGACGAAACATCAATAACATTAGATATGCAGATGATACAGTATTAATTGCAGACAATGAGCAGGACCTGCAACAATTAGTAGATGCGGCTGTTGTACACAGTGAGCAACTGGGGTTAGAATTAAATTGTAAAAAGACTCAGGTTATGGTCGTCAGTAGGAAGGAAGAAGTGCTACAATGTAATATACAAGTAAATGGAAATATTCTTCAACAAGTGAATCGGTACAATTATCTTGGAACAGTTATAACATCTGATGGGAGATGCCTTGAAGAGATTAGAACAAGAATCGCCATGGCGAAAGTAGCCTTTAGCAAGATGAAAAACATTCTGACCAATAAGAAGATGTCAATTGAAACGAGAAAAAGAGTGTTGAGGGGATACATAGAGCCTGTTCTTTTGTATGGATGTGAAACTTGGACAATGAGCAGTCAAGCTGAAAAGCATCTGATGGCTGCAGAAATGTGGTTTCTGAGGAAAATGCAAAGAATACCATGGACAGACAGAAAAACCAATGACCAAGTACTACAGGAGACAAATGAACATCGTAAACTGATTAGAGAAATTAGACGTAGACAGTCAAATTTTTTTGGACATGTTATGAGAAGAAATGGATTGGAGAACTTAGTGACAACTGGCAAGATCGCGGGGAACAGACCAAGAGGAAGACCGAGAGGAAAATACCTGGATGGCTTGGCCACATGGCATGGACGAGACAGGAGCACTGAGCTGATCCACGACACTGGTGATCGAGTGAAATGGCGAGTCATGACCGCCCACGCTTTCCGGCATGGCACATGATTGATTGATTGATTATCGTTTGCTCTACAAATCCAATGCAACTAGTGTACCTGTCATGTTTATAATGTCATTATTCAAAACTATGTCTCCTCTCATCATCATCAAGTGCCGTGCCGGCTGGCGTAGGCGTTCATCGCTCTCCACAGATCTCGGTCTTTGGTTTTCTGGATCAACTCTGCTGCTGATATTCCTCCGTGCCACCGTCTCAATCCATCCAGCATCACTTCTCTTGGTCTACCTCTGCCTCTCTTCCCCTCGATCTTTCCAGTTGTTACGATGTTCTCCAATGCCTCTCTTCTCATCACATGACCGAAGAAAGATGTTTGTCTCTGTCTTATTGTTGTATATAATGTTCTAGTTTCATTAGCCTGTTTCAGGCAGTCGTCGTTAGTTACTCTGGCAGTCCAAGGAATTCGCAACATTCGTCTCAGGAACCACATCTCTGTTGCTTCTAATTTCTTCTTAATTTGTTCATTTACATTCCAATATTCACTGCCATACAGCAAAACTGGTTCTACATAGCATTTCAGCACTCTCTTTCTTACATTCAGTGATAGTGACTTATTGCATAAGATACTCTTCATTTTCTGAAATGCGGCTTTTGCCTGCCCTATTCTGCTCCTAATCTCTGTTGTACATCTTCCATCTGATGTTATAAGTGCCCCTAGGTATCTAAAATTATCAACTTGGTTAAGGATTTTCCCTTCTATTTCTATGTCACATTTTGGTGTCACCATTTTCTTTGATATTACCATTGTTACTGTTTTCTTGATATTCAAGGAGAGTCCTTTCCTTGCACTCTCTGTTACTACAACGTCTAATAATTGTTGTAGGTCTGTTGCATTATCCGCCACCAATACTATGTCATCTGCATAGCGTATATTATTTATATTATAACCTCCAACTAGTATTCCTGGAGGTTATAATATAAATAATATGCGCTATGCAGATGACACAGTATTGGTGGCGGATAATGTCTCCTCTAGTGAAGTTTTTATCAAGGATTTCATTACGCCCTTGAGTGTTATTGTGTGTGCGAGCGCGCGCGTGTGTGTACGTGCATTGTGTCCCCTTCCGCGCTCCTCCCCTCCCTCCCTCCTCTCTCTCTCTCTCTCTCTCTCTCTCTCTCTCTCTCTCTCTCTCTCTCTCTCTCTCTTGAATAATGAAATAAAAAAAAGGATAAAGCACGAGGGAAAACATACCATGAAAACTGTCAATTGCAGTAAGTAAAAGTGGCATCGTGCCTCGCAGAACCTATTCTGTGTACGTGTGAAACTACTACTACTACTACTACTACTACTACTACTACTACTACTACTACTACTACTACTACTACTACTACTACTACTACTACTACTACTACTACTACTACTACTACTACTACTACTACTATTGCTATAAGTAGACTACTATTGGTCCAAAATCTATTTATTAATTTACTCGTTTACAATTCTGGCTGTGGCCGTCAGAGACATTAAACCTGGCAACAAAATAATCGGCTTCGTGGTGTAAGAGAAATTCCAGAATCGGAATTGTTATTTTACTAGTGATTGTTTATTTCATGCTATATTTTATTTCCACGTTCACATTAATTAATTCCTTCCGTCTCCTTCTTTGACTTACTGTAAAGTTACAAGTATTTTATACAGTTTCCACACAACAATACACCATTCCATGTACAATTTCATGTTATTGAGTGCAAAACACTGGTATCGGTTTGTATCAACTTCCATCACACATACCTCATTAGGTTTTTGTATGTACAACATTAATATTAATAATGTTTTTAATCCCCACCAGTGAAACTACTATCAATGTTACTTGTTTTTATAGACAATTTGCTTTATATTGTAACCTTAAACCCGCCACAAGTCTGTTTTTCAAAAGGCCATAGTCATATTACCTACCAACCAGAGGATCTGGCTGACATTCAGTACTTCAGAGAGAGACCAGATGGACACATAATGACACCACCCCTAGTACTGTTAGTGTTAGTATAGGGACTCTTTGCTGGTTGTTGAATATGAGACGGAGCAGGTATGAGAAAATCCCGAGCCCTGTTATGCCTACTTAATTAACTCTTCTCAACTCAGACTTAACCAATTTTGGAATCGTAGTTAGCAACAAGAAATCGAATCCCTCCACAGAACACAGATACCAAACAATGAGAATCTGATTCTTGTTCATGAATTCATTGCAAGGTTTACATACAAGTTCCTGGATTTAATGCTGCTAGAACTCGTATATTTTTCGTAAGTTAGAGCATAATGCAAGTTTATCAACCGTTAAAGATTATTTATGTGTTACATAAGAAATTAGTGATCGTATTATTGCTTGCGGCTCACATTATTTAATATTTTATGATAGAAACGGCAGCAGACACTTCAGACAGGACACAGGGTCGATGTGAGTGATGATGTCGCTTTTCGTAATGATTACGAAATGATTACGGCAGTAGAGTAATCATGTGAATTATGGTTGGCTAGATTTTAGACGACAACTTTATAGTCAGGGTGTTGAATTATCATTGATTCTGCAATGCTATTGATTGATTGAAAGTCAATGGGATATCAGTATACTATATCAGTTCACGATTCTATTTCATTAATTTCAATTTGTATTGAATATTGAATTGATTGTACTAATTGTACTTCACACTTGGATTTAATATGTTATGCCAGCAATATCCCGTTCAACCCTGATTTGATTTGTTCATTGTTGGGTAATGCCAATGCAGTACATAAAAATGATTAATGATAATGCCATCAACGTTGTTATTATTTCAGATAGTTAAAAATGTTTCTTAACATGTAATTTTAGATATTAATTATTATTGCAACATTTGCAACATTATTTTAACGAAGTGACTATTCATATCCCCCAGGCTGCGACGGTGTGATCGAGTGTTGGAATCAATGGATCCAATAGATGTCTTTGTTTAACGTGCCAAATGAAATATCGCCCCATATTAACCACCTTCTTACTGGCTCAAAACTAAAATTGATTAGTGAGAGGATACTGTGACGTGTTTGTTAATTCCCGCGATTCGATTGCGAATAAAACTGAGCTTTATTCACAATTCGACTGTGAATAAAACTGAGCTTTATTAATAGTCTGACTATGAATAAAGTCTCCCTTATTTTAAAATACGAGACTGAATAGATGAATACTATAGATGTAGCAAGTTTTATCGTGATTTTAAAATTGAGTATTTACTAATGAGACCACCACAGATAGATTGGCCTTGAAAAACCAAATCTAATGGTACACCAATGATGCCAATATGTCAATTCTAAGCGGAGATATTCACAAATGAGTATCGGTAAATCCTTATGCAAAATCAACGTTGTTTTCCTAATTTCAGGAAAAAAAGTGCGTCCATTTTATCTCCACTTCCGGTCCAATGCGAGATTGTCTCAAACGAGTCACAGACACATATGAAATCTGACTTCATCCATATGTTCCATCATGTTAAATGATTAAAAAAATTGTACAAATATACAAATAAATTATTAATAATCTTTAAACATATATTCTCTTTAACTTTAGTAGTTCAAATTGCACATTTGAGCGTTAAAAATTTCCACGGTCGGCAGCCACCATCTTGGAGTTCTATTCAAACATCTCGCAAACATATTTTTTGTTTTTACGACTTGTAAAGTGATATAAGCGATGAAACTCTCCAAATATTTGTAAAAATGGGTGCTGAATTCGAATATTCATCTAAAAATATCTTAATGTTAAATAATCAAGCTCTAGAAAATAAAATTACTTACTTTTTGCCAAGTAATTCAATTTATTTAAAAGGTCACGATAACTTCAACCAATCGCTGTGCACAAAATATTAGACTAACCTTTTCTACACAACCTAAGCTAGCGTATGTTATTGTCACATGATATTTAAATGAATGAATGAATGACGTAGGAAGCATGAATGGTCTTTACAGCAGCCATTTTGGAGACACAATGAGTCAGGCCGGGGTGGCGCAGTATATCACTTCCGTTTTCAGTTCGGGTGGCAGCACGATCGAAAATCCTACTATAGATGTATGTGAAAGATATTATTCAGCGGTATTACTTAATCACTGGTTTTCTCTTTGTCCACGGTATTTGAATTTGCATTTTCCCTAGAAAACATTTTCCCACTGTCATTAGATGTTTTTCATCTAGCCTGCTCATTGTCCACATTTCGCATCCATACAAAAGTATAACATTCCCATTTTTCCCTAACTCCTAACGTTTTATTATTCTGAAGCAACATTTATTATTTGAAGTGGGCTATGAAGACAATAACAACTGCCACCAGACTTAAATTCTGTGGACTCTTCTGACAAGTTGAGTTGAGTTAAGAACCGACATCACTGCATTCAGGACATTCCCATACATGCTCCGTCCCCTCGTTCAACAGCCAGCATAGAGTCACACTACTAATTGTTCCCACCGCTATCTGATTAAAAGTTCTCCTGGTCTTCCCTCTCAGTTTTGAGATTCTTCCAGAACCCCTGCCGATCCCTTGCAATCTCATTCTTTTCACATATGGGTTCTCAGTCTGTTCCTCCGCCTTCTCCACCTGGTCCCACAAGCGCACAACCACCTCCCCCTTGTCCATAGGCAAACTACCACCAAGAGGTGCATTCCCTGCTAGCCTATCAGCCTGTTCATTCCCCCGTACCCCCACATGGCCAGGGCAAAATATCCATACAATTCTCACAATCTGTGACCTCTGAAGCGACGAGAGCCATTCCACACGAAACATTCCTTTCTCCACCTTACTAAGCATACTCTTTGAATCCGTAATGAATACAACGTGTGTTGCAGTGGTCTCCTCTAGCCACCGGAATGCCGCTGTTACTGCCTCCACCTCCATTCGCATGCTGGAGGTTGTAGTCTCATATGCCAGACTCCTTTTTCAAGACTTGTCCATTAGCCATTGCAATAAAGCCCCAGCCACTATGTCTGTTTCTCACCACTGACCCATCGGTGTAGATGACTATGTCACCTTGATGTGTGTTGCTCTGGATCAGCTGTTGCACTTCGAACTCAGTGCGGCCCGCTGCCCATTCTCTGCACTCTGTATGTCGACCGCAGTTATAGGGTACCTACCAACTATGACTAGCTGGTTAGGTAATGATGGAGCAGACAATGTTTCTAGCCCCATCCTCATGCTATGGAAGTGAGCAGTGCTTTCCTATAGAGGGCTGCTCAGTCACTCAGGTGGCTGCCGAATCCCACTGCTGCTGCTGTCATAAGACCATACGGCCTGAGCCGCTTGTGTGCAGGTCTGCGACTTCGACTGCCAGTGTACGCATGCCTGCCGCTTTACCGCTTGTCCATCGACACAGAGCTTTGAAGGTAATAGATGAAGTTGGATGAAGAATGACTTGCGCGATGAATGGTAAAGTGGGAAAGAGTTGCGCAATTTGTTGACCACACTCTCTCGCCTGAGTCCATCTTAATCCAGTGGCAAGACAAGTCAAGATGACTGGAGATGAATACAGGTGCAGTGGATGACCAGGGTGCTTTATGTGCCTTGCCATGCTCACTGTGATGGAATCATAGCAGTGTAGGCAAAGATGGGGAAACAGATAAAGATATTGAAATAAGATTACAAAAGACATAGGAACTTTCATAGCACTAGACATTTTGTGGGAGTCAAAAGAAATGAAACTTATAACCAAACTATTAATATAATATGAATATTTAACTCCTAAGTTAAATCAAAATAGTACTAAAGTTGTATAACAAAATCACCAATGGGAAGCTCATGGAGAGAACTAAACAAAAACTAGTGAATGAATATGTGCGGATACATTGCTGGCTAGGACACCCTTTGAGAACACTTGAGAATAATATCAGCTAGAAAGTTTGTTGTCTGAAACTGACAGTGCAAATGAAATATAGGGAGAACTATAAACACATGGAGAAGAGAGCAAGAGACAGAAGTGGATAATATGGAAGCAGACATGGAGCAAGGTTGTTTTTTTTTTGCATATCCTTTTTACAGGACATCCCAGTCAACACCAGCATTTCTGCTGCTGTGATCTCTTAGCAAGTTTACGTTCAGTAGTTTGCCATTGCTTTCTGAATGACCGGCACCGATACCAACGCAAAACCAATGCAACATGATCTGCTGCCAAATCGCACGCAGCTGTTTCTAACGTGAGTATACGGGATTACAAACTCGTCCATAAGCTCTTTGCCATGGAGACCAGCTAGCAAGGTGCTTGAGACACAAAAGATATGATGGCTTGAAGTGAGATAGTTGAAGACCTATTTCACAATGGAAGTTACAGGACAGTGAAAGAAGAAGGCACACACACACGGCGGGGTGGGGGGTCTCGAGGTATGGTGTCCGCCTTGAGTGCTGGAGGTCTCGGGTTCAAGCCCCCGTGCGGGCCAGGATTTTTTCACGTGGACTTCTAGTAACAAAATTTCCTCTGGTACAGTGAACTCTTCTGACAAGCAGCTTTATAATCTGGATATGGCTGATGATATTGCTCTACTGTTCCACACAAAACCAGATAGGGGATAGACATGTCTGCATCTTGTTCCTTATAGTAGTGAGATCGGACGCCCGTGTGTATTGCTGCACACGTAAAAAATCCCATGGCAGTTGGGAATCGAAAAAGAGTAGCCTAACGGTGCTGCCCGGGCAAAATTTTGAATTAAAAATCTACCCAAAGTATTTCAGGATCCTCGCCGGTGCTACAGAGTTTGTGCACTGAGCTGAGATTCTCTGGACTCAGGCTTGAGTTTGGAGTAGAACGAAGCACTTATAGGTTACACCCGTGTGCCATGATGTTGATCGGTCAACTAAACTAAACTAGAAGACACATACATTATCAATTTTCTCAGTCTCTCTGTTTTTTGAGTGATTTTTCTCAAGTTAAAAATATTTTCACGTAGTGAATTTGAATAACGACGACACAATCAATAGATTGCATGATTGTGTAACACACAAAATGGTCACATGTTAAAGCTGGCAGAGACAATTACTATTCATTTACAAAAACCAACTTTTTGCAAACAAAAAGACATGATAGTAAAATTACCATGGTAGACAATTCAAATTACTGTGTGGATATGTGTTTTATAATTTTCAGCTTCAAGGTTTTTTCTTATTGCTTTAGTTTACATTGTGTAATTTCTGCAGCATGTACCTGACAAGATACAGTGAAATATGCCAGGAAATACAATGTGCAGTCTCATGTCTGCGTCTTTGTGGTTCAAATTTTTCTCAAGTCTCAATTTTCTTTTGATGTAGATATGAAGTCATCATCATTATCAAGTGCCTTGCCAGCTGGCGTAGGCATTCATATCTCTCCACAGATCTCGGTCCTTGGTGTTCTGGATCAACTCTGCTAATGACATTCCTCCATATCACTGTTTCAGTCCATCCAGCATCATTTCTCTTGGTCTGCCTCCACCTCTCTTCCCCTTGATCTTTCCAGTCACCACGATGTTCTCCAATGCCTCTCTTCTCATCACATGACCAAAGAAAGCTGTTTATCCCATTCTTATTGTTTTCATATAATGTTCTAGTTTCATTTTCTTTCAGGTAGTTATTGGTAGTTATATAGATATTATAGGGCAAAGTGAACAAAAGACATTGGAAATATTGACTCACTTAAAGGAAAAAGCCCAACAGATGGGGCTGGTTATCAACCAAGATAAGACAGAATATATGGTAATTTCAAGAGAAGGAATGGCTAGAAACTCTGGCCACATACAAATAGATAATATGACCATTAAAAGAACGGAAACATACAAATACCTGGGTACGATCTTCAACTGCTCCAACATCATAAGGGAAGAAATACAAACTAGAATCAACTCTGGAAATAAGATATACTATGCACTACAACATCTACTAAAATCAAAGGCGCTATCTCGTAACACCAAAATCACAATATACAAAACACTGATCAGACCAGTTGTGCTGTATGGCTCTGAAACCTGGAGTACAACGAAAGGAGACGAAGCCTTGTTACAAACCTTTGAGAACAAAATTTTAAGACGCATCTTTGGACCCATTAGGGATACACAAAGTGGAGAGTGGAAAATAAGAAGTAACAAAGACATTTATGATCTGTTTAAGTCCCCGCTAATCACTGGTATCATGAAGGCTAATAGACTACAATGGCTGGGGCATATAGAAAGAATGGAAGATAATAGGGAAACAAAACTCGCTTACACTCAGGAAATAAATGACCGTAGACCCCGAGGTAGACCAAGAAGGCGGTGGAGAGATAATACATGTACAGACCTACAAGCACTTGGAATCAACGACTGGCAAGAGAAGGTCCACCAGAGAGACGAATGGAGACGGATTGTATTTGCAGCAAAGAACCTCAATGGCTCGGAACGCTGAAGAAGAAGTCATTGGTAGTTACTCTGGCGGTCCAAGGAACTCACAACAATCACCTCAGGAACCACATCTCTGTTGCTGCCAAGTTCTTCCAAATTTATTCAATTACATTCCAAGAGCCGGCACTGTGTTGCGAAGGGGTTGCGAATGTAATTTGCAGTACCGCATACCCTCATTTGAAACACAGCTGCGGGTGATTTGGAAGCATATTGCCTTGCACTGGTTTTCATACAATGGTATGAGTGCTGGTCATTCAGAAAGCAATGGCAAACTACTGAATGTAAGCTAGCCAAGAAATCACAAACATCCAAAAAATGCTGGAGTTGACTCAGACGTCCTGTAAAGGATATGCAACTAACTAACATTCCAAGATTCATTGCCATACAGCAAAACAGATTCTGTATAACTTTTAAGCACTCTCTTAATGATGTATGTTTGTATTTTATTGTGCTGTTCTATATAGCATTTCAGCACTTTTTTAATGAAGTATGTTTATATTTTGTTGTGCAGGCTCCGTGGCAAAGAGGTTACGGACGTAGTTTGTAATCCCGCATACCATGTTCGAAACATAGCTGCGGGCAATTTAGCAGCAGACCGCCTTGCTTTGGGTTTTTTATGAAATAGTATGGGTGCTACTCATTCAGAAAGCAATGACAAACTACTGAACTTAAACTTGCCCAGGAATCACAAACGGCCAAAAAATGCTAGGGTTGATTGCTACAACCTGTAAAGGATATGCAACTAACTTTTTTTTTGCATTTTGTACAGAATATAAGTCTCCCCACCGCTCATCAACATTCTCCACTTCAAGAATATGGCGATGCCACCGATCCCGCCTGGCAAACGCAAAGAAATCTACAAGTATGAAGCCCCCTGGACGGTCTACAGCATGAACTGGAGTGTCAGACCAGACAAGCGGTTTCGTTTGGCCCTCGGAAGTTTTGTTGAGGAGTACAACAATAAGGTATTGTGTTGGTTTGATTCACAATTGTTGAACAATTGTGTTGGTTTCTTTTACAGTTGTTGACTAATTGTGTTGGTTTGTTTTACAGTTATTGAATAATTGTGTTTGTTTGTTTTACAGTTGTTGAACAATTGTGTTGGTTTGTTTTACAATTGTTAAATAAATGTGTTGGTGTGTTTTACAATTGTTGAATAATTGTATTGGTTTGTTTTACAATTGTTGAATAATTGTGTTGGTTTGTTTTACAGTTGTTGAATGACTAACTGTACTAATTTGTTTTACAGTTGTTGAACATATATAGGTTTGTTTTACAATCGTTGAATAAATATATTGGTTTGTTTTATAGTTGCTGAATATATATAGGTTTGTTTTACAGCTGTTGAATAATTGTGTTGGTTTTTTTTACAGTTGAATAACTGTGTCGATTTGTTTTACAATTGTTTAATAATTATGTTGGTTTGTTTTCCAGTTTAATAATTCTCTTAGTTTGTTTTACAATTATTGAATAATTATGTTGATTTTTGAGATAAAGGTAAATTTTTATTACATAATCTACCCCATCCATCATCATCATTATGTGCCTTGTCAAATATCATAGGTCTTCATGTCTCTCCATGATGTAATAACCGTTACAACATTGTATATACTTGTCACCTCTGAATGATGTTGTTGCATTGTCTTACTACCATGTGTGTGTGCTTTATACAGTTAGTAAAATAAAGATTGACTCTATGGGTTCAGATTGTCAGTTTTAGTACAGTAAGTAAAATCAAAATTGATTCTATTTGCAGGTTCAGATCGTCAGTTTAGATGAAGAGACATCAGATTTTTCAGCAAAAAGCACATTTGACCACCCATATCCAACTACCAAGATCATGTGGATTCCAGATTCAGTGAGTTCTAATTAAAAACATTTTTGCACTAGTCTTATCTTAGCGAATCGCCCCATTCACAGATGAGCATTCTCCTCCCAACAGGGATTAATGTCCAGCATTCTTTCAGCTGACATCAGTCTCGTCTCCAATTTTATCACATGACGTATATGTATAGATATAAAAACGTGTAAAAAAAATTGTCATAAAGCAGATTACATTTTGTAGACCGGAATGCGTGGAGAAATAGGTGGCCAGTCTTTCTCCACTTTCGTAGGCAATGAGAATGCATCCAACCGTGCTCATGACTTTATCAGCCCATTTCAGTATTAACTTAATTTCCTAGTCACATTTTGTGCTCATTCGCTACAGAAGGAGACATTTTTGTTATTTAAAGTCATTGATTAGTTGTTTTTATGTATTAGTAAGTTAAGTCACTATCATTGAATGTCAAAAAGAAAGTGCTGAAGTGCTGTATAGAATCCTTTTTTTGCTGTATGGCAGTGAATCTTGGAATGTAAATGAACAAATTAGGAAGAACTTGAAAGCAACAGAGTTGTGGTTCTTAAGACAAATGTTGCGAATTCCTTGGACTGCCAGAGTAACTACAACAAGATCCCGAAAGAGGCTAATGAAACTAGAACATTGTGTACAACAATAAGAAAGCGACAAACAGCTTTCTTTGGTCATGTTATTAGAAGAGAGGCATTGAAGAACATCGTGATGACTGAAGATCAAGGGAAAGAGAGGCAGAGGCCAGCCAAGTGAAATGATGCTGGATGGATTGAGACGGTGGCGTGGAGGAATATCAGCACCCGAGTTGATCCAGAACACCAAAGACTGAGATCTGCGGAGAGATATGAATGCCTATGCCTGCTGGCATGGCACTTGATGATGATGATGAAGTTAAGACTTTATAGAAGCATTATGTTTGCTTTATAAAATATGTTTTCAATTTGTCATTATGTGTAGCTTCAAATATCTCCTTTTGTGAAATGGAATGTGCATGCTTTTGTTTTGTTTATTGTCGTCAAGCAGCCAGTCCTGTCGCTATCATCATGTCCCGCCAGAAAGAATGTAAATCCCGTGCCAGCTCTTCTGCCTGATGTATTTTCATGTTCCAGGTGTCTTTGGTGTCCACTTTTGTGCTGATGGACCCTGCTTCTTCTGTCAGGAACTGTGCCTTCTGTGGCCGCTCATTCTAGGCCACTGCCTCCTTTTATATGGCCAGATTGTTTCAGAGACACAATACTGTTCATGAGCCAGTATTTTTCAGTGTTCATTTTGTGTAGAATATCATTTTTTTTCTTTTTTCTTGGTCTATTATATTCTAAGAACTTTTCAAAGTTCAAAAGCCCAATATTTTTCTTCTTCTATAGAGATTGTGAAACAGCCCATACCCTCCCATCCATATGCTGTCTCAACTCAAGACAAATGCATGTTCTCGGAAATGTTATTTTAATGGTTAATGCTGATGTAGTGCCGTGGGTTCTCCCACCATGTTTACTCTCTGCACTGCTGTGGCCAGTCTACACCTGAGTTGTTTCAAAGAGTCCTCATTGTGTTATGCTTTCTTTTTTTGCTGTGGCTTGCTTTGAACTTAAGCATAGTCCACACATGTGCTACTACTTTAGTGCACTGGACTTATTTTTGCTTGTGGACTAATTTTTCCTATTATCAGTGTCCCTTGCCATCAGGCGAACCCACTCTGACTTCTGATGTACTTGTAATTTAAGTCCCCAAGTCAAGGATGAGAAGTCAGCATTTTAGTCCAACTGACCAGTGTAGAGGTTGAACCCACTATCTCGGCATAAACACACCCAAAGTCTAAAAGAAAGCACTCTGAACCATTCAGCCATGCTGACCTCTTATAGCGATTTTGTTGTATACTTTCTTCAACAGAAAGGAGTGTTTCCTGACCTGCTAGCGACATCCGGAGATTACTTGCGAGTTTGGAGAGTCGGTGATACAGAGACCAGACTGGAATGTTTACTGAACAATGTACGTACATTTTTGTTTCTGTATTTAACATGGCAGCTCTGTGGCAAAGGGGTTACCATGAAATTCTTAACCCCACATACCATGTTTGAAACACAGCTGCGAATGATTTGGAAGCATGAGTTTCCGTTCAAAGATATGAGCGCCTGTCGTAGAGAAAGCATTGGCAAACTACAGAATGTAAATTTGTCAAGAAGTCACAAACAGCCAAAAAATGCTGGGGTTGATTGTAACGTCCTGCAAAGGATATGCAACTAGCTTAAAGTTAACATGTTTAATTTTCTTGGTGTGTAGAGGTTGGTTCAGTGATAGAATAGCAGCCTCAGGCAGCTGTCTGTTGTGGTCCAATCTTCACTCAATCCCAGATTGTTTGTCCCAGTAATGTAACCGGCCCATTTGTTATCTGGGCCGTAAAGCAAAGAATAGTAATGCTGCTGTAGAAAATTGTAGCTGTAAAATCCAACCGGTTATGAACGTGCCTACAAAGGTGTGAGCTGGTTGATTTAAGATGAAGGTTAATCACCCACCATTGAAAAGATAAGGAACCATATGAAGCTGTTAAGTGTTGATTTAAACAGGGGTCGTGGCGGGCTGGGAAACATGGGGAAACCCAGAAATGGTAATTTAAAATTTCACGGTAGGGAAAACACATTAAATAGGAAAAAGAAAAAAAGTCATGAACTGTGATAAGGAAACTCAAATTTAATTAAAAGTGAGATTGTGAAAGTCTGTATTTGGTTATTCGGGAATGTTCGGCCGTCATGAGCCACGCAAATGCAGCAAATAAGAATGATATCAGTGGTTCTGACCACATTTATGGTAAAGTGTGGGTGCACAGTGTAACGAACAGTCGATTAAGATGCATGACTGCCATAACTTAAGACTTCGATACAATGCCTGGTTGTCTGTATACATAACTGACTGCAAATAAGTGTAAACATTAAATATCACTTGGAAAAATGAAAATGATTAAAAGTGCAGCATGCTTGTTGTTGAAGGCAGGAGGTACAAAACGATCGCATGCACGTCAAATAATTGCTTCAGCGCTGTACTAGGGCTGTTGTTTTAAAAACTCTGATTGGCTTCCCAATTCTATTTTTGGTGATAGTCATGTGGAACTCACAATGGTGTCCCTTAACGTCTGGAAACTGTGTTATAAAATTGTGATTGCAGTATTTTTGGTTTTCACAAGACAGATACACAGAATTATTATTCTACTTCTTACTGCTGAGGACAGTAATCGTGTATGAGGTGTCATTTAGTACAGCGGTGTTAGTTTTCTGAGTCAAACGACCGTTTATTTCATTCATCCAGCTGAGCAGAAATTGCTTCACCGATAGAGTGTGCAAAAATGCATAGACTTAGACATGTGAAGATTGCGAGCAGGTTCCATCGGTGTGAATAGTGTGTCTATGAACGTTTTTTGATATTGAACCTAAACATTAAACCTAAACATTGATCCAGTTGTATTGAATTGGCGTGCAGAATTAGGAACATGGATCTTTTATAGTGGAAAATCCAAGCATAATTTCACTCCATACTTGGCTATTGCCATCCTATTTTTGCATATTTTAATCTATGAAACTTAGTTATAACTACATGAGAAAAAGGTCTGGACAATACTCAGCATGTAGAGAAAATGTAGGTGGACATTCAGACAGACTGCCACTAGTACCACCAGCACAGGAACTCCTTGTTGGTTGCTGAGGAAGGGGATGGGACATCTGTAGGAATATCCTGAGCTCAGCTGTTTTAAGTCTTTGTCATATTTCATTTGGTGTTTGTCTATCAAGAATGATGATGACCGTTCATTTCATCCAGTGGGGTTGAAAGTTTGGAGTTCACAATATGGGCAAAGAATGCTTGCCGTTCCAGGAGGAGGATCTCCTGCAGTGGTTTTTTTTTTTGTCCAGCTTTTTTTTCACAGCACTTGCAGTCCTGTTTGCTTCACAAGTGACTACACCCTTGCGTAATGATGTAGCCATGAATTTTGGTCTTTGGCAGCTGTCTCCCAAGTTTCGTGATGAATTCCAAAAGCTTTCATATTTCATAAGACACTGTTAGTGACAACTTTGAAATTCTGTGACTAAAGACAAGGCACCATTAGTGATCAGCGGATTTGTAATTCTGTGTCTGAAGACAGAACTTTGTGATCAATGTTTTTGTCATTCAATGACTGAAAAGACAAGACACTATTAGTGACAACTTTGAAATTCTGTGACTGAAGACAGGACACCATTAGTGATCAGAGACTTTGTAATTCTGCGACTTTAGACAACATTCCATTAGTTACTAAATGAATTGTCATATGATAATAGGGACAAGAGTATTTTGTCATTTTGTTTTTAATTGCCAAAATATTGTATTTCAGAACAAGAACTCTGACTTTTGCGCTCCATTAACCTCTTTTGACTGGAACGAAGTGGATCCGAACCTTCTAGGGACATCAAGCATTGATACAACATGTACCATATGGGGACTAGAGGTGGGTCTTGTGTTATTCCTCTTCCTCTTCTACCCTTTATCCTCCAAGTGGAGCAAAGGCCTTCAGCCAACTTGCTTCAAGCTGTTTTATACCTTGCTGTTTTGTTCATTCTGTAGACATCCATGGTTGGTTGGATATAGAAGCTGTTGTTTTTTACATGAGCTTGTAGCAGTTCCAACTTCAAGGCAAAGGGTCGCCCCATAATGCTCCATTCCTATGCCAGTGAATATCACACACAATGCTCCTCACTGTTCCGTGTGAAAAATGGAATAGACAGCAGTCCCGACAAACTAACAGCATGCACAGACATACCATGCATAAGGCCGCTGCCAGAATGCCAACACAACAGTCCGCCACTAGAATTACACATATCAATTGGGGAACCCTTTGAGGCCATCAAGACAGTTCATAAATAAATACACACTTATTTTTTGACACACATAGAAGTTGGGGAACAAATTAGAGACTAGAGGACACACTAGGCAACATAAAAATTGAAAGCTATAGTTACCGACCAGGATTGAGATTGAACTCACAACTATGGAATACAGACATAATTTGTATCTAACCATTGAAATAGCACCATAGATTTCAGAATTATATATTAAACCAGCTTAGGTCAAATAACAAACACATCAAACCGTAATGCTGTGTCCAGTAAAGTAACAAACATTTAAAGAATATAAATTATTGCTTGGTTCGAATGTTGTACACGTATTACACAGAAATATCAATTGGAGAATCCTTTGAGGCCACTAAAACAATTCATAAATAAACACACATGTATGTATTAATTTACAGAATATTCTTCTTATGCCACATAATTGTTTTCTTACTCTTCTTATGACGCATGATTTCCTCCACATTCTTCTTCTAATCCCAATCTGTATGTGCTGTGTTGAATGTTCACCTGGTTACTATCTAATATACCTCTCCGTAGATGTGAATTTTCAATACTAGTCCTGCACCTCCCCACTGGTTTCTGAGCTTGGGGAGGGGAAGGGGGAGTTCTGCAATACAGTCCACATGGAGATGCTACTGTATAAAGAGGACAGTCTCTACACCAGCCTCACTTTTAGTCCTCAAACGACATGAACACTACAGACTCCAGGGTTGAAGCTCAGTCTTCCCCAGGATTCACCAATTGATCAAATGCTACATTATTGTCTTCTTCAGCAGCGTAATTGTCTTATAATTCTCCTTTACCTACATAATTGTCTTGTTATTCTCCTTTAGCTACATAATTGTCTTGTTATTCTCCTTTAGCTACATAATTGTCTTGTTATTCTCCTTTAGCTACACAATTGTCTTGTTATTCTCCTTTAGCTACACAATTGTCTTGTTATTCTCCTTTAGCTACATAATTGTCTTGTTATTCTCCTTTCGCTACATAATTGTCTTGTTATTCTCCTTTCGCTACATAGTCTTGTTATTCTCCTTTAGCTACGTAATTGTCTTGTTATTCTTCTTTGCTACATAATTTTCTTCTTGTTCGTCTCCTTGTGTTATATATATATATATCGGCTGAATGTCCAACCTCCATAAGATAGAATAATCGACCGTATGTCGCACTCAGTCAGCTACAGAGACCAAGAGGTGGGTCCAGGAAAAGGAAGGAAGATCCGGCTTCCTAGTAGAGTGCAGCGCCATGAACGGGGCACGGGGAAGGAACATGGCAATGGAGACATATGGAGCTGACAGAGGCCGTGGCGGGGGATGAAGCTGGCTCCCCACAACCACACGTGCTAAGGGGCAAGCACAGACTGCATGGGCTCTCCCCACCGAGAGAGGGAGGGCTTGAGAGTGGACAAGGTAACAGCGAAGGGACAAGTGTAACAACAGGGATAACGAGTGTGACCAAATGTCTCCACGGCAAGGGTAAGACGCCTGGAGTAATGACCCGGACGGGACCGCCCCCAGAGAGTATCAAAAGCTTAAAGGTCCGAAATACTTGGGGAAGCGGGTTCCCTTCTGACGATCAGAAGCCCCATGCCATGTTTGCTCCATGGCAGAGTTTTTACTATTAATGATTATTTCTTCTTATGCTATATATATATTTCTTCTTATGCTATGTTATTGTTGTTTTTACTTAATAGAACACAATCACATGTAACAAAATGGCCTTTGCGGTCAAAGCCTTCATCAGCACAGAAACAACAGACAACACACCAATACAACTACATGACAAACTCTACATGAAAATATATATATATATATAATATATATATATATATATATATATATATATATATATATATATATATATATATATATATATATATATATCTTCTTCTTCTTATTCAGCGTTCCGAGCCATTGAGGTTCTTTGCTGCAAATACATATATAATATATATAAAAGTTACTCATCTGTTTCCTTGTTACAGACTCGGCAGATGTGTGATGTGATGTTCTCATTACTTGACTTCATTGTCTGTGCCTCTTTTCCTTTTTCAGACAGGTCAGGTCATGGGTCGGGTCAACATGGTGTCAGGTCATGTGAAGACACAGCTGATTGCACATGACAAGGAAGTGTACGACATTGCCTTCAGCCGGGCTGGTGGTGGCAGGGATATGTTTGCTAGTGTTGGTGAGTCTTTATACTTGTAGATTGTTGGTGTGGAGTCCTGGTCTATCTAGCCTGTGACCTTAATCATCATCATGTGCCATGGAGATAAGCGTGGGCAGTGTTTGCTAGTGTTGGTGAGTCTTTATACTTGTAGATTGTTGACGTGGAGTGTTGCTCTATCAAGACTGTATCCTTAGTTATCAGCATGTGAGATGGCGATAAGCATGGGCAGTCATGTTTCATCATCTTACATGATCACCAATGTCGTGGATCAGCTCATTTTTCTTGTCTCGAACATGCCATGTGGCCAAGCCATCCAGATATTTACTTCTCTGTCTTTCCGGTGTTCTTTTCCCCTCAATCTTGCCAGTTGTCACCAAGTTCTGTAGTTTATTTCTTGTCATAACGTGCCCAAAAATGTTTGACTGTCTACATCTAATTTCTGTAATCAGTTTACAGTTTTCATGCTTCTTGTAGGACTTGGTCATTGGTTTTTCTGTCTGCCCATGGTATTCTTTGCATCTTCCTGAGAAACCGGTCATTAAATGTTTTACAGCTTGTCTGCTCACTGACCATGTCTTGCATTCAGACAAAAGGACAGGTTCAAAGTAACACTTCAACACTCTTTTTCTCATTGTAATTGACATCTTTTTATTGGTCAGTATGTGTCCTTAGTACTCTTCTTTATTACAGTGAAGCTTAGTAAACTTACTGGCACCAAGAGAAATGTTGAAACAGCTTTCATATGCGGTGTTAAGTGCAAGACAAAATCACAAATACTGAAGTATTGGAAAGATTAAGTTGTGTGATGATTTGTTCCATGCTCAGTCTGCATAAACTTAGATGGATAGGACACGTTAGGAGGATGGAGGATGGTAGAATACCAAAGGACTTCTTGTTTTGGTGAATTACAGATGGGTACAAGATCTTGTGGTCGGCCTCTATTATGGCACAGAGATGTATGTAAGTGGGATATGATTGACACAGGCATTGATATTGTGCCTTGAGAGCAAGTAGCCGCCGATTACTTTGCGTGGAGGGCAATGATCAGAAATAGAATAAAGACAAAAGAGAATATGATTGCAGATAGGTCACACACTGAGCGTGTGAGACGTCAGATGATGCGTGATGGTGGAAATAACTCTTCACTGCCTGTTGCAGATGCGGATGAAGCACGTATGGGAATGTCCCAAGTGCTGTAATGTAGGTTGTTGACTCAACACAACTCTTAAACATCCAGCGTGCTGATTCCAAGGTAGCGGGTTAAACTCCTACACGGGTCAGTGGGACTAAAATGTTGACTTTTTGTCTTTGACTTGGGGACATAAATTACAAGTACTTCTAAAGTCAGAGTTTATTCGCCTGATGGCAAGGGACACTGGTAATAGGGAAAGCTAATCCACATGTAAAATTCAGTCTAGTGCATAAGAAGTAGTAGCACGTGTATGGACTACGCTTGCATTCAAAGCAAGTGAACGTAAAAATAAACAGGTCAAGAATGTCAAACTGCTGTCTTTGTACAATAAGCTTTGAATTTAACGTTTTATACCGGTCTTGTCCAGGTGCTGATGGATCTGTCCGGATGTTTGACCTGCGTCACTTGGAGCATTCCACGATCATATATGAGGACCAGCAGCATGTGCCTCTGCTGAGACTTGCCTGGAATAAACAAGACCCAAACTATCTGGCCACCATGGCCCTAGATGCGCTTGAGGTTGGTAATCCTCAGGAAGATTGACGTTTAGATCTTGAGTTCAGTACATTTGTGTTTTGCTCGCCTGGACCTTATAAGCGCAAAATTGAGTTTTAATTCTAAGTTTTGACTGTTGAGTCCAGTACATTGGCATTCAGGTCATCTGAACCTTGAAAAGACCTAGAATGAGGGGGCTTCAAATGAAAACCTACATTTTTTTTGGGTGAATATATTCTAAAAAAAGTAAAGAACAAATGTATAATTCTTTGATGTAGTCACCACTGCGTTCAATGCAAGTCCTCCAGGGCCAATAAAGTGCTTGAATTCCTGTAGAAAAGAAATTTTCTTGGTCTCGTGTGTAACCACTCATGTACCACCTGCTGTACCTCTTCATCGGACTGAAAAGTCTTTCCTCCCATTGACTCTTTGAATTGTCCAAACAGGTGGAAATCACTTGGGGCTGGGTCTGGCGAGTACGGGGTATAGGGTACACACTGAAAGTGGAGGTCACTGTTAAAAAAATGGATAACAGAACGCTGCTCCTCTTTGGTGCATGTCAAAAGTGGGGCGCCCATCTTTAAACTGTACTTATGACGTCACCGTGCTAGTTTGTACCGCAATGTCATGTGCTTAAGACTCTGACATCCTCAACAACAATATTGACAGGTTACAAGACAATGGCATGGTTACTGTAATTTCTATCACACTTTTAAGGTTTTCATTTGAAGCCCCCTCATATTTACCACCATGAACAAGTGAACAAAATTTAATTTCACAGGGTGAAGAATTGGGGCTGCAGGCATGTCTAACATTCTGCCTATTCTTATCTCTCTCCTATCATAAATTATTTCATTCACATATCACTTATATGGTTAATCTGAGACATGGCTGGCACCTGGCTGTCTTGATAGACGATAGTTTGTGATATGGAGTTATACCTCTCCATAGCACAAAGTTTGGGCTGAATTGTAGTGATCATGTGTTGCCCATGCAGCATGATCCCTCTCTCAGCCTGTATAGTTTACTTCGGTGAAAAGGTAACACCAATACGTCTGGAATAAGACAAGCTGCAGAAGCTCCATGTCAGCAAAGCAATGCTCTAACTCTGCCTGTTGGAGCTTCCATCCTAGACCAGTTGCCGACCATGGCCTAGGGCATTTAATCTTTAGGTTGCAATTCTTCACAATTGCGGTCCTCCGCTGAAGTTCAATGTGGGGAGTCGGGTGTGATGAGCGCTCCCAACATTCAGTTGCTAACGGAAAGCATGTTGTACCATCTACTGTTAAATGGTAGCTGTCATATGTGACTAAGACTTGAATGGGTATCTTAGACAACAACAATGCATTTATAAACATGGGAGAAATAGTGATTACATGACTCATTAATACTAATTATTGACATGGCAATTGTAATTAGCCAAGAGGCTATATTGTACAATGAATAAGAGAATGTTTATTATACTAGGATTGTTTCTTAAAGGGAGTAAAGGGGGTATATATTCTATATATCTTCTTTCTTAAAGGGGGTATATATTCTATATATCTTCTTTCTTAAAGGGGGTATATATTCTATATATCTTCTTTCTTAAAGGGGGTATATATTCTATATATCTTCTTTCTTAAAGGGGGTATATATTCTATATATCTTCTTTCTTAAAGGGGGTATATATTCTATATATCTTCTTTCTTAAAGGGGGTATATATTCTATATATCTTCTTTCTTAAAGGGGGTATATATTCTATATATCTTCTTTCTTAAAGGGGGTATATATTCTATATATCTTCTTTCTTAAAGGGGGTATATATTCTATATATCTTCTTTCTTAAAGGGGGTATATATTCTATATATCTTCTTTCTTAAAGGGGGTATATATTCTATATATCTTCTTTCTTAAAGGGGGTATATATTCTATATATCTTCTTTCTTAAAGGGGGTATATATTCTATATATCTTCTTCTTCTTCATCTTCAGCGTTCCGAGCCATTGAGGTTCTTTGCTGCAGATACAATCCGTCTCCATTCGCCTCTCTGTTTGACCTTCTCTTGCCAGTCTGTATATACTGACCAATAAATAGATATCAATTACAACGAGAAAAAGAGTGCTGAAGTGCTACACAGAACCTGTACTTTGTATGGATGTGAAACTTAGACAGTGAGCAGACAAGCTGAAAAAAAATCTAATGGCAGTGAAAATGTGGTTTTTCAGGAAGCTGCAAAGAATACCATGGGCAGACAGAAAAACCAATGAACAAGTCCTACAAGAAACATGAAAACTATAAAATGATTAGAGAAATTAGGCATAGACTGTCAAAATGTTTTGGACACATTATGAGAAGAAATAAATTGGAAAACTTATGACAACTGGCAAGATTGACGGGAAAAGAACAAGAGGAAGGCAGAGAAGTAAATATATGGATGGCTTGGCGATGGGGCATGGTCGAAACAAGAATACAAATTTGATCCACGACTCTGGTTATCGTGTGAGATGGCAAAACATGACCGCTGATGCTGACCGGCATGGCACATGATGATGATGTCGGTACTGAGATATGTTCAAATAGCTCGCGATTGTATGTATGGGTGTTTATGGTGTTTCTGATTCATTGTGGAGAATTGTTCCACAGCTGTGCGATGGAATATGTTAAGCTTGTTTTGTGTAGATGTATAGATATCACATTATAACATGAAAACAGTTAGGTTTGCGTGACTCCTGTGACAAAAGTGAGAGATCATAAACACACTGCTACTCAGTACATACCTTACAATGGATGCAAATCCTGTGATTTCCATTTGCTGGGTTTGCATTCATTGTAAGGTATGTACACTGTCCGTGTTTATTGTCTCTCACTTTTTTGCAGGAGTCATGCATAAGGATGTTAACACAGAAGCATATTAGCATGTTAACATACGGGCATATTAGGATGTTAATGAAGAAGCCATAAAGTACGAACTCCGTAGCTCCAGCAACGATCCCCAGGAGTCTCCGAGAAAATTGCACTCGTGAACTGAAAGACTTAGCCCGGAATAAAACCCACAACCTTCGGAGCGCAAGGCAGTCGGCTTGACCACTTCACCACGGAGACTCCCTTGCAACTTAGAGGGAGAACTAGACAGATTCCATCATAGTTCTATGATGAACTGTGATGGGAAATTATACATCTATTCGGGTAGCAGCTTAGGCAAAGATGAAGGAACAGATAAAGAAATTGAAATAAGATTACAATAGACGAGAGGAACTTTCATAGCACTAAAACATGTTCTCCATCATTCCCCAGGTGATTATACTTGATGTGCGGGTTCCATGTACCCCTGTTGCCAGACTCAACAACCACAGGGCTTGTGTCAATGGCATCGGCTGGGCACCACACTCCAGTTGTCACATCTGTACTGCAGGTGAGGGTGTGTCTTATTTCTGAACGTGTTTTAAACGTGTGGTCATACAGCATGCAGTTGGAGTCTGTGGTGTAACAGTGGTTATAGTCTTTGACATTTGTTTTCCCTTCCACGCATAATATTTTTTTCCCTCATACATAATGAACTTGTATTCCTTTTCACACATAATATTTGTTTTCCCTTCCATACATATTTGTTTTCCCTTCCACACATAATGACATTTATGTTCCCTTCCACACATAATATTTGTTTTCCCTTTCACACATGAAATTTTTTCCCCCTTTCACACACAATGACATTTGTTTTCCCTTTAATGGTCACTATGTACATACAGTTTTTTCATAGTGATGGGAAACATTCAAAGTCCTCTGCTCTGGACATCTCTTTAAGGGTGTCAGTTTCTTGCATGGCATTATACTTTCTGTTTCAGGCGATGATCACCAGGCCCTCATCTGGGACATCCAGCAAATGCCGCGAGCTATTGAAGACCCGATCCTAGCCTACACCGCTGGGGGAGAGATCAACCAGATCCAGTGGTCATCCACTCAGCCAGACTGGATCAGCATTTGTTACAACAACTGCATGGAGATTCTGCGTGTGTAATCTCGTGTATGGGGGAAGTGTTTGTTTTGGGGGAAGTGTTGTATGTGTGTTGGGAAACGTGTTGTGTGTGTTGGGAAAAGTGTACAGACGTGTAAGTTTGAGCATATTGAGAGTGGTTTGGGAGACACATTATTAGAATGAAATGATGTGATTTTTCATTGTGGGTGTCTGGTGTTATGGCGTTCACAATAAATGTTGGTGGTGTTATTCACATAGTTTCAGACATTTTGATTATAATTTTTAAAATGATTGTTGGGCGCACTAGGTAAGTTGAGAGCAAACTGAGCTGGTAGTGCCATGAGCATGGTCAGGCGTGGGTTCGACACCTCAGCTCTCTGCTGATCCAAGTGAAGGAAAGATTGACCACCCATTCCTCCGTGCATCCAGCCCTACAAAATGTGACAGCCCTACAAAATGTGACAGTCCTATCACATCTTAGGAAACTGCTCCGGAACAGTTTATTATATTTGATTTATTTAAAATGATTGGCAGTGATTGTTTTCAGCTGTTCTGTAGATTGTAATTTTGTATAGAATGATTGATTGTTCTTGTTCTGTGCTAATTTAAAATGTGAAATGAATGATAGTTATATGTTTACTTCATTTTAAAGGAGTTTTAAAATAATTGGCAGGTGGTATTAATTTTCCTGTGTATATGCCCGGGAAGAGAGAAAGAGGAAGGCCAAAGAAGATGGGTGCAGGATGTGGTAGATGATCTGCAGATGGGTGTATCGGACGCGGGACATCTTGCTTATGGCGGAGAAGTTTTACGGACGGTTGTTATGGGAGCCAGGTTCTGCAAAGGACATGCTTCTGAATGAATGAATGAATGGATGCATAAAGGAAGCAAGATATAGTGACACAGTAACCTGCCATGCATGCCATAAGAAGCAGCTCAGGAGAGTTGGTGGGAGAGTGGCTGCATCATCCCATAGACAACTTTAGCTACAAACTCCAACCAATCATAAACAAAGTTGAGTTGAGTTGAGCTAAGAACTGACATCACTGCACTCAGGACATTCTCATCCATGCTCCGCCCCCTCGTTCAACAGCCAGCGAAGAGTCCCACTACTAATCGTTCCCACCTCAATTTGATTGAAAGTTCTCCTGGTCTTCCCTCTCATTTTCGAGATTCTACCAGAACCCCTGCAAATCCCCCACAATCTCATCCTTTCCACGTATGGGTTCTCATTCTGTTCCTCCATTTTCTCCACCTGGTCCCACAGGTGCACGACCACCTCTCCCTTGTCCATAGGTAATCTACCACCTAGAGGGGCACTCCCTGCCAGCCTATCAGCCTGTTCATTCCCCTGCACTCCCGCATGGCCAGAGCACAAAGTCCATACAATCTGTGACCTTTGAAGCTAGGAGAGCCATTCCACAAGAAACATTCCTTTCTCCACCTTACTAAGCATACTCCTTGAGTCTTGTGATGACGACAGTGTGGGTTGCAGTGGTCTTCTCTAACCAATAGAATGCCGCTGTGACTGCTTCCACCTCCATTCTCATGCTGGAGGTTGTAACCTCATATGCCATACTCTCCTCTTTCAAGAACCGTCCATTAGCCTTTCCAATGAAACCCCAACCACTCTGTTTGTTTCTCACCACTGACCCATCAGTATAGATCACTATGTCACCTTGATGTATATTACTCTGGATAGTTGTTGCACCTCAAACTCTGTGCGGCCCGCTGCCCATTTTCTGCACTCACGACCCAGTGTTACTATTACATTGTGCCAGTCCATCCTGTCTACTGATACTTCAACCCATTATTTTTCACAATTGATGGTCTCTTGATCACACACTTGACGTATAGATATTTCTGTCTGTGTCATCCAGGACCTGCCTCGTCTTAGTCTATGACCCTTGACCATATCCATAGCTTCATGCAAGGGGTGATCCCTATCATAAACAAATGTGTACAGGGTTTATATTCAGTTGGTTGAGGTTCTCATAGGACATTAGCAGAGGACAGACAGCAGAAGAAGAAGAGGAGAGTTGGTGGTGACTGGCGAACATAAACTATGTCATAACACTTAGGACATTTCTATCAGTGCTCAGTCTTCCTCAGCAGATCACATTTGTTGAGTTGATCCAAGAACCGACATCAACATCATCATGTGCCATGCCAGTAAGCGTAGGTGGTCATGTTTCGCCATCTCACTCAATGACCAGAGTTCTGGATCAGCTCAGTGTTTCTGTCTCGACCATGCCACTTGGCCAGGCAATCCAGGTATTTACCTCTCTGCCTTTCTCTTCTTCT
The DNA here is from genome assembly GCA_963921405.1 of Cepaea hortensis. Classification (NCBI taxonomy): domain Eukaryota; kingdom Metazoa; phylum Mollusca; class Gastropoda; order Stylommatophora; family Helicidae; genus Cepaea; species Cepaea hortensis. The sequence goes on along the minus strand of OY992876.1, from coordinate 213,670,290 downwards.
CTTCCCCTCGATCTTGCCAGTTGTCACCACGTTCTCCAATTTATTTCTTCTCATAATGTGACCAAAAAATTTTAACTGTCTACGTCTAATTTCTCTAATAAGTTTATGATTCTCTTTTGTTGAACTGACATCACAGCAATCGGGACTTTCCCATACGTGCTCTGTCCTCATCTTAAACAACCAGCGAAGAATCCCAATACTAAGCTGCATTGTGATTATGTATCCGTCTGACCTTTCATGGAGCACAGAGTGTTGACCAGATCGTCTAGTCACTTCCTGCTGCACCATTCTCTCCAGGCTATTTGGTCTGTCTGTTCTTCCACACTGTACACATGATCCTGAAGGGCCTGCAATGCAAAATGTTCCTGAATCCGGTAAATCAGTCATTCAATGCTAGCGGTAATGAAGCATGAAAATTACCATCAGAATATTTGTCTGTAAGCATGTCTGTATGGCTTAATTGATTCAGTGCCGAAGGATAATATATCACCAAATGTTACTTTCCATTCGGACAGAAGGACGATATATCACCTTAATCGGGTCATCATGTTTGTTATGTTTCGTGGTATCTTCCGCAATTTCAATATTCAATGAACAAAAATGTACATGATAATACTTGTTCATGTTATTGTATACAATGTTTGGTCTCAAACCTACTTTTTGCTTGGCACTGAATCAGTTAAGTGTGCATATGTTACTGATCTGCCTGGCTTAAGTGTACAAGGCATTGAATGTCTGGATCATGTGTACAAGTTATTGAATGTCTGGATTATGTGTACAAGTTATTGAATGTCTGGTTTATGTGCACAAGTTATTAAATGCATCTTATGTATACAAGTTATTGAATATCCGGGTTCAGTACACATGTTACTGCTAGCGATGTACTGTAGCTGTCAGTTATAGACCCACCATTGGTTGCAAGCTGAAACAAAGAAACAAAATTTACCATCATTATATTTAGCCACTATATATGATTGTCTATGAAATGATGCTGTGTGATTATTAGTAACATGTAACAAATTGAGATATATGGGTGGATTTATTAATTTCTTACCCACTTGAGGTTTGACTTGTGTTGGATTTAAAGATGCCAGCTTGACCCACCAACACAAATGGCCTTGCTCTAGGTTGGAAAAAGAATTGATGGCCACCTTATCTTCACAAAGCCATGAAATTGCTTCATTTCAGGATTCTAAGGCAGGATGTGTCGTTGGATTGCCTGTGTAGTTGACAATAACATTTTGAGTGAAACACTTAACAAGTTGTGTGTGTCTGCAGTATGCATTATGTGTGTGACTGCAGTATGGGATTATGTGTGTGTCTGTAGTGTGGGATTTTGTGTGTGTATGTCTGCTGTATGGGATGATGTGAGATTTGTGTGTTTATATTGTCAGAGTTGCTGCAGAATACATTTTATTACACACAAGCACATCCGAAGTGCCTCTTGATTTCTATGTATATATGGGAAATTATTATTTCTTCTTCTTCCTCCTCCTCCTTTTTTCTTTCTTCTTCTTCATCATCATCCTCATCTTCTTCATCATCCTCATTGTAGTTTTTCTCATCCTCCTCTGCTGCTGCTGCTGCTTCATCTTCCTCTTCTGCATCTTCTTCATATTCTTTCTAATTCTTCATTCTCATCTTTCTCCTCTTCTTCTCATCCTCCTCCTTCTTCATCCTCCTCCTTCATCCTCCTCCTTCATCCTCCTCCTCCTTCATCCTCCTCATCCTTCATCCTCCTCCTCCTTCATCGTCTTCACTTTTTTTTTCTTCTTTTGCCATAAACATCAGGTCAAACAGTGATTTGCCTGGCGTATTTTGCTGCATCTGGTGCCAGGTACAAACTGCAGTGTTAGATATTTTAAGTGATTAGCCGAATCCTTTTTGGCCTGCAAGACATAACACACACATTCACTGATACTATTCAAATCTGGAACACTTCTTATCCCCATTTTAATTGCAAAATCACTACTAAGTCTTTCTGTTTGAATAGCACTGGTTTTAGACACCTACTGGCTAAAACTTCAATGAATTTTAGAATTTGTTGGTCGTTCATCACATATAATACACAAAACACCTTTTCTGTTTTCAATACATAACCACAATTCAACAGGAGTGATGCATGAGGTTAGGTTTTTATGGGCTGTCGACTGCACAGGGTTGTCAGACAATTGCTTTCTTGTCCACCCATACCAGCATGTGGTCAGCTACTAGATTCACTCTGAGAAGCCCCAGAAATGGGACACGGAGTTGTGCAAAATGTGTGTGTAATTGATTGGGTCTTTCCGTTGTCATACTTCCCGGTCGTATTTCATGTTCACTCACTTTTGACATCGGTTCAATATATGTGCTGGGCTGAATTATGATGGGGTTACATCTTAATATGTATCTCCGCAAATTTGAAGATTCAGTACCAGTCTTACATACTCCATTGGTTTCTTAGTTGGTGAAGGAAATGAGAATCTGCAGTCTCCATAGAAGGGAATGAGAACTCTACACACAGTCCCCATAGAAGGGAATGAGAACTCTACACACAGTCCCCATAGAAGGGAATGAGAACTCTACACACAGTCCCCATAGAAGGGAATGAGAACTCTACACACAGTCCCCATAGAAGGGAATGAGAACTCTACACACAGTCCCCATAGAGGGGAATGAGAACTCTATACACAGTCCCCATAGAAGTTAATGAGAACTGTATAGATACAGTCCCCACATAAGGAAATGTGAATCTGTAGAGTCCCCATAGAAGGAAGTGAGAATTTGCAGATTCCCTATTGAGGGGAATGAGAACTCTACACACACAGTCCCCATAGAAGGGAATGAGAACGCTATACACACAGTCCCCATAGAGGGGAATGAGAACTCTATACACACAGTCCCCATAGAGGGGAATGAGAACTCTACACACAGTCCCCATAGAAGGGAATGAGAACTCTATACACACAGTCCCCATAGAAGGGAATGAGAACTCTATACACACAGTCCCCATAGAGGGGAATGAGAACTCTACACACAGTCCCCATAGAAGGGAATGAGAACTCTATACACACAGTCCCCATAGAGGGGAATGAGAACTCTATACACACAGTCCTCATAGAGGGGAATGAGAACTATATACACAGTCCCCATAGAAGGGAATGAGAACTCTATACACACAGTCCCCATAGAGGGGGATGAGAACTCTATACACAGTCTCCATAGAAGGGAATGAGAACTCTACCCACACAGTCCCCATAGAGGGGGATGAGAACTCTTACACACAGTCCCCATAGAAGGGAATGAGAACTCTATACACACAGTCCCCATAGAAGGGAATGAGAACTCTATACACAGTCTCCATAGAAGGGAATGAGAACTCTACACACACAGTCCCCATAGAGGGGGATGAGAACTCTACACACAGTCCCCATAGAAGGGAATGAGAACTCTACACATAGTCCCCATAGAAGGGAATGAGAACTCTACACATAGTCCCCATAGAAGGGAATGAGAACTCTATACACAGTCCCCATAGAAGGGAATGAGAACTCTATACACAGTCTCCATAGAAGGGAATGAGAACTCTACACACACAGTCCCCATAGAGGGGGATGAGATCTCTACACACAGTCCCCATAGAAGGGAATGATAACTCTACACACAGTCCCCATAGAAGGGAATGAGAACTCTATACACACAGTCCCCATAGAAGGGAATGAGAACTCTATACACAGTCCCCATAGAAGGGAATGAGAACTCTACACACACAGTCCCCATAGAAGGGAATGAGAACTCTACACATAGTCCCCATAGAAGGGAATGAGAACTCTACACATAGTCCCCATAGAAGGGAATGAGAACTCTATACACACAGTCCCCATAGAGGGGAATGAGAACTCTATACACACAGTCCCCATAGAGGGGAATGAGAACTATATACACAGTCCCCATAGAAGGGAATGAGAACTCTATACACACAGTCCCCATAGAAGGGAATGAGAACTCTATACACAGTACCCATAGAAGGGAATGAGAACTCTATACACACAGTCCCCATAGAAGGGAATGAGATCTCTATACATAGTCCCCATAGAAGGGAATGAGAACTCTATACACACAGTCCCCATAGAGGGGAATGAGAACTCTATACACACAGTCCCCATAGAAGGGAATGAGAACTCTATACACACAGTCCCCATAGCAGGGAATGAGAACTAAATACACAGTCCCCATAGAAGGGAATGAGAACTCTACACATAGTCCCCATAGAAGGGAATGAGAACTCTACACACAGTACCCATAGAAGGGAATGAGAACTATATACACAGTCCCCATAGAAGGGAATGAGAACTATACACACAGTCCCCATAGAAGGGAATGAGAACTCTACACACAGTCCCCATAGAAGGGAATGAGAACTCTACACACACAGTCCCCATAGAAGGGAATGAGAACTCTATACACAGTCCCCATAGAAGGGAATAAGAACTCTACACATAGTCCCCATAGAGGGGAATGAGAACTCTACACACACACAGTCCCCATAGAAGGGAATGAGAACTCTACACATAGTCCCCATAGAGGGGAATGAGAACTCTACACACACAGTCCCCATAGAAGGGAATGAGAACTCTATACACAGTCCCCATAGAAGGGAATGAGAACTCTACACACAGTCCCCATAGAAGGGAATGAGAACTATACACACACAGTCCCCATAGAAGGGAATGAGAACTCTATACACACAGTCCCCATAGAAGGGAATGAGAACTCTATACACACAGTCCCCATAGAAGGGAATGAGAACTCTACACACACAGTCCCCATAGAGAGGAATGAGAACTCTATACACACAGTCCCCATAGAAGGGAATGAGAACTCTACACACACAGTCCCCATAGAAGGGAATGAGAACTCTACACACACAGTCCCCATAGAAGGGAATGAGAACTCTACACACACAGTCCCCATAGAAGGGAATGAGAACTCTATACACAGACCCCATAGAAGGGAATGAGAACTCTACACACACAGTCCCCACAGAAGTGAATGAGAACTCTATACACAGTCCCCATAGAAGGGAATAAGAACTCTACACATAGTCCCCATAGAAGGGAATGAGAACTCTACACACACAGTCCCCATAGAAGGGAATGAGAACTATATACACAGTCCCCATAGAAGGGAATGAGAACTCTACACACAGTCCCCATAGAAGGGAATGAGAACTCTATACACAGTGCCCATAGAAGGGAATGAGAACTCTACACATAGTCCCCATAGAGGGGAATGAGAACTCTATATACACAGTCCCCATAGAAGGGAATGAGAACTCTATACACAGTGCCCATAGAAGGGAATGAGAACTCTACACACACCTCACAGAAGGGAATACGAACTCTACACACAGTCCTCATATAAAGTAATAAAAACACATGGTACTCATTTTAGGGTGAGTTGATCTGGAACAAAAACACCCGCTTTGACGGAGATTTGAACAAATTACCACCGGGTGGGCAGGCAAGAGTGAACCCGAAGTAAAGTAACTGTTAAGTGGTCTTCACTGCTCTAAGCTCGTCATCATTGCTCAATTTAGTTCTCTGCCTAACATATATAAGAGAAATGTCGAGCGTATGTCCACACTCAGTGCCCTCTCTACAGTTTGTTGCAGTCTAGCAGACGTACTCTGTCGACAGCCGGCGGACGATAGCCATTCAAGTCATACATAATGAATGATGGCCTGCTCCGTCGCTTACCATTTGCAATTCAGTAATGTATGTTATGTTATTCATTGTATCGTTTGAGGCTCACTGTGAAAGCCAAAATTTTGATCTTCCTTGCGTTGCTTTAATCAATAGAACATGAGCAATGGGTTTAAGTACTGACTGACACTGATAGAAGACCGGAAGAGAATAAGTGGACGCATTCAGCTACAGAAAAACTGAAAGAAAACAAGCTTTCTATGATTCAAACGTACGGCTTTCAAATAAAGACCGAATATGAGAAATGCATTCTCAGATACCGATAGAATATGAGAAATACATTCACAGATATCGACATAATATGAGAAAAGTACTTCACAGATATCGACATAATATGAGAAATACATTCACAGATACCGATAGAATATGAGAAATACATTCACAGATACCGATAGAATATGAGAAATACATTCACAGATACCGATAGAATATGAGAAATGCATTCACAGATACAGATAGAATATGAGAAATACATTCACAGATACCGACAGAATATGAGAAATACATTCACAGATACCGACAGAATATGAGAAATACATTCACAGATACCGACAGAATATGAGAAATACATTCACAGATACCGACAGAATATGAGAAATACATTCACAGATACCGACAGAATATGAGAAATACATTCACAGATACCGACAGAATATGAGAAATACATTCACAGATACCGACAGAATATGAGAAATACATTCACAGATACCGACAGAATATGAGAAATACATTCACAGATACCGACAGAATATGAGAAATACATTCACAGATACCGACAGAATATGAGAAATACATTCACAGATACCGACAGAATATGAGAAATACATTCACAGATACCGACAGAATATGAGAAATACATTCACAGATACCGACAGAATATGAGAAATACATTCACAGATACCGACAGAATATGAGAAATACATTCACAGATACCGACAGAATATGAGAAATACATTCACAGATACCGACAGAATATGAGAAAAGTACTTCACAGATATCGACATAATATGAGAAATACATTCACAGATACCGACAGAATATGAGAAATACATTCACAGATACCGACAGAATATGAGAAATACATTCACAGATACCGACAGAATATGAGAAATACATTCACAGATACCGACAGAATATGAGAAATACATTCACAGATACCGACAGAATATGAGAAATACATTCACAGATACCGACAGAATATGAGAAATACATTCACAGATACCGACAGAATATGAGAAATACATTCACAGATACCGACAGAATATGAGAAATACATTCACAGATACCGACAGAATATGAGAAATACATTCACAGATACCGACAGAATATGAGAAATACATCGAGTGCAGATTGGTCTATAAAAATATGGGTCTAGCATCATATACCCAATATGCCTCAAGACATGTCAAATGCTCCTTTACTTTACTTTACTTTACTGTACTTTACTTTACTTTACTTTACTTTACTGTACTTTACTGTACTTTACTTTACTTTACTTTACTGTACTGTACTTTACTTTACTTTACTGTACTTTACTTTACTTTACTTTACTTTACTTTACTGTACTTTACTGTACTTTACTTTACTTTACTTTACTTTACTTTACTTTACTGTACTTTACTTTACTTTACTTTACTGTACTGTACTTTACTTTACTTTACTGTACTTTACTTTACTTTACTTTACTTTACTTTACTTTACTGTACTGTACTGTACTTTACTTTACTGTACTGTACTTTACTTTACTTTACTTTACTGTTCTGTACTTTACTTTACTTTACTTTACTTTACAACAGACCCCGAAAAGGACTGTCGCGAGAAAACGCAAGCCATAATTGAAACAAGATACAGTGGATAAACACTTATGTCGCGGAGCAAGCACGAAAGGACTGTTCTGATCGTCAGAAGTCGTTCCTCTTTCACGAATATTTCGGCCCTTTACCTTCCTGACACACTCTGGGAGCTGATTCATCGGGGTTATGACTCCGGGTGTCTTTCTCCTGCCGTACATGTGAATCCACCACACTCCACCCAGTCAGAAGATATTGGGTGGGGAATTTGCTCTTATTCTTGTTTGGGTATACAACATGGACATTATGCAGCATTAGGGGTTCCAGCCAGGTCTGCTGTCGACTTCACCGGTGAAGTCAATTTTACCACTACGCTGCAACGACACTAGTATTTCCTGGGCGTTAGTCAATCTGTTGAGATCGTCAAACCGTCTCTCCGGATTGTCAGATGGACTAGCCATTCATCAATGATTAAAAGCTCCGCCGCGAAGCAAGCACGACAGGATAATAATCGCTTCTAGTGGTGCACAGTTTGACTTTTAGAAAAGGAAGAGGAAGCACTGATGCCATTTTTGGGTTGAGACAGATGAGTGAACAATCTATAGAACATATCAACAAAGCGTGGCTTTCATAGATCAAGACATTGTAAATAGGAACAAGCTGTAGAAAATAAAATGTTCGAAAGAAATGTGTAATGGGACAACTGTTGGATAACATCAAGGCTATGGTGGAATGGAAAAGAGCGCTAACTCTTAAACTTCCGGTGTGATGATGCCGAGGTAGCGGGTTCAATACATACAGCGGTTAACTGGACTAAAATGTTGACTTCTCATCCTTGACTTGGGGATGTAAATTACAAGTATCTCAGTGCAAGTAATCTTGTGCTCTAGAAGTAGTAGGACATGTATGGACTGCGCTTCAGTTCAAAGCGAGCAAACACAAACAAACAAATCAGGGCTGTGTATCAAACAAGTGAATGTGTCATAAAAACAAATGTCGGCACGACAAATTGGTTCCAAGTTACAGCAGACGTTTTATCACAATTTGTGTACATTATCTACGCGGTTAAGATGACTAAAGAAGCAAATCCACAACCAGAGAGTTTAAGTAAGCTGCTGTTTGCAGACAACCAGAGTTTACTGTATGAGAAAAATGCGGATCTCCGGCACCATATAAATAAACTGCCATGAAAATTGCTGTCAGAAATTTTATGTAGAAATGAACATCGACAAGACATCATTTTTGATAATTCGACTAATACCAGCGCAATGTAACGTAAATATTCGTGGAAGATCACGGAACCAAGTTACATAGTACAAACATCAGGGTGCTGTATTTACAGAGATAGATAGGGAAGTAGAAACGAGAATACAGACAGCAATCAACATCAGCTATTAAATATTCTAAAACATCCAAATAGCAACATGCAAACAAACAAGAAACAACTCTTTATCAATGCCAAACACGGACATTTCTAGAAATATACAGACGTAAAATCACACCATGTTAGATGGGATGCGTAAGAAACGCAGCTGGAAAAAGGCATACAGACAGTTGATCACAGATATCAGAACACTGGATTCAATATTGAGGCCAGATTACGAGAAGTGATATTACAGGAAATGATAGGTAGTGTGGTGGTAGAAAGTTTAAAAAAAAAAAATGGGCTTTAGCCTAAATAATAGAAATGCCAAAGAGTACCTTTATTACCCTGGAGGAGAAAGCACTGCCGGGGCACAAACCAATGAAGGACAGGCTAACTCTGCTGTTCTGTGGATGAGAATGTGTCCTTGGGCAAAAATGTGGGCCTGGAAGTCGATGGCAACGACTTGGAGGAGCGGATTGAGGACCACAGTGGAGAGTTCACTACAGATGAGCTTGTGGATCTTCAGCATGAATAGCTAAAGACATTAAAGGAAAAGTAGTCGTCCGATGATGAGGAGCCAGAGACCGTTGCAACTGCCAGGATTATAGAAATTTGCAGCAAGTGGGCAGACGTCAAAGACTTCAGTGTGAACCACCATCCAAACAAACTTGTTGCTAACAGGGCAGCAAATCTGATGAATGATAACGCAAAGGCCCACTTCAGAAAGATTCTCAAGCAATGGAAGCGACAAATTTCCCTTGATAGTTTCTTGGTGCAGAAAGATTCCCAGTCGGCTGCCAAGAAGCAGCGACTAGAATCTCCTGAAACTAATGATACAGAATAGCAAAGAAAGTGACACATTTCCCATGATTGTTTTCTTGGTAAGAAAGATAGACTAAACCTGTTTTTATTTTACATTTAATTTATTTGGTTGTTTTCTTTCTCTTTATTTAATACGCGAAGTACATGTATTCTTTGAATTTTGTCAGGTAAACGACTGGATGTTAATAAATAAAAAAAAAAAGGAACGATTTTTTCATCTTGAAACAGATTGTCACTATTTCGTTGATTTCAATGTTTCGGGTTACGAACGTTTCGGATTATGAGCAGAGTTCTGGAACGAATTAGGTTCGTAACGCGAGGTACCACTGTACTATTATCGACGAACAATAAACAATATGAATAAATGCTAAGAAAGCAGCAGTCAACTTTAAGCTTATTGATATCCCCATAGAGTTTGTTCTCAAATGGAACGGGTGTAGACCAAAGTACTTTTGTCTATTCTGCATGTCGGACACTTGCAACGCATGTTTTAAGTGTCATTTTACCAGCGCCGCAGTTACATTTCTTACCTGTTTACTACCTTTCGACGAGGGGGCCATTTCTGATGATCGGAACCTTCTGTCGTGCTTGCTCCGCAGTGGAGCTTTTACCACTATTGAGAAAATGGGCCTAAGTTTGAATAATAGAAAGACAGAATTCATAGTGATATCAAAGAAACAGATTGTACCAAAATGTGCAATAAAAGTAAATGACATTATTTTGGGGCAGGAGCAGAAATTCAGATATCTAGGCACATGGATAACATCAGATGGAAGATGGATCACTGAGATAAAGAGCAGAATAGGACAAGCAAAACCGCATTCTATCAAATGAAGAACGTTTTGTGCAATAAGTTACAAAAATAATTCTCGCATGTTACATAGAACAAGTTTTAACTTATGGCTGCGAATCTTGTACAATTAGTAAACAGGCGAAAAAATATCCATGGAAACCATGGGGATTTAGTTTCATAGAAGAATGCTGAAAATTAATTGGGCAGCCAAAATCAGGACGTTTTAAGTGAAGCTGAGTCGCAAAGACAACTTATCACAAACATCAGAAAGAGGCAGTAATCGTTGTTTGGCCACGTTTTGAGAAGACAAAAACTGGAACGTGTTGTGACAACAGGAAAGATTTGGGGAAAGAGAGATAGAGGAGCACCGCGTGAGAAGATTATTGACAGTCTTGTGTCATGGCATGGAAGGGAGTCAACATATGAATTGATCCATGACGTCGGAGATCGTAATTTGTGGAGAGGCATGATCGCCAACGCTAGCCGACAGGCACTGGACGATGATTGCGAAACCATAGGGGTTCCTAGAACATAGTTTGAGAAACCCTGTTCTGGAATACGATCCCTGATGGCAATACAGACACTTAGAATCAGACCGACTATTTAAGTGAAAGTAAATTGTGCCGGGTTTCAATGTCTGGGCACTCCGGAACAATTCCCCGGACGAGCAGCCTGCTTTGAGTGATGCATCAATCACGATCTGGATGGTGACACAACCTTTATAGATAGACTCTAACTTTCACCACTGAATAAGAAGTCGAGGACAGAAATAGCTGGTTAATTGCGCATCCACTGAGCTGAGTAGAGTTGAGTTGAGTTAAGAACCTATATCACAGCAGTCAAAAAATTCCTATGCACGCTCCGTTTTCAACTTTAACAGCCAGAGAAGAGTCCTGATACTAACAATTATATTTCAGGCATGATTGCGTGGCATCGTGATTTCTGTGGTGCATCTCCTGGCTGGTTTCCTCCTTCTTCGGCATCTTTTCTTTGATAGAGTAGACTGTGATCTTACTCGAGTTTAGATATGTGTGTATGTATTACACGAGTCTGCGCATGCATGTACGTACATATCTAGAGCAGTCTGAAGGGAGACAACATTGCAGATGTAGACACATTTCTAAGGAACGAAAGAAGAAGGAAAATTATTAATTGCAGTCTGATTATGTGTCTTCAACTACCAGCGAAGAGATCCAAAACTAATGGTACCAGTTGCAGTTCGATTATGTGTCCACCTGGCTTTTCCTCGGAGTCCCGAGTGTCGGTCAAAGCCTCTGGTTACTCCCTGCAGCACCATTCTCTCCAGGCTTTAATTGCATGCTTATTGTGTTCGCTGGCTGTGAACTCCAGCGCGAAGTCCTGTATGTCGGATGAAGACATCCTGTTGTCCAACATCAGTGTGATGTCATACAGGACCTGAGGTTTGCGTGAGTATCCGTTGTCCCATGTCTGGCTTATTGGTGTGCAGACTGGTGGTTCCTCGTCGTGCAGGCAGACACTCTCCGACTTCGGAGGAATCGGCGATCCTACTGACTTTAGCCAGGACCCCGAAGGGACCTGTTGCCCAGGACGCTCGGCGAGGACGCGTCAATAGGTCTTGGCCAGTCTAGAACCCAGCCCTGATGCCTTGGAAACACCTCTGCGTCCCATAGGCTTTAATGATTGATCTGTTCTCCCACACTATACACACGATCCCAAAGGACCCCGACTACGTCTGTCACACCGTGCACCAAGAGTCCACCCAGCACTGCAGAGGTAGGTCACCATGGCCGACTGGGTAAGAGTGCGCGTTCTTAAACATCCGGCGTGTTGATGCCGAGGTAAGGGGTTCAACCCCTACACCGGACAGTTGGACTAAACTGTTGACCTATCGTCCTTGACATGGAGACGTAAATTACAAGTACCTCTGAAGTCGGAGGGGGTTCACCTGATGGCGACGGACACTGTTAACAGGGAAAGCTAATCCACACGCAAAATTCAGTTCAGCACCACTAGAAGTAGTGTGCACGGACAACACTTGGGTTCAAAGCGAGAGAGCGAAAAAAACAACAACATTGCAGACTCAACTAACCTGTCCGGTGGTCTGTTTCCTAACACACCAGACTAGCAAGTGAGTACAATGTCAGGAGCGGGTTTTATCGATGTGCAGCGAGTCAGATCTGATGGTTCGGTCATGTAACTTTGCTAGCATTGAACAGCACGCCTCAAGCAGTTTGCTTAGATACAGCGGTATCGGAGTAAGAGGGGAATCACGCAAGGTATGGATTAGTGGAGGGCATCATCATCATCAAGTGCCCTGCCAGCTGGCATAGGCGTTCATGGCTCTCCACAGATCTCGGTCTTTGGTTTCCTGGATCAACTCTGCTGCTGATATTCCGCCGTGTCACCGTCTCAATCCATCCAGCATCATTTCTCTTGGTCTGCCTCTGCCTCTCTTCCCCTCGATCTTTCCAATTGTCACGATGTTCTCCAATGCCTCTCTTCTCATTACATGACCAAAGAAAGCTGTTTGTCTCATTCTTATTGTTGTATATAGTGTTCTAGTTTCATTAGCCTCTCATTAGTCGTTGTTAGTTACTCTGGCAGTCCAAGGAATTCGCAACATTCATCTCAGGAACCACATCTCTGTTGCTACTAATTTCTTCTTAATTTGTTCATTTACATTCCAAGATTCACTGCCATACAGCAAAACTGGTTCTACATAGCATTTCAGCCCTCTCTTTCTTACATTCAGTGATAGTGACCTATTGCACAAGATACTCTTCATTTTCTGAAATGCGGCCGTTGCTTGCCCTATTCTGCTCTTAATCTCTGTTGTACATCTTCCATCTGATGTTATAAATGTTCCTAGGTATCTAGCGGAGAGCAAAAACTAATAAACAGCTATTTGCGAGCAACTGGATCTCTCCAAGGCAACGGGAGATGAATATTCGTTATAAAAATATGTTAGTCTGTTAAACCGTCAAATACAGTTCCGTCTCCAGTCCACCTGAAGTGTTACAGCACTACTCCATACCTTGAGTACCTTTCTTCAGAAGCGCCTTGCGGCCAAAGTACTCAAGTGTGTGTGTGTGTGGGGGGGGGGGGGGGGGGGCGACAAAATCTTGTTGGATCTACAGCCAATGCGACTGCGCCAATGCTGTCTCGTCAAAAATTAAGAAACTTGTCAATGGTGGTTTGATCATCTGCAAACCTGTGACCATCCACACCCGTGCCCAAATCCGCGAGAATGCCGAGACCCGCCGCAAAAGTCGTCATATGGGACACGACAAGAAAAAAAAAACTACTGCAAACGCTCGTGAGACAACAAAGATTCTCTGGATCCGACGCATGAGAGGTTTGCGCAAGTTGTTGAGAGAGTACAGGGAGGCCAAGAAGATTGACAAGCATTTATACCGCGAGTTGTACATGAAGTGCAAAGGTCATGGCTCCAAGAACAAGCGTGTACGGACGGAATTCATCCACAAGAGAAAGGCTGAGAAGTCCAGATATACAGTTCGCAGTGATCAGTCATAGGCTCGTAGACAGAAGGTTAAAGAGGCTAGTTGCAGAAGAAAGGAGCGCATTGCATTGAAAAGAGAAGAGCTGTTGAAGAACCCAAGAAATAACCGAAACTTTAAAGTGCTATGCAAAGAGTTTCTATGAAAATAAACATTTCCTAGAGTCCCAGCATCTGCACCTCCCTCCCCCCTCCCCTCTCCGCCCCACGCATATAGTGCATGATCCGCCACTGCCATTTGCTCCTGATCGCGTTAATGTCTAGCGGCTACGTAACGCTTCCCAGCTGCTGCAACTGTAAAGTTCGCGAGAATATAATTAAGAAATCGCTGCCGTCTGCCGAGTTATGTTGTTCAGTTTAAAATCAAATTTGGAGAGAATGCCAGGCGCGTGGTCCCAACGTAGATTCCGTGTTTGGTTGCGGCGAGGAAGAGAATCGATTCCTTGGAGCAGTGGAAAGTGGGGAAACAGATTGTAGAATTCACCAGACACAGTAATTCTCAAACGGTCTAGCGCGGTTCTCTTAGATAGGGAGATTAGGGACATGTGTGGCACGGGTTTTGACGATCCCATATTTCAAAACAATGTTTTTCTCGTAGTGAATTCGAACAATGAAAAAAAAAAAAAAACACACACACACACACACTCACGCACGCACACACGCACACACGCACGCACGCACACGCACACACACACACACACGTCCAGAAAGCAATGGCTAACTATTGAGCGCAAACTTGCCAAGAAATCACAAACAGCCAAACAATGCTGGGGTTGACTGCGACGTCTTGTACTTTAACTTAGTTTATGTTGATCACGTGATGATGATCATTTTAATCTTCGGCGTGAATGAAGAGATCACATAATAATCACAGGTTAGTATTGCCGAATGGATAAGAGTGTCCGCTCTTAAACTTCCGGTGTGCTGATGCCGAGGTAGCGGGTTCAACCCCTGTATCGGTCAGTTGGGCTAACATTTTGACTTCTCGTCCTAGTATCCCAGAAGCTGGAGTGGGTTGGCCTCATGGCGAATGACACTGGTAATAAGGAAAGCTAATTCACACGCAAACATCAACCCAGCGCACTAGAAGTAGCAGTAGTTGTATGGACTACGTTCGAGTTTAAAGCGAGCAAACATAAAAACAAAGCAAAACACATGACAATCACCACATCAATCTCCCGTGTGAACGTGGAGATGGAGAGATAATGACCACATCCATCTCCCGAGAATACATGTACGGGCAGTCACAAAGTGAAGTTTATGGTGAAATGACAAGTTTAAAGAACTTAACTTTTTTATTCAAGTAGGTAAGGAGTTAAGTTGAGCTAACAACTGACATCACTACCCTCTCTGCACCGACATCACCATACGCGCTCCGTCCCCTCGTTCAACAGCCAGCGAGGAGTCATACTAATAATCGTTCCCACCTCTGTCTCATTGTAAGTTTTCATTGTCTTCCATTGAAGTTTTGAGATTCTTTCAGAACCCCTGACGATCCCCAGCAATATCATATTTTCAACATACGGGTTCTCAATCTGTTTCCCCGCCTTCTCCACCCGGTCCCACAGGCGCTAGACCATCTCTCCCTTGTCTATAGATGATATATCACCAAGAGGTGCATTCCCTGCCAGCCTATCAGCCTGTTCATTCCCCACGCTCTCCAACATGGCCAGGGCGAAAATCCATACAATTCTGACAATCTGTAACCTCTGAAGCGAGGATAACCAATTCACACGGAACATTCCTTTCTCCACCTTACTAAGCATACTCCTTGAATCCGTAATGAATACAATGTGTGATGCAGTGGTCTCCTCTAACCAACGGAATGCCGCTGTTACTGCTTCCACCTCCATTCTCATGCTGGAGGTCGTAGTCTCATATGCCACTCTCCTTTTTCAAGCATCGTCCATTAACCTTCGCGATGAAACCCCAACCATTACGTCAGGAATCAACGACAGGCCTAGCAAACCAGTACGGTGTTTACTTGACCCTAGACAAATACTGCACATGAATATTGAGGGAAATTGGAGGAAAGGAGCTAGTTACAGTCACGGGAACTTCATTTACCACTCCCCACGACGCCTAAAGGCATGAGTGGAAGACACCAACATCATCCCCACCACCACCACCACCATCACCACCACCACCACAACATCAATCATCATCATCATCATCACCACCACCACCACCATAATCACCACCACCATCATCATCACCACCACCACCATCACCACCACCACCATCACCATCACCACCATCACCACCACCATTATCATCAACGCCATCACCACAACAAACAACAACAACTCTTGTGTTGGCACTGAATAACTTGTTTTGACATTTACAGCGAGTTTAATCTACAACCCACGGTGCCAGCGAAACAGGCGGAGACATAAAAACACCAAGAGAAGAGAATTTCAGACAGAGATGAATAATAAAGAAAGACATGGAAGCAGCTGAAAGACAGCAAAGGAAGGGACGGTGTGGAGTGGGTTGGTTGAGGACATTTGCTACCATAGGGGATACAGGACAGAAGAATTATTTGACAAAGAGGGCGCGGAAGACTTCTGTAGGGAGAACTAGTCGCTTCGTGAATAATTAAACACTAGCTGTAAGGACAATGGACTGTTTTTGGCCAGTTAATTGACGTAACTGTCAGGAACAGATCATTATGGAAGGAAGTGTACCGGGGAGAGGAGAACAGAAAGACCGCAGCGTAGAAGGGTTCAACAAGTGATATGAGGTCAGCGTGGCCGAATAGATAAGAGCGTATGCCCTTAAACTTCCGGTGCGCTGATGCTGCAGTCGCGGGTTTAACCCGCATATCGGTTAGTTGGACTAACATGTTTACTTCTCGTTCTTGACTTCAGAAGTCGCAATGGGTTCACCCGATGTCGAGGAGCACTGATAATAAAGAAAGCTAATGCACACGCAAAAGCCAGTGCGGCGCAATAGAAGAAGTAGTGCGTGCATAGACTACGTTCGAGTTCAAAGCGAACCAACACAAATGTAATAGATAACTGACACAAGAGAGCAGCAGCGGCGGGGCGTCTGTCTTATGATAGAGGACAATGTCTAAAGTAAAGGCCGTAATGGGTGCGGAGCTCTGTTCAGGGCAGTTCATTGGGTGGTCGCAGAGGCGAGTGACTAGAACGGTTGCCTACTTTCCCTGTGGTCAAGACATCCAATGCACAAAGGGGCAGGCATTTTAAAACCAATGTCCTGCCCTCCCATGTTGACCCAAGCCTAATATGGGTACCGAAAATGTTCTGCGGAGTAAAAGCCATCAGCGATGATATTTTTTAAAATTTTGTTTTGCATATCCTATTTATAGGATATTGCCGTCAACACCAAGATTTTTCAGCTGCTGTCGTGCAGCTGTTGATGTCTTGGCAAGTCTTACGTTCAGTAGTTTGCCATTGCTTTCTGAACGACCGGCTCACATACCTTTCCGTAAGAAAATAACGCGACTCGATCAGCAGCAGAATCTACCGCAGTTGTGTATTGTACGTGAGTACACGGGATTACGAACAGCGTCCTTAACTCCACGGCCAGGGAAACCGGTACTGGCGTTGATACAGACCACATATTCCATCGAGTGCCGATAACACCACGGCTAGCACAATATATCTGACATACTTCAACGCGTGGAAACTGGCCCTTTACTACACTACACTACGCTACGCTATGCTATACTATACTATACTATACTATACTATACTATACTGCATTAAACGCAACTATACTGTATTATACGTTACTGTGCTTTATTATACGTTACTGTACTTTATTACACACTTCTATACTTTACAATACGATATTATACTTTATTATAAGCTTCAATCGACATTATATGTTACTATGCTTTATTATACAGTACTATCATTTACGTTACTATACTTTATCACACTATACTTTAATAAGTGTTAAATGAGCAGTGCTGTGCCGTAACGATTAGTGAGCCTGCTTGTCAAGACAATGGTACAGTTTCAATCACCACCAGTTCTTCTTTGCGTTCATCCGGAGTGTTTTTTTCAGATGTGATTGCGGTGTGTCTAAGTTATGCGCCCTTGGGCCGAAACCCGTAGGCCAACACATCCGGCTTTAGCGTGCTTTTTTGTTACTAGGTAGCATTCCTGAGAGACTCTCACTTTTGCGGAACCGTCCACAACCCAGCTGGCTAAGTTTGAACGGTCGAAGACAACGGTCATCCCTCAAAGGAAGGCAGGGACAGTCCATGGCATTTTCCGCCATCCAGGGTGGCTTCCATAATTGCAGGGCCGGCACATAGCGCCCTGGTGCTGGGCTCACCGAGGGAATCGCCACGTACTGCTCATGGCTGCTTTAATTCCTCACTTCAATATATTGGGCTTTTCGTTTACTACGGGCCGTTCCCGCACAAACCAGGCCGGTCTGCAGACGGTATCCACTCAGCGAGTTTTTAGTTCGGACATGTGCTTGTCTTTGTGCCCATCAGAGCTGTTCCAGGCACGACAGACATTCGGAAAACTACCTAGTCAGAGCTGTTCCGAACAAGAGCGGCATTCGGAGACTAGGTAGTCAGAGCTGTTCCTAGCACGAAAGAAATTTCACTCGGACGTTTTTTGCGTTGTGCCTGATTTATTTGCACCCGTAGGCCAGCACATCCGGCTTCGGCAGGCATTTTTACGGGTTAGCCTTCCCGGGGTTTTGAGAGACGTTAGACCACCCAATGGATTCGCTAGCCGTGCGTTCTATTTCTTGTTATTGAGACGTTTTTCCACTTTTGTCTACACTCTCTATGAGTGATACAGACAGTTTTCGTAACCATTTCATTCGACTGAGGCAATTTTCTGCCTTTTTGTACTCGCTCACGAGGTAGGCTACATGTGCTGCCGGCTCATCACCTTACCTCTGTGCAGGGGTGAACGAGAAACGGCCAGGCCCTCTCATCCGGGAATCCCTCATATCCCCCAGCTGAGAGCCTTTGAACATGTATCAGAACTGGGCATGTAGCGTGCTCAGTATCTCACCTCTACTTTTCAGTAGGTGGTATCGGCCCGGCTCTCACATCCGAGGGTTTGTGGCCTAAACCCTCGACAGAGAGCCTTAGGATGTTGTCCGGACCAGGAACTTCTGCCTTCGTGCGCCTGATTTAAACTTTTGACTGCTATCCTCAGTCTACCTGCAGAGCAGCAGGTTGCGTCTCTCTTAGTCTGGTCCCTATCCCATAAGCTTTTCGATATGTAGTTTTCATCCATCGGCAAGCAACCACCAGTTCAGGGATCTCTATTTTTTCTTTCTGACCAGGGGCTATTATGGAGTCGACCCATCATTATAAAACTGGTACCAGATTATTGTCTGGAAATAAAAGGTGGCTACGAGGAAGGGAACTGATCTACTCATCTTATCAGTTGTTTTATTCCGTGATCAAAACAACATTTTCTAAAAAAAAATGCACTTATTTTCTTGGCAATTTTCTTCCAACTGACCGGTGTAGGGGTATTGGAATGAAGCTCTTAAACTTCCTTATCCTTTCTGCCACATAGGGTGCTTTATTTCACATTCCAACCAACAATCTACTATGTGGCCTTTAGAATGAAATACCCCAAACCTGTGGAGGGAAGATGGCCAACACAAGCCAGATTCCAGCCAGGACAATGGACAATGCTGAAAGATGACCTCCTTTCTGCTGCCGGGCCCAACGAAACCTATGTGCTCAACAAACAGACGCCGTGCCGTCCCATCTATGCCCATCTTCTGCGGCTCCCTCCATGTCCAGTTCTCGATAATTTTCTCCTCTGTGTTAAGTGAGTATGTGAACGCTGTTCAGCCTCACGTTTTCAGCAATGCCTTCGAAATCAACAACATTTAGTTAGTTAGTTAGTTAGTTAGTTAGTTAGTTGGTTGGTTGGTTGGTTGGTTAATGGTTGGTTGGTTGGATGGATGGATGGTTGGTTGGTTGGTTGGTTAATTGGTTAGTTAGTTAGTTAGTTAGTTAGTTGGTTGGTTGGTTGGTTAATGGTTGGTTGGTTGGATGGTTGGTTGGTTAGTTAGTTAGTTAGTTAGTTAGTTAGTCGAGGTTCCAACTTCACAGCAACGGGTCGTCCCCATTATGCTCCGTTCCTGTGCCAGTGAATATCACACAAAATGCTCCCCACTGTCCAATGTGAAAAGTGGAACAGACAGGAGTCCCGGCAATCCAACAGCCCGCACAGGTGCACTGTGCATAATACAGCCGCCAGAATGCCAACACAAAAGTCCTCCACGGAAACCACAGTTCATCGTCGATGGAACCGGCAGTCTCCAGAAAGACCTCAATGACCCGGTTTTCTCACTGGCTCTGTCTCTATCCGCCGAAAGCGTCACATAAAGCACGAACTCCGCAGCTCCAGCGCCGACTCCCAGGAGTCTCCTGAAAAATGCACTCCTGAACCGAAAAGGCAAATCAGTCAATTCAGCAACAGCCGGTAGTCATTGTTCCGAACATGTAGGTCACTGTACAAACAAAAGCGGACATGTAAAAGCATTCCACGTTAATATCACAGCTCACAGAGTCGCGCCACGCACTCACTCAGTAGCAGGGCGACAGAACCGTTCAACATTAAAAAGGACATCATTAACCGCATGGATGGAAGGATATTCAATCTCGGAAGGCTGAAAGCCAAAATCAAAACTACCGTCGACATCGTCAGAGAGCTTCTGTTTGTGGACGATTGTGCACTATATGCCAACTCAGAGGCAGACTTACAACACAACGTTTCAGCTTTCCTATATGCCTGTGTCAGTTTCGGGAGAAGACTGTAGTTATGTACCAGGCAGCTCCAGTGATAAGTCACACAGAGCCGAATATCAAAGTGAATGATCATAGACTAAGTGTTGTGGACAAATTCACCTATCTTGAACGAATTGTGTCACAAGCTGCCACAATTGATGACGAATTGAATGCATGCATCTCCAAGGTCAGCGAGGCATTTGGTAGACTGTTCAATAATGGGTGGGAGAAATATTCAATAAACCTGCAAACAACGATGTAAATCAACAAAGCAATCGACACTATTATATGCTTGTGAAACTTGGACTGTTTACCAGCGACACGCTAGGAAATTACACCACTTCCACACAAGCTATTGAAGATTAAATAGCAAGACTAGATCCCAGACACTGAAGTCTCAGAAAGAGCGTCCATGCCCAGTATCCACACTATACTAATGAAGAATTCGCTGGGTTGGTCAAGCGAGCGAGATTACAGGCTCCCTAAACGATATTTTTACGGCGAGTTGTGTTGTGGTAAACGCTCCCAGAGCAGCCAGAGGAACAGCTTTAAAGACACTCTGAATACCTTACTAAAAGCTTTTGGAATCCATCACTATACTTGGGAGACTGCTGCCAACGACCGAAATTCGTGGCGTACACCATTACGCAAGGGTGTAGTCACTTGCGAAGAAACAGGACAGCAAGAGCTGTTAGAAAGAAAAAAAAGACGGGTAAAAAAAACCCACCGCTGGAGATCCTCCTCCTGGAACGTCAAGCATTCTTTGTCTACATTGTCAAAGAACATTTCGAGCCATCTTAGAATTCATGGCTCAAAACTTTCAAGCCTAAATGGACAAACACAAAGTAATTAAGAAGTAAGTGAATAAGTAAGTGAATAAGTAATTACGCGAATAAGTAAGTGAATAAGTAAGAACGTGAAATAGTAAATAAGTGAATAAGCACGTACTTGAATATGTAAATAAGTGAATAAGTAAGTGAATAAGTAAGTACGTTAAAAAGTAAATAAGTGAATAAGTAAGTACGTGAATAAGAAGTAAGTGAAAAAGTAAGTGAATACATAAGTCCGCGAATAAGTAAATGAATAAGTAAGTGATACATAAGTACGTAAATAAGAAGTATGTGAATAAATGCCTAGCCACTATGCTACCACTGCTCCGTTCACGAATGTCATCATCAAGTGCCCTGCCAGCTGGCATAGGCGTTCATGTCTCTCCACAGATCTCGGTCTTTGGTTTTTCTGGATCAGCTCTGCTGATGTTATTCATCCCTGCCACCCTCTCAGTCCATCCAGCATCATGTCTCTTGGTCTGCCTATCTTTTCCCCCATTGATCTGTCCACGCAAATAACCAGCCCAAATTGAGTTTGAAGGTTCGTAATAAGCCCAACACCTACACAAGTTGTCGGCGCCGAAGCCAATTAGAAGACGCTGGCAGCAATCACCAATGTTCTACACCTTCAACGCGAAGCCACTTTCTTGAATTAGTAGCACTGGCTCACCTTCAAATAAACCCCGGGCGGTCGACACGTTTCACATCTACTAGGTTACGTTGGTGTGCTTGTCCCGTGCTTTAGTCTTTAATGTTTAGCTATAGGAGACTAGCATCAGTTTAGCACGGTATACTTTTACACTTCAAATTCCGATGCGCTGACGACGGAGTACGGGGTTAATTCCCTACACCATCAACTGGACTTCAGCGTTGACTTCTCGTTCAGACAACATTGGGGAACTAATTGTTGCATGTATTTTACAGGACCTTGCAATCAACCCAAGCTCCAGATTGGTTTTCTAGGCAAGTTTACGTTAAGTAGCTTGTAGCTTTCTGAACGGGAATACGGCGCTTAAGTTCAATAGACCGATGTAGGGAACAATGCGAACTGAAGAAAGAATTTAGATAGTTAGTTAGTTTGTTAGTTATTTAGTTAGCTAGTTAGCTAGTTAACTAGTTAGCTAGTTAGTTAGATAGTTAGTTAGTTAGCTAGTTAGTTAGATCGTTCGTTCGTTCGTTAGTTCGTTAGTTAGTTCGTTAGTTAGTTAGTTCGTTAGTTCGTTAGTTAGTTAGTTAGTTAGTTAGGTAATTAGTCAGCCAGCCAGCCAGTCAGTCAGACAGTCAGTCAGTCAGTCAGTCAGTTCGTTAGTTAGTTTAGTTTAGTTTAGTCGATGGACCAACATCACGGCACACGGGTGTAACCCATAAGTTCTCCGTTCTCCTCCTAACTCAAACCTGAGTTTGGAGAAACTCAGCTCATTGCACGAACTCCGTAGCACCGGCGATTATCCTGAAATACTGTGGGTAGATTTTAAACTCGAAATTTTGCCCGGGCAGCGCCGTTATGCTACTCTTTTTCGATTTCCAACTGCCAAGGGATTTTTTACGTGCGCAACAATACACACGGGCGTCCGATCTCACTACCCAGAGACCAGGGTAAATTTTATTACTAGAAGTCCACGTCAAAAAGTCCCGGTCCTCACTGGGGCTTGAACCCGGGACCTCCAGCACTCGAGGCGGACACCATACCTCGAGACCACGCAGCCCCTTGTTAGTTAGTTAGTTAGTTAGTTAGTTAAATTTTGGGGTATCATCCTTGCACTCCGGACATGTCTACTGGTGCTCCCCCTCCCCCCACATATGCACCAGCGCCCGGTGGCTAATAGTACCAGTTCTGTGTTGGGTGGCGAGAAAATAAACTCCCAACCTTGTTGATACAGATAACATTTCACATTGCTTCGAACACACACGGAACTGAGAACCGTGGTGGCCGTCACTCTTACCTTGCAATGTGTTTAAATTCCAAAAGATGAAACATCCAAACAATAACGAACAAGCTAAAGTAGTGTTTTATATTTTTGTAAATATTTTTGGGGCGTTTTGTTTTGTATTTTTGGGGATTTTCCCCTGTGATTTATGATATCCATAGTGGAGTTCGTTGTTAGGTATGTATACAGTGTCTGTGTTTAGCATACCTAACTTTTTCGCTGGAGTTACACATATCTGATTGTTTTAATTTCCTAAAGAAAGTTAATTACACATCCTTTACATAACGTATACCCCATCATTTTTTGGCTGTTTATGATTTCTTGGCAAGTTTACGTTCAGTAGTTTTCCATTACTTTCTGAATGACCAGAACTCATAGTGGGTTCGGTTCCTGGCTGCATAGTTCGGTTCGCGCGTGCAATGATCTGGGAGGCTGCTGGGATTGTCGTTGGAGCCACAGAGTTAGTGCTTTGTGGAACGCTGTCGGCAGGTCGCCAGCGGAACGAAACCGGGCTTTGGGGTGAAACCCGATGCAATGAAGTCGACCCTCTTGCCTTTCAAATCTTTTCCATCTGCGGACAATTTGGAAGCCGGCTGCCTTGCGCTGGTTGCTACCCTCGCCGTGATTAACTACATCGCCACGGAGACTCCCGCAGCCCGCAGCTGTGTTTGGAACGCGGTACGCGTGATTGAATTCTGAACTCCTTCGCCACAACTCTTTCCTGAAGAAAGGGAAAGAAAAACAACTTAGCCGACCAAACAACACAGTTTTGTTGTTGTTGTTGTTGTTGTTGTTGTTGCTGTTATTGCTGTTGTTGGCTGTTTGTGATCTCTTGGCAAGTTTACGTTCAGTAGTTTGCCATTGTTTCTGAGCGGCCGGTAGTAATACCATTGCGTGAAAGCCAAGGCAAGGCGGTCTGCTGCCAGATCACCCGCAGCTATGTTTGGACGCTGTATGCGGGATTAAGAATCACGACCGTAACCCCTTCGTCACAGAGCCTACACTCCCTACCTCGCCATCAAAATACCGGAGGTTTAAGAGCGAAAGATTTTATCTTTTTGGCCACGCCGACTCCATTATTATTATTATTATTATTATTATTATTATTATTATTACTATTATTATTATCTATCCATTTGCCCCAACTATGATTCCTCCTTTCCGCCCACATACTTATTTATTTCAATTAGGAAGTTATGAGAGAGAGAGAGAGAGAGAGAGAGAGAGAGAGAGAGAGAGAGAGAGAGAGAGAGAGAGAGAGAGAGAGAGAGAGAGAGAGGCAGACAGACATACAGTTAGACGTAAAAACTGCTCCAGTCATTGAGGAAACCCGTACATTCTTTTAATTAACCAACGCTTGATAAACCATTATATTGGGGACTGGAGATGAAATATTTTGAGAATCATCGAATCAGAGGCAACGCCGGTCCTTAGGCGCCTCATCGATTTAGCAAACACAGCGTCGGTTCCCGTTGGGTATCGGCATTTTCCATAGACAGGCAAAGGGGACGAGAGGCACCGCACGGTCAAGGCAATGGTTGGATGTATACGTGCCTGACAACACACGGGGCAACAACCAGCCCGTCTCAGTCTTGTTTTGTTTTCGCCAGGCTTGCGTGTGTGTGAGACGCTCAGTCGTTCGGAGATTACCTAACCACGTAAGAAGCCATGTTGTAATTCAATATTTTGTAACTGCTGGTTTTATATGTTTTTTGTCCGACTGTATTGATAGTTGCCATTTTACGTGAACCGTGGCGATAGACATAAATTATAATTGCGTTTCTAGTCTTTGGCTAATTATGAACGGAAAACAAAGTATTCCATTAGTGAATTTAAACACACAAGATACAAACAATAGGATGGGCAGTTTATTGACAATATGGAATGAGAACAGGTAGGTATGTGTGGCTTCTGCGAGAGATAGATAGATAGAGAGAGAGAGAGAGAGAGAGAGAGAGAGAGAGAGAGAGAGAGAGAGAGAGAGAGAGAGAGAGAGAGAGAGAGAGAGAGAGATTACAAACACAGATACAGTGTACATACCGCACAACGAGCTCAGATCCCGGCGAACCGAAATCACAGTGTAGAGATGAATCGAAAAAAAAACAACAGCAAGAATAATAATAATAATAATAATAATAATAATAATAATAATAATAATAATAATGTTCAGCAAATATGTAAAACAAAACAATGTATTGCCTTAGTGAATTTAAACACAGAAGCCACAAGAAAAATGTTGCACGATTTATTGCCTGGCATATTTCGCCGCATCTCGTCAGGTGCATACAGTAGAGTTATATATCACATGAAGTGAATAAATAAATAATTCAGCTGAAGCAATTACAACATATAGTCAAAGGTATTTTTCGAATGCGGAACATCTGTTATGCGCACGGCAATTTCAAATTTAACACGAACTGTTTCTGTTTGCATAAAACTGGCTGGAAACACTTAATTGCTTATATCTCACTATATTTGAGTAATTGTTTATTGTTCGTTGAATACAGAATACGAAACATGTATGTAACGATGTAAAACATTCATGTATATAAAATTATGTAATAAATAAATAACATGAAAACAAAAACCGAAGTTTCGATCCCAGTGATCTTCTCCAAGAACAGCACAAACAGATCTAAAGAAAAATAAATACATTATAATACTAAATCAAAACGCACTGAGGTATAAACATAGAAAAGTGTAAATAAGGGGCGCTAACCAGCGGCTGCGCAATTATCATGTGCAGGAGACTGTGCGAGAGTTTGCGGGGTTTGGTCCCAAATAAGGAAATATAAAACCTAAAGTATGACTACACTCTTACGGTTTTATAGAAGGATGCTGATAATTCCATTTACAGCCAAAAAGAGTAATCTGGGTATTTTGAGGGAAGCTAGATCGCAAAGACAACTTATAAAAAAAGAGGCCGTCTTCATTTTCTTGGCCACATTATGAGAAGACAAAACCTGGAACATGTTGTGATAACCGAAAAGATTTGTGGAAATAGAGAGAGAGAGAGAGAGAGAGAGAGAGAGAGAGAGAGAGAGAGAGAGAGAGAGAGAGAGAGAGAGAGAGAGAGAGAGAGAGAAGATTCTGGAAGTCTTGTTTCATGGCACGGAAGAGATTCAACACATGAATTGATCCATGTCGTCGGAAATCACAATTTTTGGAGAAGCTGGGTCGCACACGCTAGTCGGCAAGGCACTTGATGATGATTAATACAGTCTAAAGGAGAAAACAAAATAAGATAGGGATACATGGAGGGAAGTCAGTAAAATTAAACAGTGGGGCAGCAGTACACAATTTATTGCCAGGCCTTTTCTTTGTTAACTTTATAGTCTCAATTTAGCAGATGCCGTGAGATGGCTGAGCTTGGAGTTTTATAGAGTGTCGACTCCATGAAGTATTCTTTGAATACCTAGTGGTATCATAGAACTATATATGTGTTTCCTGGGCATTGTGCTGGAGTCTATTGACAACGGAATACCCACAAGCCAGTGTCAATCTAGGTCTATAATTAGTGATGAATGTGGGTCGTGATCTCCCTCTGGATAGAACTAAGGGTGCTTCCATCTCCTTAATATTTCCGTCATCGTGTACTACTCATCGCATCGTTCCATGTTGATTAATCAAAGATCTGGTGCCCTTGACAGAATGATCTGGCGGCTCCTCGCTTCACTCCCATCTCCTTCACTCTGGACAGTTATGTATATTCCCAAGCGTCCTTAAAATCACCGTTCCGTCCTGTATCTCTTATGCCATGGATAACCTTTGGCCCTTCCTTCCTCGATCACTGCAACGTCCGCCAAATGATCGGCTCGCTCGTTGTCTTTCACGCTCTGGTGTCCGTATTTGAACTATTTGCGCCGATATACATTAACACACACTCTATGATACTGTTGGAATGCGCAGAATTTGATATTCCCACGGTAATCGCAAAATCCCAAAGAAGTCTTTCTGTATGCACAACCCAGGTTTTCATAGATGAAAATTGTTTGTTTTTCTTCCACTTATGCCGTTAGGCGTCGTGGGGAGGGGTAATTGAAGTCCCAAATCCTGCGACTAGCGCCTGTCTTCCAATTTCCTCCAAGAATTTTGAGCAGAGTTCTAGGATCCAAGTAAATTCCCTAACGGTTTGCTAGACCAGTCGTATGTTCCTTACCTACTTAACCCTTGTATATTTGCTACTACCACCATGTCACATCCACTGGTTGACTGCTGGCAAACTTCGAGATTTACTAGGTAGGACTGACCGATGCCGAAACTGAAACTTGCCCTTAAAGTGTACTCATTTGCCCTCAGAAAGTGTACTCATTTGCCCTCAGAAAGTGTACTCATTTGCCCTCAGAAAGTGTACTCATTTGCCCTCAGAAAGTGTACTCATTCCAATTACGAGGCCTCGATAGAGTCCAATATTGTTATTTTTCGTCACTACCTCCCCGTCCGGGAAAGTCAGCAGGCGCGCAACTTACCCACTTACCTCTTGCTTAAATCCGCTTAGTTATATGATAGATGAAAATTAGCTGGACTATTTGTGAAAATTCTTATTAGCCAGTCCGTATGCGCTGTGTTGTGTCATCACTGGTTCATATATCTTATTTTCACATTCATATGTTTCTTTGAGGATGTTACGTTCCATTACTTCTCTGTAGCACCATTTTAGTTCTATGGCGCCGTTTTAACTCTGTAGCGCCGTTCTAGTTCTGTAGCGTCGTTCAAGCCCTGTAGTACCGTTCTAATTTTGTAGCACCGTTCTTACTCGGTAACACGGCTGTTGCACCTTCGCACCGCTCTCCCCCCCCCCCCCCCCCCCCGGCAACATCGTTCTATTCCCGTAGCACAGCAGTAGTTCTGTACCACCGCTTTTTTGTTTGCATCGCCCTAGCCCTGTAAAGAATGTAGAATCAGAAACCCTGATTTATCTTTGTCTCGAGTACCAACCACTTCAAAGCCGCAGTGATCTCAGCCTTCATAATTAAAGGTGTACCCCGACAGTCCCGGTTCTGCTCAGCAATGTCTTTCCTCCTGTCTCTAGAATCTCAACAAGATTTCTTTCTATTTGTAATTGCTTGAGGGCGAAATAAATACACACTGAACGTGGCCACTGGGGAAGGCATATTTCTTTAATATGTTCTGACCAAATGTAAAAATAAGAGAACGCACAACACGATGGTTGGGATTCAAAGTGAAAATGAAGTCACAGATCACGTGATGTTTGTATGGGATACTACTTAATTCAATTAAATCGAACCTCTGGCCTTTAAGCCTCTTTTCTTTAATCAACAATAAATAAATGCTCAAGAAAGGGAAAAGAAAAGGGCAACTTTACTAGAACACAATCACACGAGGCAGAATGGGCGCTACAGCTAGAAATCCTACATCAATAATAATAATCTTCTTCTTCTTCTTCTTTAGCTTTCCGAGCCATTGAGGTTCTTTGCTGCAAATACAATCCGTCTCCATTCGTCTCTCTGGTGGACCTTCTCTTGCCAGTCGTTGATTCCAAGTGCTTGTAGGTCTGTACATGTATTATCTCTCCACCGTCTTCTTGGTCTACCTCGGGGTCTACGGTCATTTATTTCCTGAGTGTAAGCGAGTTTTGTTTCCCTATTATCTTCCATTCTTTCTATATGCCCCAGCCATTGTAGTCTATTAGCCTTCATGATACCAGTGATTAGCGGAGACTTAAACAGATCATAAATGTCTTTGTTACTTCTTCTTTTCCACTCTCCACTTTGTGTATCCCTAATGGGTCCAAAGATGCGTCTTAAAATTGTGTTCTCAAAGGTTTGTAACAAGGCTTCGTTTCCTTTCGTTGTACTCCAGGTTTCAGAGCCATACAGCACAACTGGTCTGATCAGTGTTTTGTATATTGTGATTTTGGTGTTACGAGATAGCGCCTTTGATTTTAGTAGATGTTGTAGTGCATAGTATATCTTATTTCCAGAGTTGATTCTAGTTTGTATTTCTTCCCTGATGATGTTGGAGCAGTTGAAGATTGTACCCAGGTATTTGTATGTTTCCGTTTATTTAATGGTCATATTATCTATTTGTATGTGGCCAGAGTTTTTAGCCATTCCGTCTCTTGAAATTACCATATATTCTGTCTTATCTTGGTTGATAACCAGCCCCATCTGTTGGGCTTTTTCCTTTAAGTGAGTCAATATTTCCAATGACTTTTGTTCACTTTGTCCTATAATATCTATATCATCTGCATAACCAAGCAGCTTGGATGTTCCTCCAATATCACATTCCTCCTTTATCTTCCTTACAACTTTCTCTAGAGCCAGATTGAAGAGTAGCGGCGATAGTGCATCACCCTGTTTCAAGCCAGATGTTATTTGGAAAGGGTCTGATTTCCTGCCTTTATATGTTACTATATTATAAGTATCTTCCATGCATAGTCTCGTCATGTTGATTAACTTCCTTGGTATTCCAAATTCCTGCATAGCATTCCATAGACTATTCCTATGGACACTATCATAAGCCTTTTTAAAATCCACAAAAATGTTATGGAGATCTCTTTTATATTCCCAATGTTTCTCGGCTATTTGTCGTAAGATAAATATCTGATCTATTGTTGATCTGTTTTGTCTAAAACCTGCCTGGTAGTCACCTAATATGTCTTCTGAATATGGTTTTAGTCTATTTAGTAATACTGCGGATAGTATCTTATAGCTTGTGGACAGTAGTGATATTCCTCTATAATTTCCACATTGGAACTTGTCTCCTTTCTTAAAGATAGGTATCAATAATGACTCTTTCCAGTCATGGGGTAATTCTTCTGTCCTCCAGATTTTTATTATTAGTTCGTATAGCTTTAGATGTAATGCATGGCCACCTGCCTTTATAAATTCAGCAGCAATTCCATCAGTCCCAGTTGCCTTATTGTTTTTAAGTCGTGTGATTACATATAGGATTTCTTCAAATGTAGGTTCTTCAATTTGTGGTTCGCATGTTAGAACCTCTTCCTGTGGGAAAATGTTACTTGGAGCTTCACAATTTAGTAATTCAATAAAATATTCTTTCCATGTGTTGCACATTTCCTCATTGGTATTTATCATATTCCCATTTTTGTCTTTTAAACCATATGTGTTTTGTTGGTGCCCTCGTTTCATTGACTTCAGTTCTTTAAAAAATTTTCTGGATTCATTTTTCTGGTGATTAGTTTCCATATCTTTGATTATATTACTCATATATTCTCGCTTCTGCTGTCTGACTATTTTTGTAGCCTCTTTACATTCATTTCTATAATGCTCTTCCTTTTGGATGTTATTGATGTCATTTAACCATACATGTCTGGCATTCTTCTTCCTAATGACTGCTTCTTCACATTTTTGATTGAACCATCTGTTCCTTCTATGCGTGGTTAACACACCGAGACATTCTTCTGCGGTAGATTGAATTGTATTCTTGATGTTCAACCAAGTTTGGTCAACGCTTTCCTCCGAAGGGTTTTGCAGAGTTTCAAGTTTACATTTTATTTCATCTGTAAATTTCTCTTTGACTGTAATGTCTTGTAGTTTTTCTCTGTTATATGTTGGGTGTAATCTTTGTAATTTAGTATAGAAAGCTCTCTTAAGTTTTATTTTAAATTTTGCTCCAATGAGGAAGTGGTCACTGTGGCACTCAGCTCCTCTATAACTTCTGACTTGCTGTATGTTTGATGCATTTCTGTTGTTAATTAAAATGTGATCTATTTGATTATAGGTTCTCTTGTCACATGATTTCCAAGTTTGTTTGTGTATATCCTTTCTATAATAATAATAATAATAATAATAATAATAATAATAATAATAATAATAATAATAATAAAACGGCTGCTGAATCAAGGCTCTGTAAACAATTGTCTAAAACAATGATCATATCGTTAAGTGCCTTGCCGACTGGCGTGTACGAATAAGCTTCACCACATCTTGCGATCTCTCCAGCAGTATGTATCGATGATACCCTTCCCTGCCATGACACGAGGTCGTCGAGAATGTTCTCTGTTCGCTCACTTTGAAATGTGTGCTACTGCTTCTAGTGTATTGGACTGATTTTTGCGTGTAGATTATCTTTCCATTTTACCAGTGTACCTCGCCATCGGGCGAACCCACTCCGACTTCTGAGGTGCTTGTAATTTACGCTATCTTAATCGAAACCCCAGTGCAGGAAATATCTGGTATGAAAAGTTTACCACTGTGATGGATGTAGTCTTTAGTAATGCGAGAGAAATCATACTGCTAGGTGATTTCAACATAGAAACTAACAAATCAAACAAAACATGGGAAAACATAATAGAGTCATTTAACTTCCAACAGTTAGTAAAACAAGCTACTAGAATAACAAAATCATCTACAACACTTAAAGATCATATCTATACTACGTGTGCTGACAACATCACATAATGTATTGTACCTATTAATGCAATGAGTGATCACTACCCCGTATGTTGCACATGGCCGAAAAGAGGTACCAAAACTCCTAAACACAAACATGTAAATATAAAATATAGAAATTATAAAATAATTTCAATTAAGATGTCTTTTTACAAGACTTGCTCAACTCATCTCTGGACTATGTTTACCAGCGTCCTGACCCGGAGGATGCTCTGGACCACTGGGTGAAGACTTGTCTAAGTGTATATGATAAGTATGTTCCATTTAAGGAAGTTCGTGTTAAACATCACATTAAGCCCCCGTGGATCATACAGGAGGTAATTGAACTTATGAGAGACCGGGACAGGGCACATAAAAATAGAGATCTAACTATGTACTGGAGTCTGAGAAATTAAGTTCATTATGTTATTCGAAAGCAAAAGAAAAACTATTTTAAGAACCTAATAATAGATCAAACCAACACTAAAGATATATGGAAAGCAATTAATACTTGACAAACAAACACAAATCATCACAATCGTTACCATCAAATCAGGTTACATGTGATCAATTCAGTAGATTCTTTCAGTCCGACATAAACCAACTGAAGGCTGCAATACCTGCTGCACCTCATGACATATCTTTATTATCATCATTCTGTGAGAACAAATGCTATGGAGACATTCCCACCAACATACCGCTAATGACGACCACTGAAGTATTTACTCATCTCAGTAACCTAAAAACAATAACTCATCAGGACTAGATGGAATCAGTAATCGGATCCTTCGCTATGTTGCACCGGTGATCTGCGAGTCATTAACTTTTATATATATATAATCAATGTCTCACCAAAGGTCACTTACCATCAGCCTTTAAAATCGCTAAAGTGTATCCTCATGTAAAAGCTGGTTCATTAGAAGATCGAGTCATGAGTAATTATAGGCCAATTTCCATATTATCCTCACTATCCAAACCGCTAGAAAAGCACATCCACAAAACAACACTAGAGCACTTAGTTCGCCACAAACTAATAGTTGACAGTCAGTCAGGATTTCGGCCAACATATTCTTGTCATACGGCCCTAACAAACATGATATAAAACTGGCATAAAAATATTAACAACAATACGCTACGTGGAACGGTGTTCATAGACTTTAGAAAAGCATTTGATATGATAGATCATACTATTCTAATTAAAAAACTAGAAACAATGAAAGTAAGCTTAATATAGTGACATTAATAAACTCATTTTTATTAGATAGAAATCAAGTAGTATCACACAATAAATCTCTATCTCAAGTCATTACCATTAATATTGGAGTACCTCAGGGGTCTATACTTGGCCCTGTTATTTGCCATTTATATAAATGATCTTCCCTTATATCTGTCGTCCTGTGATCTATTTGCAGACGACTGCACAGTACATACAAACGCTATTGATCGTAATGTGCTAGAATTATCATTGCAACAGGAAATAAATAGTGTAGTTAAATGGAGTCATGCAAACCACATGCAAATTAACATGTCTAAAACAAAATCTATGTTAATAGGAACCAGGCAAAGACTTCACACTCTAAACTCGAAGAGAACTCTTCAGCTGCATATTGGTAGCATGCCTATAGAAAGTGTAACCAAGCACAACTCACTGGGTCGTATCATAGTTCAAACTCTATCCTTTAATACCCATGTTCATGGTCTAGTTAAACAAATAGCCAAAAAAGTATACCAACTTGCCAAAATTAAAAATTTCCTCGATGAAAACATAAGAAAGACATTCTATACTTTCCACATACAAACACATATTGATTATTGCTCCACAATCTGGGATGGATGCTCCAAATCAATAACAAAACGCATTTATTCACTCCAGAAAAGGGCAGTGCGTTTATTCAAAGGTGATAAGCTTACAGACAGCTCTAACCTACATGAACGTCTTCAGTTACTGCCACTCCACAAACGCCTACTTTTTAATAAGGCTAAACTAATTCACAAAATCCTATTTCAAAATGCTCCAAGCTACCTTTGGCCATTGTTTAAATATAACGCAAGACATAGCGAACGACTAACTATACATCATGTCCCTAAACCTAGGATAGACTTATATAAAAACAAGCTTAGCATACTCTGCCACTCAGTTGTGGAACAATCTTCCACAAGAAATCAAAGACACCACCAATCATTATACATACAGTCGCAACCTGTTTGAACACTACCTCAGGACAGACTACAAGCCCCCATAAAAAAAAAAAAAAAAACAACAAAGACAATAATAATGGTAAATTATCTCCAACGACAGCAAGCCAAAAAAAAAAAAAAATTCCCATATGTATGGCACGCTACACCCTCCTTGGTTATTTATAATGCCCATGTTAAACATAGCCTCAATGAGTCATGTATTTTTGATTATTTTTCATGTGTTTTAATGCTTATTGTTCTTTTGTTGTGAAAGATTTGCTTCATAAGAGATTTTGAATGAAAGAATGTATGAGAGGAAATAGAGAAGAAGGGCAGAATGTCAGACAGGCCTGGGTGCCCAATTCTTAACCCTTTGAAAATAAAGATTTTCGTTCGTTCATTCGTTCGTTCGTTCGTTCGTTCGTTCGTTCGTTCGTCATCAAGTCAATGACGAGGAGTCAACATTTTAGTCCGACCGGTATAAGGGTTGAACCCCTACCTTGGCATCAGCACATTTGAAGTTTAAGAGCATGACCTGTTGACTATTCAGTCATGCAGCATCTTCCTCTGTATCTCTTTTATTTTACGTAGCATTCAGTCTACATTTTCGACAGCTTACTACTTGGGCCCATAATGGAAGCAAAGAATAGTACAGCTGGCTTCCGCTGGGAGCGTGCAAGAGGGCTGAGCCGCAAACTGTGAGCGGGACACGAAACAGGCAACACGGCAGCAACGACGTCGCCTGACTGGGTCATAGCTAGCCACCAAGGTGGAGGTGAAGACTGAGGACAACTGCAGGGGAAGAAGCTGGCTTTCCCGCGGTCAGTTATGGTGAGGTGTCAACGCTGGTAGAGGCACCGCGTGCCCAACTTTCACCCCCGAGGGTGGGATGGGCAAACACACTTAGCGATTTCCACTTTCAATCTGACGTGGACAATACCCAAGGTTCGTATCGGAATACGATCAGCGTTGCCTGTAGTGGTTTGTGCTCGATCTTCAAACACTTATCGATGTCCATAAGGGAAATATACGATCATAAATGTCTCGAATGTTTTAACGAAAAACAGAGGAAAAAAAAATTGACCGGGAATCAATACCCGAACGGACCTGCTCCCTGAGAGTGTCAGGAGGGTTTAAAAAGTTGGTTGCATATCATTTAAAGACGTCGCAATCAACCCCAGTATATTTTGGCTGTTTGTTATTTCTTGGCAAGTTTACGTTCAATAGTTTGTCATTGCTGTATGAACGACAGGCGCTCATACTACTGTTTATAAAAACAGCACAGGGCTATCAGGAAGGTACAGGGGCCGAAACATTCTTCGAAGGGAAACGACTTCTGATGATCAGAAACCGCTTGTAGTTGTTACCACTAACCCCAGACCAGTACACTGTAATCTCCCTGCTCGTCAACAGGACAAATGTGATCTAAAGGTTACGGTAATTGGGCGATAAATTAGTCGCAGGCAGACGGAAGCGCATTTGAGGATGACGCACCGACAATTCTGCTTCAAGAACAGACATCGTACATCTCAGTTCTATTTCTGCCCGCCAACGGAAACAGGACGAAGGGTGATTTCTCGCTGGCCTTATTTAGACATTACAAGCGAGGAGTTGTGGCTCTTGGAACGATTATGTGTCCCAAGCGGTGCCGCACTGCACTGGTGCCGCGCGAGGAGATGGTGGAATTTACTGGAAAATCCAATTAAGTTCAATGTTAATTATAATAATTGTACTCCACGCGTCTCGGAAGCTCCAGTGTAATTAACGAATGATCAGAATTTATAGCTTGAAGACCAATAGAAAGAAAAGATACACGATTACGAGTTACTGTTTCGATTGACCTCTTTATCGATGTATAATAAAGATACAAAATAATGATTTCCGGTAGTGAATTTAAATAAAGAAGACACAAACAATACATTGCGCGATTTGTTGCCTGGCATATTTCGTTGCATCTCGTCAGGTGCATGCTGCAGAAATCACATAACATAAACTAACGTAATTAGATAAATCATTCAAGCTGAAATATACACCACACACATATTTACACAGTAATTCTAATTGCATACCACGGTAATTTTAAACTAACTATCATTTCTTTTTGTTTGCACACAGTTGGTTTATCTAAATGAAAGGCAATTGCCTCTGTCAGCTTTAACATGCCACCATTTTGTGTGTTTTAAACAACACACGAAACGAATTGTCTCTATCAATCACGTGACCTGTTTCCAAAATGTGCCGCCAAATCGATGACGTAGGAGATTTGTGGTGTGTAAAAAACACATTGGCGTTGCACTGTGGCACATTTGACTGAAATGAAAGCTGAAACGGAAGTAACACTGTAGCCTGTAGCAGATCCAAGAGGAAAGATCACAAACTGAACTTTAAAACAATGTATTCCCTTAGTGAATTTAAACATAGAAGACATAAACAACATGCTGCATGATTTAATGCCTGGCGAACCAGGTCAGCATGGTCGAATGGGTAAGAGCGCGTGATCTTAAACATCCGATGTGCTGATATCGAGGTAAGCGGTTCAACCCGTACACCAGACAGCTGGACAATATTAACATGTTGTCCTTGACTTGGAGACGTAAATTACAAATACCTCTGAAGTCGGAGTGGGTTCGCCTGATGGCGAGGGATACTGTTAATAGGGAAAGCAAATCCACAGGCAAAATTCAGTCCAGCACTACTAGAAGTTGTGTGTATGGACTACGCTTGAGTTCAAAGCCAGCGAGCGCAAAAACAAAAAATGCCTGGCGCTTACCAAAGCCGACACCCACTCGACACCCACATTGTGCTAACGGCCTCGGGCAGAGCTGCACTGGTGGCAGGATAATAACTTTGACTGACATACTTAAAATCACAGTCACAGGTAGTGTTCGAATGTAGAGCACTTGTTATCCCCACGGCAATTTCAAATGTAACTATAGGAGAAAGATCGTGTAACACACAAAAGGAAATGTGCGTAATATTACAGAAGTGAGATGATAAACAGTGCGTGAACTATGCGTAGACCAGGACAAGAGGACAGCAGCAGAGCACAGTTCACCACAGCACGGGATAGAAAAGTCGACTTTCGACTTAAGAAACCCACGGAGACAACGATCATACAATGTCTGTT
Source organism: Cepaea hortensis (assembly GCA_963921405.1). Taxonomy (NCBI): domain Eukaryota; kingdom Metazoa; phylum Mollusca; class Gastropoda; order Stylommatophora; family Helicidae; genus Cepaea; species Cepaea hortensis. Next base: position 213,633,102 of record OY992876.1, on the reverse strand, counting down.
TGCTGCCACTGCCAGGACGTGTGTTGCTATGTACTCTTGTGTTCGTATCGACTGTGATTCGACTCTTGCGCGGAAAAGTCTTGGGTTCAACTACGGCAAAGTACTTCATCATCGAACATTGACACTGCAAGTATAATACTTATTTATAATAATCCTTACCATCGATACAGAGGATAGCGTTGCCGCTTATGCTTCCCTTGCGCTGACGGTGGGGTACGGGGTTAATTCCCTACACCGGTCAGTTGGACTTAAATGTCGACTCCTCAGAAAGCAGTGACAGATACTGAACGTAAAATGCTTAGTAAAACAACCTGAAGGAGGGGGGGGGGGGGGTGAGAGAGAGAGAGAGAGAGAGAGAGACCTATTGGGAGTGACGCAACGTTATGCAGAGGATATGCAGCATTAACCGATTCAGAGCCAAACAAAAAGAAGGTGTGGACCAAACATGTTACACAATCAAATAAACAAGTATTATATTGTATACTTTCCTTCACTGAGCATTGACATTTTTGAAGATACACGAAGCAAAACAAACATATGACCCTAGTATGGCGATATATTGTCCTTCTATCTAAACAAGCGGTCACATTTGGCGATATAGAATCACTTGGCAAAGAATCAATTAAATAAGAAACACATCGATCCATCAAACAAAAGAAATGCATGATAGGACTGTGTTGGCCACATGTCTACTGCAAAAAAACAAAACAAAAAAACGAAAAAAGGACAATAGGGACAGCCATGAAAGTACAAACCATTAGCATTTAACGAAAGAAACGATCCGTGACGGGATAGACACTTTCAGGAAGACAGTCTATCGTAAAACAGTATCCCGTGGTAGAAAGGGATAATTTAAACCAGTATAGCGTAAAACAGTGGTTCGAATCGCAAAAGTGACTTATGAGAGTATGGAGCCGGTCGCTCAGAAAGTCGTGGCGTGCTGATGACCGTAATCTAGCCTAGGAATCAACATACAGCTGAAAGATGCTGGTGTTGACCGCAATATCCTGAAACAGGATGGAAACGCGGGAAAAAAAAAAAAAAAAGCGTAAAACAATATCCTCAAGGAGTTCCCACCAGCTTTCATGGTAGATAAGGATAATTTAAACTTGTATAGCATAAAACAGTATCCTCAGAGAGTTCCCACCTGCTCCCATGGTTAAAATATTAGTTGCATATCCTTTACAGGACGCCGCAGTCAACTCCAGCATTTTTTCGTTGTATGTGATTTCTCTGGTCTCTGTGGCTAGGGGCTTGCGAACGCGGTTTGTGAGCCCGTTTACCCGGGTTCGAAACACGGCGGTGCTGGTTTTTTCGAAAAAGGTATAGGGACCGGTCGTTCAGAAAGCAATGGCAAATTACTGAACGTAACACTTGCCTAGTACATCAACAGCAGCATGAAAATGCTGGTGTTGATTACAACGTCCCGTAAGGGATACGCAACATAAATTTTAATATGTGATTTCTGGGCAAGTTTGTGTTCAGTAGTTTGGCATTGCTTTCTGAACGACCAGGAAACATAGCATTATATGAAAACCAATGCAAGGCGGCCTGCTTCAAAATAGCCTAGTTGTTTTTCTGACGCGGTATGCGGGATTACGAATTGTATCCGTAACACCTTGGCCACAGTCCGGGCAATAATTTAAACTGTGTCTCTGAAGCAGCAGGTCTGCGCACAACGTCGTACTCATCCCGGTGTGCCGAAAAAAAAAACTATCTCTGGCCATTTCTCCCGCCTCGCGCACCCTCACGCCCAAGGTGTCCGCTCTGTCCTTACCTTATCTTCTTGCTGGTCGACGCTGTCCCTTTTCCAGGAAACATGTCACTGTTTTCCCCAAGCCACCATGACGTTCAGTATGGCCAAAGTTGGTCAGCATGGCCGAATGGATTAGAACGTGTTCTTAAACATCTAGTGTGCTGATGCCGAGATAAGGGGTTCAACCCCTACACCGGACAGTTGGACTAAAATGTTGACCTATCGTCCTTGACATAGGGATGTTAATTACAAGTACCTCTGACGTCGGAGTGGATTCGCCTAATGGCGAGGGTCACTGTATGAAAAACTAATCCACACGCAAAATTCAGTCCAGCACTAATAGAAGTAGTGTTTATGGACTACGCTTGAGTTCAAAGCGAGCGAGTGCACAAAAACATATGGCCAAAGGACTACATCCCCAGACACGACACAGTTTATGAGCCAGTTTTCTTCAATGTTCAGGTGTTGTAACATTTCAATATTTTCTTTCTCGTTGCGCGATTTTCTAACATGTTTTCTGTAACATTTGAGCTCAAAGCTCCAGTATTCTTCTTTAGTGATGGCGAAACGGTCCACGGCTCACATCCATATCTTGCCACAGAGAAGATGTATGTTTTCAATGAGTTGACTAACTTGCTTGGTGGTGTTGTGTCAAACGTTCTGAATATAGTTTAATAATTACACCTGGTATCACCAGGACATGTATTGGGAAGTGAAGGCTGCCGATTTGATACCGACCACATCCCCGACCGAATGCCCATCAGTCTAGACAGAAGATGAGTCTAGCATCATATACACAGTGAGTGCCAAGTCGTGGACAAGGATCCTTGTCTTGACTGTACTCTATCTCGACGTTAACAAGAGACCTCAAGTATATTTGACTTGACTGTACTCTATCTCTTCGTTAGCAAGAGACTTCAAGTATATTTGACTTGACTGTACTCTATCTCGACGTTAACAGGAGACCTCAAGGATCATTGTCTTGATATACTCTATCTCGACGTTAACAAGAGACCTCACGGATCCTTGTCTTGACTGGACTCTTATCTCGACGTTAACAAGAGACCTCACGGATCCTCGACTTTACCGTACTCTATCTCGACGTTAACAGGAGACCTCAAGGATCCTTGTCTTGATATACTCTATCTCGACGTTAACAAGAGACCTCACGGATCCTTGTCTTGACTGGACTCTTATCTCGACGTTAACAAGAGACCTCACGGATCCTTGTCTTGACTGGACTCTTATCTCGACGTTAACAAGAGACCTCACGGATCCTCGACTTTACCGTACTCTATCTCGACGTTAACAGGAGACCTCAAGGATCCTTGTCTTGATATACTCTATCTCGACGTTAACAAGAGACCTCAAGGATCCTTGACTTGATGTACTTTTGTTTCTGCGCTCGCTCGCTTTGAATTCAATGGTAGTCTATACACACTGCTTCTAGTCGTGGTGGACTGAATGTTGCCTGTGTATTAGCTTTCTCTTTTAACTTTTAACAGTGTCCCTCGCCAGCAGACGAACCCACTCTAACTTCAGAGGTACTTGTAATTTACGTCCCCAAGTCAAGGACGATAGGTCAACATTTTAGTCCAACTGTCCGGTGTAAGGATTGAACCCAGTACCTCGGCATCTGCACACCTGATGTTTAAGAACACGTGTTCTTATCCATTCGGCCATGCTGACCTACACTTGATGTAATTTATGTCGATGTTAACACGAGACCTCAAGGATCCTTGTCTAGACTGTACTTTATCTCGACGTTAACAAGAGACTTAAAGAACCCTTGAGTTATCTGTACTTTATCTTGACGTTAACAAAGAGACCTCAAGGACCCTCCCGGATGGGGAAGTTGCTTCTGAGGTGAAGTTCAGAGTTTGCTATTAAAGTCACAATCCCCATGACTGCGTCCTGTTGGTGCATCGTAGTTTGTCATTAGTCAACACTCTGTTGACTTCTTCTCGCCAACTGTGGACCAGCCATTCCCAGTTGTCATACCAGTCTGACCAGTATCCTGTGTGCGCACCAGTTAGCGGTAGCGGCGTTTGCGTGTTCTATTGACCTTAAGTGGTATGCCGACGGCTATTGGAGGGGTCTTCCATGTCGGACAGTTCAAGGGGCAGGGACCAGAAGAAGAGAGACACAAATCTGCTGCTTTGTTGGTAAACTGGGGACTCGGTTAGGCGTGGGGACTCGGTTAGGCGTAGAAAACAATAAAACTATGCTTGTTGATTTCGGATGTACCGAGCCACTGGCTTGACGAAAGAATGCAACGCATTGCATTTAATGATGTAATGATTTAGCGGGAGAGAGAAACAGAGAGATAGAGAGAGATAGAGAGAGAGGGACGGAGGGATAGTTAGTGAAAGTGGGAGACAGACAGAGAGACAGAGAGAGAGAGAGAGAGAGAGAGAGAGAGAGAGAGAGAGAGAGAGAGAGAGAGAGAGAGAGAGAGGGGGGAGAGATGGACACAGAATAACTGTTGATAAAGGAAGGAAGATACGTAAGAAGAAAACCAGATGCAGACAGAACAAATTTGATATCGATATGAAATCAAATATTATCATTGCACTCCGGGCATTGGCACTAGTGCTCCGTATCTTCTTGAGTAGCCAACGAAGAGTTCTGATGGTAGCAGTGGCAGCCTGACTGGACGTCTGCCTACGTTTTCTCCTACGCGCCCTGAGTATCGCCCAGAACCTCTGCGAAGAAAAGGTAGACAGAACGAAAGAAAGACAGATAGAACGAAAAAAAGACAGACTAAAGACAGGCAGGCAGGAGGGAAGGATGAAGGGAAGCTTTGAAGGAAGCACGGAGAGAAAGAAAGAAAGACAGACAGACAGACAGACAGACAGACAGACAGAACGACAGTAAGAACGAAGGAACGACAGTAAGAACGAAGGAACGACAGTAAGAACTAACGAACGACAGTAAGAACGAACGAACAACAGATAGATAGAATGACCGAACGACAGACAAAAAGAACGACCGACGGACAGACAAACAGACAGACAGAAAGACCGACCGACCGACAGACAGACAGACAGAAAGAACGACCGACCGACCGACTGACAGACAGACAGAAAGAACGACCGACCGACTGACAGACAGACAGAAAGAACGACCGACCGACCGACCGACAGACAGACAGAACGACCGACCGACCGACAAACAGACAGACAGACAGACAGAACGATCGACCGACCGACAGACAGAACGACCGACCGACCAACAGACAGACAGAACGAAAGGCAGAAAGAACAAACGACCAGTAGAAAGAAAGAACGAAAGGCCTAAAGATCAAACGATCGGTAGAAACAAAGAGAGAACGAACGAAAGGCAGAAAGAACAAACGACTGGTAGAAAGAAAGAACGAACGAAAGGCAGAAAGAACAAACGACCGTTGGAAAGAAAGAAAGAAAGAAAGAAAGAAAGAGAGAAAGAAAGAAAGAAAGAAAGAAAGAAAGAAAGAAAGAAAGAAACGCACCAGTAACCTTGCTTCAATTATCCATCACCACAAGGCCATATTTGTTAGAAAAAAGGTGTGAACACACATTAGAATTAAACCCTAGTTCCCATCGTCATTCTTAGACCATTGACACACAACCCAGCAGGTTCCCTCAGACCCCCACCACACATTGATGACCCACACCTAACCAACATCACCTGATATATCTCACACTTTCATTGTCTCCACATTATATTCTCTCCGGCCTGCCTCTCTGACATTCAGCTTATTCCGTTGCTATTGATTCCCTTCTCGGCAACTCGATTGTATGTTTTGTGACCGTGTTAAAGAACTTCTCGCTTGACGCCATATTGTTGTTGATATTAGAATAACGATGTGAGTTGGCGGGGGGATTACATAAAAAACATGAAGTGGAAATTGCATGGAACAGGGGGTAGCAATCTTCAGACTCCACACAGAACACGACAAAGATGGCAGCTTTCGAGAAGCAAAGGGAAAGAACTATAGTGCGTTCACAAATGTTTTCCCCCGTATAAAAATTCATAACTCAGTAACCAACTGAGGGAAAATTACAAGAGTTAGCATATAACATTATTATTATGTACACCCAACAATATGTGTTCTGGAAATTATACAGCAGATCTGAATGTTTGTTTATTGCGGTATGTAATTTACGGTCCAGAGATGAAGTGCATATTATGACATGTATTACATCTTCATACGGAAACATCAGTGTTCAATAATGAATATTCTCTGTGGTGCACGGGAATTTCATAATGAGAAGCATGTCACATGGTGGAACAGAAGTGTTAGAAGTAACGACAATAATTACTGTAAAACAAGTTTTTTAACGTAAATTTAATACATTTTCGCCAAATCATCAAAGAACTTTCGCCGCTTTCAATGATTTCAGTTGCCTTTGGACCTATCAAAGACATATTCCGTGGGTGGGAGTAAATATAAGCCGACAGGAAAATTTTCATAACGATATAATAGATACTTTAAAAAAAAAAATAAACGTGAATGAGGACAAACATTTGTGAACGCACTATGCTGTGGAGTGTTAGTGTCAAATTGGTACTTATCCACGTAAACTTTAATATATATAAAACACATACAGAAAATGTTCTGCAACACACGAGGGTAGACTAATCGCTGGCAAACGCAAATTACAAGGACTTAGCAGGGTTTTAGTTCAGTCTGTTCCCTACAGAAATGCGTAACAGTCCACAAAAATAGACTTTGTTCCTGCCTAGGCCTTGTCGATTATTTTCCGTACTGTTTCCGGTGGAGGTTTTCTCATCGCTGGCGACCTTTAGAAAAAACATGGCCGAACTTGGTCCATATATGCCCTACCTCTTTCTGTTTGTGGCGTTCTTGATATAATGCACACACAAATCCTTTAGACTTAACTTTCTTTCTCACAGCGGCGATTGTTAAATTGTTTTGGTTTTTTTTTTTAAAACTCAAGCATAGTCCATACACGTTCTACTATTACTAGTGCACTGGACTTATGTTTGCGTGTGGATTAGCTTTCCCTATACTAGTGTTCCTCGCCATTAATCGAACTCACTCCGACTTCAGAGGTAATTGTAATTTACGTCCCAAAGGATGAGAAGTCAATATTTTAATCCTACTTACCGATGTAGGGGTTGAACCGGCTAAATCGGCATCAGCACACCGGATGTTTAAGAACGAGCGCTCTTATCTATTCGGTCATGCTGAGGTTTAACTTTCTTTATATGTGAAGTTACATATATGTCATTTACAGGGCTTCGTAATCAAGCCCAGCATGTTTTGGCCTCTTGTAATATACTTGGCAAGCGCCGTTCAGTAGTTTGCCATTGATTTCCGAACGACCGACGCTCATACCATTGTTAAAAATCAACACAAGGCGGTCTGCTTGCATATTGTCTGCGGCTGATCCTCGAACGTGGTATAAGGTAATACGAATCGCGTTCGCTGCCCCATCGTCACAGACGGTGGAAACTTAATGTGTATTTTGCCTAAAACTATTCTATTATCACTGTTCTATTGTCACTGTTATATTGTCACTGTTCTATTGTCACTGTTCTATTATCACTGTTCTATTGTCACTGTTCTATTATCACTGTTCTATTGTCACTGTTCTATTATCACTGTTCTATTGTCACTGTTCTATTGTCACTGTTCTATTGTCACTGTTCTAGTGTCTCTGTTCTATTATCACTGTTCTATTGTCACTATTATATTATCACTGTCCTGTTATCACTGTTCTTTTATAACTGTTCTATTATCACTGTTCTTTTATCACTGTTCTATTATCATTGTTTTGTTATCACTGTTCTATTGTCACTGTTCTTTTATCACCGTTCTTCTATTACTGTTCTATTATCACTCTTCAATTATCACTCTTCAATTATCAGTTTCATTATCACTGTTTTATTATTACTATTATATTATCATTGTTATTTTATCACTGTTCTGTTATCACTGATACATGATCACTGTTCTATTAGCATTGTACTCTTTTCACTGTTATATTATCATCCCTTTAACAAAATTCTATTATCACTATCCAAGTATTATTGTTCTTTTATAACTGCTCTTGTAACACTATTTCAATATTACTGTTCTATTGTCACTGTTCTATTGTTAGTGTTCTATTGACACTGTTCTATTATCATTGTACTATTATCACTAGTGTATTAGCATTGTACTATTACTGTTCCTCTAGTACTGTTCTATTATCACTCTTGAATTTAATATCACTCTTCAATTATCAGTTTTATTATCACTGTTTTATTATTCCTATTCTATTATCATTGTTCTTTTATCACTGATCTATTATCAATGATACATGAGCAATGTTCTATTATTGTACTCTTATCACTGTTATATTATCATTGTTATTTTATCACTGTTCTAATATCACTGTCCTATTATTATTCTTTTCTCGCTGCTCTTGTATCACTGTTCCAATATTAATGTTCTATTATTATTGTTCTATTATCACTGCTATATTATCATTGTACTCTTTTCACTTGTGTACTATTATCATTGTACTGTTATCACTGTTCTATTATTGTACTATTATCATTGTACTATTATCACTGTTCTATTACCATGTACTATTATTGTTCTATAACCACAGTTCTATTATCATTTTTCTATTATTGTTCTATTAAGATTCTATTACTATTCTGTCATTGTTCTATAATCACAGTTCTACTGTCATTTGTTTTTTATTGTTCTATTATCACTTATCACATGACGTTCTTTATGATAAGGGCGTGTGATGGTCGTTGTCTAGGTAACGATACTCCTGGTGTGTCAATTGAGCTCTCTCACTGTCTTACCCTATGACTCACCCCCGCAGTGCACATTCACCAGTCAGTAAACAAGATCGATTTTGGCGCACATAATCCTTTTATACAGAAATAACACAGACCCACGGACAAACGGAACATGTTTATAAATCCAGAACACAATGTAATCCACTGAAGAGATATATATTCCTCACAACTCTACACGCACACATCAATGCCTTCTCACGGCCTGCTGAATCTCAAATTCATAGACAGGTAATCCAGCTACTATCCACGGCTGGACCTCACACCATACAACCCACACACTGGGTCTAGTCTTCCCTAACTATTCAACCCACTCTGGGTTCAGGCCTCCATTAACTATCCAAACCCCACTGGGTTTTAGGCCTGCAGTCCCCACTGGGAGAACAACACAACAACAGATCTGACCGCAGTCACTGTCTGGAAGTCCCCTGACTTCACACGAACCGAACCTCAGTCGGTCTCAGCTTGCACTGCCTAGTCCAAGTTTTCCCCTGTCTTTTAACCCTGCTGTGTAGCCCCTCCCTGGGCTCCCAACAACATTACACCCCAGCCTAAAACTGTCTTTCTCCCCATCCCCCCTGGGGTCTTCCACTCACACCCTCCCCATTATTTCTCAGGTTGATTGTTTTCCTCGTAGCCAGGTCACTCACCTTACTGTCAATGACCCAGGCATATGTCATTATCCCCCCCCCCCCCTTAAAAGAAAACATCGTTTTCAAATGTTGGGAGACTAATAATTATCAAATATGTGACCCAGACATATTGCCTTGGTAGTCGTAAGTATAAATCCAACTTACTCTAACTACCACACTAAATAATACACCAAATGCTCATAGTACACTCCCCTATTCCCCGCACATCAATACATCCAACTTTCTATCTTGTGTAACAATGCATGAACTAATACATCACATAATAATAATACATCATAGGAAACATCATATCTGTGTATGGGCAGGTCTATTAACATCCTCAAAAAGACACAAGCTTTTTGTGTCCCGACCCTATATCCGGTGGTTCTTTTCTTGCCTCAAACCTCCACTTATGATTCCTGTTGATGCTGTGTCTACCCTTCATATACCCATGCCTTATGTTTCCTATATCTTTAACACATCTGTTTGCTAATCCTGGTTCAGTGATGTCGTTAACACTCTTTTGAACTGCGTTAACATTGCTATCTGCATATTGTACTGTTACACTGGAGTCTCTGTTTAGTCTGACCTCTTTATTAAATCCTGGCCAATATACCTGGCATCCTGCTCTATGCTGCTTCCGCCTTACTCCTATGTGCCCTGCACATGCCCTATCCTGAGCTGTTCTAGTATATCGGTCTCTATATGCTAAGGGTAATACTACTTGCCCACATGCAGTTCCGCCATCTGAAAACCTGCGAGTGAGAACATTATTCTTCCTTTCGAAGTACCATCTACCCTTCTTCAGTTGCCTATGTCTGACTTTACCACACCATTGGAAGCATTTGTCTGTCGTATTATCTTGTCTCTGGGATTCCCTACAGCTATATTTGAGATCCATTCTCACCTGCTCAGCTGTACTATCCTTGCCCTGAGTTCCCGTGTCTACTTCAGGTGCCTCTTCTTGTTCAGCTATACTCTCTAATTTAGGTTTTCTTTTGGTACCTACCTCGCTACTACTTAAACTATGTTTCTGGTCCCAATAAACTACTTCTTCTTGTGTACAATCTATAACTCCTATAACATTTCCTATGATGAGATCAGCCACTGGTGAGTCCAAAACACACGCTACCACTCTTCCTGTGATATATGGTGTTTTTACTGCTATCACGGCTAATGGGTAGAATTCTACTGTGCCGTTGAATGTTATGCATCTAATCTTTTCCCCTGTATAATCCGAGGGATGCACTAAACTCTTTCTACCTCCGATGGACGTACATCCGGAATCTCTAATTGTTAACGCTGGCCTATCATTAACAAATCCATGGTGCATCTTCAGACTTCCTCCTTCATGTACTGCTGATCCTGCTTTCACTGTATGACCACACACTAAGACTGTCTGGCCGTCTTTTTCAAAAAGAGGTTTGCACCCACTACAATCTTCATTGTTGATAGTCTCAATAACTTGTGCTGCATTCGAATGCTCCGTTTCCCTCATCGTACAATGATAGCTGACATGCCCCTTCTTTCCACATTTGAAACAGATAATCTCCTTCCTTGCGTTACTTGTTGCCTCACTGGATGGTTGTGCATCACACTGTGCTGCCTTGTGTCTCCAGCTCCCACAATTCCAACATCCGGCATAACTATTTGGACGTCTCTGAAAGTTCCCTCTTTTATATGGGTACCGTCCTACTCTGCTAAAATGGTTGCCACGGAAACCATTATCTTGAGACTCTTGTTGTTCATACGTCTGTGCTGAATCCACACTTTTCGCCCTTGGTCTGATAACTGGATTCTGGTCCTGTTTAGTGTACGCTGCACAGATTATTTCCTCACTCATTAGTTTACCAATAGAACTGTTTGGATGTGCAGTCATGTAGTTTTGCCCTAACTGTGACATTGTGTCTATGTCCTTTGGCTTACGTTCCTCACAGAAAGCTACTAAGTTTGTATTGCATGCAGATACTACATTGTCTCTTAACATTAAATCCACTAATTTATTAAAATCTTTCCCTACCTCTGCAAGCTCCATCCATTTGTTAAATGTGTTCTTTACTGTGTTAACAAAATCTGTGAAATCTTGATTTGTCTCTGGCTTTAACTGTCTAAACTTTGTTCTATATCCATGCTCAGTTAGTTGGAACTTTGTAAGCAGACGTTGACGCAAAATAGTGTAGTTGTTTCTTTCTTCCACAGGTAAATTAAACATTGTATCTAGGGCCTTACCCGTAAGAAACTCGCCAAGCCGCATCGCATATTCTTCTTCTGGGATGCCTAAAGTTTTCGCAGATGCTTGGAATCTGTCAAGATACGATTCAAGGTTGTCACGGTCCGTAAAATATGGCAGTTTTAGTCGCTGTGACGACTGCGAAGGTCTTCTGCCTTCCTCAATTTTACCTTTCGAAGATAGTTCTAATTTTCTGAGTGCAATTTCCGCTTCCATCTTAATCTTCTCTTTCTCGATTTCCACCGCATTTGTTTGTTTTAACTTTTCAAGTTCCAGTTGTGTCATTTCTAGTTTCAATTGTGTCTCTTTCTCTTCCTGTATACGCTTTGCCTCGCGTTCATTATGCCTCTCCTCTCTTTCCCAGTGCTGAACTTCTTTCAATTTTGCTTCTGCAAACTCCTGTAACTCTTTACCTTTCAGGCCTAACCTTTCACCTGCTTCAATATATTCCATTAAAGTAGGCATCTTGTAGTTGTGGACACGTTGCTGTCTGTCAGCCAACTATAAATGTAAAGACTCTGCTGCTAGTCTTTGTGTGCCCTCCCTAAGTACACCTCCACTAAGACTGTACGTAAATCCGTAGTACTAATAATATCCCTCTGTACTCCCTCGCATATATACTAAATAGCTGTAAAACTCTGGAAATATATTTAAACATACACACACATATATATATATATATATATATATATACATATACAAAACGAATGAATGATAACAGTAAGTGCTGTCTATAAAACGTTAGACTCACAAGCCAAGTACACGGAGACGGTGATCACAAAGAAATAACTCACAGTAACATCTACAAGCTTGTGTAAGACGACGACCACAGTGCGCGTAATATATAATAAACTGACACCGACCACTAGACAGTAGAAATGACGAAAGATCACAATAATAACATATATCCGAACACAACAAATATCATATGTAAATATAACGAAAAGAAAGAAAGAGAAAAAATTATATCCTCAAAATATACACAGATCTGACGTCAGATAACACGTCTCTAGATATTAGTTAGGACTCCAATGCCACTGCACGATACGCTAACTCATTAACGTTTTCCTTACAAAAAATATCTTAAGCACCAGAAATATCCACGTTTTGCAAGGCCTATCCTGATGTAGATAGAGATCGCAAACAGTGCCTATCCAACAATTACATGTAATAAAATATCCATATATATATATATATATATATATATATATATATATATATATATATATATATATATATATATATATATATATATATATATATATATATATATAAGTAGACAAACGATAACGATAGTTAAGACGATGAGAGAGCAAACAAAATGTCCAACTGGTTGGCCGATAAATATGTACTTATTAATCCGTCGCCAAAAGTTCTTATTTTGCTGTTAATAGTTTTTAATAGTTTCCCACAATATGCTGAAAATGTCTACGACGCTAGTTTCCAAAGAGACTTATCGATTTGTTGAGTGGTTACTGAATTTGACATGGTGATCATAAATTCCAACTGTCGACAAAAGTTGAAGATGATAGTGATTATCCAAAATGTTCTGTCTCAACACAGTCCGTAACGTTATTGTCCTTTCTCTGGACGTGGTGACACCACAGTAATAATCCAAACGTCTTTATACTATCGTTGTGGAGATGGCGCTTCGCTGTATCATTTATGTGATAGACTCACGTTTAAAGGCAAAGTTCAACACAAAAAATGGCAGCAAATATCCAGCTCTTTAACATTGTACCGTCAGTTCTTTTTGGCAACTGTATGCACCCTTGTTTGTGGTGATGACACTTCGCTGTAAAATGTTTGCTCATAACAGAGTAATGGTCACAAAGGGATTGAACAAAGACGAACATAAAGTCTGGCTTTCTTTCAAAAAATCCTTGTTTTGTTCATTCACCATGAGTCATCTTGACCACAATAGGCCGTGGAAATTTTCTCAGTAACTGCTTACTGTTAAACAGCCTTGCCTCCCAAGGTCAACCTTTTCAGCCCCACCCGGCTGCTCTCGTAACTCCGTGGAAAATACACTTAGTCTGTCTGTAAAATGCCGGAAACTTTTCTGTCCTACACAAACACTTTCCACTTCTGCCCCAGCACCTGGTCGCTGGTAGGGGTACCGTTACTATCCCTTTCGGTCACCTGTTCTCATAAACAGCGCTGACCCGATTTGTCCGTGGAAACTCACAATTTCCACCGCCCCACCCGTCGTGTTAGGTGTGGTGAAATTCTTCACATGTCGACTCGTGACCACACCGTGCGACGCATCAGCACACACACACCTGTCAATATCTTTGAACCTTCAATCCTGTCTTCGTCACATACACACACACACACACACACACCTGTCAGGGTATCATCCAGCCAGTATCATGGCGCCGACTTTTCTGTGCCTCGTTTGCTGGCGCTTTCATCTCTTGACCTATAAACACAGGCGCCTGTCTGCGTTAATTCTCTGGCGTCCCCGCTAGCGTCGCAATAACGTGTGCTGACTGTCCGTTAATTTACCTGTAGTGTGACCTTCACGTAAACCGTCTGCTAGCTTGAGTCTTGACTCTCGTCTGTTTTTCGTGGACAAAACTTGGTCCATTAATCACCTGTTTTGCTTGTGATTTCTGCAGCGTATTTTTCTCCGCGCGCTGACTAGTTTGATGGAACGAAGTCACAGATAATAACTCCTCTCTCTAATCGACAAGTTCACAGATAACCAGAATGACAACAATGTCTATATTGTTCTTGATCGGACGAGCTCTCAGATAATATACTGGGTTTCTTGAAAGGACGAGCCATCCAGATAATCAATATACCCCCGTCGTTCTTGACCGGAGAGACCCCAGATATCACACGACGTTCTTTATGATAAGGGCGTGTGATGGTCGTTGTCTAGGTAACGATACTCCTGGTGTGTCAATTGAGCTCTCTCACTGTCTTACCCTATGACTCACCCCGCAGTGCACATTCACCAGTCATTAAACAAGATCGATTTTGGCGCACATAATCCTTTAATACAGAAATAACACAGACCCACGGACAAACGGAACATGTTTATAAATCCAGAACACAATGTAATCCACTGAAGAGATATATATTCCTCACAACTCTACACGCACACATCAATGCCTTCTCACGGCCTGCTGAATCTCAAATTCATAGACAGGTAATCCAGCTACTATCCACGGCTAGACCTCACACCATACAACCCACACACTGGGTCTAGTCTCCCCTAACTATTCAACCCACTCTGGGTTCAGGCCTCCATTAATTATCCAAACCCCACTGGGTTTTAGGCCTGCTGTCCCCACTGGGAGAACAACACAACAGATCTGACCGCAGTCACTGTCTGGAAGTCCCCTGACTTCACACGAACCGAACCTCAGTCGGTCTCAGCTTGCACTGCCTAGTCCAAGTTTTCCCCTGTCTTTTAACCCTGCTGTGTAGCCCCTCCCTGGGCTCCCAACAACATTACACCCCAGCCTAAAACTGTCTTTCTCCCCATCCCCCCTGGGGTCTTCCACTCACACCCGCCCCATTACTTCTCAGGGTTGATTGTTTTCCTCGTAGCCAGGTCACTCACCTTACTGTCAATGACCCAGGCATATGTCATCACTCTATTTTATCACTCTTCTATTATCACTATTCTATTATCACTGTGTACTACCCTGTGTAAAGTTGCATCTGATATCATGTCTGAACGCAATATCTTAACAGCAGGCCGTGGACAGACTTGATCACTAACGCATCACGACACGAATATAAGAAAATGATCATTGTCAAACTACTGAACGTAAAGTTGTCTAGTAAAGTACAAACAGCAATGAAATGCCTGGATCAATTGCAACATCCTGTATACGCGATGCAGCTGACATTGTCAACGTAGCAGTCTGCATTTGTGACAGGTTTACTGCGTCTTTTTGTTGATAATATAGTCACTTTGATTTCTGATCCTATTGTCAGAAATATCCCATACTGTATATATTATCTTATTGGATGTTGTTGATACCACGTTAGTTACTAGTTATCTATTGGGGTATCATCCTTGCACCCTGGACATGACCACATGTGGTTAGACCCCCTCCCCCTCCCCCACTACACCATCATTGTATCGAGAGACTGATGCGGTAGCCAGAGGACCTGGCCAACACTGGGTACTCCGAGAAGAGGTGGACACATCGGATTGCAAATTGTGCCTTTACTATGGGACTCTTCGCTGGATGTTGAAGATGAGAACGGAACACGTCTTCTTACTATTCTTCGTCTTATTCTTCTTACGCTTCCTTTCTGTCTTCCTTTTGTTCGTCCCCTTCTTTTTCGTCTTCCCTTCGTCTTTTTCTTGAAATTGAGGACGCAGCATATATAGAAATGTTCCGAATGATGTCATGTCCATTTTTTTTACCTAATTCAACTCGAATTGAACAATGAAGAGGTGGAATGAATATATAAGAGAATTATATGAAGGAGAAAGGGAAGAATTAACAGAAGATAGTAACTTAGAAGGTCCACCTATTCTGAAAGAAGAAGTCGCTGACGCTATGAAACGTATGAAGAAAGGAAAAACAGCTGGGCCAGATGAAATCACAATAGAAGAATTAGAAGTATTGGGAGAATTTGGAGTAGATATATTAACCAAAATGTTGAATGATATTTACAGCAGTGGATATTTACCCAGTGATATGCTGAAATCTGTATTTATAGCTATACCAAAAAGACCAGGAGCAATTGATTGTGAAGATTTTCGTACAATTAACCTTATAAACCATATCACTAAGCTTCTACTCAGAATCATAATGAGAAGAACCAAAAATAAAATAAAAATGGAAATTAGTGAAGAACAGTATGGATTTGTGGAAGGAAAGGGCACAAACAATGCAATTTATACATTACGGACACTAATAGAAAGGTCAATAGAGAAACAGAGAGACATATATTTGTGCTTCATAGATTATACTAAGGCATTTGATAAAGTAAAACATGATGAACTGATTAAAATGTTGGAAGATATCAACACGGATGGAAAAGATTTAAGAATAATAAAGAATATTTACTGGAACCAAGTAGCAGCAATTAAAATGGGAAATAAAGAGGGTAGTTACCAACAGATAAAGCTAGGAGTACGACAAGGGTGTGTCTTGTCACCAGATCTTTTCTCCCTGTATAGCGAAGTAATAATGAGAGAGATCAAAGAGATGCCAGGAATACTAGTTGGAGGTTATAATATAAATAATATACGCTATGCAGATGAGACAGTATTGGTGGCGGATAATTCAACAGACCTACAACAATTATTAGACGTTGTAGTAACAGAGAGTGCAAGGAAAGGACTCTCCTTGAATATCAAGAAAACAGTAACAATGGTAATATCAAAGAAAATGGTGACACCAAAATGTGACATAGAAATAGAAGGGAAAATCCTTAACCAAGTTGATAATTTTAGATACCTAGGGGCATTTATAACATCAGATGGAAGATGTACAACAGAGATTAGGAGCAGAATAGGGCAGGCAAAAGCCGCATTTCAGAAAATGAAGAGTATCTTATGCAATAAGTCACTGTCACTGAATGTAAGAAAGAAAGTTCTGAAATGCTATGTAGAACCAGTTTTGCTGTATGGCAGTGAATCTTGGAATGTAAATGAACAAATTAAGAAGAAATTAGAAGCAACAGAGATGTGGTTCCTGAGACGAATGTTGCGAATTCCTTGGACTGCCAGAGTAACTAACAACGACTGCCTGAAACAGGCTAATGAAACTAGAACATTATATACAACAATAAGACAGAGACAAACAGCTTTCCTCGGTCATGTGATGAGAAGAGAGGCATTGGAGAACATCGTAACAACTGGAAAGATCGAGGGGAAGAGAGGCAGAGGTAGACCAAGAGAAGTGATGCTGGATGGATTGAGACGGTGGCATGGAGGAATATCAGCAGCAGAGTTGATCCAGAAAACCAAAGACCGAGATCTATGGAGAGCCATGAACGCCTACGCCAGCCGGCACGGCACTTGATGATGATGAATTCAACTCGTGTGGTTGTTGAATTCGCATTGTATCAGTAAGATATAGGAGGAGGCTTCACATGAAAACCTTCAATGCTTTTTTGACTCTTTGAGTTGTCCAAACATGTGGCCATCACTTCGAGCTAGGTCTGACAAATACAGGGGATGCGGTACACACTGAAAGTGGAGCGCTTCGATGGTTTCAGCCGTTGCACGGGCAGTATGGGGTCGAGCATTGTTGTGTTTCAAAGGGACACATTTACTCAGAGGTCCACGTCTTTTGGAGTTAATTGTGGCTTGAAACTTCCTACCCTACTCATACATTTGCTGGACTGACAGGCATGCATCACCATACTGGACCTTCATTCGCAGAGGAATTTCTATAGGTTTCACCCCTTCACTGATTTTTAAAAAAAAGACGGATAACAGAACGCTGCTTCCCTTTGATGCATGTCAAAAGTGGTACGGCCATCTTTAAACTGTACTTATGACGACACCGTTTTCGTTCGCACCTTGATGTCACGTGATTAACCCTCTTGACATCCTTAACAAGTCAAGACGTTGACAGGTTACAAGATAATGGCATCGCTATTGTAATTTCTATCACACTTCATTTGAAACCGCCACTCCCGTACAAGCTACGGAATGCTATTCTTGTTACACGTACGTGTAACAATTAGACAAAACGGGGGATACAATTTACAGAAATAAAACGAATCACAACACGCAGAAGTCATAAGACCGTTGTCACGCCACTGTAAAATCGAAAACAAGAGTGGAGCTGATCCCAGACGAAAGGTTTCACTAGCTTGTTATATCCAGAAACGGTAGATTGCACGCCATTAACGAGAGAGCCTGACAGTTTGACTTAATCGCAGGATATATTCTGGTCGCTGTAGTGAAAGTTTGGCTCTAAGTGGTTGCTTGGCATTTATTATCTTTCTGGGGTTGATGCCCAGCTCTGGGTGTCAGTTAAGTGATGCTTTTGGGTTGCCTAGTTGGCTTTCGTTTTCCTTGAAATCTTTCCTAGTTGGCTTTAGTTTTTTTTTTTAATTTGTTTTATAGATGGCTTTAGGAAACATGTTTTTTCGTTGATACAGTCAGGGTCTTTATTGCTTTATCATCGTTACTGGTACTTCCACCGTAGTTTCATCAGTAGTTTCTTCTTCTTCTTCTTCTTCTTCTTCTTCTTCTTCTTCTTCTTCTTCTTCTTCTTCTTCTTCCTCTTCTTCTTCTTTTTCTTCTTCTTCGTCATAATCTTCGTCGTCTTCTTCGTCCTCTTCTTTGTCTTCATCTTCGTTTTCGTCTTCGTCTTTGCCTTCTTCTTCTTCTTCTTCTTCTTCTTCTTCTTCTTCTTCTTCTTCTTCTTCTTCTTCTTCTTCTTCTTCTTCTTCTTCTTCTTCTTCTTCTGCTGCTGCTGCTGCTTCTGCTGCTGCTTCTGCTCCAACACTACTAGTAGTACTGCTATTACACTACTACTACTATTACTATTACACTACTACTACTATTACTATTACACTACTACTACTACTACTATTACTATTACACTACTACTACTTCTGCTGCTGCTACTACCATCTCTGCTAACTTACTACTTCTGCTACTACGGCTATTATTTCTACTGATGTTGCTACTACTACTTCTGCTGATGCTGCTGCTGCTGCTGCTACTACTACTACTACTACTACTACTACTACTACTACTACTACTACTACTACTGCTGCTGCTGCTGCTGCTGCTGCTGCTGCTGCTGCTACTACTACTACTACTACTACTACTACTGTTACTACCAGTTCTGCGACTATTACTACTGATGATGCTACTATTGCTACAACTACTACTACAATTACTAATTCTACCACTACTACTACTGCTGCTGCTGCTACGACTATTACTACTACTGATGCTATAAAATGTGTCACTTTTCAAGCCGCGAACAAGCAAACATACATCAAAATGTGTCACTTCATAACATACCAACAAGCAAGCATACATCAAAATCTGTCACTTCGCAAGCCGCTAACAAGCATACATACATCAACATTTGTCACTTCACAAGCTGCGAAAAGCAAGAATATTTCAAAATGTGTCACTTTACGAGCGGCGAAGAAGCAAACATAATCAAAATTTGTCACTTTTCAAGCTGCGAAAACAAACATACGTCAAAATTTGTCACTTCACAAGTTGTAAACAAGCAAGCATACATCAAAGTTTGTCACTTCACATGTCACGAACAAGCAAGCATACATCACAATTTGTCACTTCACAAGCGGCAGGCAAAGTCCTTCTATACATTTCAAGTGCCGAGGCTGATCCCTTGCCACGAACGCCCATTTATTGCATATTTTAAAGCCCATTAATTAAAACATCACTTCGCCGAGAAACTACATGAAGCATGGAGATGATCTTGTCAGTTACTGACAGCATGTCCGACAGCGATTGTAATTGGACGGTTTTTATTACCCGAGTCGATTCGTCAGCATGCGTTACCAGCGGTTTTCATACTTTTGTGGTAGGATACACCGTGAGTGATGTGGCTGTTTCACGGGCCATATTCACAGAACTGTCAATGCTTTATACGAGGGAAAGTCATTAACAGGAATGTTATTATTCAGTGTACGAAAGAAGAATGGACAACGGTATATTTTATTTCAGGACACAGACTCTTAAGCAATACCCTACGTAGGGGTCGTGAGGATAGATCAGTATGCACAATAAAGATTGCAAAATGACTGCCTCACTATTGATTTGCATTGTGGAGGAAGGCATTATTTGTTTTGTTTTTAAATTGGTGTGTGGTTAGAGGGTGTGAAACCTTTGAAAGTTGAGTTGAGTTGAATTGAGCTAAGAACTGACATCACTGCACTCAGGACATTTCCACACTCGCTCCGTTCCCTCGTTCAACAGCCAGCGATAGTCATACTACTAATCGATCCCATTGCTATCTGATTGAAAGTTCTGCTGGTCTTCCCTCTCAGTTTTGAGATTCTTCCAGAGCTTTATTCATCCCTTACGTGTCCAAGCTAGAGTAACAAACAACGCATCGAACGTTGATTAGTTGCTCCTTACAATCCTTACCTGTTTTAACTCCTTCTGTACCAACCATCTCAATATACGTTGGTTTGTTACTTATACAACCCTTTCGTGTCTAAACTGGTGTACCAACCATCGCAATATACGTTGGTTTGTTACTTATACAACCCGCACGTGTCCAAACTAGTTATGTACCAAACAACGCATCATACGTTGATTAGTTACTCCTTAAATCTTTACTTGTCCTGTGTAGTACCAAGCAACGCATCATACGTTGATTAGCTACTTCATACAATCCTTACCTGGTCTAACTCCTTCTCTACCAAAGAACGCATCATACGTTTATTAGTTAAACATAAATCCTGACTTTTCCTAACTCCTTCTATACCAAGTTGTTCAATTAAATCACTCGTTCGGATTCAATACTTGCGATTTCGGCACTCTTCCGACAGACGGGTCTAAATAGTTCTGCAGTGAATAAGTTAGGGTTTAGGGTTAGGGTTAGTGTTAGTTATATAAAACTATTCACTGCAGAACTATTTAGACCCGTCTGTCGGAAGAGTGCCGCGATTTCTTCTGTTCCTTGTGTTTGTTACTTTAATCCAATTAATTTCTCGTAATGCCTTTAAATGTCAGCATCTGTGGCCAAGGTGCATCGAACGCGTTTCACCATCCCGAATACCGGGTTCAAAATCAACTGTAGGTGATTTGGTAGCAGACAGCTTTGCGTTTAAACAACAGTATGAACGTGGGTTGTTCAGAAATCAATGGCAAACTACAGAAAGTAAAATTACCTAAACAGTCACAAACAGCTAAAATATGCTGGGATTGATTGCGACATCCTGTGAAGTACACGCAAATAACTTTTAATGTTTTAGAACATCCTCGCCCGATCAGGTATTAGGTTAGTTTAGTGTAACAGTTATCCGCGACTGAAAAATTTAAGAATTAATATAAATATTTACAGTTTTCATTGTGCGTTATCGATTATTATTGCCTATTCCTCCAGAAAATCCTGGTAATGACGTCATTGAAACGTGCGTGGTTGGACTTGTTCACACATTTCCCCGCAAGGCTACGAAATCGTTCAATATTAACAGAATGAAATCTGGCGTGCCTATAATTTGTTTTAGATGTTTCTGTTGTCTAATTGCTTTCTTTTATTTACGCTTTCGTGTACTTTTCTTTCCCATTCTATAAATGGTAATAATTGCTATGACGTTGTATTTATTGTGTGCAGTTCCTTGACGATTATGTTTTCGAAATTAGATTATCTCACCCCCAGCTCCGCCACGAATCGGGCTTCTGGGATATTTTTTAGAACCCCTGATCATGTGACGTCGTTTCTGAGACACGGAGTGCTATTTAAAGGACTGCGTGCGGGGGTCAGCATGGCCGAATAGATAAGAGAGCTGGCTCTTAAACTTCCGGTATGCTGTTGGCGAGATAGCGGGTTCAACCCCTACACCTGTCAGCTGGAGTAAAATGGTGACTTCTTGTCCTTAACATGGGGACGTAAATTACAAGTACCTCAGTAGTCCTAGTGGGTTTGCCTGATGGCGAAGGACACTGGTAATAGGGAAAGCTATTCCATACACAAAAATCACTCCCCAGCAGCGGCAATAACTAGTGGTAGTACCACGTGTATGGACTACACTTGAGTTCAAAGCGAGCGATCGAAAAAAGACTGAATGCGAATTCTGTTCATATTCTATAGTTATGGGTTCTTTGTGACGAACGGAAAGATATGTGGAACAAGACTGATGAAGACAGCGAGAGAAGATTCTTGACAGTCTTGCGTCATGGCACGGAAGGGAGTCAACACATAAATTAATCCATGCCGTTGGAGGTCACAATCTGTGGAGAGGCGTCATCGCCCACGCCAACCGGCAAAACATTGAATGATGAAATGGGTTCGGGTGGATGGTATAGACCTGGCTAATTCTGTCCATATTCCATAGTTGTGGGTTCGGGTGGATGATAAGACCTGGCTAATTCTGTCCATATTCCATAGTTGTGGGTTCGGGTGGATGGTATAGACCTGGCTAATTCTGTCCATATTCCATAGTTGTGGGTTCGGGTGGATGATAAGACCTGGCTATATCCATATTCAACGGTTTTAGGTTTATGTGGATGGTATAGACCTGGCTAATTCTGTCTGTATTCCATAGCTGTGGGTTAGGGTGGATAATAAACCCTGGCTAATTCTATCCATATTCCATAGTTGTGTGTTCGGGTGGCTGATATAGATCTGGCTAATTCTGTCCGTATTCCATAGTTGTGGATTCGGGTGGATGATAAGACCTGGCTCTATACATATTCCATGGTTGTGGGTTCAGGTGGATGATAAGACCTGGCTCTATACATATTCCATAGTTGTGGGTTCAGGTGGATGATAAGACCTGGCTCTATACATATTCCATAGTTGTGGGTTCAGGTGGATGATAAGACCTGGCTCTATACATATTCCATGGTTGTGGGTTCAGGTGGATGATAAGATCTGGCTCTATACATATTCCATGGTTGTGGGTTCAGGTGGATGATATAAACCTGGCTAATTTCATCCACATTTCACAGTTGTCTTCGAGTGAATGATATAGAAGACGTCATTACCAGGGGTGTCCAGGTGACTGTGCACTGAAATACATGTGTGAAATAAGCTAGGCACAATCGTCATTTGCAGGTGGCAGGTTCGAATTCCTCCTGGTAATCTATAGCTTTAATTTATTCCAACGAAGCAGATTGTGCCTTAATGTGCAATTAAAGTAACGGACTGTATTTTGGGGCAAGTACAGAAATTCAGATATCTAGGCACACGGGTAACATAAGATGGAAGATGCATGACAGAGGTAAAGAGCAGAATGGGACCTGCAAAAACTGCATTCTATCAAATGAAGAACGGTTTGTGCAATAAGTCCTTGTCCTTGACAGTTAGAAAAAGAGCTCTTGCATGTAACATAGAACCTTAAGGGCTGCGAATCCTGGACGATTAGCAAACAGGCGAAAAAATCCCGTGAAGATTTGGAGATGTGGTTGTATAGAAGAATGCAGACAATTAATTGGACAGCCAAAATGAGCAATCGGGAACTTTTAAGGGACTCAGAATCGCAAAGACAGCTTATCTCAAACACCAGAAAGAGGCCGTCATCGTTTTGTGTGTGTGTGTGTGTGTGTGTGTGTGTGTGTGTGTCTGTGTGTCTGTGTGTGTGTGTGTGTGTGTGTGTGTGTCTACGCTATGAGAAGACAAAAACTGGAACATGTTGTGACAACGAGAAAGATTTGCGAAAAGAGAGATAGAGGAAGACAGCATAATAATATTCATGACAGTTTTGTGTCTTGGCACGGAAGAGAGTTAACACACGAACTGATTCATGACGTCGGAGATCGTAGTTTGTGGAGAGGCATGATCTCCCACGCCAGCCGACAAGGCACTGAATCATGATGTTTCTTCTCAACATTAGTTCTCTTGTGTATCCTCTAAACGTTAATTGTCTAGTATATCCTCTAAACGTTAGTCGTCTTGTGTATCCTCTAAACCAGTGGTTCTCAACCGGTGGGGAATTCCTCCCCCCTCCCCCAGGGGGGAATTTTAGGGTTTCCAGGGGGGGGGGGGGAGGAGGAAGATTATTTCAAGATCGCGTTAATACAAGAACCGATTACTTAATATTGTTTTTCCCTTCATACTTTACGGTTCTGTACCTCTCATCCCTTCTAAAATTCATTTTATAAAGTAAGTAGACCCACAAATCACGTTTTATGTGGACGTCTAGACTGGTTTTGGTATGTGCTTCCATTATTACGTATACTGTGTAGGGGCAGGAAGGGGGTGATTTTTAGGTAGGAAATTCGAAAAGGTAGGGGAGGGGAACGACGTTCTGAAAATATGGTGAAGGGGGGCATGGGCCAAATTTTTAGGTGGGAAATATGAAACGGTGGGAAATGACGTTCTGAAAATATGGTGAAGGGGGGCACAGGCCAAAAAAGGTTGAGAACCACTGCTCTAAACGTTAGTTGTCTAGTATATCCTCTAAACGTTAGTTGTCTAGTATATCCTCTAAACGTTTGTTGTCTAGTGTATACTCTAAACGTTAGTTGTTTAGTATATCCTACTAGCTGATCCGGCCCGGCTTCGCCCAGTCCCTGGTGGGGAGCATCTCATTTAATTCATATAAGTTCCCGTTCCCGTTCCCGACTTCTATCTATCTGTCTGTCTGTCTGTCTGTCTGTCTGTCTGTCTGTCTGTCTGTCTGTCTGTCTGTCTGTCTGTCTGACTTGGCCCGGCTCGCCCATCCCCTGGTGGGGAGCATCTCATTTAATTCATATAAGTAGTCACATAAGTTCCCGTTCCCGTTCCCGACTTCTATCTATCTGTTTGTCTGTCTGTCTGTCTGTCTGTCTGACCCGGCCCGGCTTCGCCCAGGCCCTGGTGGGGAGCATCTCATTTAATTCATATAAGTTCCCGTTCCCGTTCCCGACTTCTATCTATCTGTTTGTCTGTCTGTCTGTCTGTCTTTCTGTCTGTCTGTGTGTCTGACTTGGCCCGGCTCGCCCATCCCCTGGTGGGGAGCATCTCATTTAATTCATATAAGTAGTCACATAAGTTCCCGTTCCCGTTCCCGACTTCTATCTATCTGTTTGTCTGTCTGTCTGTCTGTTTGACCCTGCCCGGCTTCGCCCAGGCCCTGGTGGGGAGCATCTCATTTAATTCATATAAGTAGTCATATAAACTCCCGTTCCCTTTCCCGACTATCTATCCGTCCGTCTGTCTGTCTGTCTATTATTAGAAAGAGCACTTGAACGATCTTTACATCTTCCCCCAACAATTAACTTGGGTAAATGGAGCGGCGGCAGCAGCAGCAGCAGAAGGAAAAGAAGGAGGAGGAGGAGGGGGAGGAGAGTGAGGAGGAGGAGGAGACGAATGAGGGGGAGGAGGAGGAGGAGGGAGGGGAGGAGGAGGAAGGAGGAGGAAGGGGAGGAGGTTGTGGGGAGGAGGAGGAGGGAGGAGGAGAAATGGGAGGAGGAGGTGGGGAGGAGGAGAGTGAGGAGGAGGAGGAGTGGGAGGAATAGGAGGAGAGGGAGGAGGAGAGGGAGTAGGAGGAGGGGGAGGAGGAAGAATGGGAGGAGGAGGAGGGGAGGAGGAGGAAGGAGGGG